>CM040121.1:138343295-138943295 GCA_022559845.1 Amorphophallus konjac
GTTCTTCTATCAGTGTTAAGCGTCGGCGTAGTCCGGAAAATTTTCAAGGGTCATTAGTCTACATGTATATTCCTGTAGTCTGATTCTCCTCTATGCAAAACATGTGCGTTCACTTGAATGAAATGAAATATGAGATTCTGGAGTTTTCCCTCTCTCCGTCTCCCTGAAAACCATCGCATTTGATGGCTGTTATGTGCAGATTTTGATTCCGTTGTGTATGCATACCCCTTATACAACGTGAGTCTGTTTCTGTCGCATCGTTGTTGTTTTCCCAACCTCACGATTGTGGTGAGAGCCTGAGACAGTTCATCTCATGGCCTCTCATTTGTGAAATACTGAGGGATACAATCGAATCCCCATGTGATTCAATAAATAATCAGCTCCTAACGGTGCTCCAGTGTGAAGGTACTCCCATCCTCATGATGATCCGTTCCAGAATCGATCTTAGGGCTCCCTAGCCTCTCGTAATCCTCAGATAAGGCCTATCAAAACCCTCAGATAAAACCTCAAACCCCCAAAATCCACGGCCTCAAAGTCCCAAGCCTCAGATTTCTCTACCGACACCCAACTGGTCTCCCGGCGGAGTTCTCTCTCGACGTTGATCCTACGCTGAGAGGCAGGGGCGCCGGTAGCCCATGATCTTTTTCCCCGCGTCGAGCCCCTTCAAACCTGCACAAACCCAGCTTTAACCCAAACCAAACCAGCAGCAACCTATATAAAACCTGCACCGACCCAGATAAAGCCCCAAAAGTCTCTTCCAAAACCCTTCAAAACCGCCCTATCGGCGCCCTAACTAAGCCCCTCGGTGCCATGTTGCCTCGGCGCTGTTTCAGCGCCGATTGGCAGGCGCGCCAAGGGACGACCTTACCATCCCCGCCGATTGTGTTTAGCCCTTCTGAAACCCTCAATCCCATTGAATCCCTGATTTCCTAGCAACCATAATAAATCCAATTGAGTTTAGCCTTATCTTAATATCCCAATCCTATTAAATTATACGTAAACCTTAAGCCCATCAAGGGGATCATAGTCCTTCACTCAAATCCATGGGAGATACATTAACGGGGTTTACCCCTACATTCTACCGAGTATGACGTTCATCTTGCAACCCTACTGGCCTATGGAGTTCTGCCACTGCATGTTCTCCTACGGTCTCTTCAAGAGGATATTAATAAATGCCACAATGAGTGGACACTGTCCCGCTGAATTCTGATCCTCTTGGATCCCGGGCTACACCCATCTTTCTTTTAGCTTCCATCTCGACACCCCGTAAATGGATGTCCTATACTCCCCCTTTGGCACAGTCCAAAATAAGGGGAGATGCTGTCGAAATGAACTCTGATCTGCGGCATGCTACATCAGCTCTAAACCCCTTGGGATCTAAAGAGCCCTGCCTCTGCAAGGTCTCTAGTGACTCCCTATAGGAAATAAAAATATCAAACACCTCTGTGGACGAACACCGTCTCAGATTACTCTGTCTTAGTTTCGTCCTACTTCGTGTTATTCGGGCACTGGCATGCTCCGACCATTTATGGATTCCATCTCGCCATTGCGTGAACATTATCCTATTCCCACTTGGTATGATCCAAGATAAAGGGGGCATGCTGCCAGATTCATTCCGTGATACACATAAATATGATTAAGATACGGGCATGTAATGCCGCAATGTTCTAATGAATCTTGTTATTCCGCTTATGCTTGCCTAGTTTCATAAAGAATAAATGTGTCTATCTCGTGCAACATTATCAATATGATCAAATAAACCTAAAGTCATCCCATCCTGTACTCCCGGTATATCAAATAGTGCGTGGTCGAAGGTCGGGCTGCACCCGATCGGAAGTTATCATTATGCGTGAGAGTGGTTCTCAGACCTAAGTTCTCCGCCCCCCGTACCGGGAACCAGAAAAATAAACCACAATAAAACTGCCAATCGCATGATCATGTGCATGCATCTCACAACCTGCAAATAAAAAAATAAATGAGCATGACAGTCTTATCTTGTTTTGCCCCTGGGGCCCCTTTTACTTTGACAATTAATCAAGGGTTGTCCTTCTTTAGAAGGGTGTAATTAATGTCATAGCCTTTATGGTATGACGGACTTCCGGTCTGACCCGAGCCTCACAATCGACTGAATGAGTCAAATCAAGAGCTTAATAAATTATCACTCAGGTGGCTGGCACGCCTAATAAACTAACTAACTAAATAAATAAATAACGTAAATGAACAAATAAAATTATTAAATCAATGAAACCCACTCCCACAAGCTGCCACACCCAGTGGGACCAAGTCTCCTTTCATCTTTTCGCCAAAGTAAGAGGCCTAGTGGCCTCCCCAAAAGTTCTGACTGTGTGCTGATCTTACTTGCAGGAATTCAAATAGAGACTGGACTGATTTCTCTCGAGTTCGGCCAACAAGTCATCGACAACCACGTTCGTGATGGGTACCTAGCGGTGCCAACGATGTTCGGATCCCTGCCACCGGCGGTGGGCTTCCCAAATTGCTTGGGGCTCGCATTCGTCGACCTGCTCCAGGTCGATGGTAAAGATGAGAAGACTATTATGATAGAAGCGGCGAAGATGCCAGAAAAGAAGAAAACACAAAAGACGATTGTCTCATACACCGTTGTTCCATGCTATGTCCACCATGTTGATAGAAGGACCACTGTTCCTGCTGCTGCTAGTGGGAGAAGGAAGAATTGCCGAAGAAGTCAAGTTCGGGGAAGTCCATGCTAATTGGAGGAATGCAGGTGTACCTCAACGGTCGCCTGGCTGAAGCACTACCCGACCGCATCATCCCAACGGTCCCCACCAACAACAAGTTTCAAGTGCTGGCCACCAAGAGGGCCAACATGGAAAGAGAAGGAAAGAAGCCGCTGGCACCTAAGCCGGCACGATTCAAGTAGGTCTGGGTGCCCAAGAAAGTTTGAGGCCCAGCACCAGTCCCTGCGAAGGAAGAAGTTGCTGTTATGAACCCCGGGAGAGGGAGCAGGAAAGTTCAGATAAGAAAAGAAGAAGAAGAAGAGGAAGTTATTCCAAGGGCTGTTCCCCACATGCTGAGGGCCTACGCCAGGCAGGTCGATGTATTCTGGTATCCGTTGGAAATGTATCAAGCTGCACGGATGACAAGGCTGACTTATCAGCCGAAGACGCAAGAGTGACTGGTGCCTCGAGCTGGTCCCCAGAGGCATAGTCGAGAAGAAATGAATACAGTAGTCAAAGACTATTTCCACTGTCTGGGGAATTCATCCATGGGACAGCAAAGGTTACTTTGCGCCATGGGCACCGAAGAAGAAAAGGAAGATAATAAAGAAGAGATAATGCCAGGAGTATCGTGTTCGGGCTCCAATGAGATTGAAGATGGCCAAAGGGCCGGATGTTCGAAGGATGCCCCACAGAGGGAGAAAGAAAGAAATATAGTCTCTGTATTCGATTGATTGACCTTCCATTGTCATGTCCGAAGAAGAGTTTGGAGGCAAAAAAGAAAACTGCAAGTCTTTGCCTATAACATGGCTGGGATTACTGGGAGGTACGGTGCTTTACTTGACAAGCCTGAAGAGATCATCAAGTTGGCCCGAAGGCCCGGGTTCATAATAAGGCAAGGCCAAGCGGCAAGAGAGAAGCTTGCTGCATATGATGATTCACCAAAGATCACCACTTTAACTGTAAATGTGATGACTTCAGAAGAAGAAGATGTGTCACTCATGAACCTGGTGTAGACACGCCAAAATTGACGCTATGTTAATCAAAACTCATGTCACCATGTTGACGCCCCAAATTGAACTTCAATATGTCTATAATATGAGGTTTTTCTATTTTTGTGTGTGTTTTTGATTTATTCTTGCATTTTTATGATTCACGACCTGAAGAGGGGCATTATTTAAAAAGCGACCTTACCTAGGGCGTTTTCAAAGAAAGGATGACTAAACTTCAGGGCGTCAATTCCTGGTATTATCTGGTTTTAAAATAAATTACAGTTAAAGAGTAACGTCCTATCTCAGGGCGTGTTTTCAAGTAACGCCTTTCTCTCAGGCGTCTTTCCACAATTTTCAAATAAAGAATGCTTTATCTCCAAAATTTAAATCCAGGAAGTGACGCCTTTGACCAGGTCGTGTATTTGAGTAACGTCCTAAGGTAGGTCGTCAATTATGATTTGATGCCTTTCTAAAGGGCGTGTTTCATTCTTTAGTGTCCTGTTCGAGTATGCCTTTCCTGAAGAGTTCCCCTGCCTCCAATGGTCACCTTGCTCGAATTGGAACTAGAGTCCTGCCTTTGATAACCATTGCCCGTCCTTATCTTCCTAAATTTGAGATTATCTTCGGTTAAAACCCTATATAAGAGGGCTCTGGTCAATCTTGTGAGTTTTTACAATAACAACAACAACGACGGTGCTGGCTATTAGAGAGAGTTACGTAGATATACAGAAAGAGCATACGCCATCTTCATCTTCCTCCTGTGCGATCTCTCTCTTTGAGGGCTCTCTCAAGGGCTTTCTCTTCTTCTCTGTTGCTGCAGTCGAACCGTAGCTTCCAAGTGGTTTCTTCCCCTTCACTGTTTACAGGGACAGCATAAGGGGTCTTTCTTCTGTTCATTTTGCTTTGTTTTGCATCACATCATCCATATCATCTGTCGCACGGTTTTCTTCCTTGCATTAGTATTACATCCTTTTCCTTCCCTAACTCTTAGGGGTTTTAAAACAAACAAAAAAAAGGTGCGCATGTTTTGTTCTCTCTTCATCATCACATCATCTATTTGGGATTGATACTATACGCTCTTGGCTGATCCACTTCTATTTGCTTGTTTCTTTGTCTTTTGCAAGGGTAATCAACAAGAAAAACCCCCTTCGTCGGCCGGCCGATAGAAGGAGGAGGAAGGAATTCACAATTCATCCCGCATCCCACTTTTCACTAGGTATTCGCGATCTTCTTTGATTCTTATTGAGGTAACCCCTCTGGTGATCACTCTCCTTTATAGCACCACGTGCTTTCTTTTGTCTTTATTATCATCTCTCCATCATTTTACATACCTCATATGAGTGGTTTGTTCCATATGTGTGGATTTATCACGATCTACAAATTGGCGATCACGGTGGGACTTCCACTATTTTTCTATTGATTACCCCCTTTCCCTTTGGCACCCACGTGTGCCCTTTCCCCTTTGGCACCCACGTGTGCCCTTTCCCCTTGGTACCCACGGTACCCCTCCTTTGCGCCCCACGGGCACCCTCCACTGTGCATTGCACACTCCCCGGGATCAGCCAGTTTGTGATTGCTCATATTTCCTGAATTAACGCCTCAACCAGAGGCGTGTTTTCTTTTAACGCCTTCATCTAGGGCGTCTACTTTCTGTGTTACGTCTTCTCAGAAGGTGTCTTTTATCATCTCCTGCTTTAATTATGCTGTCCGTGAATTCACACTCTTCCCCAGGGCGTCTCTTTCTTGCTTAGCGCCTCACATAAAGGCGTGGTTTTACATTTGACGCCCTCTGCCTGAGGCGTCCTTTTCACATATAGCGCCTCACATTAAGGCACGTTTTCTGCGTTGCCTGTGGGATCCTACAGTGTTTAACGACAGTCATACTGTCATCTCTTTTGTTGATAGTGACCTTCCCTGGGTCGTGTCTTTCCTGCATTTTTACAGTTGGATTGATTATTACATTGATCGATGATATTGCTGTGATTTGCTCATATTACTTTGCATCTTGTGGCATTTGGTTGAGAGACCTCCTCTCTCTACACTAGGATTCCACACACCTCTCTTGGAATCGGGACAACCCTCCATTGAGCATTCCGTCTCTTTGGACCGGAAATCCCTTTTCCAAGACCTCCGTAAGTCCCCGCACCCGTGGATTCCCTCACGGACGCCGGGCTGGTTGTACCCTTGAAATACCCGGAGTATAGAGAACCTATCGTTGGTAAGGAGAGAGAAAGAACCTAGTTGACCCGGAGATCACACTTGGATCCAAACTAGGTTTCACTTTGCAAAAGAGGGAATTACTCTACAATCAATCCACTCTAATCTCAAGCATAACATTAAAATCTTACGTCCATCTCAACTTGATTGCATAAATTTGGTTGGGTTGATTTGATTAAAGTTTGCCTGGATTGAGTGCTTTTGTGTCATAACCCCTTTTATAAAGCTTTCTCTCTTCTTAAACATGAAACTCCGTTCAGGTAAAATCATCAACATGGCAGGCTACGGGTATTCTTATGATGATGAGGATGAGAATGTTTTTGGTCAATATGAAATCCCCCTCTAAGATTCCATTTATCATGAGGGAACTTACCCTCCTCCTCAGTCTCATTACCCTCAGGTTCATGTGGTTGATACCACTCCTCAAGAGGTTGTGCCCTCTTCTCAGACTTTACCCTCCAACACTTCGGGGAACCCTTCCCCATCCTTCAATGTCACGGATTTAATTAATGCTCTATCTCAGTTAGATGATTCCCAGCAGCAGGCAGTTCAGGCCGCTTTGAAAGAGAAGTATGTTCCCTCTTCATCCTCTAATCCCCCTCTGGCCGAGAGTGGCCATCACCTCACTAATGACCAGGCGGTCTTGCACAAACCCCCCTCTCGTCCACCAACGCCCGGTGCGGCCATTCCGGCCCAACAGGCGAGCTACTCAGCGGTTAGGCCTCAGTTTCTCCAACCTCCCCGAATTCTACGGACGCCTATACCGCATTCTTTCATTCAAAATCCGGCCCCAGTCGAGTCCGATACCAATGTTCTACTGCTCCAGAAGTTGGCCAGCATGGAAGAGCAACTGAAGAAGGTCACTACGGCCAAGAATGCACCGGAGGTCTCCCTCCCCACACTGCCAGTTTTCCACTTACCACATCTGAGATGCCGAATTTTTGGCGATATAATGGGACTGGTAATCCTTTCATTCATTTGAAGGATTTTATGTACGAGACCTCCTTCTGGCAAGACAACAAGGCCTCTTTGGCCTATTTATTCAGGAGATCTCTGGAGGGGCCAGCCCTTGAGTGGTTCTATTCGTTGGATCCCGCTGATGCCAGTGATTTTGATATTGTTCAAAAGAAGTTTTTGCAGAAGTACAGGGACCGGGTTGGACCCTCCCTCTCAGTCACCTCTTTGGTTGCAGAAAAAATGAAGCCCGAGGAGGACTTCGTAATATTTGCTGATAGATGGCGGTTAATGGCCGAGAAATTGAAAGATACACTGTCGGAACAAGAACAAGTTAAGATGATAATTTCCAATGCAACTCCTCAGTTTCTGCATATCTTGGCCATGAACCGATTAACAACCATGGAGGAGCTCTATGAAAGAGCTCGTTATATCCAAACACAGATGAAGGATTCGCCCATCATGGGCATGTTTGAGCCGAAGCCACGGCTATTTAAGAAAAGTACAAATGTCAACAACAGCGGGCCCACGACTGAGGGCACAATTGCAAACGAGCAGGTTGGCGTAGTTGGCCACCCCCACCATCAATCTAACCCACGGCCTAACCCACCTCCACCACAAAACCCCCATTTCAACTCCACTCCACAACACCAATTCGCACCCCAACATTCCTTTGCTCCACCGCAAAACCAAACGCCCCGCGCTGACCCTCTAGCTCCGCAACAGTACCACCAGGTACCACCACCTACCAACTATGGCCAACAACAACAACGGAGACCACCACTTGGCCCCAAGAGAGCCCACTACCCTCCACTGCCAGAAAGTCTCCCGGATATTTTCAACGCCTTAATGGCCGCCAACTTGCTCGTGTTACCAAGGGAAAGAACAGCGTGGCCCGCTAATGTTGACACATCCCGTTACTACGCTTTCCATCGCGCACCTGGTCACAACCTTGATCGTTGCTTCAACTTCAGAGATTATATTTATGATCTAAATGACCAGGGCGGCATCAACTGGGATGAGATGAGGTAGTTTATTGCCACCATGAAAGAAAGAAGGCCTCCTCGGCAGCAACAGGCTCAGCAGCCACAGCAACCAGCTCCACAACAGCAACAACAAGCTCCAGCGCCTCAGCAGGATATGGGGATTGTTCACAATCCACTGCCGGAGCACCCGCCAAACCAGCACGTAAACCCTGTCACGTCTCTCCCTGAGGTGGAGAGAGGGCAGGGATGGCATGAAGAAAACGCCTCTGTCGGGGCATTTAATCACAATCAAAATCAACCTCCGCGCCTCTTGCGCACCCTTTCTTCTTCTTCTACCCCCCAATTGAGCCGATCCCTTCTGCGCCCCGTTAATCCACCTACCCCCACCTATTCTCCAACCTTGCCGGTTCGCCCCCTTCTTACCCGCTTACCACCTCCACAGCCTACACCACAACAAACCCCATCCACCACCAACCCTTCACCACTGCCATCTAGGCCACTCCTTAACCGCCCGTCGCCAACGCCTGTTGCACCCGCCACCACTACTCCTCCACCGGCAAGGATCCCTCCACCATCGGCTCCCTCACCTTTTATGCCCAGATCTCTCCTCGTTCCACCCACCAATTCCCCCCGCATTCGGGTATCCATTTCTACTCCTACGCCTCCTACGGGGGCATCTTTATTGAACTCTTCATCAACACCCCTTGTGGGGGCTCCTTCTTCAAACACTCATCCACCGCTTATCAACACTAACACACCCTCTTCTTCTTCTAACCCTCCTCCCACACTTGCCCCGACAGAGGCGCGTCAAGGCATGGCACCGCTCCGCAGTGGACGGATGTTCCACCGCATTTTTCCAAAGAGAGAGTTAGAGCCCGCGCAGGTGCCGCAAGAACAGGAACAAGAACAGGAGTCCATACCAGGCACAGAATACGACTTGATAAAGCATTTGGACCGGACTCCAGCAAGAATTTCAATTCTAGAACTGATCAAGAGGTCGACCACTCATCAGATGGCTCTAAAGGAATATCTGCAGAAAGTCATGGTCAATGAGGACATTCCGGTCGAGCAGATAACCGCAGTCTTAACACCTACTGGCAGTCAACCAGCAATCACTTTTTATGAGCATGAGCTGGCACCAATCTCAGCCAGAAAATATGCTCTATGCATCACAGTTGATATCAATAAGGTGGCTGTACAACAGTGTTTGGTGGACACTGGGGCATCCATCAATGTCTTGCCGCCGAGCACTTTGAAGATGTGCGGCATTCCCGAGAATCTGATTCGGCCATCCACCATAACAGTCACTGCATACGATAACACTAAGAAGCCTCCTCTGGGCATGATAACACTAAAAGTAAGTTTGGGTCCTGCCGCCATCACAGCAGATTTTCACATTCTGGATATGGATCTGACATTTAATGGCATTCTGGGACGCCCCTACATCCAGCAGCTCGGTGCGGTGCCCTCGACAAATCACCAATGCCTTAAATTTCCACACAAGGGCCGCATTATTAAAGTCACCAGTATGCCAATTTTGCCAGAGGAGGATATTCATGTGGCTTCATCAGTTCCTTCTATTTGGCCTGCCAATAAGCCATTGTTATCTGTATTAGACGTCCCTCGCCCCCAGTCGATGCCATCCGAGACTATCACAACAGTTGTTATGACACCCCTGCCTTCCAAGGGGAAGAAGAAGAAAACGGTGATGAACACCCATGGCTAGAACATTTTAATGAAAATGGGGTATCAAAATGGCAAAGGTCTGGGTGCCAATTGTCAAGGCAGGATTAGGCCTGTAAAGCCTCAGAAATTGATTGCAAGAGGTGGTTTGGGCTACAAAGGGCCAGGCAAAAATGAAGATGAACCGTGGGCAGTTATGACATCTACATTGAAGACAGATCGCCAGCCGCTTACCTGGACATTGCAGACACATTTTGTCACGGGTGGCTTTCAGAATAATGAGCAAACTACAATAATCACTTCCATACTAGACTGTCAGGATGTTCATGCTAGACAGTTTGCTCGTCATATTGCCCCGCTGGCCACATATAAAGCCCTGGAATCCTTAAGGCCTGACAAGGGAAGGAAAATGGATGATCCAGAATGTGACTGGTACAGGTGGTTCGATATGCAAGACATTACTATTTCCTTGAGCCGCCTCTTTATGCCGACAGATCCGGAATAGCCACCACTTATTCATGAATTGATTGAAAAACCTGCTGTGATTACAGACAAGAGGCAGTTGCTGAGTGACTACACTGATACTGGAGAGCCAGATATTCCGTTTGAGGAAGGTTTCACTGTGGACAGGCTGTGGGCCAGCCTCTTTTCTCTCACTTCCATGCATCCATCTGTTCTTGCTTCTCTATATTCTCATTGGTTTGGTCGCGTGCCAAGACCGCCACCGATTACGATCAATTTGTCTCCAAATTCAATCCAAGTTTCTCTGCTGATTCCTCCCTCACTCCCCGAGCGATTTTCTAAACTCTCCATTGCGCCCCCACATGGGCCACCACCGATTCAATCTTTCTCCAATCTTGCAATCTCCACTCCTCCTGCCATTCTCCCCTCGCATTGCTTTCTTCTAGAAAAAGAGAATAAAAATGAAGATAAAAATAAAAATGAAAAAAATGAAAAAAAAATGCCAAAAGTCCAACTCTCCAATCCTCCATCACTTTTGAGGAAACATCTTATCTCCTTCCTGAGTGTGTCCCGACCCAGGGGCCGCTCTTCCAAGATTCCTTGATAAATCTCCTTTCCCCCTCCGATGAGGGGTCTTCATCTGTATCACCTCCTGTATCCGCTTTCTCACCTCCTTCTTCGTCTAATAAAGCTAGTTGCTCCTCCTCTTCTTTTACTAATAATAAAATTCATGGGGGAGATTCACATAAGAAGTCTAAGGGTAGGCAGATTCCCCGTAGATTTTTGTTTGAGTTAGCTATCAGATGTCGTGCTTGTTTAGTCATCTCAGAATTTGTAGAGGATCCGATTATCCTGCCAGAATTGGAATATGAGGATACTGTTGTTTCTTATGAGGGTTTGGGTGTCTACGAGATTATGAATGATGAAGACCCTATTGAAGAGGGGGAAGAAAGTTTTGAAGGATATGAGGACGAGGCTGATGCCTTTGCCAGTGGCATGAAAAGATTCGACGAACCATCAGCCTCTGTAGAAGAGCCTACCAAAGAAATTAATTTGGGTACCGAGGAAGACCCTAGAATTGTCCTCATCAGCAAGAATTTGCCGCCCTCCGAATAGGAGGCACTTATTTTGGTTCTTCAAGAATACAAGGACACGTTCGCATGGAGTTATGAGGATATACCTGGATTAGACCCTGCGCTCGTTGAACACCGCCTTACACTTAAGCCAGGGTCTGTCCCGGTCAAGCAACGGTTGAGGCGTTTCCACCCTAATATGGCTTTGAAGATGAAAGAAGAGGTCGACAAACTCCATAAGGCTAGATTTGTTAGAGTTGTCCTCTACCCCAACTGGGTGGCTAACATCGTCCCGGTCATGAAGAAAGATGGAAAGGTTCAGATTTGTATAGACTTCCGGGACCTCAACCATGCGTGTCCTAAAGATGACTTCCCCCTCCTTCATATTGATGTTCTAATCGATAATACGGCAGGATTTGAGACTCTCTCTTTCATGGATGGCTTTTCAGGCTACAATCAGATTCACCTAGCTGAGTAAGATCAAGAGAAAACATCATTCACTACACCGTGGGGCACATACTGTTATGTGGTCATGCCTTTTGGACTCAAGAATGCCGGAGCCACCTACCAGAGGGCTATGGTGGCGATTTTTCATGACATGATTCATATTTATATTGAGGTATATGTGGATGATCTGGTAGAGAAATTAAGAACAAGGATTGAGCATCCTGGGGTTCTAGCTAAGGTCCTGCAAAGATCATGAGAATACCAATTGAAGATGAACCACAAGAAGTGCGTGTTTGGCGTTTCATCTGGGAAGTTGCTTGGTTTCATTGTTAGCAAGAGGGGAATTGAAGTTGATCCCAACAAGGCGAAGGCCATTAGAGATATGCCTCCTCCCAAGAATCTGAAGGAAGTTCAAGGATTAATTGGGAGGTTACAATTTATTCGCCGCTTCGTCTCCCAGCACTCACAACGATGCAGGCCGTTTTACGAGCTCACTAAGCCGGGAGTCAAGTTTAATTGGGATGACAAGTGTCAGGCAGCCTTTGACGGATTGAAGGATTATTTGGCCAATCCTCCTGTCCTGAGGCCGCCAATTCCAGGCAAACCACTCATTCTCTATGTCTCAGTCCTGGATGACTCTGTAGGTGCTGTCCTAGCTCAAGTGGATGAAGAAGGTAAGGAGAGGGCAGCATACTATTTGTCTAAACTTCTTAACCCCTGTGAGCAGAGGTACTCAGCCATGGAGAAGACTTGCGCTGCTTTGGTCTGGGTAGTTCAGAAATTAAAACACTATTTCCTAGCTCACGAGGTTCACCTCATTGCTCGCATGAATCGAATTAAATTCCTCCTTGAAAAATCTGTCCTCACTGATCGATTAGAACGCTGGCAAAGCTTCCTCTCCCAGTTTGACATCACTTACATTCAACAGAACGCTATCAAAGGCTACGCCATTGCCGAACACCTTGCTCACCACCCTCTTCCCCGAGTTGAACCTGTCAATTTAGAGTTTCCAGATGAAGAACTGATGTCCATTAATCGACCCCATGATTCTATGTGGACGTTACATTTTGATGGAGCTCTAAATTCTCAGGGAAGAGGGATCGGCATGGTTCTTTTAACACCAGAAGGGGTCACCATCCCGTTTGCTGCTCAGCTCACTTTCCCTGTCACCAACAATATAGCTGAGTATGAAGCTCTTTTGGCCAGTCTTCAAACCGCTCATAAATATGGTGTCACCCAATTACAGATTGTTGGTGATAGTCAGCTTATTCTACGCCAGGTGCTCGTCAAATGCTGCACTATCAATCCCAAACTCAAACCCTACAAGGAGCTTGCTTCAGCTTATGCCAAACTCTTCACTAAGTTGATCTTCGTTCATGTCCCTCGTAGCCAGAACATCTTAGCTGACGCTCTCACTTCTTTGGCTTCTGCCTTAGTCTACCCTCCCGAGCATGATTTTCACGTTCCTCTTATTCATCAGCGTAACACTCCAACTATTAAGAATCGTGCATTTCTCGATGTTAAGGATAGGGTGCTCGAGAAGGACAGACACAAGGAAGCTCTTAAAGGCAAAGAGGTCATGTTGTTAGATTGGCAAGAGGAGTTAGCTGACGAAGAAAAACCTTGGTATTATGAGATTGCCGGGTATTGCAATGACCAGTCCTATCCCGAGGAAGCCACTGTAGAAGAAAAGAAAGCAATTAGAAGAGTGGCTCAGCGTTATGTTTTGGTTGGAGGTGTGCTCTACAGAAGAGGGCTCACTGGTGTTTTATTAAGATGCCTCTATGATGATGAATCTTGGAAGGTTGTGGAAGAGGCGCATTCTGGAGTGTGTGGTGATCATGTGAACAGCCAGATGATAGCTAAGAAGATTCTTAGGCTAGGTTTCTATTGGCCCACTCTAGAAGAGGATTGTTCCATTTATGTTCGTAGGTGTGTTAAGTGCCAGCTGCACGCCGACAAAATTCATTATCCTGCTTCTTCACTCCATCCTATGTCCTCCCCATGGCCCTTCTCCATGTGGGCTTTTGATATCATTGGACCTCTTGGTGATTCAAACCTCCTGACTAAACAAAAGTCGTTCATCCTCACGGCAACAGAGTACTTCACCAAGTGGGCGGAAGTGGAAGCTTACGTGGAGATTAAAGTATCAACTGTCTGCAAATTCATAATGAAGAACATCATCACGAGGTTCGGCATCCCGAGTACCATCGTCACCGACAATGGACCTCAATTCATCTCTCAAGAGCTCAAGGATCTCTGCAACAGGTATAACATTGATCCGCAGGGCAATGGCCAAGCAGAGGCAACTAATAAAACTTTGATCAAAATTGTTAAAAAGATGTGTGAGGCTAATAAATTTTCGGATTGGCCAGACAAGCTAGTTGAAGCTCTCTGGGCCTATCGTACTTCCATTCATACCCCCACTGGGCAAACCCCTTTCGCCCTTACTTATGGAATGGAGGCGTTAGTCCCTTATGAGATTCTCATTCCCTCTCTGAGAGTATAATTTGACAAGGAACTCTCTATTGATGAGCGTCATGATTCACTCCTTGCTCAATTGGAACTCCTAGATGAGAAGCGTCTGGTCGCCGCTGAGCATGCGTGCGTTTATCAAAACAGGCTCTCACGTTTTTATCAAAAGAAAGTAATTGAGAGAAAATTCGAAGTCGGTGAAATGGTAATCAAGAGAATTTTCGTAAAACCTGGTGGGCCCCGCTCCAAACTCCAACCAAACTGGGAAGGACCGTTCGTCATAAAAGAGGTTTATCCGGGCAATGCTTATAAACTGATTAATGCTGAAGGAGAAGAGTTAACTCACCCTTGGAATGGTTTGTATCTTAAGAAATACTACCCTTGATTCAAAAATCCAAAAAAAAAATATATAGAATATTTTCAAAATCCAAAAAAATGAAAATTGATTCAAAAACCCAAAACAAAGTGGAATATTTCCAAAAACCAAAAAAATAGAAATTCCAAAAAGCAAATAAAAAATAGAAATTCAACAAAATCAAAATAAAAAAAATCAAAAAAAATTGAAAAGCTTTCAAAATTGGTGCCATGGCACACGAAGGATCAAGGTTCGAAAGGTCAAAATTCAGAATTCATTCATCAGTCTTGTTAACCTAAAATTGGGTCGACACCCGCACACACTACACGCTTTATTCTTGAACTCAAGCAGTGCAAAATCCGATGGGAAGTCAAAACCTGACTAAAGGTGAAAGATAATACCCATTCTTTTCTTCTTCGGCCCATAAGGGAGGAAGGGAGACCTCGGGGTAGACCCGCCAAGCCTATCCGCCGCCCTAGTAGGTGGAAGTCAGGGCCCAAAAGGGAGCAAATGCCACAAAAGCCCAAGTACAATTAGGTTGTTTAACAATGCAAGTCAATTTCAAAGTGAAAGTCAAATGGTGAAAAGAAAAGTATGTCAAGAGGGCAAAGTCCCCGCAAGGAAAACCTTGAGCGTATGCGTGCAATATAAAAGAGGCAAAAATGCAACAAAATTTCCCTACGCCAAAGACCGAACCCCAACAGGCATAGGGTAGGGGAGGTAACTTTATCTCGAGCATCTCAGAATCCCTTATGGGCTTCCCTTATATTTTCTTCCATCCTTTCTATGTGGTAAGTCATGAACTGGCAGGATGGTCAAGACAGGCTTAGGAAATTGCACTGTACGAAATCTCGAATACAAGTCAACTATGATCACGTCGACTCCCTTTTAATTACTCAAGAAAGGTTAATGAATTTTAGATGGTGACCGTGTAGGACCCGTGGTCTTGATAGCCTTGTCAACCCATTTTTGCAGAATAATTCAATTAACGCCTTTGTCTAAGGCGCGTTCAAGTTAATTAACGCCTTCGATAAAGGTGCTTTTTATAGAATTAACGTCTTTGTTTAGGTCGTCTCTTTCCAAATAACGTCCCTGCGCAGGTCGTTACTTTCTCAAAAAATCAAATTCCCTTTTCAAATTCACGCCGTCTTCTAGGGCGTCTTTTATGTGAATCACGACCTACTCTAAGGCACGTTTTTCAGAAAAATAACAAAAAAAATATAAATGAGTGAAAAGAAAAAAAATGCATTATCCAAGTATGCTTGCATTTCTGCATGGGCATCTTTATTTATGGTTTGTATATGCGTGCTTGCATGTTGCATCTCCCCATTATCAGTTATTTCATTTACCTTATTTGATTAAAGGCTTGGCCCCTTGACCCGTCATTAAGGTCAAAATATTGATATCCCTTGCTTATTGAGCAAGGGGCCAAGTCGAATAGATGAATTAACCTGTTTGTTCAAAGTGTGGATTACAGTTGCAGGAACAGGGCAAAGCGAAGCAAAAACGAAGAACGTGGAAAGAGAAAAGTACGCAAACACAAGTCCACAACCACACAAAGTGCTCAGGTAAACAAAATCTCAAATCACATATATATATATATATATATGTCATGTCTATCATGTACAGGTGTGAAGGTGGAAAGGTACAAGTAAGTCTCTCAACTCTCGCCTCCACCCTCCTCTCTCCTGCTCTCAACCTCACCCTCGGCGTCCCGAGGTGGTGCTGGTGGAGGGGGAATGGAGTCCCGTGAAGCCGCTGGACCTCGAGCCTGGTCCCCTGTCTCACTCCTCGATCGAAAAGAGGAGCCCGCCATGTAAGAAGAGCCGCCCAAGCTGAACCCTGCCGCTCGCACCCGCTCCCGACCTCGCTGCAGACGCTCCTCCGACACTCGAAGCTGCTCCTGAGAAAGGACTAGCTGAGTCCTCAGGTCCGCCAGCTCCTCGTGCTCACGAGCACGCTCCTCGCGCTCCCGGGCCCGCTCCCTCCTCTCCAGCTCGAGGGCGACCAGTAACTCTGCCACATCCTGAGGCAGCTCCTCCCGACGCCTCAGGGTCCTCTCTAGCTCTAAGATCCGCTGATCGCGGATCGCCAACTCGGTACGTACCGCCTGAAGCTGAGTAGCCTGCAAACAGGTAAACAAATCATCAATTCCATAATTAATGCAATGATTCAATAATCTAGCAATTCAAGCAACACATGATTGAACCACTCACCTATGTGCTCGTCGCACGGAAGCCCTCATCAACGCAAGCAAGCGCGGCTCGGAGCTCCTCAGTCTGCAAAACAACTTCATCAGTACACAATGCTATATATAATCAATATTTGAATGAGGTTTGAGTTTAGAATTTACCCGTGAGGCGAGGTCGCGCTCTGCTGCCTCAGCCCGTGCCTCTGCTCCTGCCAGCTGCTCTGCCAGTGCAGTCGCCTCTGCACTGGGTCCCCTCGAGCTAGGGGCCTCCCCTGGATCTCTCCTCACTGCTCCCTGCTGGGCACGTTGCATTCATTAAGATCGTCAGTGGCTAATCATCAATAATTCAACAAAAAACACATTTGCATATAGAAATAATTTAAACACTCACCAGGGTCTCTAAGTCTGCCCGCGTGATAGCTAGCTGGTCCACCAGGCTGTATAGGTAGGCCTGTGCATCCATCGCTGCAATATCACTCCTGCATTCATTACACATTAGTTGCATAATAGACATACATAAGCATTTGCATTTAAAATAATTGCATTCATACGTACCCCTAGGACCCTCATCTGTGGCCGTCCGGCGTAAACCTCCCAGTAGCGCCGGAGGTACTCGGAGCTGTCAGTCGCCCGAGAGATGACTCTAGTCCCGCCTCGCTACCAGTCGGCGTATTGCTCCTCGAACCGCACTCTCCAGTCGATCGCCTTTGTGCGACCGCGCGTCTTCTTCCCGATCCCTCGTGGCTCGCCGACCTTTACCCACTCCTGGTGTAGGCCCAGGGTCCTCATCACCAACCTAAGCCGTAACGGCTCGATCTCGCTCAAGCAGTGAACCCAAAGCTCACGCTCAAAGCGAGGACGGCCCGCTACGACCCACGGCTGGTCGTCGTCCGTCATGCCCTCATAGGGTCTCCATCGCACCTGCATCCATAAACATGCATATCATCATCATTCCATCATAATCATAATAAATTCCATAACATGCATGCATACCAGCGATGGAGGGAAGTCCCGGAACTCTCTCCGTAGCACCCACAACTCGTAGCCGAGTGGGGCACCAAAAACCACTGGCAGCCAGCGCCGTGCTAGAGGGAAAGCACCCTCACTTCCTGGCCGTGGGTCAGCACGTCCCATGGGCATGTATAGATGGATCCAAACCTACATCCATGCATAGCATTAGTGAGTAGTGAGGCATTCACATGCATAATAAAAAAAAAGAAAGAAGAAAAAATGCATACCTGAAGAAAAGGTGAGAAACCACCGCCGGCCATCGTTTAGGTTGGAGAGGGGGAGGTGAGAGAGAGAGAGTAAGAGACGGGGGGGGGGGAAGAGGCTTCGGTTAGGTTTTTTGCAGAAGGAGGGGGGGAAGACTGAATGGAGGGAGGAAGAAGAAAGGGGGAAAAGGCCTTTTGGCATTCGAAAAGAAGACACGCCTTGAGGAAGGGCGTGTTTTGTGGAATTGACGCCCATCAGTCTGGGCGTGTTTTGATAATGGATGACGTTTCTTGAGGTGTTATTTCCGTTTTCATGGGGAATCATAACCGTCGTCAGACGCATTCAATATGGGTTGATTGATGTGATGGAAGTAATAATTGCTGTTTATGATTAACGTCTGAGCTTGAGGCGTTATTTACATGATCTGTGGCTTAGCTAAGGGCGTTACTTTTGAGATTTCAACGAATATATTTTGGGAATTTGAATCAATTCACACCCTATTTTAAGTCGTTATTCAGTTAACGCCCATTTATGGAGGCGTCAAATTTGTGAGCTGGAATATTGAAAGCGACGTATGCTGAGGTGTCCTTTTATGAATTCATGACATTCCTTGAGGCGTTATTTGCAACAGAATCACAGGTTTTGGAAGATTTGATCCGAAATACTATGAAATTGGCTCAATCAGGTATCATCATTGTTATTCATTAAAAGGGAAGATCACGGTACATTCAATGAGCCCCTCTGGGCCTCAAGTTTCTCAAAGCAATAACATAAGATTTCCACTGGTCTTTATCTTCTTCCAAGATTTCAACAGGTTGATGAATCTTATTGATTTTCCACAAGGCTTGGATTGTGGTGCATTCTTCTCCATCTTCATTGCTGCCAAGGTCCCGTGTCTTGATTGGAGGAAGATGAGATGGATCTTCAAACACTTGCCGTGGAAGCCCGAGTTGAGGAAGGCACCGATATGAATTGTATAGCACGAAATCTGAAGCGCCGATGAGTCTAAGGTCCGTCCCGGGAGAGAACCTTGCACGGAGCTCTTGAAGTTTGAGTATTCCCGGGGCACAAGTAAAGAGATTCTTTGGCATCACCTTAAGGTGTTCTCGCCATTCCACTCTCTTCTTGATTTGAGGAATTCGGTTCATCACTCTATTGCTTATCCCAAGTGAACCGGTCATGTAAAAGAGTGGGCTTTTTGAGAAGATTCTTGAGGATTGTTGGGCTTCATCACATGGATCAAACTTGAAGTGAAGATCCACCCAACTGGAGAGTGCTAGCATGCATCCGTAGATGGGCCTTCCCATTGCTGCTGAGGTTAGCCTGCTATAGAGATAGGCTAGAATAGCCGGTCCCACTCTATCTCCTTCCCATAAGCTCACCACGGCGCTTGATTGGGCCTCTTCTAGGAAGTCCTCCGTGGATGGGAATAATATCGCTCCTGCCAAACACACCACGAAGGCCTTTGCTATCCGTTCTATCTCCTCATCTTCTTTGGCTTGATCTGCTCTCTTGTACACCCACGAAGCAAGCTTCAGGAGATTGATTCCCTTGGTGGCCTTGATTTGATTCATTAAGTTCGGGCTAGGTATCAATGTGGTTAATAGTTCATGTGAGGAGATTGGTTTTGGCATGATGGCCATCTTTTCCTCATCCCCTTGCTTCATTCTCTTCAAGCCCAAGATCATTTCTAATTCTTCTAATAGGATGGTGGCTTCAAAGGTTGAGAAGAGGAATATATGAGTGGAAGGGTGCCATATTTCAATTAGAGCTCCTATGGCAGCCCAATCTAAGTGGATTTGATCATAGTGTTTGGCATGGGTAACTAGACCTAAAAGGTGCCATCTTGCTAGGTAGACCCTCATATCCGAAGAGAATTTGGAGAGGATAAGTGGCAGCCACTTGATTTTGGTAAACCTCCGGGCTCCTGGCACATTAGGATAGTCCTGTGGAAGAAAAGGAAAAATGCATAGACAAAGGGATGAATAAGCATACAGAGGAAGGAAACATGAAGGATCAGAAGAAAGGCAGAAAGACGTGAAGGTATGCTGTAAGCAGAATAGAAGAATCAATCTTTACCTGATTCAGGGAAATTCTATTACTGATGTGCCCGTTGATCTCAGTAAGCCTGGGAGTGGAAGTTTTGGACCTTTTGAGCGCTCTTTCCATCTTCGGTTTGCAGGAAAAGCTTAGACAGTTGCAGTGCCTGCGAGAGGAAGAACACGAACAACAGAAGAACAGAAGAAACGGAGAAACTCTGAGGGTTTTCTTTGATTGATCTAAGGGAAGTACTTCCTTTTATAGGAGGATGAAGGGGTTTAGGGCTGTTCGGAGTTAGAAGGTGGATGGCCATTAGGACTGGGTTTAGCTTTCGAATTGGAAACGGAAGCATGAGGTTAATTAACGCCTTCTATTGGGGCATCAATTTCTTAATTGACGACTTGGCAGAGGTCGTATTTTATTTAACGCCCTTTCCTGGGTCGTTTCCTTCTTGGCCTCTCGATACTTTTCACGCCTTAGTGAAGGGCATGTTTTATCTTTTGACGCCCTGCGGTCAGGCGCCTTTCATTATTTTAACGCCGTTACATCCGGTTGTGTTTTGTGGGCTTATGAATTTGGTTTTCCCTGCGCTTTGATGAACTTAAGTGCTATTACTTTGTTTGAATTATTAATGATTAAGCACTTATGATCATGTCATGCTTTATTGAGGATTATTTCTGATTATGTGGACTAATGAATTTTCAAGTGCAGAAGAGTGCAGGTTTCGGGACGCTTGGATCCCTATGGGAGCAACATCGTCTTGTATTTGTTTCCTATGAGCATTGTTACTATATGGTATTCTACACTATTATAGTATATCAAGGACCTTGTGGTTCTGATGAATCTGGAATTTGAGTTCTCCTTCATCAACAAAAACAATGATAATTCCAGGGGAGTCTTGATCACACGGATAGGCCGTTGAGTCATTAAAGGTCTGGGACGATGGTTCCACTTTCTGAGTTGATGCGTGGACAAACGGGCTTCGGCTTAGTGTCAGCTCAGAGACTTGGATTCTTGACTAAATCTAGATGGCTTAACAATATTATCCTTGATTATTTTCTATCTTTTAGTTTGTTTTAATCTTTTCTTTTAGCCCGGCATGCATCATATAAGATTTTGAGTTTCATGATGAAAATCTTTATATTATGGCAATAATGAAGGTCACTCGCTCTTGATTGAGTTGACATGAGATATTCCATTCCAAATCAAGTACTTTATTCTCTTTGAAGCCGCTCAGGCTGATTCCTTGAAAATGTCCCTTTGCTGGGTCTCAATTCTCTTTATTTTTCTGTAAATCTACCTTGGTTGTAGCACGTCCACGTTGGCTGATAACCGCTCTCCAATGGTGTCTCCCTGTCGTGCCCACTCGCACATTTTCTTAGTTTAGTCTCCTTTATCCAGCAAATTGATGCTTCCTTGGAATCACTCGGAGTTGTTTCATTCAGAATCTTGGAAAGATTTCCAAGACTTAGTGTCTGAGACGTGTCACATCACACCTTGGCGTCTACTTATCAGTTTGCTCCACTTCATTGCGCTTTGTTGCTCTCCATTCCGTCTCACTCCCTTCCAAAGCAGACGCCAAGGTAGGGCAGCTGTAGACACGCCAAAATTGACGCTATGTTAATCAAAACTCATGTCACCATGTTGATGCCCCAAATTGAACTTCAATATGTCTATAATATGAGGTTTTTCTATTTTTGTGTGTGTTTTTGATTTATTCTTGCATTTTTGTGATTCGCGACCTGAAGAGGGGCGTTATTTAAAAAGCGACCTTACCTAGGGCGTTTTCAAAGAAAGGACGACTAAACTTCAGGGCGTCAATTCCTGGTATTATCTGGTTTTAAAATAAATTACAATTAAAGAGTAACGTCCTATCTCAGGGCGTGTTTTCAAGTAACGCCTTTCTCTCAAGCGTCTTTCCACAATTTTCAAATAAAGAATGCTTTATCTCCAAAATTTAAATCCAGGCAGTGACGCCTTTGACCAGGTCGTGTATTTGAGTAACGTCCTAAGGTAGGTCGTCAATTATGATTTGACGCCTTTCTAAAGGGCGTGTTTCATTCTTTAGTGTCCTGTTCGAGTATGCCTTTCCTGAAGAGTTCCCCTGCCTCCAATGGTCACCTTGCTCGAATTGGAACTAGAGTCCTGCCTTTGATAACCATTGCCCGTTCTTATCTTCCTAAATTTGAGATTATCTTCGGTTAAAACCCTATATAAGAGGGCTCTGGTCAATCTTGTGAGTTTTTACAATAACAACAACAACGACGGTGCTGGCTATTAGAGAGAGTTACGTAGATATACAGAAAGAGCATACGCCATCTTCATCTTCCTCAAGTGCGATCTCTCTCTTTGAGGGCTCTCTCAAGGGCTTTCTCTTCTTCTCTGTTGCTGCAGCCGAACCGTAGCTTCCAAGTGGTTTCTTCCCCTTCACTGTTTACAGGGACAACATAAGCGGTCTTTCTTCTGTTCGTTTTACTTTGTTTTGCATCACATCATCCATATCATCTGTCGCACGATTTTCTTCCTTACATTAGTATTACATCCTTTTCCTTCCCTAACTCTTAGGGGTTTTAAAACAAAAAAAAAAAGGTGCGCATGTTTTGTTCTCTCTTCATCATCACATCATCTATTTGGGATTGATACTATACGCTCTTGGCTGATCCACTTCTATTTGCTTGTTTCTTTGTCTTTTGCAAGGGTAATCAACAAGAAAAACCCCCTTCGTCGGCCGGCCGATAGAAGGAGGAGGAAGGAATTCACAATTCATCCCGCATCCCACTTTTCACCAGGTATTCGCGATCTTCTTTGATTCTTATTGAGGTAACCCCTCTGGCGATCACTCTCCTTTATAGCACCACATGCTTTCTTTTATCTTTATTATCATCTCTCCATCATTTTACATATCTCATATGAGTGGTTTGTTCCATATGTGTGGATTTATCACGATCTACACCCGGTTGAGGGGATGTCTGGTCAGATGACAGAGGATATGCCCATGGCTGCATCTCTTGACCCAATGTTCGCGACCTTTTTCTTTCTTTCGCGGGTCGATCGACCAACTGACTGACTGGTAGTCAAATGATCAATTGACAACGCGGGCGTGCCAGTCACATGAGTGACAAGTTCATAATGCGCTCATTCTGACCCGTATCGGGCGAAAGTGAGGTTCGATCGGGACCAACAGTCCGCCATACCATAAAGGTTATGATGTTAATTACATCCCCCACGAGGAGGGAACACCTTTGATTAGTTACCGAGATGATGGGCTATCGAGGCCGGAATAAAGGATGTAGAGCATGCAAGTGATCATGCAAGATGCTATGACTGACTACACACAATTTATTAGGGTGGACCCTGGTACATGGCGGAGGACTTAAGCCCAAAGACCACCCTCACGCATGACGAGACCTCCGATCAGGCATAACCTGACCTTTCAGCAACGTCATTTGATATACCAAGGGAGAGGCGCACATTTAGGTAGGCATTAATGCGATGTGAATGTTTGGGCCAAGGCATGATGGTCCAGATTCGAAGCATACCAATTCGAGCTTGAACAAGCTAATTTATTCAGTTCATTGACACAATGACATGATTCGGCGTGAAACCGGTGCAGCGCTTGCGAAGAAAGGGGTTAAAATGCTTGAAACGGCGCCCTGAAACGTAGGTAAATGGTTTAAAACGGCGCCAGAAACCGTAGGTAAATGAAAATGAATGTATATTAAATCGGCGCGGCCTGATTGGGGCGCGCCGGGAAGGGCGCGCCGTTTTAAGGCGCGCCGTGTATGAACGGCGCCGATTCAGCCCAATTTCGTAAAAAAAAGGTTTCGTTGGTTTATTTATGGATTTATTAAAATGTTTTGGAAGATTTTGAAAATTGATCGGGTTGATTATTCATTGGATCAGTCCCAAGCCATCCAAAAGTCAAGTCACGGGCCCGCGCGAGGTTCATACTCGAGCGCGGCGATTGTTCCGAGTTTAGACTCGTTCAAACCGGAATTTCGGCAGCATCTCCCCGTCCCGGAGGATTTATTGGGGAGAAGCGGGGAGTACTCACGTAGTGGAGCAACCCCTAAGGGCCGGGTGGCGCGACGGCGGCCGGCAAAAACCCGATCGGAGAGGAAACCCCGAGGCCTAGCCTGCTAGGGGCACCGAGTCCGTGGGCATCAGTGAGTGCATGAGGCGACTCGATATGGGAGCGAAAACCCGAGGGCTAGCCTACGAGGGGCACGCGACCCGAGTCGCCACAACACTAGAATCGGGACGACCGATATAGAGAAGGAATCCCGAGGGCTAGCCTACGAGGGGAACACAACCCACGGCCACTACTAAGTCCATTAAGGACTGTAGGTTTTGAACTGTAGGGCTTGGCCCCATTGCTGTACACCCAATAGTCCGCAGGGACAGTCGTCATCGGTGGACGAGCCCTCTGTCGGCCAAATGATTGATGGAGAAGATTTGGGGAATGTCCCCCTCCCCGGATGCTGGAGTGATGCTACAGAGCATACTCCCGTTAAGGTGTAAGCGACACGGAAGGAAGCAGTGTGAGACATCGTTTGACGGCGGCAGATGGACAAATGAATTGCTTAGAAACATATTAAAACGATGAAGCCCCACGGGCTGAGCAGGTCAACAGCAGCATGACATGTGATTAACACATAGCCCGGGGCACGGATATGTATACATATGTATGATATTCGAAAGCAAACCGACATGGGGCTCGCCATTGAATAACCGTGAACAATCCAAGGACTCTTCCCCGCCCCTATGGCCTATGAGGCAGAGCACAAAGGGGACGGTGAAGGGTCTTCTTCCCTTGGCGGAGACAGATAGAGATATGCACACAAGTACATCTCCGATCGCAGAGCCCATGGAGTATTCAATGCCGAGCCCGGCCATTGCATCAGAATCGAAAGAAAGAGAACCCCGGGGAGGGGGAACGAATGATTCATATGGCCGAAGGCATATCCAACGTCGGAGAAACCGGCTATACGAGAGTATATATATCGGGGAAACCATCCAATGCACGCTCGAAGGAGGGTTAGAGAGCAAGAGGGAGAGATACGACAACAATCACAATAGCTCTTCATTCATCCGTGAACAACACAGGCATACATATATTCAGAGAATATAGATTCCGGCGCCGGCATTGTCACTCGGCCGCCGCTTGCATTCATGAAGAAAATGATTACAGACGAAGCAAAAAGGGCAAAGGAAATGGTGAGAGAAGGGGAGGTCAGGCTCGTATCATCGCCCCTCCCCTTCCTCACTTACATTGTATCAGGGGAAGAAAATCAAAGAAGAATGGGGGAGGGGCTCAACCGGAAGAAACACGGAGACCCACCTAGACCCTTCCTTCCGAATGAAATATCGAATCCCTGTCTTCTCTTCTCCGGCTCCGGCGGTATTCCGAGTACCAGGCGAGGAAAACGACGGTGAGGGACCTGCGTAGAGAACCCTACTTCTCCCCCAAGCTTTTCCTCGGACGAACAGGGCCTTCCTCTCCGATTGGCTCTCTTTTTTCTTTTTCTTCTTCTCTCCCTCCTGCCCTCTTTCTGGCTCTCTCTTTTCCTTTTTTTCTTCTTTCTTTCCGAAGGCAGGCTATATGTAGCCTTGTGTTAATTCGGCACCCTGGGAAGGGGCGCGCCGGACTTGATGGCGCCGGGACGCAGACGGGATGGAATTGGCGCGCCGGTTTGATGGCGCCGTATTAAGGGGCGCCGACATTCCTTCACGTGCCGTTTTAACTTGTTTACTTGGCGCAGCTCGGCCGATGGGTCCGGAGATGATTCCGAAAGCTTCCGTTGACTGCTCCTTTCGCCCTGGCCTTTGAAAAACCTTGACGTGGTGTCGAGGGAGCTCTCGATATGACGAACAGCCTTGATCAGACCTTCGCGTGTGTCTGGCCCGAGCATACGGGTATCCTGCTGGCACGGCCTTCGACACTGTGATCTGTGCTTCTGGTGGAGACGGACTCATGCTCGAGGCTTCCTTGCGGGACGGTGTCGCATCCCGGATGATTCCGCCCTGAATGGCGATCAATTGGCCACTAATGGGCCCATTATGACGAGGGGCCGAACCCGTGTCGGGTGATCGGGGCCCTCTGTTGACATAACCTTCGACCCCTTGTTGTGGATGGCCGAGGACTTTTTTCCTCCTTAGAAGAGCCATTGGGTAGACCATCGTCCTTGGTCGGGCGATGGATGTGGGGTAGCGGCATGACGAGGTCGATGCCGGATCATTGGGCAGGCTTGATCGCGCTACCGGTTGGTTGTGGGTTCATTCCGACTCTCCTGTGGTAAAGTCCCCCGGTGCTCATTTCAAGGCGACTTAGGGGCTCCATCAACTTGAGGAGTCTTTGATAAGTTGATCTTCATCGGCTTCTGTGCTTCAGTGGGCCGTATCGCTCATCTTTGTGGCTTGGTCGCCGAAGGATCATATTTTGAGTGCCAACAAATGCCCCCCAGACGTGGGTGGTGCAAGCGAGGCAGGAGTGCAGCAGTACCTACGGATGAGCTTCGTTTGGTGACGGAAGCTCGAAACGGTACTTAATTCCAGCTTTGGTCGTTAATCCGGCGCGGTAAGAAGCTTGAACGGCACTGTTTAAAATGGCGCACCCTTTATCCAGATGTTAAAACGGGGCCGACAAATCCGGCGCGCCCCTTGGCTTTGAAGGTTGAAACGGCGTGGCCTTCACGGCGCGCCAATCGCTTAAAACGGCGCGCCCCGGGGCGCGCCGTTTTAACAGGGGTGGAGCCCCCCTATATATTTTTTTCTTCTTCATTTTTTCTTCACAACTTTTCATTTGTGAGAATTCTTTCTCTCTCCTCCCTTTCTTCTCCCTCCGCGGCGCCGAGTGGGTTCTGGGTTCGGGCGATTTCGCCCCTTGAGCGGGTGAGTTGAGTGATATTCCGTTCGGGTTCCGAACCCATTCTTCAGGCCCCGAGAGGCTCCTTGTAGGACTTGTCCTCGGAGCTAGATCCCTCGGGTGTCCCATTTGGCCTTGGCTTAGCGCCTCTGGCTGCTTTTAGGAGCTGCTCCCTTTGTGGATGGCTTCCACTTTTCTTTTGGCAAAAACCCCGAGCTGGGGAGATGCTGCCGGAATTTTGTCAGAAATATTGCTTTGATCAACTGATTTCTGACTTTGTTTGTTCTTTTCTGGGCGTTGTTTTGCATATAACATGGCCTCCGGCTCTTCTTCCTCTGCATCCCGGGTCGCCGTGACATGGGGGAATGTCCATTCCCTTGATCGGGGGCCTCGACGGATAGCTGTGGTTGCTGAGTCCTTGTACTCGGAGATCGACACCGTCGACACCGGCCGCTTATTGATTCTTGACGGTAACCACTTCAAGTATGATCGAAGGGATGGCGTCAGACTAGACCATCCCAAGGACAAGCATCTGATGGCGTTCCTTGAGCGCTTCAACCTTGGAGGGAAGCACGATTTAATTCTCGTCCGTCGAGCTGAGGGAGCCCTACTGGCGGAGAGAGACAGTTTGACCGAGTCAGTCACTCGCGGCATGCCTATATATGTCCCGGGTGAGCCCAGAAAGTGGAGAGCCGTGCTCGGAGTGCAGGAGTTATCTTCCGAGGCCGGGATGCTGACGAGAGCACCGCAGTATACACCGGCTCGCTGGAGTGAAGCTACCGGGCGTGTCGACAGGGAGAAGCCCGTGTATGGTTTATTCCTTGCCCCGCTTCATTGGGGATACCGAGACGAACCTTTTCTTTTAGACTGCTTGGCGGTCTGGTTCAAACATCAGATTTCAGTGGGGTGGTTTGGAGAGCTCAAAGCCACCGATGCTCACGCCTTCAGACCGGGGGCAGTTGAATTCACAGACTTTGCGTTACGGCAGTACGCCCCCATCCTGGTGCATGCTGGTGTATACCAGAGTGTATATGCTTCCCGGTACAGGTACTCGATCTCCCGAGGTCTGTGCTGCGGGATGATTGAAGTCTTCTGCCCAGAGTACAACACTTTTTATACTGCAGAAGGTGAGACTTCATTGGACCTATGGAGCCTTTTTCAGCGGAGTGGCTTCCCGATAGATGGGGAGCCGTATGAGGAGGTTTGTTTTCCAGACTGGCTGAAAGATCAGACCGATGGCGAAGGCAGATATTTCACGGGCTTCGCCTACCGCTACCTCATGAAGGCATATCGCACCCTGCTGCGCCTGACGCTTGACTCGCGGGAGGCGCGGAAGCCTGGCGAAAAGAGACGCGTGCGGATGGGCACGTGGCTTCAGTATTTCTTCGGTGGGGAGCACCAGTACGAGGACTTCCCCACGGTGGTTCCGACAGCGGTGAAGCGAAAAAAGAGGGCTCGACATCAAGCGACATACCCTGCCGTTTCAGGGGGAGGGCGACGAGAGGGCCCGAATCCCACAGGAGTTGACGCAGTCACACATTGCGCTGCGTATCTGACATATTGGCTTTGTTCATTTGCCCTCCCTCAAGGGGATGAGACAGTAATCAGACCGGAGGCTATTTACCCTGCCTGTTTAATGGCTTGGGGATGAAGCTGTCCCTGTGCCCTGTGGCTCTATGCCTCATATACAAGATGTTGGGGGATTTGCACAAGTCGCGCATCCCCAGGAATTCACGGATAGTTGGTCCCATCCACTTCCTTAACGCTTGGGTCTGCACTCTGTTTCCAGAAGCAGCTCCCCGGTCGATGCAGTCAGATCATCCTTTGCCGCGGATGATCGAATTTGCCAGTGCTGAACCGTCCTCACTGGCGGATCAGCTTTTTGCTATTCGGGGGAAGTTGACTACAGTTCCAACCGATTCCCCTGGCGTTCTGCACTTTTGGAGCTTGGCTGCCAGCTCTAGCCCTCTTGTCAACAGGATGCGGCAATGCCGATTATTTGAGACAGAGGAATTTATTCATCAGCTGACTGGGTTCAAGAGCACAAGGCCCATCTTGGAGCCGGAACTGGTCGATTGGGCGCTGTCTATTCGCCCCAGTGTTCTTGTCTTCAGGAAGAGCGGCTTACTGTGGCTGGAGCCGTATTATCCCTTTCGTTTTGGCCGAAATTTTGGGTACGACCAGCAAATTCCTTCTTCTTCAGCCCGGTTCAATCTGCCGAATAGACATCGGGCTGGTCAGACGACTACGGATGAAGCCCGCGCATGGTGGGACTACTTCCATCGTCGGGAGGACGTATCATTCAGGGTGCCAACCCCGGCCCGTCTGCCCCGAGTGACTCCAGACTTCATCAAGTGGTGGAATGCGCGAACGGGCTTCTATCGGAACTTCCGGAAAGACTGTTGGCATAGTGCCGAACGTCGTTTCTTAGATTCGCAGCGGGAGCCTGTTTTGGATGTTGATCCATCCTATTTGAAGAAGCTGAAGTCCTGGTCCAACACCGAGGTGATGGCATATCTAGAGGCCAGGAAAGCTGCGAAGGGCAAGTCGTCCCGAGCCGACCCGAAGATGCCAGAGATCCAGAGGGATGATTATATCAAGACTCTCTGGGGGCTGTGCCGGGTTAGCAGTGACCGGGTCGCTCTTCAGATGATCCCCCTTCCGGTGGAAGAACCTCTTCCTACAGTGGCGGGTTGACGCCCAGAAGCTGACCGCTTTCATCCCTATCGGACATTCATCAGGAGGGGAGATAGACGGACTGACTTGTACTCCAGCACCCCCTGGATATTCGCCATGCTTCATTCTCATGGGCTTTCAATTTCTGGTCCACTAGAAGCCATCCGGGACCATCAGCTCCTCATATCTTTCAAGTATGTCGACGGCTGGGGATTCGACCACTTGAGCTTATATCATCACTTGTCATCCTGTGGCCATGAAGACTTGGCTCAACTGGCGGAGAAAAGTGAAACAATTGGTGATGTGTGCTGGCTCATCTGCGAGGCGGCTTCCCGGGACAAGGCGCCAGTATTGCTTTACTGGCCGCTTAGTCCTCGATATACAGGGCTGCCAGGTAATGCTTGTTTTCTTCTTCAGCCCTGAAGCTGCTTCTTCTATAGTCAGTGTGCATCTTCTCACCTATGTGCTTTTGCAGCTCACCTTTCTATGGAGGCGACCCAACACTGTAGGGAGTTGATATCTAAGGCGTAGAAGCCTTCATATTTTAATATTCCAGAGCCAGCTTTGACTATGACACCATTACCCCCTGGGGACTCGCGGAAGCGGACCAGGTCCCAAGTGAGGGAGGCTATCGGTAGAGCCAAGAAGGCCAAAAGGGCGGAGTCTCGCGCTACTCGGGCACGTCGGAGGAAGGCTGCTGAAGAGGAGTCCACAGTTCCCCTTCCTCGGGTTCCGTCATTCTCCGAATTCGAGGCCGCCTGGACGCAAGGGCCTGAGGGCGAAGGTGACTTCTTATTCTTGCATGGCTTGTTTGTTTATTTCCGCCGCCCTGGTTGATCATCCTTCCCTCCCAGTAGCTGCTGACACTACCTCCGCCGTTGTTGGGTTGGAGGCGGCAACCGGAGCTACTGCTGGGGAGAGAGAGGAGGAAGCCCCCTCGGCCTCCGCTGAGGGTGACTTGCCTTCACCGACACCCCATCGAGAAATAGAAGGTAATTTGCAGCATGCCCATAGAGCTTAGCGGCATATTGTGGTTTCAGTCGGGTCTTGACTGTTTATTATCTTTCAATTCCAGTCGGTGTTCGACCCACGCTGCTCCCCGAGGTCAGTGCCACGGTAGGGGTTGCCATCGGAGAGCAAGGACTTCCAAGGGACCAGCCCCCGGATATTCCACCGACGGATGCTCCCGAGGCGGGGACCGCTGAAAAGGTTCTGGATAGAGGGCCTCCTCCTAGCAGCACGGTTCCCGCTCAGGTGCCGGAGGTCCGAGAACAGGCAGAAGAATCATCCTTCTCTGAACAAGTTGATTATGGTGGCGGCTCCAGCGATGACGAGGGGTTCCCGATGGTCGACACCGAGGCTGAGGACGCCGGGGCTTCCTCAGCTTACGAGAGCGACATTTTAACATTTAGCCCTCCAAGACTACTGGGGGCCGAGCGCGGGCCATCATATTCGGCTGCAGAGGGAGGACTGGAGTCTTTAGAGGCCACTTTTGGAGGCCTAAATATAGTGCTAGTCGAGGTAGGAAATGTTCCGACTCCTGTCCGCGGCACTTCTTTCTATTTTCAAGCCAGCTGGCTGATGTATATATATGCAATGCAGGCTGAGGTGGTACCGCCAGCTATAATGATCCGCATACCCGTCCCAGACGTGGATATGGGTCAGTCAGCCTCCCCACCTGTTGTGCGGCCCATTGCCCTACGGCTTCCACAGACCTATGCTGCTGTAGCGGCCTCAAAGGAGTCCGGCGTGACTGCCAAAGTCGGCGCTCCGACCAAGGTTGCAAGGGCTCAAGCCTTAGTGGCCGGCGCAGAATCATTGCCGTCGCCAAGTGGCCTTCCAGACATAGAAGCGGGAGAAATTATTACAGATGAGGCCGATGTCATCAAAACCTTGTCGGTCATAGAGTGCTCTCCTCCTTTAGCGGCCGGTGAGACTGCTCAAGAGGAACAAGCGCCTTCCGTTGCCGATACGGCTGTTGTAGCCTCACCTCAAAGGGCGGGCAAGGAAGTTGCCATTATGGAGGCCCCTTTAGTTGCTGCAGCTGCAATAGTCGGGCCGGGTGTGGGCGTTGTGCAGACTATGCCGTCGACGTCCCTCGGGGTGGCCGATGACATCTGGGCCGAGGTAGATAGCAGGGTAGACTTTCAGCTCCCCGAGACTTCACCACTGGGCCTACAATTCTCCGGTGACATGGTGTGGCAGTCTCTGGAGAATCTCCAGCGGGCCATGTTAGCTTCTCCGGGCCTGACTTATATGCAGCTGAGAAGCTTGATAGATCATCTCTCCCGATCGCTTTTAGCATTCGGCTGCCCAATGGATGATTGGACCCCACGGGTTGTAATGTTGTTAAAGCACACCAACAGGCTGGAGTTCCTCAGTCGAGAGGTTTCTGATCAGCTGACTGCTATGAAGCTGGAGAGGGTGGATTGCCGCATCGCCGTCACTTCATTGAGGGTGACCGTGGGACAGCTGAGAAACGTTGCCTGCGATATCTCGGAACGCCGGCTGCTCCTCACGGCACGGATAGAAGAGTTGCGCGCGGAACTTGCTAAGGTTGAAGCTGAGCTGCAGGAAGGCGAGCGCCTAGAGGTCCGGACAACGGAAGAAGCTGACCTGGCCGAAGGACAACTTGCCTCGCTAGATGAGAGGTTATTGCAGCTGACAGCCACCGAGGCCCGTTTGCAGGAATTGACCCAATACCCCTCGCTGGGCCTTTTGGAGTTGGCAGATATCTTCCGGCGCCCTTTGCCGTAGCTTTGCTTTTCTTTTCTCCTCGCATGGAGTTCTACCTCTTTTTGCCTTCGGAACTCATGTATCCCTGGGGATGCCCCGGGCACAGATGTACTCTGGCGATTCTTATTAATGAAAGCATCTTTGTCTGTCGCTTCAATCACGAGTCCTTCTCCTTTTTCCTTCTCTTTTTTTTTTGGCCGATCGTCCGAACCCGGGGATACGCGCTGGTGGCGCAGGAGAGCGCTCACACCTTCATGGAAGGGGTGAGGTGTTCGCTCCACCACGGTGCAGCCGTTCCCGGAGCATGCAGTATAGGCGGATGTGCCTAATGAACCTTGCCGATGATGACAGAAGGTGTGTTACAACCATCGACACGTGTCAAAGTGTTGACGCAATGATGCTTTGTTGATCAACGAGGGCGGAATGCCCGGGTTAGAGGGTAGTTGACCGGACTCGCCGATGGTGGCGAGGGTCGAAAGGGTAGATGGCTCTGCCGATGGTGACAAGAACCGGAAAAGGGCAGCGATTGATCTTGCCGATGGTGACAAGGGTCGAAAAGGGTAGACGGTCTTGCCGATGATGACAAAAGACCGAAAAGGGTAGCGACCGATCTTGCTGATGGTGACAAGGGTCGAAAGGGTAGACGGTCTTGTCGATGATGACAAAAGACCGGAAAGGGTAGCGACCGATCTTGCCGATGGTGACAAGGGTCGAAAGGGTAGATGGTCATGCCGATGATGACAAAAGATCGGGTAGAGTAGCGACCGATCTTGCCGATGGTGACAAGGGTCGAAAGGGTAGACGGTCTTGCTGATGATGATAAAAGACCGGATAGAGTAGCAACCGATCTTGCCGATGGTGACAAGGGTCGAAGGGGTAGACGGTCTTGCCGATGATGACAAAAATCGGATAGGGTAGCGACCGATCTTGCCGATGGTGACAAGGGTCGAAAAGGGTAGACGGTCTTGCCGATGATGACAAAAGACCGGAAAGGATAGCGACCGATCTTGTCGATGGTGACAAGGGTCGAAAGGGTAGATGGTCTTACCGATGATGACAAAAGACTGGATAGAGTAGCAACCGATCTTGCCGATGGTGACAATGGTCGAAAAGGGTAGACGGTCTTGCCGATGGTGATAAAAATCAGATAGGGTAGCGACCGATCTTGTCGATGGTGACAAGGGTCGAAAAGGGTAGACGGTCTTGCCGATGATGATAAAAGATCGGAAAGGGTAGCGACTGGTCTTGTCGATGGTGACAAGGGTCGAAAAGGGTGGACGGTCTTGCCGATGATGACAAAAGACCGGAAAGGGTAGCGTACGGTCTTGCCAATGGTGACAAGGGTCGAAAGGGTAGACAGTCTTGCCGATGATGACAAAAAACTGGAAAGGGTAGCGACCGGTCTTGCCGATGGTGACAAGAGTCGAAAAGGGTAGACGGTCTTGCCGATGATGACAAAAGACCGGAAAGGGTAGCGACCGGTCTTGCCGATGGTGACAAGGGTCTAAAGGGTAGACGGTCTTGCCGATGATGACAAAAGACCGGAAAGGGTAGCGACCGGTCTTGCCGATGGTGACAAGGGTCGAAGGGGTAGACGGTCTTGCCGATGATGACAAAAGACCGGAAAGGGTAGCGACCGGTCTTGCCGATGGTGACAAGGGTCGAAAAGGGTAGACGGTCTTGCCGATGATGACAAAAGACCGGAAAGGGTAGCGACCGGTCTTGCCGATGGTGACAAGGGTCGAAAGGGTAGACAAAAGACCGGAAAGGGTGTATAAGTGGGATATCGGATGAAGGTTCCGCCTCGGCCTTGTAAATGGCCTTCCAGACGGAGGATGGTTCATCACTATTCATCATTCATTTTTATTCACATTACTAACCTAAGTGCCCTTTCGAGTTTTCACCGAGGCCAGCCCCCTCTTGCTTTTGCCCGCGCGCCCTTTCGGGTTTTCACGCGACGGGGTACCCAATTTTGCCTGCGACGCCCTTTCGGGTTTTCGCCACAGCTGGGTTATAGCCATTTTTGCACTTGTCCTGATATAGGAACCAGTCTGGCGGGGTATCTCTATTTTTAACCCCATTTTCTTTTCTTTCTTTCTTTTTTTTTTTGAATTCGGGATGTAGAAGAACTAGACCTCGAAAATATTGACTGGCCTTGTCAATGATGACAAGGATTGGACCCTGCTTCGGTCTGTCGACACTGGTTAGATATTGAAGCAATGGATATGGTCTATTAACAAGGATGTAAGATCCGAGCTAAGGGTAAAGATCGACCGGTCTCGCCGATGATGACGAGGGTCGAACGTGGGTTTATTCATCGGCATGGGCCACATGCTGAGGCAAAGGTAGGGTTATTAACGGGGACGGAAGGTCCAAGTCTAGGGGTGGAGATCGATCGATCTTGCCGATGATGACGAGAGTCGACCATGGGTTTATTCATCAACATGGGTCACATGCCGAAGCAAAGATGGGATTATCAACAGGGACGTAAGGTCCAAGTTAAGGGGTAGAGATCGACCGATCTCGCCGATGATGACGAGGGTCGAATGTGGGTTTGTTAAAGGATTTTCGGTGGGACTTTGATGGTTGTCCCTTTCGGAGTTTCATTGGGTGGAGAATAGGAGAGGAATTTAAAAATTACCACTTTACTGACTCAAGCGCCCTTTCGGGTTTTCGCCGGAGCCAGCCCCCTCTTGCTTTTGCCCGCGCGCCCTTTCGGGTTTACACGTGGCGGGGTACCCGATTTTGCCTGCAGCGCCCCTTCGGGTTTTTGCCATAGCTGGGTTATAGCCATTTTTGCACTTGTCCTAATATAGGAGCAAGTCTGGCGGGGTATCTCTATTTTTAACCCCATTTTTTTATTTGTATAGGGTGGCAGGTCGAAGTGTAATGTTCGACGCCTGGTCGACAGTGGATGGCCCGTAGTGGCAACAATGTGAGAGTGCCAGCTAGAACACAAAGCCTTTAGCCGACTCGGGTTTATTCGTTAGCCGGAAGATAATGCTAACGCAAGGAAGGGCTTTTGTGCCAATCCGAACGTAAGGCTCGTAATGGCGGTGTGGCGTATTCTTTTGGAAGCTCGATCAGGGCGGGATGCCACTAGACCAAGGAGAGGGTAGCTTGATCAGGGCGGAATGCCACTGGACCAAAGGGAAGGGTAGCTCGGTCAGGGTGGAATGCCACTGGACCAAGGAAAGGTAGCTCGGCTAGGGTGGAGTGCCACTAAACGAAGGAGAGGGGTAGCTCGGTTAGGGCGGAGTGCCACTAAACCAAGGAGAAGAGTAGCTTGTTTAGGGCGGAGTGCCACTAAACCACGGAAAGGGTAGCTTGGTTAGGGCGAAGTGCCACTAAACCAAGGACAAGGTAGCTCGGTTAGGGCGGAGTGCCACTAAACCAAGGAGAAGAGTAGCTCGGTTAGGGCGGAGTGCCACTAAACCAAGGAGGAGGGTAGCTCGGTTAGGGCGGAGTGCCACTAAACCAAGGAAAAGGTAGCTCGGTTAGGGCGGAGTGCCACTAAACCAAGGAGAGGGTAACTTGGTTAGGGCGGAGTGCCACTAAACCAAGGAGAAGAGTAGCTCGGTTAGGGCGGAGTGCCACTAAACCAAGGAGAAGAGTAGCTTGTTTAGGGCGGAGTGCCACTAAACCAAGAAAAGGGTAGCTTGATCAGGGCGAGATGCCACTAAACCAAGGAGAAGAGTAGCTCGGTTAGGGCGGAGTGCCACTAAACCAAGGAGAAGAGTAGCTTGTTTAGGGTGGAGTGCCACTAAACCAAGAAAAGGGTAGCTTGATTAGGGCGAGACGCCATTAAACCAAGGAAAGGTAGCTTGGTTAGGGCGGAGTGCCACTAAATCAAGGAAAAGGTAGCTCGGTTAGGGCGGAGTGCCACTAAACCAAGGGGAAAAGTAGTTCGGTTAGGGTGGAGTGCCACTAAACCCAAGAAAGGGTAGCTTAGTTAGGGCGAAGTGTCACTAAACCAAGGAAAAGGTTGCTCGGTTAGGGCGGAGTGCCACTAAACCAAGGAGAGGTAGCTCGATCAGGGCGGAGTGCCACTAACCAAGAAAAGGGTAGCTTGATTAGGGCGAAACGCCACTAACCAAAGGGGAGGTAGCTTGATTAGGGCGGAGTGCCACTAACCAAGGAAAAGTTAGCTCTGATCGATCACTCGGGACATGTCGACTGCGCTGCATGATACAGCTTAATGTGTTTTCCATTGAGGGGAGAGAACTGAATGACTCCTTTATGGTCTACAAGGACGTAGGCACCCCCTTCATATACTCGGCGGATGATATACGGCCCGACCCAGTTTTCGACCAGCTTCCCTTTGGGGTTGGAGGCCATCACTTCTTTTCTTTTGACCATTACCAGGTCTCCTTTCTTGAATTCTCGACCCTTGACTAGCTTGTCAAAAGCACGGGCCATGTGATCTTGGTAGAGTTGGATGTTTTGTTGTGCCCGGAGGCGTTTTCCTTCGAGCTCAGCGAGCTCCTCCAATCTTCTTTCTGCATTGGCCTGTTCACCACTGACTAGCCCGTGCTGGATGGCAACTCGCAATGAAGGAACTTCAAGTTTAATAGGCACTATAGCTTCCGACCCATAGACGAGGGAGAAAGGTGAACAGCCGGTTGGGGTCTTGTAGATAGTACGATAGGCCCAAAGTGCTTCGTACATCCTTTCTTCCCAATCTTTTTTATTAGACTTGACAGTATTTGCCAGCAGTGTACATAATGTCTTATTAAAGGCTTCTGCGAGTCCATTGCCCTGAGGGTTGTAGGGGGACGATGTCCTCCAGTCGATTTTGTATTTGTCGGCCAGCCGATAAACCTTCTGGTTCCTAAAATGACTGCCATTATCAGAGATGATTCGGCTGGGGATCCCGAACCGAAATATTACATTCTGCCGAAAGAATCTTGCAACTAGTTCTCCCGTCACATCTCTTAGTGCTACTGCATCCGCCCATCTGGAGAAGTAGTCTGTAGCTGCTAAGATGTATCTGCACCCTGATGAAGATGCTGGTAGCGGCCCTACTACGTCCGTGCCCCACTGAGCAAACGACCAGCTTGGTAGGGTGGGATGCAATGGCACTGGAGGTCTCCTTGCCACATTAGCGTGTTCTTGACACTTCTGACAAGCTTTGGCAAACCTGCAGCAATCATCAAATATAGTGGGCCAATAGTAACCCAGTTTCTTTATCTCAATTTTCATCTTCGGGCCAGCCTGGTGTGCTCCGGCTGATCCTGCATAGACCTCCTGCATCACCTATCCAGCTTCTGCTGAAGACAAGCAACGGAGTAGGACTTTCCTTCGGGCATCTGCCATAATTTGGAATAAGGTCCCGCTTCTCATCTCGTAAGAATCCTTGATCCTTAGGAGCTTCATTCTCTGTTCCTTTTCTTTTGGAAGTTGCTGGTGTTGAAACCAGCGTAGGAGATGCTCTCGCCAATCGGGCTGCTGAACCCCTTCGATGACTGCTACTTCCATCTCTTGTTCGTCGGCCAGGACCTCTGTTACGCTGGGGACCTGTCGGCGGTTGATCACTGTTATATTCAGGCTTGTGTCTGGCGGGACCGCTAATGAATTGGCCAGCTTAGCGAGGGCGTCTGCCTGAGCATTCCGGGCTCGATTGATGTGTTTGATGCTGATGAAGTAAAATCTTGACATCAGGCGAGTTGCCAACTGGTGATAGGGGAGGAGCTCTTGCTTTCGCACATCGAACTCTCCTTCCAGCTATTTTATAACTAGCATGGAGTCTCCGAATGCTTCCAGCATCTGAATTTCCATGGACAGAGCAATTTTCAACCCGATTATCAGGGCTTCATATTCCACTTCATTGTTTGTGCATTGCTTGTTTATGGAACAAGATGTATGCACCACTTCTCCTTCTGGGGATTTCATGACTATGCCTGCTCCTGCCCTGACTCTGGCTGATCCAGTGGCAGAGGCGTCAATTCTGGAAGCGCCATCAAAGTATAGCTGCCATAAGGCGGGTCGTACTTGCACGGCTTCTAGGGTTTCATCTTCAGGAAGCTCCGGCTCCAACGGGCAATCCCCGGGCACTGGGTGCTCAGCGAAGAAGTCTGCAATAGCTTGGCCCTTGACGGCCTTGCGCGGCACGTAGGAGATATCAAACTCCATAAGGATTACCGCCCATTTGCCCAGGCGGCTTTTGAGTGCCGGTTGAGACATGATGTACTTCAGGGGATCCTCTTTGGACACCAAGCTGATTTCATGCGACAACATATAGTGTCGGAGCTTCTTAACTGCGAAGACCAGCGCCAGACAGATCTTCTCAATATAAGTATATTTCTCTTCAGTTCTGACCAGTCTCCGACTGAGGTAATAGAGGGCTTGCTCTTTCCCTTCTTCATTATTCTGGGACAGCATTGCCCCCAGAGAATTATGTGTAGCTGCTATATACAGTATCAATGGTCGTCCTTTCACCGGTGCGCCCAGCATTGGAGGAGTTTTCAGATAGTCTTTTAGCTTGTCAAAGGCTGTCTGGCAATCTTCATCCCAATAAAAGGGAACCTCTTTCATCATCAACTTGTGAAAAGGCTGGCATCGCCCTGACAAATTGGAAATGAACCGCCGGATATAAGCTAAGCGGCCCTGTAGTGATCTCAGCTCGGAGATGTTCCTTGGCGGAGGTAACTCCTGAATCGCCTTGATCTTTGCGGGGTCTATCTCGATTCCCCGATATCGGATGATGAAACACAAGAATTTTTCGCTCGACACTCTGAACGTACATTTCATGGGGTTCATCTTTAGCTCATGCTGCCTCAGCCTCTGAAAAATAATCCGGAGGTCTTGCAGATGATCTTCCTTTCTTCTGGTTTTGACCACCAGGTCGTCTATGTAGCATTCGACCTTGTGGTAGAGCAACTCGTCAAAGATTTTGGTCATTGCGCGCTGATAGGTTGCGCCAGCATTTTTTAGTCCGAACGGCATTCTTTTGTAATGATAAATGCCTTTAGGGGTTCAGAAAGTAGTATGGACTCGGTCATGCTCCGCGATCCAAATTTGATTGTAACCGGAAGACCCATCCATGAATGACAGGGCTTCATGGCCGGTTGTAGCATCAATCATGACCTCGATTATTGGCACCGGGAAGTCATCTTTGGGGCAGGCTTTATTTAGATCTCGGAAGTCGACACATATCCGGATCTGTCCATTCTTCTTCTTCACGGGGACGATATTCGCCAGCCATGTAGTGTACTGGTTTTCTTCAACAAATCCCACGTCAATGAGCTTGTCGACTTTAGCACAAATTTGGGTGATGAGCTTTGGCCTCATGCGTCGCGGTGGTTGCTTCACCGGTTCGGCCTCAGGGCTGATTGTTAGCTCATGTTGTGAGATAACGGGGCTTAGACCTGGCATCTCTTTGTAAGTCCAGGCGAAGCAATCCCGGTATTCTAGCAGCAGTTGGATGTACAGCTCCCGTTCTTCTGGGGATAGTTGGGCGCTGAGGAAGGTAGGCCTAGGGTCCTTCTCATTTCCCAAGTTGACTTCCATCAGTTCATCGACTGTGGCCTGGCCTCCGTCTTCTATTTCCGGAGGTGCCGGTTGGAGGTCAACGAAGTCTGGAATACCATCTTGAGGGTCGAGTACTTCGACTTCCTCGTCAGACACTACCAGAGCTTCTTGAGGTTTCTTTGTTTCTTGTGCTAGTGGCTGGGTGGATTGTTCTATTAATAAATCCATTGCCGTTGCAGCTCCCAAGGGCGAGAGAGCAGCCTTAGTATTTGCAGATGAGATTGCAGCCACGACGGGCTGGTAACTGTTTACTGCCAGGCTCGGACAGCATGCTGATTTTATAGCAGAAGCTGAGGAAGTCTCGCCTTCTGGGACAGTTATATCTTCCACAGAAGTGGCTTTTTCTTTCCTGGTAGCTGGCTCCCCTTGATTGGAGTTGACCAAGGCTTCCCTGATTGGCAGAAAGGGTGTTGAAGTTGTCATTAGTAGGACCCCTGTGGAGGGAGAGACTCCTACTTCTTGAATGTCTTCGGCTTCGTTGCTGCTAGCCGTATCAAATTCGGCTTGAAAGGCCGCTTCTTCAGGATGAACTTGCTCCCAGCATCGGCAAGGGGCCGAGGTTTCTACTTCTTGATTCCCGGATCGAGCCAATTCAAGATATTCGGCTTCCACCGGATACTCATCAAAGGTTGCCCCCAGAGGGCTATCTTCAGTAGGATAGAAGGCGGAGATAGTTTCCACCTCGTACCGCCCACTGTAATAATATTCCTCCAGGGTGAAGCCCAACCCTGGATGCTGAGAGACACGTCTCATTTCCTTATCCAGATTTGCAGGATACCACATCTTCTGGAAAGCTTCTTTGCGCTTTTGAGACTGATCGGGAGGAATGTGTTGCTTCTGAAACATCTTGGCCATCCGATCAGTTGTAAATGCCAGGCCTTGGACAGGAACCCGCGGGTTGCTTAGATCTTCGGGGAGGCTGCAGTCTGTGTCTTCCCGAGTAGGATGCTCCTCAGCTGTATAGAACAAGCTGTTGGGCCCATCTTCTTGTGTCACCTCCCAAGCTTTGAAAGGTTCGACAGTGGGGTCGTTGAGGCCGAGGACTGGCTTGGTGAGGCCGGTCGGGACTCCGATGTGGTCACGCTGTCGATTGACCTGCACTTCCTTAGCTTTGAGATATAATGCTGGGGGTGTTACCCTGTCGACGTCTCCAGAAGCTGTGATGTGGGAGACCACCTTCGACTTGACATATGCGCGTGGCCGTGGTGGATACCAACAGTCACCTGATCTATTCTTCGAGGCCCCTATGGGGGTCTTAGCTTCAGAAACCTTCTGGGGAGGCCCCGTATATAAGTTGGCGTCTGCCAAGTGACATTCAAACACCTCGAATGGGTGGAGATCAGCAAATATCCTCTCCTCCTTTCTATGGAGGCTGTATTTGATGCATTGGTGGAGCGTGGATGGCACCACCATATTTTCATGCAGCCATGGGCGGCCGAGCAGCGCTTTGTAGGAGGTGCGAGAGTCAATGACATGAAACTGCACCGTTGTAGTGAAATCTGCCAGGGTCAGCGTGAACTCTGCCACTCCCATAGATACTTCACATTTTTGGTTGAAGCCAGCGATACGCATATCCCCGACTTTCTCGAGATGCACATTAAAGTGGTGCCTCTCGTATATTCTGTAAGGCAGAATGTTGACTACTGCACCGGGATCAACCAGTATTCTGTTCAGCTCCCTTCCATTCAGGTGCCCTTTCATGTATAGCGGCCTGTTGTAGCTGGCAGTAGGCAATAGCATGTCTTCCGGGGAGAAGGTCATACGGGCTTCTGGTATAGCTTCGGCTATGTAGGCTTCAAAATGAGCAGGCGTCTGCAGAGCGGTGATGATCGCTTGTCGAGTTTCTTCACTCAAAGAGAGAATTTCCCAGATCGTAAATCGAGCGGGGAGCTTCTTGAGCAACTTCATTATTCGGCTCCCGGCCCGGACATTGGAGAGCTTCATCTCTTCGGCCCATCTGGGCTTGGGGAGGTTTTGATTTATGGGTCCAGACGGACCTGCTTCATCTTCCTCGGACTCGGCACCCTCTTGGCTGGCACCGAATGTCGGGTCTTCTTTATTAGCTGCTGTAATGCAAGCTCCATCTGCATTTGCATCCTCAGTAGATTGTGCTGGCTGCGGGTGAATGGCCCCGGGTGTAGGGTTAGCCTATTGACAGGGCTGCTTCCCCTTTGACATCTTCATAAATTCAAGGAATGAAGGGACTGCCTTGCCCCCACTCTTGTTGTATAGGCCTGACGGAGGAGGGATTTGGACTCCCTTAACTTCCGGCGGAGGTGTCTTGTAGGGTTGCTCCCCTCTGAACATGATGTTGTGGTTGGGTGGTGGCTGGCGCCCCCATTTTCAGCCTGACCGAGTGGCATGTGCAGCAGTTGCGGCCTCGGCCTTGCCTCCCCCAGCATGGGGTGTGAAGTAAATTTATTCTTCTTCCTCTTCTCTGGGTAGGTTGAAGAGTGCTGATAGGGTATTGCAGGAGACAACCTGTGCTTTATTGGCCCCAGCGGCCTTTCTTTTCTTCTTCTTTTGCTTTCTCTTCTTTTTGGTTTCTGCGGGTGCCTACCCCCAGAATAGGCTGCCCTCTTCAGGGGGTGTTGCTTCAGCTTCCTCCACCTGTTTGAGTGAGAGTTGTTCTAGCTCTTGCCATGGGACGTGGTCCCGTACCAGCAGAGGTTTCAATTCGGGCTGCACATATTCATCTAGCCCTTCAATCAGGTGCTATAGTCGAAGGACCCCAGGATTGGTTTCCTTGATTATTGGCAGCGGAGTCTGCCTCCTCCTATTAGGTGTATGTATTCTGATGGCTGTAGGTGGGGTGACCCATACGGGTGCTACCACTGGCGGAGTAGGCCGGGGTGTAACACCACGGGTATGTGCCCCCTCTTTCGGGCGGGGTGCCCTCTTCTTCTTGTGCTTTACAGGGATCTACTGCCACCCCTGCTGTTCTTTCACGGGCTCCAGGAAATGGATTTCGTAGGTGCTCCGTGTGCTTGCTTCAGAGATCTCCTCAGGTAATACCTGGTAGAGGGAGATCATGTTGACTGCTGCTCTCCTGAGAGGGGCTTCATGTGGCTGAGGAGGGTCTACTTTGTACTCTCCCAACTCTATTTCATTCTTCTTTACCATTCCTTCGATGATGTCTTTGAAAACATAACAGTCTTCGATTGGATGTCCCAACATCTGGTGGTAGGGGCAGAATCTTGGACTATCTTTTCTTTTCAGGTCCTCCGGTCTCCTTGGCTCAGGCAAAGTGACCATGCTGTATTCTGTTACCCAGTCGAACATGACTCGGGTCTTGTCTTTTGGAAAGGAATAGGCTTTCTACATTTTGTCCCTGAGCGAAGGACCTTCTTTATCATCTAGAGCTTTCGCAGGCTGCGAGGGAGCCGCCTTCTTTCCTTTCTCCTTCTGCTGTTCGAACGCCTTGATATCAAGCGCATTCTCTTCTTTAGGTGTGGGGCGCCGTTCCGTAGCCTTGCCTTTCTGGGCTGTGATGGCAGCTGACGCCGGGATAGGCTTGGCTAGGAAAGCCTCCACTTTGGCCACCACATTATTCATCCGGTCGAACGACCGTATTTCCATTCCAATCATCTTCTCCAGGACCTCCCTCCTGAGGTTTTGTTTGCATATTTGTACTGCGTCCTCCTGATGCGGGGGCCGCTTGCATCTCATTCCGAGGTTCCTCCACCTCTTGATGTAATCAAGGGCTGTCTCATCTGCCCTTTGTTTTGTTGAGTAGAGTTCGGCCACTGTGACCTCCCTCTCTGTGACATGGAATCTTTCTCTGAACTTTCTCTGCATATCCGACCAATCACTGATTGACCCGGCCGAGAGGCTAGAGTACCATTCAAATGCGAGCCCTGTCAGCGAGGACCCGAAGAACTTCAGTAAATATGACTCGTCGGTGGCCAGATCACCCATAACGGTCATGTAATATGCAATATGCTCTTTAGGGGACGTTTTCCCATTGAATTTGTCAAACTTAGGCGGCTTGTTGATCCCCGGGGGAAGTCGTTTAGCCACATGGTGTTGCGGGTAGGGCACCCGATAAGCATCAAATGCAATATAGTCACCTTCACTTTTCTCTGCGAGCTTCAGCTCGATCATCCTCTCCACCATCATCCGGTTCACGACCGTGGGGTCAACCGGTTCTGGATAGAAGTGTGTCGACTGCAAGTATGGGGTGACCAGGGTGGTCGCCTGTGGAGGACGTAGCAGCGGGGGTGTCGGGTGCACCTGAGGGAGCACCGAAGGTAGCAGCGGCTGAGGCTGTGGCGGCCGCTGTTGTACTGTCGCCATGCTTGGCTCTGACGGCTGGGACAGTGTATAGAGCGGTGGAGGGTCGTCACGACGAGCCGCTCCCCGAGATGACTCACCCTGGACTTCGGGTGGTTTAGAAGCTGATGAATGTTCAGTCTTTTCCATCAGCTGCTTCTTCAGAGAGTCTATCTCCCGTTGATATTTTTGTAGCAGCATCAGAACTGATGGGTCTATAGTGGTGGGGATACTCTCTGTTGTCTCCCCGGACGTACCCTCAGGCAAGATGTCGAGGAGGATGTCGTCTTCTTCTTCCGCCGTCACCACATTAGCGGTCAAGACGGGGGCCTTGTCATCACCGTGGGGACAGACTTGGGGCTGTTTCCCTTTAACCATCATCAGAAGCACTCTTGCTACTTCTATTCTGTGGGTAGTTGGCCCCGGCCGTGCGGCCAATTGAGCCAATTCTTGGGGGTCTTCAGGAAGCTCCCCATATAGGTTAGATATACCAGCCATGTTGCAGGTGAAAACCTGCACCCTTCTCTTTCGTTGATAGACCCTCCTTCTGGCTTGCTGTGGAAAGGTCAGTCTTTCGAACACAGAAACTCTTCTTCTTTCTTCCCGCTCGGGGAAGGCTTCATCGGCTTCGACCTCGAAGCCGTCATTATATCCGTTGTCGTCGACTGACGACACCATCATTCTATCTCCCATATTTCCTTCATCTGCGGCTGATGGGCAGTAATCTTCCTCAGTGGCGACTGTCTGCATCAGTCGCTGCTGTCCGAGTGAGGGGTTGCCTAAGCCTCGGAAATAATTTCTGACCAAGCAGGTCATCTCTTCTCGACCCCGTTCTTGATGTAGGACGGGGGGTGATTGTCGACCTCCAGCAGGAGGGATATAGCCCAGTCGAGCTCTGTCGGCCGGCTGTTGGAATCTTCGTCCCGCAGCAGGGACGTTGGCTTGACGGGCCGCAGCCCGAAAACTTCTGTGGCGCGGAGGATCCGCAACCACCTCTTCTTCCTTCTTCGGGGGCAGGCCCCTTTCTCTTCTCACTTCCGCCTCGTCGTTCACAAGACGACGGCGGATGGGTGTTAGCTGGTGGGCAGGTCGGGTCCGCTTGGGAACCCACACCTGTTTAAACTTCCTCGGCCTGGGTGCCGGGCTTCCTTGGCCATAGTGGCCGGCTTCTTCTATTTCTGCTCTCCTTCCAACGAGGGCCTAATAGGCATTGTGGACAGGAATGTTGGGGATGACTCGGTCCGGGGTCACCCGTGCAGTTCGTCCGTCGAGGAAGACGCGCATACCCCCGACTAGCATAGATTTCCCGGACTGAGACAGAGTTCCGGTGATTACAGCGGCATTCTTGCGAGCCTGGCGACGCTCGCATCCTCCAGGGTATTTGTTGATGACATTGGGGTGGGTCCCACGTATGACGTGGTGCACCAGACAGCTAGCGGCCGGGGCCGGATTTTCAGACAAGTCTTTGCAGCAGGGAACCCCTAGAGGCTCCATTTTTTCCACAGCTTCCTTGACAGGTTCTGGGGCTTCGACCTCCAGCATATCTACAAAGGCTAACCCCAGAAAGTTGGGGAAGCCCACAGCGGCAGGGAAGCTTCCGAATTCCATGGGTACCGCTAGGTACCCTTGCGCGAGTCCAGCGACAATCGAAAGATCGAAGTCAACGCCAGCTATCCCATTGATCGTCATTGATCTGCCTGCACAGACAAACAAGGCAATAATCAGTAGCCTTGAGAGGTCTTCGAAGCCCGAATATCCTGGCAAAGAGATGAAAGGTGACACTGGTCCCACCGGACGTGCCAGACTTGTTCGCGACCTTTTTCTTTCTTTCGCGGGTCGATCGACCAACTGACTGACTGGTAGTCAAATGATCAATTGACAACGCGGGCGTGCCAGTCACATGAGTGACAAGTTCATAATGCGCTCATTCTGACCTGATAGGTTCGGTGCAATGTATTCAGAGGGGGGGTGAATGAATACCCTTTAAAAAACTTTCTTCCAATTAAAATACTAGTGCTCAGAACTGCGGAATAAAAGCACTAAGACTAACTGAAGAAAAACTAATCCAGTCATCTACTGAACCTGTATACAGATATGAAGTGCGCTCTTAGCAAACATCTAATGTGGGCAGCAATTAAACAGATCATGCAAACACGCAAAACCACTGTCAAGCATATAGAATGCGCATCAATGAAATGAACACATATGGAAGATCAACCTATCTCGACCCTACGCATTCATCTAGCGCCAAACACACAAAGAAGACAAACCACTGCACAATGATTTTTTAGGTGGTTCGGTCAACCGACCTACGTCCACCCCTCACTCCAAACCGGAGTGAGGCTTCCACTAGTAACACTAGCACAGCAGACTCAATCTGCAACAAAATGCTGCCAAACAGCTTGACCAGGGGAACAACCTCCCCTCTTCCTCCCAACCGGAGGGAACCACTAGTGACACCAGTCACTAGCAAACCAGAGACGCAAGTCTCTCTTCCTCCAGACCGGAGGGAACACCTAGTCTTGCAACCCACAAGACTAGAACCGGAGGACCAATCCTCCCTTCCTCCAAACCGGAGGGGAACCTAGAGACCCAAGTCTCTCTTCCTCTGAACTCCAGAGGGAAACACAAGTGACACTAAGTCACCTGCAAACTAGAGGTCTCGGACCTCTCTTCCTCCCAACCGGAGGGACCCATGGACTTGAATCCTACAAGCCCAGAACCGGAGGACGAGCCTCCCTTCCTCTAACCAGAGGGAACCCACAAGTAGCACCCAGCTACTTACAACTAGAGATAGCAATCTCCCTTCTCCTGAACCAACAGGAGGGACCCCGACCTCTCTACAGAGAATCGGAAAAACAGCAAGTAAATAGATCAAAAGAAAAATGAAACCAGCAACAGAAAGCTGAAAAGATAAAAAGAGATGTGGCTCTCGCAGGAGCTGGCTGGCCTTGATTTGATCCACGGTCCAGCAGGAATAAATCTTCAGTTGAAGCTTATATCACTCTCGCTCACTCTTCTTCTCTGTTCTCCTTCCTCTACTACTCTTCACACTTCTGCTATCTCTTTCTCTCTCTTTCTCACTCTCTTTCTCTTCTTCTTCTTCGTCTGGATCGTGGCTCTCTGTATTGACTTCACCTTTCGCCCATTCGATCTCTCTTCTTCTTTGGAAGAAGGTTCATATATATAGCAGGAGCAGCAGCAACAGCGGCAGCTCCATTGTGTGACCTCCACACTTTCAGCCCTAAATATTAGGACCACGTGGCAGTCTCTCAGCAGGCTTCATTCCAGCCTCGGATTCACGTGCTGCCCAGGCACTGGGAAATGTTCTTCCTCGAACCTGCAAGGAGATACAAACCATTAACACTGAGGGCCACTATAACTAAAGCTGCACGAGGTATGTGGTAGCAGTTTTAGATGCACTGAGAAAGACACGACATTCAGTGGTGACAAAAACAAACATTACAAGGAGAACGACACGAAGTCACTGTAACAAATCAAGCACTACGACAAGAACGACACGAGGTAGGATGAGAACATCACGAAGTAAGAAGGAAACAACACGCGGACATAATAACTAAGAACGACACGAGTACACTGTAACAGATCAGACACAACGAAGGGAACGACACGAAGTGAGGTTATAAAACAAAGGAGACACGAGGTCTAGAAAAAGCAACACGAAGACACGAAAATAAAAACAACAAAAACACAAATACTATACCAACACGAGGTTACGAGATGCAAAAACAACACGAGGACAAACATGGGCTAACAACAGAAACCGACACGAAGTGGTTGCAAACAAGCAAGACACGAGGTCTACGTAAAGCAACACGAAGTGTGGTCAAGGCGAGAAAGACACGAGGTCTAATGAGAAAGACCAACACGAAGACAGTGAAAACATCACGAAGTAAAGAACAACGACACGAAGTGTAGTGGTGACAAAAACATACACTACACAGAACGACACGAAGACACAACAAGGAAAATGACACGAAGACACAACAAGGAAAATGACACGAAGACACAACAACAACATTAACCAACACGAAGTAAGTACGACATGGAGACAGATGACAGAGACCGTCACGAGTTGAAAAACAACACAAAGATGAAATTGACACGAAGTGAAAACGACACGAAGACGAAGTTGACACGAAGTGAAAACGACACGAAGACGAAGTTGACACGAAGTGAAAACAACACGAAGTGAAAACAACACTAAGACGAAGTTGACACGAAGTGAAAACGACACGAAGACAAAGTTGACACGAAGTGAAAACAACACGAAGACGAAGTTGACATGAAGTGAAAACAACACGAAGACGAAGACAGAAGTTGACACGAAGTTAAAGAGAAAACAAAACAGCACGAAGACGATGCATGCAACAGCGCAATGTCTAGACTTGAAATCCAATGCAAAAGGCTGTACAAACTTCATGAAAAGTGCATGATTGTACTGGACGATGTATACACTTAGCATATGCGGACCAATGTACAGACTTTGGCGAAGCAAAAGGCTGTATAGACTTGGAGACCCAAAGCCATTGTATAGACTTTGAAATCGAAGACCAATGTGCAGACTTGACAGTGAAGACTAGTGTGCAGACTTCAAGTTTAACTGTGGATGTACAGACTTGAACATCCAGCAATGTATAGGCTTTCAATGTGAAGACTTGAATATGTGGAAGCTACAATGAAAGAGTGTACACACTTGACCGTGAACTCTGCAGCGAATGTATAGACTTTGAACAAAATGCAATGCTGACTGGTGTATACACTTGGCAAATAGAGTAATGCATGAACAAACAATTAGCCACTACGTTAACCCAATCTAGCTATATTCATGAATTAGCTATTCAAGCAAACAGTCAGATATTCAGGTAGTCAAACAGTCATCTATAAGAATATAGCACACCTCAGTGTGACTCATGGTGTGTCAGTCATCATCAAAACCACACAGGGGCACAACAATCTCCCCCTTTTTGATGATGGCAACACTATGAGTGACACTGACTCAGATCTCAGATTAGATTCTTCTCCCCCTTTGCCTTCAGCAAAAAGACATGAGTTGAAGAGTGAATTAAAAACAATTGTTAATTAAAAACTCCCCCTTTTGACTAAGTTGCCCCTTTTACTTTTGCAAAACGAATAAATCAGAGATGTCATATGAGACACTCATGATAGTTCAGCAGAAGATGGCAACACAATATCAGTAGCAATTAAAAACAATTCTCCCCCTGAGTCAAACAACTTATGCAATCATGCATATGCAACAATACTCCCCCTTTGACATGGTAGATGATATAGAGCTAATGTAGACAAATAACATGATCAGACAATCTAGCACATTGTCCCCTTATGCATATAGTCTCTCAAACATACTAGAGAATTCTACCCTTATGATCCATGAAGCAAGAGAAATCTACAAGGATGAACTCTGGTTAGTCAAAGACAGCAACGCTCATATATGACAACCAGTCTGAATGAAATCATAGTGATAAAGGGCAATAGGATGAGCAGATTCAACGATGTGTGAAAAATTGAGATAATGAACTTTTCAGCAAGGTACCAACTTTATAAAATCAAAGTCTTAAGTTCTGGATTCCTCCATCATAAAAGCTTATGAACCCTTGATTGTCAGATATGGTTTAAGAATGATGTAGACCCAAATTTTTCAAAAGAAATTGTACTCATATCTGAACCAACACTTAATAAAAGAGGAACTACAAGCTCATATAAGATTCTAGTTCAACCAACTTCTATCTTAATTAGTTTACTTTCCATGACAGTTTTAAGAGAACCATAAGTGAATGCTCCTGAATTTTACTTGTTCTTTCAGAATTTGATTTACACTTGTTCAAATCTTTCTTTAAAGAACAATTTTGGTTTATCAACACCTTTTGGCGTGGAGAGACACCTTGATCAGAGGTCAGAGTCCCCAGTTACTCAGTGTGACAACCGTATTGTTTCTCCCATTTTAGAGAACAGAGATAGCATTAAAAGTATCTTTGGCATGAGGATACACCTTGATCAGAGGCCAGAATCCCCAGTTACTCAATACAACTATGCCATTGCTCTGCCATGTTTTCACAATAGTTTCCAATCATCTCTTTAAACAGAGTTAACCATGGTACCTCATGACACAATTCTTTGGACATGTTTCTCAGTAGCCATAGTCATTGCTCTGTCCATACTTTTACTTAAAAGGATTCAGAACAAGTTAGTTGTTTAGGAACAACCACAAACACTATATCTCAGTCAACGTAGACATGGATATCAACTTTTCAGATTTCAGAAAGTCTTACATGAATTTACATGAAGCAGACAGTTCAAGTTTATTAAGAAGTTGAAACAGATATTTTCAAGTTTCTTGAGACTAAACAAGAGTACATAAGACTTAAACCACTTCCAGTTAACAAATGTTCTTAAGCATGTATAATGGAAGGCTCCTCATTAAAGGTATTTTAACTTTTATGAAGTAGTATTCAGGCTGAAGGTTTACTTCATATCTCAGCAGAGTAATTCAAGTGAGAATATTCACTAAACAGCATGATTCTGAAGAATTTTAGCAATTGAGCTGCTCTTGAGCAAAGAGGTTCAAAGTTGACTGAATAGAGAAAGAGCTCTCATTCAGCAGATTTAGGAGAGACAAACAGATACCAATAAGGTATGCATTCGGATTATGAACAACTTCAGAAGTAGTCAAGAAATCATTTGATACCACTTTTAATGATGGAATCCCTGACACTTCAGATATGACAAGATGAATCATATAGCTGGAGAAGAACGGATTAAGCATGCTCCCCCTATCTATATGCAGTGACATTTCCCCTTTTTTTTTGATTTTTCAAAAAGTGATATGCTATGCAATGATTCCCTCTAACTAAAAACGCTGAATCATCCTATATGTCATGCAGACAATGTAGGTGATGAATGACAATGCAAACAACAGATTTAACATGCTATGCAGTAAATAAAAAAAATGAGTGATTTCAGATGTATGAATAATGCTCCCCCTAAATGTATGCATTCGAATTTATCTTTTTGACATTTTCAATGGAAAGAAATGCAATGCAATTAACTTCTTGTATGCAGGGGCATGAAGTAAAATATTCACATGAAAATGCAGACATTCTCTGAAATGCAGATTTGACCCTTGGTACTTGGCGGAGAACTTGGCCTAAAAGACCATCTCACACATAGTAAGAACCTCTAGACAGATTTCCTCTGCCCTTTAGTAACTTTCCATTTATATACCAAGTGGTCATGCATGATAATGCAATACAAACAGTCCTATATGCATCAGATTTTCAATGAATGTATGTCATGTGCATGTTTATGCCATTCTCATATATGCACACAGCTCACAGTTCAAACAAAAAAGCCCACAAAGATCAATGCGAGAGTCAAACCAATTAAAATAAAATATGTATGCATGAAGCTATGACTTCTCAACTCAACCATAATTTTCATTTGAACAGATTTGAGAAATTTACCTGAATGGGGTTTTATCAAGTTGGGTGCCTTAGTTTATTTCCCCCTTTTTATTCTTCACCTTCTAAGGCACACCTGCAAAATGTTGATCATTTTAATCCTGCAGGGACCCAAGCAGCTTTGGGTCCTGCATTAGTTCTAACAGGTATTCTAAACATTTTCATAGCAAGATTATCATCCAATTTCATCAGTGAACAGTCATCCATAGAATGTCCAACTTTTCCACAGTATCTACATGAAATGGCTAGTTTTTGGTTCTTATGATACATGTTAACAGCAGGGTGATGTTTATAAACATGTTCATAAGATTTTCTGTTATATGCATGAGCAGTTTGATGCTTGTTCTTAACCATCCAACATTCAACAGATTTATGGCCTGGCTTCCCACAGTTATAGCATGAAATTTTCACAAAAGGTTTTGCAGAGAATTTGACAAAATGGGGTTTAACATAGTTCTTTTGAACATACCAACAGTCCTTGACTGTATGCCCATTTTTCCCACAGTGGGAGCATGCAAAAGAATTTCTTCTATGAAAACTATTTTTACCCCAAGTAGATCTAAACCAGCACTCAGCAGCCTTGTGCCCAGGCTTATTACAGTTGAAGCACACAATGTGCTGACTAGAATTGTGTTTAGATCCATATGGATCATCAAAATGCATGGGAGACTTGGCAGGAAGTTTATCGTCTTCTTTCATGATAAAACATTCATTCATGTGATGACCATGCTTCCCACAATAATAACATGACCCCTTTTTAATATGAGTGTGTGTGAGATCATGTGAATTGTGTGTAGCCTTTTTTATAGCAAGAGGAGTGTCTTTATTTTTCTTCTGTGAAATTTCACTCTTTTTCAGTTTTTGAGTTTGTTCCACAGTTTTGGGTTTCACAGTGGATTTTTATGCAGTGAATTGGAAGACAGAAGGAGCAGAGGTTGTGTTCTGATTGGAAGCTTTAACAAAAACAGTGGATGTTTTATTCCCATTACTCCTTTTATTTGTCAGACTATAGCCCAGTCCCTTTCTCTCAAAGTTAACACTCTTTCCAAAAAGCTTATTCAGATTGTCCTTACCTTTGACAAATTTTGATAGAGAATTTTTCAAATCTTTAATCTCAGAATTCAAATCAGCAATTTTAGCCTCATATGTGGACAAATCTGTTTCACAGGAAATTACTTGTTGATGCAAGGCATCATTCAGGCTTTTGAGTTTTTCTACTTCCTGTTTTAATTCTGTTTCCTTGTCAGCTTCAGATAGGGACTTGTAAAGATCATCAACTTCTTGTTGAAGGGATGTGATAGTAAGCTCATATCCAGCTATTTTCTGTTCACTGCAACTGACATTTCCATTTAACATTAGGTTGATGGTTTTTAGGCTCTCAATTTCTTGTTCAGCATTCATCAACCTATCAGAACTATCCACACTTACACTCTTGCCTTTTTCAATTGTCATTAGCCTATCTGTCAGCTGTGTGTTTAGGTGTTTCAACTCATTGATTTCCTCTTTCAATTTACTGTTCTGCTCTAGGAGATCAGCATCAGGCACCCATTCATCTGAGAGAAACTGACATTCATGAAACATTTCCTGTTGTTTTTTAGATTGAAGTTTGTCAAGATTTTTCTGAATCTCTGAATTTGTTACTCTATCAGCCTCTAGTTTTTTAAAAATCAATCTATTTTCTTTTTCAAGATTTATTGATTTGAGTTCAAATTCCTTGAGCTGATTATTGAGTATTTCATTTGCAGATTTCATGTTTTCCAATTCAGAGTTGACACATTCTAATTCTCTCACCAATTTTTCATTTTGAACAATATCATTGTTATGAGCCTGATCAACTAAGCTCAGCCTTTCCTTTAGTTCAGTAATTTCACACACAAACTCTTGACGCTCCTTTTTGTGTAGAGTAACTTGTTTCATAAGAGATTGTTTTTCAGATTTGAAATTATCTAAGTCTGAACTAATAGAATCACACTCTATTATCTGTCTTCTGAATATTTCATTTTCAGTTTTCAGAGTTTCAAGATTTTCACCTCCTAGTTTTTCCAGCTTCTTTTTCAGTCTTCTATACCTCTTACTCATTTTTTCATGGGAGTGTAACAGATCAGCATAGGCATCTTCCCAGTCATCTAAAGTGAAACTAGAGAAGGGGATGATTACCTTTTCAGCATCTTGGAGTTCCTCTTGATCACTGCTATGGTTGCTCTCGTTAGCCATCATGCAGTTGTTCTTATTCATACTCTGAGCTAGCTTTAGCTGATCCAGAATGTCCTTAGCGGACCTGCAGTCATAAAAATGAGAATGTAGAGCCTTGTCAGTAGCTGCTCTCATCAGGTTAAAGGCTTTCTGATTTTCTCCATATTTTGACTTGTCACTTTTAGTCCATTTGGACTTTTCCTTTGGCAATCTGTGGGGACCTTGTGAAATTAATTTCCACAGATCCGGATTAATCATTTTCACATAATTGTGAAGACTGCTAATCCATGAGTTAAAGTTAGAGCCATTGTAAACCGGTGGAGAACCCATGGATTAAATTGGCAAGTAGATTTATGCAGCAAAGAGTAAAGTCAAAAATGCACCAAGGGACAATAGGATCCTCTGCAGATCGTTGGATCTGATCAATCAGAGAACCGCTCTGATACCAATTGATAGGTTCGGTGCAATGTATTCAGAGGGGGGGTGAATGAATACCCTTTAAAAAACTTTCTTCCAATTAAAATACTAGTGCTCAGAACTGAGGAATAAAAGCACTAAGACTAACTGAAGAAAAACTAATCCAGTCATCTACTGAACCTGTATACAGATATGAAGTGCGCTCTTAGCAAACATCTAATGTGGACAGCAATTAAATAGATCATGCAAACACGCAAAACCACTGTCAAGCATATAGAATGCGCATCAATGAAATGAACACATATGGAAGATCAACCTATCTCGACCCTACGCATTCATCTAGCACCAAACACACAAAGAAGACAAACCACTGCACAATGATTTTTTAGGTGGTTCGGTCAACCGACCTACGTCCACCCCTCACTCCAAACCGGAGTGAGGCTTCCACTAGTAACACTAGCACAGCAGACTCAATCTGCAACAAAATGCTGCCAAACAGCTTGACCAGGGGAACAACCTCCCCTCTTCCTCCCAACCGGAGGGAACCACTAGTGACACCAGTCACTAGCAAACCAGAGACGCAAGTCTCTCTTCCTCCAGACCGGAGGGAACACCTAGTCTTGCAACCCACAAGACTAGAACCGGAGGACCAATCCTCCCTTCCTCCAAATCGGAGGGGAACCTAGAGACCCAAGTCTCTCTTCCTCTGAACTCCAGAGGGAAACACAAGTGACACTAAGTCACCTGCAAACTAGAGGTCTCGGACCTCTCTTCCTCCCAACCGGAGGGACCCCTGGACTTTAATCCTACAAGCCCAGAACCGGAGGACGAGCCTCCCTTCCTCTAACCAGAGGGAACCCACAAGTAGCACCCAGCTACTTGCAACTGGAGATAGCAATCTCCCTTCTCCTGAACCAACAGGAGGGACCCCGACCTCTCTACAGAGAATCGGAAAAATAGCAAGTAAATAGATCAAAAGAAAAATGAAACCAGCAACAGAAAGCTGAAAAAATAAAAACAGATGTGGCTCTCGCAGGAGCTGGCTAGCCTGGATTTGATCCACGGTCCAGCAGGAACAAATCTTCAGTTGAAGCTTATATCACTCTCGCTCACTCTTCTTCTCTGTTCTCCTTCCTCTACTACTCTTCACACTTCTGCTATCTCTTTCTCTCTCTTTCTCACTCTCTTTCTCTTCTTCTTCTTCGTCTGGATCGTGGCTCTCTGTATTGACTTCACCTTTCGCCCATTCGATCTCTCTTCTTCTTTGGAAGAAGGTTCATATATATAGCAGGAGCAGCAGCAGCAGCGGCAGCTCCATTGTGTGACCTCCACACTTTCAGCCCTAAATATTAGGACCACGTGGCAGTCTCTCAGCAGGCTTCATTCCAGCCTCGGATTCACATGCTGCCCAGGCACTGGGAAATGTTCTTCCTCGAACCTGCAAGGAGATACAAACCATTAACATTGAGGGCCACTATAACTAAAGCTGCACGAGGTATGTGGTAGCAGTTTTAGATGCACTGAGAAAGACACGACATTCAGTGGTGACAAAAACAAACATTACAAGGAGAACGACACGAAGTCACTGTAACAAATCAAGCACTACGACAAGAACGACACCAGGTAGGATGAGAACAGCACGAAGTAAGAAGGAAACAACACGCGGACATAATAACTAAGAACGACACGAGTACACTGTAACAGATCAGACACAACGAAGGGAACGACACGAAGTGAGGTTATAAAACAAAGGAGACACGAGGTCTAGAAAAAGCAACACGAAGACACGAAAATAAAAACAACAAAAACACAAATACTAGACCAACACGAGGTTACGAGATGCAAAAACAACACGAGGACAAACACGGGCTAACAACAGAAACCGACACGAAGTGGTTGCAAACAAGCAAGACACGAGGTCTACGTAAAGCAACACGAAGTGTGGTCAAGGCGAGAAAGACACAAGGTCTAATGAGAAAGACCAACACGAAGACAGTGAAAACATCACGAAGTAAAGAACAATGACACGAAGTGTAGTGGTGACAAAAACATACACTACACAGAACGACACGAAGACACAACAAGGAAAATGACACGAAGACACAACAACAACATTAACCAACACGAAGTAAGTACGACATGGAGACAGATGACAGAGACCGTCACGAGTTGAAAAACAACACGAAGATGAAATTGACACGAAGTGAAAACGACACGAAGATGAAGTTGACACAAAGTGAAAACGACACGAAGACGAAGTTGACACGAAGTGAAAACAACACGAAGTGAAAACAACACTAAGACGAAGTTGACACGAAGTGAAAACGACACGAAGACAAAGTTGACACGAAGTGAAAACAACACGAAGACGAAGTTGACACGAAGTGAAAATAACACGAAGATGAAGACAGAAGTTGACACAAAGTTAAAGAGAAAACAAAACAGCACGAAGACGATGTATGCAACAGCGCAATGTCTAGACTTGAAATCCAATACAAAAGGCTGTACAAACTTCATGAAAAGTGCATGATTGTACTGGACGATGTATACACTTAGCCTATGTGGACCAATGTACAGACTTTGGCGAAGCAAAAGGCTGTATAGACTTGGAGACCCAAAGCCATTGTATAGACTTTGAAATCGAAGACCAATGTGCAGACTTGACAGTGAAGACTAGTGTGTAGACTTCAAGTTTAACTGTGGATGTACAGACTTGAACATCCAGCAATGTATAGGCTTTCAATGTGAAGACTTGAATATGTGGAAGCTACAGTGAAAGAGTGTACACACTTGACCGTGAACTCTGCAGCGAATGTATAGACTTTGAACAAAATGCAATGCTGACTGATGTATACACTTGGCAAATAGAGTAATGCATGAACAAACAATTAGCCACTACGTTAACCCAATCTAGCCATATTCATGAATTAGCTATTCAAGCAAACAGTCAGATATTCAGGCAGTCAAACAGTCATCTATAAGAATCTAGCACACCTCAGTGTGACTCATGGTGTGTTAGTCATCATCAAAACCACACAGGGGCACAACAATCACCTCAGTGTGACTCATGGTGTGGTGTGTCAGTCATCATCAAAACCACACAGGGGCACAACATGACCCGTATCGGGCGAAAGTGAGGTTCGATCGGGACCAGCAGTCCGCCATACCATAAAGGTTATGACATTAATTACATCCCCCACGAGGAGGGAACACCTTTGATTAGTTGCCGAGATGATGGGCTATCGAGGTCGGAATAAAGGATGCAGAGCATGCGAGTGATCATGCAAGATGCTATGACTGACTACACATGATTTATTAGGGTGGACCATGGTACATGGCGGAGGACTTAAGCCCAAAGACCTCTCTCACGCATGACGAGACCTCCGATCAGGCATAACCTGACCTTTCAGCAACGTCATTTGATATACCAAGGGAGGGGCGCACCTTTAGGCAGGCATTAATGCGATGTGAATGTTTGGGCCAAGGCATGATGGTCCAGATTCGAAGCATACCAATTCGAGCTTGAACAAGCTAATTTATTCAGTTCATTGACGCAATGACATGATTCGGCGTGAAACCGGTGCAGCGCTTGCGAAGAAAGGGGTTAAAATGCTTGAAACGGCGCCCTGAAACGTAAGTAAATGGTTTAAAACGGCGCCAGAAACCATAGGCAAATGAAAATGAATGTATATTAAATTGGCGCGGCCTGATTGGGGAGCATCGGGAAGGGCGCGGCCTGATTGGGGCGCGCTGGGAAGGGCACGCCGTTTTAAGGCGCGCCATGTATGAACGGCGCCGATTCAGCCCAATTTCGTAAAAAAAAGGTTTCGTTGGTTTATTTATGGATTTATTAAAATGTTTTGGAAGATTTTGAAAATTGATCGGGTTGATTATTCATTGGATCAGTCCCAAGCCATCCAAAAGTCAAGTCACGGGCCCGCGCGAGGTTCATACTCGAGCGCGGCGATTGTTCCGAGTTTAGACTCGTTCAAACCGGAATTTCGGCAGCATCTCCTCGTCCCGGAGGATTTATTAGGGAGAAGCGGGGAGTACTCACGTAGTGGAGCAACCCTTAAGGGCCGGGTGGCGCGACGGCGGCCGGTAAAAACCCGATCGGAGAGGAAACCCCGAGGCCTAGCTTGCTAGGGGCACCGAGTCCGTGGGCATCAGTGAGTGCATGAGGCGACTCGATATGGGAGCGAAAACCCTGAGGGCTAGCCTACGAGGGGCACGCGACCCGAGTCACCACAACACTAGAATCAGGATGACCGATATAGAGAAGGAATCCCCGAGGGCTGGCCTACGAGGGGAACACAACCCACGGCCACTACTAAGTCCATTAAGGACTGTAGGTTTTGAACTGTAGGGCTTGGCCCCATTGCTGTACACCCAATAGTCCGCAGGGACAGTCGTCATCGATGGACGAGCCCTCTGTCGGCCAAATGATTGATGGAGAAGATTTGGGGAATGTCCCCCTCCCCGGATGCTGGAGTGATGCTACAGAGCATACTCCCGTTAAGGTGTAAGCGACACGGAAGGAAGCAGTGTGAGACATCGTTTAACGGTGGCAGATGGACAAATGAATTGCTTAGAAACATATTAAAATGATGAAGCCCCACGGGCTGAGCAGGTCAACAGCAGCATGACATGTGATTAACACATAGCCCGAGGCACGGATATGTATACATATGTATGATATTCGAAAGCAAACCGACATGGGGCTCGCCATTGAATAACCGAGAACAATCCAAGGACTCTTCCCTGCCCCTCTGGCCTATGAGGCAGAGCACAAAGGGGACGGTGAAGACAGACAGAGATATGCACACAAGTACATCTCCGATCGTAGAGCCCATGGAGTATTCAATGCCGAGCTCGGCCATTGCATCAGAATCGAAAGAAAGAGAACCCTGGGGAGGGGGAACGAATGATTCATATGGCCCGAAGGCATATCCAACGTCGGAGAAACCGGCTATACGAGAGTATATATATTGGGGAAACCATCCAATGCATGCTCGAAGGAGGGTTAGAGAGCAAGAGGGAGAGATACGACAACAATCACAATAGCTCTTCATTCATCCCGTGAACAACACAGGCATACATATATGCAGAGAATATAGATTCCGGCGTCGGCATTGTCACTCGGCCGCCACTTGCATTCATGAAGAAAATGATTACAGACGAAGCAAAAAGGGCAAAGGAAATGGTGAGAGAAGGGGAGGTCAGGCTCGTATCATCGCCCCTCCCCTTCCTCACTTACATTGTATCAGGGGAAGAAAATCAAAGAAGAATGGGGGAGGGGCTCAACCGGAAGAAACACGGAGACCCACCTAGACCCTTCCTTCCGAATGAAATATCGGATCCCTGGCTTCTCTTCTCCGGCTCCGGCGGTATTCCGAGTACCAGGCGAGGAAAACGACGGCGAGGGACCTGTGTAGAGAACCCTACTTCTCCCCCAAGCTTTTCCTCGGACGAACAGGGCCTTCCTCTCCGATTGGCTCTCTTTTTTCTTTTTTTTCTTCTCTCCCTCCTGCCCCCTTTCTGGCTCTCTCTTTTTCCTTTTTTTTCTTCTTTTCTTTTCTGAAGGCATGCTATATGTAGCCTTGTGTTAATCCGGCGCCCTGGGAAGGGGCGCGCCGGACTTGATGGTGCCGGGACGCAGACGGGATGGAATTGGCGCGCCGGTTTGATGGCGCCATATTAAGGGGCGCCGACATTCCTTCACGCGCCGTTTTAACTTGTTTGCTTGGCGCAGCTCGGCCGATGGGTCCGGAGATGATTCCGGAAGCTTCCGTTGATTGCTCCTTTCGCCTTGGCCTTTGAAAAACCTTGACGTGGTGTCGAGGGAGCTCTCGATATGACGAACGGTCTTGATCATACCTCCGCGTGTATCTGGCCCGAGCATACGGGTATCCTGCTGGCACGGCCTTCGACACTGTGATCTGTGCTTCTGGTCGAGACGGACTCGTGCTCGAGGCTTCCTTGCGGGACGGTGTCGCATCCCGGATGATTCCGCCCTGAATGGCGATCAATTGGCCACTAATGGGCCCATTATGACGAGGGGCCGAACCCATGTCGGGTGATCGGGGCCCTCTACTGACAAAACCTTCGGCCCCTTGTTGTGGACGGCCGAGGATGTTTTTCCTCCTTAGAAGAGCCATTGGGTAGACCGTCGTCCTTGGTCGGGCGACGGATGTGGGGTAGCGGCATGACGAGGTCGATGCCGGATCATTGGGCAGGCTTGATCGCGCTACCGGTTGGTTGTGGGTTCATTCCGACTCTCCTGAGGTAAAGTCCCCCGATGCTCATTTCAAGGCGACTTAGGGGCTCCATCAACTTGAGGAGTCTTTGATAAGTTGATCTTCATCGGCTTCTGTGCTTCAGTGGGCCGTATCGCTCGTCTTTGCGGCTTGGTCGCCGAAGGATCATATTTTGAGTGCCAACACCCAACCATCCTAATGATGTTCAGGAGATATCAACAAGAGATTGAGTCTCTTAAAAGGCAATTAAATGAGAAGAGTGAACAAACTCCTCTTTCCAAGCATGCGGAGCCAGCAAAAGAGATCTCCAGTTCTGCGGAGATGGTAATACCTGTCGTCTCCCACCAAGCAAGTCACGAGAAAGCTCCATGTCAGACCTTCCCGTCACAGCCAATAGTGTAACCCTCTACTTCAAGAGTGCAGTCAGGTTTACATGCCACTGTCATGACAACTCCCTTTACACAACAACAAGCGCACTTCTACCCAGAGCCTGTTGATCCTACTATGGTAAACAAGCTGATGGTTGAGAAGATGATAGAAATGAAGTTGTCCGAAAGAGCTGATGGTGATTATGGGACTTTTGATGTTTACCAGGTACCATATCCTCCACAATATGCCACAAAGAGACTACCCCCAGGCATTAACAAGCCGCCAAAGTTTGAGAAATTCAATGGGCAAGGCTCCCCAAGGGAACATATTGCTTATTACACAACAGTCATGGGAGACTTGGCTGCCGATGAAGCTTATATGCTAAAGTTCTTCGACTCGTCCCTCACGGGCTTGGCCTTTGAGTGGTATTCTAGCCTACGAACCGGGTCTGTAGCTTATTGGCCCGATATGCAACGAAAGTTTCGAGAAAGGTTCCATGTCACAGAAAGGGAAATTACAGTGGCAGAATTATACTCTACCAGATAGAGGCAGGATGAAACGGCCCTGGATTATATTAAAAGATGGAGGAACCTGGCCATGAGGTGCAAGCGGCCTCCGTACCAAGAAGATGCAAGCAAAACCTCAGGAGGGAAGTGCTTGAAAAGATGATTGGAACAGATGTCAGGACATTTGACCGTTTGAACAGTGTGGTGGCAGAGGTCAAGACCTTCCTATCCAGACGTCTTGCACACAACATTCCTGCTGCTCAAAAAGGGAAAGCTGTTGAATGGCAACCGGCATCGACTGAAGCAAACACTGTTGACTTCAATACCTTTGACCAGCAGACAACAAAGGCCAAAGCAGCAGCTGCCCCTCCGCCGACAGGGGCGACGAAAAAGAAAGACAATGTCTCTTTGAGGAACAAAATGAAGAAGTTATATTCGTTTCCCAAAGAAAAGACACGGGCATTATTTGACTGGGCTTATAAATACAACAAGATAACTTTTCCTGAGCCAAAGAGACCCGATGATGCAGCCAAGAAGGATGGTCCCCTATTCTATCCTTATCACCGGGCACTGGGACATGCCATTGAAAATTGTTATGTCTTCAAGGACATCATGGAAAGCATGATTAAGAAGGGTGAGTTACAAATGGGAGAGCACCAGGTGGATCCCGCATGCCCTCATGAGCCCCCAGTAATGAGGCAGACTATCAATATGATTTTCCTATACCAGCAATTGCCTGAAGAGGCTGCTGAAACTTACACACAACACACATATGAAGCATGCTTTCTTACCCCCATCAAGGATCAGGTGGGATGGCAGACAGTACAGACTAAGACTAAAAGAAGACCATTAGTCTCTGAAGTGTCGGGGGCCTCCATCCGGGGTGTCACTCCAAAGCAACCCCCACCAGCAATGAACCCTGTGTGGCACACTACGGAGTCACCACAAGTTATCCGAATATTTACTCACAATCGGAGGAAGCAGACTCCGCTGCCAGCTCATGAGAAGATAAGCCCCGAGGTGAGGCGCTTGCAGCAATACATTAACCAGCTGGATGAATATGAACAGCCCGAGCTAAAGCCGATATTGGTGAAAGATCATGTCCTCTGGGAACAGTTGGAAGGATTAGCCATCAAAGAACAATCAGAAAAAGAGCAAGAGGAAGCTGAAGCCGACCTCTTCTGGGGGCACAAGCCGGCAGAGTCCAGGCGCCGGAAGAGGAATAGACTAAGAAACAAAAAGAAAATAGTCACGTTGCAGTGTAATACTCTATCAGCACTGTTCACCCTACCAGGGGAAGAAGATGAAGGAGAGTCTTCCACTCCATCACTAGAAGCAAATCAAGCTGAGGCTCTACCTCAATACATGCTGCCTGTTCTGGGAGAAGGTGGGGGCGTCTACCTCTAGCCAACCACAATATTATCTTCAGGGGTGAGCAACCCTACCAGATACTGTAGATCTATTAAAAAATCGACTAAAAACTAATAAAAATTAATAATCAATAATAATAAGAAAAGAAGGCATGATAATAAAAGGCAAAGAGAAGCACATGGTGCTATATGGAATGTGATCGCCAGAGACCGCGGGCCTCAAATGATATAATCGATAAATAATAGAGGGATCATAATATAAATACCTCAAAAGGATGCAGGGGAGATTGTGAGTCGACTTCCTTCTCTTTCGATCGGTCGGCTGATGGAGAGAGTCTCTCTTGATTACCCATGCAAAATAAGATCAATACCAAATAAAGATTGGATTAGCAAACCAATGTGTAGTATCAAATCTCAAGTGTAATATATAGATGTGAAAATATAGACTGAGACACACCTGATTGGCGTTTTGGCCTCAACCCCTTATGCAAAGGGTGGGGCTAAAATGATGAATGATGGGATAAAAGCAATAGGGTAAAGTGTGCAAGCGTTGCACTGTTGAGAGGCTCTCAACGCGGTTGAGATGGGGAGGTTAACATATGAAATATGATGCATGCATGTATATGTTGACTGATGCAAAATAAAAGAAACGAAGAAGCAGCAAATAAAGACAGCGAAAAGCAAGAAAGCCTGCTGTTATTTCTCCTGAGAAGGCCCTTGATAAGTGTTAGGGAGGAAATCTCCGATGGATGAAGCAATGGATACGAGGTAGACTTCTCCTTGAGCCAGAGATCCGGCAGCAGCTCTCCCTGTGATTAAAGCAAGGGCTCTATTTATAGGGGAGAATGCATGGGTTTTAATCCGAATAAAATTAGGATAGCCTAGTTTTAGTAGGAGATAAACATTGGAAGGAATTCTCCCAGTCATGGAAAGCCATTAGAGTCCTTTCCATAGTGGAAAAGGGCTCAAAACGGAGAAAGAACGGGGGTTTGGATGGTTCGAAAATCTGGATAAAAATGACGACTCCTCACACTGTCATTATTTGAAATAACGACTTCCAAAGTGTCGCGAATCAAAAAAATCAGAAAAAAGCCAAAAAAGAAATAGCGCCCCTCGTTCGGGCGTCATTTGAAATGGCACCCCTGTGAGGGACGCTATTTCAGATTATGCAAAATAGGGCCATTTCTCATTTTTTATTATTTTTTTTCTCATTTTTTCAGTGGATGTGCATCTAACTGTGCTGACTCAAATTCCTATTTTTTCGTATTTTTCTGACACCCGGAAGGCCACCAAAACACCCCTGAAAGAGCCACAGAAATATATATTAAAATATTTCACAATTGAATGGACGCCTCCTCAAGGAGGCATCATTTCCTTTTTTTTTATTTTCTTCAAAATCAAATGGCGCCCCCCTCTGCCGTTAATTCTTGGAAAATTGGTAAAAAATAGATAAAAATATCTAAAAAATTCAAAAAAATAGGAAAAATAGAGAAATCTAAGAAAAGTGAGAAAAACCACTCAAATAAAGTTAATTTGAAGGTCAAATTGAGACATTATGAGGTAATATAAGATGTACTCATAGTAATGTCAATTTTAGCGTGTCTACAGTTGCCCCACCTTGACATCTGCTTTGCAAGGAAATAAAGTGAGCTGAAAAGTAGATGTCAAGGTGTGATGAGACACGCGATCAACATCACCTGATGAGAATTAAATCAAAAGCTCGAGATGAAGTAATCTCGGGTAGTTCAATGAAATCAACGATGTTTGGATAAGAGAGGGAGCGAATGTGCACGCGGGCACGAGAGAGATAAAAGAAGACGATCAACTTCCAGCGTGGTGAAAGTACCCCAAGTCACAAATCTATAGGTTTCGCCCTTGGAGAGCGATTACCAGCCAATGTGGACGTGCTGCAGCCAAGGGGGATCTAAGAAAAAAGAGAGTGAAAATAGAGGATAAAAATCCAAACAAAGAGCTTTCGAGAAAATGACCCAAAACAGCGATAAGGCAAACTGAGGATTCAATTTCAGTAATGCATATCTCATATTTGAAAAGATTAAGATCAATTTGACTCTCAAATGAGCTTATCAGAATGATTTTCCAACGTTGATTCAAATTCCCATATGAATGCATGCTGGGTTTAAAGAAAAAATTAAAATAAATTAAAATATAAGATAATCAAGGATAATATTACTAAGCTGTCCAGACTGGGTCAAGAGACCACTTTCGCGAACTGATACTGAGCCAAAGCCCGTTTATCCGCGCACCATCTCGCGAAAAGGGAACCATTGTCCCCAATCTTGGACGGCTCAACGGCCTATCCATATGACTAAGCTTCCTCTGGAATCATCATCATTTTTGATGAAGGGGAACTCAAATTTCAGATTTACCAAAGCCACAAGGTCCTTGATATATTTTAATAGCGTAGATAACATATAGTAAAAATGCGTACATGGAAGATGGTGATAGCAATAAGCATGAGGGAACTGAGAAGAGAACGCGGTCACCTTGGGACTTGGATGATGATGCCCAGTTGGTGGGACCAAAGAAAGCTTCTTATCCTGCGCTCAAAATTGATTAGCCAAGATATAAAGATGCATAAAGCAATGAAAGCAGTTTAAGCATGAAAGCATAATCAAAACATTCAACAACATTGCCTAGCATTGAAAAGCATCATGGAAAGCATCATATAAAAAGCCGTAAAGCAGGAGAGCATTCCAAGTATTTTTGTTCAATGTCATCATGAGGATGACAATCTTGGCAAATCAGAAGATTTATGCAAAAAAGATCAGGATGATGTCATAATGGTTGAGCAAAGCTAGCAGGAATTATCAGAGAAGCTGGCTCTTGAATGATTGGGGTGATGCGCAGAGCAGCAGAGATAATCAGATTGACGTGAATAATCAGAATGATACCCCAAGTGGTAGGGATGATTAGATTGACATGAATTGCTCAAAATGATGGAGAGATGATGATCGAAGTGCCTAGGAGGACATATCATGAGAATATTGGGAAGAATCAAAAGATTGATAGCAATGAATGAAGAGGACTCATCCCGTGTTCTTGGTCCTTGCAAAAGAATTGTCCCTGTAAAAAAATATCATTAGAAAAATACAATGCATTTTTTTTAAAATTTTTGGGGTATGCAAATTTTTAGGGGTTTTGAAAAGTATTCCAAATTTTTATGGATTTTGAGAAATATTTGATTTTTTTTTCAAAATTTTGAAAATATTCGATTTTGGATTTTGAATAATTTTTTTTGGATTTTGAAAATAATAATTTTTTTTGATTTTGAAAATATTAATTTTTTTAGATTTTGAAAATATTAAAAAAATTGGATTTTAAAAATATTAATTTTTTTGGATTTTCTGAAAGTATTTGAGATTTTTTTTATTTTAAAAACATTTAAATTTTTGGATTTTTTTAAAAGTATTTAAGATTTTTTTATTTTGAAAATATTTGAATTGTTTATGGATTTTGAAAATATTTGAATGTTTTATGATTTTAAAAATATTTAAATTTTTGGATTTTTTTAAAAGTATTTGAGATTTTTTTATTTTGAAAATATTTGAATTTTTGGATTTTTTTGAAAGTATTTGATATTTTTTTTGATTTTATAAATATTTAAATTTTTAGATTTTTTTGGCGACAGCTATGGGATAGGTAGACTCGTATTGGTTGCACAAACTTTGGAGTGTGTAGACTTGGAATGCAAAGACTTATGAATGCACATACATGGATTGGTTAGACATGGATTGCACCGACCTGCTTGGAAGGAGGCTGCACCGACTTGTGTATTTGAAGGTGGCTACACCGACTTGCTTTGGGTTGAGGACACAATGCACCGACCTGCTTTGGGTTGAAGCTGGGGGGCTGCACCGATGCATGGGCTGGACTAGGCTGAGGGGAGCATGCACCGACCTGGGAGGCTTAAACTATGCAATGCACATACCTTGTGGAGAATGCTTAAACTATGCAATGCACAGACTTTGTGAATGCACCTACCCTATGTTGCTAAGACTTGGCAAATGCAATGCACAGACTTTGCAAATGCACCTACCCTATGTTGCTAAGACTTGGCAATTGCAATGACGTTGAATGTGGAATGCTAAGACGTTGGATGTGGTTAGACTTAGATGGCATTGCTAAGACTTTGCTAAGGTGCACAGACCTTGGGATTGCTAAGACTTTGCAAATGCTTGGATCTTGACATTGCTAAGACTTTGCAATGCTAATACTTGGGTGCTAAGACTTGCAATGCTAAGACTTGGAGAACATGCTCAGACTTTGAACATCGCTAAGACCTTTGACATTGCTAAGACTTTGGACATGGCTAAGACTTTGAACATGCTAAGACTTTAACATTGCTAAGACTTTGGACATGCTAAGACTTTGGACATGCTAAGACTTTAACATGCTATGCTCAGACTATGGAATGGGAGATGCTTAGACATAGAAATGCTTAGACATGAGAATGCTTAGACATGGGAATGTGCATGATTATACTTGTGAGCCAGCGGTGAAGAAATGCGAATGATGAGCATTATTTGAAAATAGTTTTTTTTGAAAATGAAATATGAGAATTTTTATGAGTTTTTTTTGGAAAGTCTTCAATTTTTTCAAACTTTGGAAAATATATGATTTTTTTTGAATTTTGTTTGACTTTTGTTTAAATTTTTACTTAGACTTTGCTAATATAGCATCGGAGGGATGTTTAAACCACTAGCTAGGGGTCCTCGTTCCTTCCCCTTTCACTAAACAAACTACCCAGAGCCGGGCGTGCATTTAAAGGTGGCACCCTACAGCCGACTGCCCATGGTTAACGGTGCCCCTACCAAGGCCATACCCGAGAAACATTCGATCTTAGAGGGAGAAGAGAAGAACAATTGGAGATAAGCTTCATGCAGGATGGGAGATGTCGGGACTTGAATTCCTTCCGGGGTATTACCCCTCAAAGAGGTAGTCTATTGCGCTGGGCTTTGTGCCTTTGATTTTTAGACCTTTGACATGCATACGACCAGGGTTTTCCCTGCGGGGACTTTGTCACTCTTGACATGTCTTTATTATAATTTTACTTTTATCAAAATTTTGACTTGATTTTCACAATAGCCCTTTTTGGCTAGATGTATCATGAAAATTCACTTTATTTTGGGTCAAGACTGCCCCTATTTGAGACTTCTCTCGTATTGGGGATTACCTAGGTTGGTAATCTCATCCGTCAACCTCTTACTCCTACACGCGGCTGAGTAAAGAAGAGAAAAGACTTTAAGGTATTCCCATGATATTGCCAAAGCAGCAACGGTGTTTTACCAAGGAGGCTGGCTAAGGATGCCGTGAAGTGTGTGGAGTGCCCAGCTAAGGGTTGGCCTTAACAAGCGGGGAGGGAAAGCCGAACTCCCAGCGCGGGGTTCTTATAACCAAAGTGCTGTATAGCAAGCCTAAAGACTCTCTCTCTTTTTTTCTTCTGAAATTGACTTAACAAAAAGGCCTAAGATAAAGATCTAGAATAACACTCTTGATCATGTTAAGAAGCACTTCATGTTGAAAACCGTGCATAGAGAATGATGAAATCAAATCACACGTAAAACGTTACCTTGCAACCATGTAGAAGCAGCAGCTGTTGGAGGCGATCTTGATGAACATGGGATTTGTCCTTAAGTGGCAGATAAAAGGATTGGAAGCCAAGGTTTGAAGTGGCTTAACAAGAAAGAGTGGTGTCCAGACCTGACTCAGATGAATAAGGATGAAAAGAAAAAAGGCGAGGGCTATAACTCCCACACTAAGGTGCGGAGACCCTGATCACATGAAAGGTCTATAGAAGGAGAGGAAAATAAAGAAGTGGAGTGAGGTCTAAAGTCTCGGAAGCAGTGGGAGAATGGGCAGATGCCCAAAGTAGTGGATGTGGAAGAAGTTGGGTCGGACCCGTGATTGGGAGGAATTAGAAGAAGAAATTGATAGATGGAAAGAGGCAGATCCGGAGGGTCCGGAGGTAAGAGAGGAGGAGAATCATGATGCGGGTAGTGTTGCATCTCTGTAGTTTTGATGATGACTAACACTATGAATCAAATTATTTTTATGATAATTATTTTGATGCTCCTTGATGAATGATAAAGATCCTGCATTGTCTAAATATTCTTAGGATCTAATGTTGTTGTCTTGCATGCACATCTATGGATCGAATGCTTTTTCATCATGCTTTTCTGATTTAATGCTCCTCTATCATGTTCACCCATGAGCTCATACTTATTTGCCTTGTTTATATGGGTTCTGTACATTTAGTGCGTTGACGCACTTGGCTAGTTGCGTAGACGCAATAGTGCGTCTTTCGCTTGCTGTTTTGTCCACTGCGTCGACGCTGTCGCTGGATGCGTTGACGCATTGGCTTGGTGCCAAGGGCTTGAGCTTCTCGCCTATGAAGTTGAGTCGACGCTGCACGATGGAATCGTTGACGCATTGGCTTGGTGCCAAGGGCTTGAGCGTCTCACTTATGAAGCTGAGTCGACGCTGTCACCTGAAGCGTTGACGCATTAGCTTGTTACCAAGAGATTGTGCGTCTCGCCCAAGGAGCTGAGGCGACGCTACACAATGGAAGCGTCGACGCCTTGAGTTTATGACCAAAGGTTCTTTTGTTCAACCACCAAGCAGAAGCGTCGACGCTGTCAACTGATGCGTTGACGCATTAGTGTGTTTTGTCAAGGGACCTGTTCTCCATTATATCCATTGCGTTAACGCCTTGGCTTTAGTGCGTTGACGCGTTCTTCTAGTCCTTTGATAAGTCCCGTGCAATCTGTGTGAACAATATATGACTTGAATATTTCTGAGATTGACTGAATGTTCTCTGAAACCTTACAGGGACTTAAAGACAAATTGGAACTTTATTCCAATCATGTGAGCACGTGATCCGAGGGAATAATTGTCTAACACGTGGCTCGGTTCATCTGGAAGCATGACTTCGCGCGTGTCTCCCAAACCCTCACTCTCTCGTGAGGTTGGATATATATATGAAGGTTTCTGCTCCTGAAAAGCTGTCGAAGCCACAAGGAAAAGGGTGAGGCCAGAGCGAGAGGAAGGAGAGGAGAAGCCATCCTGATCCATTCGTTGAGCGTACCTGGAAGAGAGAGAGTGATGAAGGAGAGGATGGTTTTCTGCTATGTTTTGTCTATGCTTCTTTAAGAAGCTACATTGTTTCTCCGTTCGATTGTCTTCGATATTTCTTTATGTTTTCAGTTGTTTGTTCTTAAATTCCGATACTCTGTTTTATCGTTCCCTCTAGGTGTAGAGGAAGAGAGGTGAATCCTCTGGGTTGCATTGTGGTTCCCTCTGAATCAGATCAGAGGAAGGGAGGTGGTCTCCGGGGTTGTTGTGTTCAGATAGTGAGGAGGCTATCTGGGTTGTTCCCTCCGGCTGTGGAGGAAGAGAGACAGCGTCTCTGAATTGCAGTGAGGGTGAGTCACTGCTGGGTTCCCTCTTGTCTAAGAGGAAGGGAGAGTTATCTCCGGGTCAGGTCTTGGGGTGTGAGACCTGGGTGCAAGCTGTGTGTTCAGTGTCTGTAGGGATTTCGATCCCCAAGCTGTGGATCAGCGTGTTGTTGGCAGACTGAGTCTGCGGTTCTTTCTTGTGAAAGGGAAGCCTCACTCGGCCTTGAGTGAGGGATGGACGTAAGTCTGCGGGTTGTAGACTGAACCATCTAAATCTCTTGTTCTCTGTGGTGTGGCTGTGCGCATCTATTTCCTTTATGCTTCTGTCTGGTTTCATGAAGTAAGTGTGATTGTTGTTGATCGAAACCTTAGTCTGACTGCTCGCTTAGTGCTTGTGCATATGTGCTGATGAAATTCTGAGTGATATATGTTCTGCGCTCGTGACCTGCCTTATCTTGGTTGAGGTTTCGGATTATTTTACATATAGTTAGTCTTCCTAGCCCATCTCATCTTCTAAGATTTCATCGGCTAGGAAAAATATTTTTTAAACGGTGATCTATTCATCCCCTCCCCTTCTAGCTCACCGTCCTCCTGTTTAACAGTTGGTATCAGAGCGGGTTTACCCGAGATGTGGTCCAACGACCAGGGTAATCCTGGAACCAGTGGTCCTCGCAGCTACATAGCTGAAGGACAGTCAATCTCCCGTCCCCCATATTTTGATGGTTCTAATTATTTCTTTTGGAAAAACAGGATGGAAGTTTTCATCCGATCTCAGAGCCACAAGCTGTGGAGAGTCATTACAACTGGACCGTATGATTTACCTTCGAATGAGAAGATGTGGTCTGAAGAACAAGTCAAATTATCCGGACTGAACTGGTCTGCACTCAACATTATCCAGTGCGCAATTCACCCTGAAGAATATGCCCGAATTTCGGCGTGCAAGACAGTTAAGAAGATGTGGGATGAACTAGCGCTGATTTACGAGGGTAACTCTCAGGTCAGAGCTACCAAGGTAAACTACCTAACCTCTGAGTATGAATTATTCAAGATGAAGTCAGAGGAGAGCGTGACTGATATGTACGCTAGGCTGTCACTGATCACAAACAGCCTCAAGGGGTTTGGAAAGGAAATATCTTAAGGGGATATAGTCAGGAAGATCTTGAGATCTTTGACTCCAGCGTGGCACACAAAGGCCACTGTGATAGAGGAATCGAAGGATTTAACAACCATGACTGTCACTGAACTCATAGGGTCTCTTATGACCCATGAGATGAATCTCAAGAAAACAGGAGAAGGAAGTGACAGAAAGGGCAAGAATGTTGCTCTTAAAGTTGAACGACACAGCAGCAGCAGCAGCAGCACTAGCTGCAGTAGCAGCAGTGGAGACTCTGATGGAATTCCAGACCTTGATAGGAGTGAAAAAGCTTTGCTCACACGACAGTTCAGGAAATTTCTGAAACTGAAGGGAAAATCATATGGGAGAAGAAGAAACTACTCATCAGGTAAATATCCGAACAATGACAATGAAAAGGATAGGAATGCTAAAAGTGTGATGTGTTATCATTGCAGGAACTTTGGGCACATGAAGCAAGATTGCCCTGAGCTTCAGAAGAAGACACTGGATTACCATAAGAAAGGCTCCAAAGTGTACAAGAAAAAGCCAAAAGCTATGGTATGCACTTGGAGCGATGAAGAAGAAGACTCAGAGACTGATTCCTCAGGAAAGGAGACTGAAGGAGTATGTCTGATGGCCGACGAGGAAAATGAGGTAATCAATCCCTTTGTGACTTACTCTATTGATGACTGGGAAGATAAGTATGGTGAACTGCTAGATATGTACAATGCCTTAGCTAAAGAACATAGAGTCACCAAACGCAAACTCAATGTGGTTAATGAAGAACAAGAACTCATCAAGACAGAAAATTCCAAACTGATAGCTGAATTAGCTCAAATGGAAAATGTAAGAAATGAGAACAATCTTGTTAAAAATGAGCTTGAAAAACTTAGAAAACAGCTTGATGAAACCAATCAACATACTGAAGAAAACCTGAGACAAAATGACTTACTCAGGGAAGGGTATGAAGCTGTTAAAAGGGTCAATGATGAATTGCTGGAAAACAATATATGTCTGCGGAAGGAGTTGGAAGATAAGAAGAAAACCCTTGAGAGGTTTGTTTTGGGAGAGAGTAATTTGAATGCCTTGTTAGGCACCAAAGTAAACTTTAACAGAGAGGGGTTGGGTTTCAACCCAAGTAAGAAGGAAGCATTTGGGGTAAAAACCACTACTTTCTGCACTGAGAAAGGAAAAGAGAAACTGGACATTCCATCCAGTTCCAAAACTACTGAACAACAAAAGAACATCCATAGACAACAGGCTGATTTTGGAAAAAATATCTTCAAGAAATTCAACAAGCCCACGCACCAGAAGCAAGGTGTCTGTCAATTCAACAACTATGACTCTAATAAAGAATGGGCTATTTTAAAAGAAACATGGGAACGTCTAACTACACACAGAATACTGTCAATAAAATGCCTTCATCTAGACATGTTAAAAATTATGGTCTGGCTGGGACCCAAACCTTTATCAACAGAAACTGGACACACCTTGAGAAACAAAAAGAAACAAATGAAATGCACATCAATAACAAAACTGTCAACTCTCAGCACAGAAAGAAAAAGGGGTTAAAACAGATCTGGATTCCCAAGACTGTGCTTAATGAATTGAACGGTATTTTTGGACCCAACTTACCTTGGGTTCCAAAGCACACAACTTAAATTGTTATTGTGCAGGTGAGCCTAGCAGCCGAGAACAACAAGTGGTATCTCGACAGTGGCTGCTCGAGGCACATGACAGGGGATCAAAGAAAGTTCAGCAAGCTTGAATTGAAAGCAGGAGGGTCAGTTAAGTTTGGAGGTAAAAACAAAGGTCAAATCATTGGGACCGGAACCATCGGTAAGAAAACCTCCAACTCTGTTGAAAAAGTCTTGTTGGTTGAAGGTCTGCAACACAATTTATTGAGTATTAGTCAGTTATGTGACAAGGGTCACAAGGTTCTTTTTGATGAGCATGCTTGCAAAATTTTAGAACCAAACTCCGATAAAATAAAGTTCATTGCAAATAGAGTCAATAATGTCTATATTGTGGATCTTGATGTTGAGTCTGAGTCTAATCTGTGTCTCACTGCTGATTCAGAGAATAACATGTTTGACTGGCATAGGCGACTAGGCCATGCTAGCTTTAACACCTTGCATAAATTAGCTAAATTTGATTTAGTTAGAGGCATGCCTAGCTTAAAGTTCAAATCAGTTTCGAAGAATTGCGAGGCCTGTGCTCTAGGCAAGCAAACTCGAGCTTCTTTTAAAATTAGGTCTGAGAGCTTGTCAACAAAGATCATGGAACACTTGCACATGGATCTCTTTGGTCCTACCAGAACCCAGAGTCTAAATGGTAAGAGATTTGGTTTTGTCATTGTCGATGACTACTCTAGATTTGCATGGCTATTTTTCTTGGCAAATAAGAGTGATGCTTTTCAAAAATTTGAACATTTTTTCAATAAGCAAAAACATATAGGGCACAAGATCACTGTTATCCAATCAGATCATGGAGGAGAGTTTGAGAACTCCTCATTTTCTAGCTTCTGTGACAAGGAGGGACTGACTCACAAATTTTCTTCTCCCAGGACCCCAGAGCAGAATGGAATTGTGGAGAGAAGGAATCGAACAATAGTGGAAATGGCAAGAACACTACTAATGGAGAGTCAGCTACCTAAGAGCTTTTGGGCAGAAGCGGCAAACACAGCCTGCTACATACTTAATAGAGCTTTGGTAAGACCCATACATAAGAAAACACCATATGAACTCCTGAAAGGTAAGAGGCCTAATGTCTCATATTTCAAAATTTTTGGTCAAAATGCTTTATTCATAATAACAACAAGAGAGACTTAGATAAATTTGATGCTAGAAGTATTCCAGGAATATTCCTAGGATACTCTGAAACATCTAGGGCCTTCAGGGTCTTTAATAAAACTGATAGAACTGTAGAGGAAACCCCTCATGTTATTTTTGATGAAACAAAAATCTCTAACAGTCTAAATGATGATAACAGGTCTACAAGTCATGATGGAGAGTTCCTGAATCAAATGCAAGAGGAGGAAGTACAACCGGCTGAAGAACCCACTGATCTGAACCCAGTAAGTACAGCCGAACAAGGTGAGTCCTCAACAAATGTCAGAGTTTTAAAAGACCACCCTGTAACCAATATTATTGGTAGTCTTAATGATCCCCCTAGGACAAGATCTCATTTCAGAAATGTTCAGAATCAGGACTTAATTGCTTTAGTTTCTCAAATTGAGCCTAAGACCATTGAAGAAGCCTTAAGTGATGAGAATTGGGTAACTGCCATGTGTGAAGAACTAGGGCAATTTGATAGAAACAATGTCTGGAACTTGTACCTAGACCTGAAAATTTCAATGTAATAGGAACAAAATGGGTTTTTAAGAACAAACTGAATGAAGAAGGTGTCATCTCTAGGAATAAAGCTAGACTTGTAGCTAAAGGCTACAGTCAGGAGTATGGAGTGGACTTTGATGAATCCTTTGCTCCAGTAGCTAGAATGGAGGCTATCAGAATTCTATTAGCATTTGCTTGTTCAAACAACATAAAACTTCAACAAATGGATGTTAAGAGTGCTTTCTTGAATGGAATTCTAAAAGAAGAAGTTTATGTTGAACAACCTCCTGGTTTTCAGTTTTCGACTAAACCTGATCAAGTTTTCAGGTTAAACAAAGCTCTTTATGGACTAAAGCAGGCTCCTCGGGCCTGGTATGAAAGACTGACCAGTTTCTTACTGAATAAAGGATATAACAGAGGTAAAGTTGACCAAACCTTATTCACTAAGAATTCAAGACAAGATCTCATCATAGTTCAGGTATATGTAGACGACATTATTTTTGGATCAACAAATCCTGAACTGTGTAAAGAATTTTCATAGCTTATGTCAGCTGAATTTGAGATGAGCTTAGTTGGGGAACTGACTTATTTCCTTGGCTTGCAGATAAATCAAATGACAGATGGTTGTTTCTTCCACCAAACCAAGTACACGCTGGATATCCTAAAAAGGTTTGGGATGACTAACCTGAAGCAAATATCCACCCCAATGAGCACAAGCATGACCCTTAATGCAGATGAGTCAGGTAAACAAGTGGATGAAAAACTCTACAGAGGTATGATCGGATCCCTCTTGTACTTAACTGCCTCTAGGCCAGACATACAATTCAGTGTTGGTTTATGCGCAAGATATCAGTCTAGGCCTACTTAACTATATTTGTCTACTGTAAAAAGAATCTTTAGATATCTGTCTGCCACACACACATTAGGCTTATGGTATCCTGCTTCACGCACATTAGATTTAGTTGCATACACTGATGCAGACTTTGCTGGATGCAAACTAGATAGGAAGAGCACCAGTGGCCACTGCCAATTCTTAGGAGGATGCCTAGTTTCTTGGAGTTCAAAGAAACAACATTCAGTGGCTCTTTCCACTGCTGAGGCTGAATACGTGGCTGCAAGCAGCTGTGGCACTCAGGTTATCTGGATCAAGCATCAACTTCAGGATTACCAAGTAGAGATAGGTTGCACTCCCATCTTTTGTGATAACACTAGTGCCATAAACATTGCAAAGAATCCTGTTTTACTCTCATGAACAAAACACATTGAAATCAGGCACCACTTTATCAGAAATGAAATTGCAAATAAAACATTTGAATTAATTCATGTTGGGACTGCAGATCAAATTGCTGATATTTTTACAAAACCTCTAGATACTGAAAAATTCACTTCTTTGAGAAGAGAACTTGGTATTTACAAACTCTGACTGATTTGAGGCAATGAATTCTGGTTCATGTATTTCCATAAATTTAGTGGTAGTTTTGTCTTACTTTTTCTAGTGGGGGTCCCTATGTGAGGGGGAGCGGGTGTGTGCCTTGAGTAAAGTCAATTCTATTTCTCTGCTATTTTCTGGGTAGAATGGAAGATAGAGCTACTAGAGAGGGGGAGCTTGACTAATTAGAAACGCTTGAAAGATGGTTGTTATTGCTGGATAAAATGTTAGAATTGATCTTGAATATTCCTCTTAATAGAACCTCATTCATTTCCTACATTCTTAAGTTTGTGCAATTAAAGTCCAGCTAGAATCCCCTTCTAGTAAGTCTTAAGAGGCTAAGATTAACCATCACAAGTATATCCTCTTACTTTGTTGCATGACTCATGAACAAGCTAGAGTTGTAAGAAATGGTTTCTGTTTATGAGCTTCTCTTTGGACATCTTGATAAGACCTCTAATATTTGCCCTGGGTTTTATCTTCAAACAACCCCTTGTTGAGCTAGTTAAACTTATCTGTGCTTAAAACTGCTTACTGAGAAACTAGGAATCCCATCAATGAAATGAGAATTTCCTATGTCATGAGGTATCAGTTCTCATAAACAAAATCAAAAGAAAGAAATACTATTCAAATTTATGCTTGGCAGAGCAATGATGACAATATGGTGAGTAACTGGGGATTCTGGCATCTGATCAAGGTGTCTCCTCATGTAACAACCAATGGTCACTATCTCTGTTCTCTAATTGAGAAGTGATGAGGCTCATACACTGAGTAACTGAGGATGCTGGCCTCTGACCAAGGTGCATACTTAATGTCAAAAGTGTAACTGGCCAAATACACTCTATAACTGTGCTTTCTCTGCCTGGACTGTTTGTCCTCAATGCCTACAGGCTGTCTTAGTGGTTCAAACTCTTGTTGTCTCTTTGACAAGCCTTAACAGCTACCTCAGTCATACTTGTTGCAACTTGCTCTTCTCTCATAATCATAGTACATTGATAAACTTCAAGTTTATTCTGAATCTCTTTCTCTTACCAGAACTCCAAGATTCTTCACTTGACCTTATAGCCCCACTTAAGCATCTAAGATTTGACAATGAGTGTCTACTGTTGGAATCCTCTCCATCTTTTCTCATCAGTCCAGCGTCAACATCTCTCTTTCTCCTTGTTTCGATGATGTCAAAGGGGGAGAAGGTTGAAAAGTCTGAAAAGGGGATAAGGTTGAAAGGGGGAGTGAAGGTTGAAAAGTCTGAAAAGGGGAGAAGGTTGAAAGGGGTTGCTGCCCTTATTGAGAATGTTTTAAGTTGGTGTTTCTTCTTTCACTGAATTTGACTCATGGTGTTGCCATCATCAAAAAGGGGGAGATTGTTGCATCTCTGTAGTTTTGATGATGACTAACACTATGAATCAAATTATTTTTATGATAATTATTTTGATGCTCCTTGATGAATGATAAAGATCCTGCATTGTCTAAATATTCTTAGGATCTAATGTTGTTGTCTTGCATGCACATCTATGGATCGAATGCTTTTTCATCATGCTTTTCTGATTTAATGCTCCTCTATCATGTTCACCCATGAGCTCATACTTATTTGCCTTGTTTATATGGGTTCTGTACATTTAGTGCGTTGACGCACTTGGCTAGCTGCGTAGACGCAATAGTGCGTCTTTCGCTTGCTGTTTTGTCCACTGCGTCGACGTTGTCGCTGGATGCGTTGACGCATTGGCTTGGTGCCAAGGGTTTGAGCTTCTCGCCTATGAAGTTGAGTCGACGCTGCACGATGGAATCGTTGACGCATTGGCTTGGTGCCAAGGGCTTGAGCGTCTCACTTATGAAGCTGAGTCGACACTGTCACCTGAAGCGTTGACGCATTAGCTTGTTACCAAGAGATTGTGCGTCTCGCCCAAGGAGCTGAGGCGACGCTACACAATGGAAGCGTCGACGCCTTGAGTTTATGACCAAAGGTTCTTTTGTTCAACCACCAAGCAGAAGCGTCGACGCTGTCAACTGATGCGTTGACGCATTAGTGTGTTTTGTCAAGGGACCTGCTCTCCATTATATCCATTGCGTTAACGCCTTGGCTTTAGTGCATTGACGTGTTCTTCTGTCCTTTGATAAGTCCCGTGCAATCTGTGTGAACAATATATGACTTGAATATTTTTGAGATTGACTGAATGTTCTCTGAAACCTTACAAGGACTTAAAGACAAATTGGAACTTTATTCCAATCATGTGAGCACGTGATCCGAGGGAATAATCGTCTAACACGTGGCTCGGTTCATCTGGAAGCATGACTTCGCGCGTGTCTCCCAAACCCTCACTCTCTCGTGAGGTTGGATATATATATGAAGGTTTCTGCTCCTGAAAAGCTGCCGAAGCCACAAGGAAAAGGGTGAGGCCAGAGCGAGAGGAAGGAGAGGAGAAGCCATCCTGATCCATTCGTTGAGCGTACCTGGAAGAGAGAGAGTGATGAAGGAGAGGATGGTTTTCTGCTATGTTTTGTCTATGCTTCTTTAAGAAGCTACATTGTTTCTCCGTTCGATTGTCTTCGATATTTCTTTATGTCTTCAGTTGTTTGTTCTTAAATTCCGATACTCTGTTTTATCGTTCCCTCTAGGTGTAGAGGAAGAGAGGTGAATCCTCTGGGTTGCATTGTGGTTCCCTCTGAATCAGATCAGAGGAAGGGAGGTGGTCTCCGGGGTTGTTGTGTTCAGATAGTGAGGAGGCTATATGGGTTGTTCCCTCCGACTGTGGAGGAAGAGAGACAGCGTCTCTGAATTGCAGTGAGGGTGAGTCACTGCTGGGTTACCTCTTGTCTAAGAGGAAGGGAGAGTTATCTCCGGGTCAGGTCTTGGGGTGTGAGACCTGGGTGCAAGCTGTGTGTTCAGCGTCTGTAGGGATTTCGATCCCCAAGCTATGGATCAGCGTGTTGTTGGCAGACTGAGTCTGCAGTTCTTTCTTGTGAAAGGGAAGCCTCACTCGGCCTTGAGTGAGGGATGGACGTAAGTCTGCGGGTTGCAGACTGAACCATCTAAATCTCTTGTTCTCTGTGGTGTGGCTGTGCGCATCTATTTCCTTTATGCTTCTGTCTGGTTTCATGAAGTAAGTGTGATTGTTGTTGATCGAAACCTTAGTCTGACTGATCGCTTAGTGCTTGTGCATATGTGCTGATGAAATTCTGAGTGATATATGTTCTGCGCTCGTGACCTGCCTTATCTTGGTTGAGGTTTCGGATTATTTTACATATAGTCAGTCTTCCTAGCCCATCTCATCTTCTAAGATTTCATCGGCTAGGAAAAATATTTTTTAAACGGTGATCTATTCATCCCCTCCCCTTCTAGCTCACCGTCCTCCTGTTTAACAGGTAGGAATCATCAGGAGGTTCCGGAGGAGGAAAACCCCGAGGGACGTGATGCCCTGGGAAAAGGTTTGGAAAAAGATGATTGAAGAGGAAGAAAAGAATGAAGAGAACAAAGGACGGGATGTCCTGGAGGAGTAAGAAGATAAATCGGAGGAGAGAGAAGAAGGAAGGGAGATCTGGAGGTTCCGGAGGGATAAAATGAGAAGGGGCGCCTTGCCCAGAAAGAATCGAGGAATGGGCTAAGAGATCCCAAGGTTCCGGAAGGATGTGGAGAAGAAAGGCGCAATGCCCGGCAAGTGTAAGGGGACCCGGAGGTAAATAAGAAGAGAAAGTTATAAGATCCGGGGGTTCCAGAGGAAGGAAATGCCGAGGGATGCGATGCCCTGGGAGAATTAACGGGAAAGGGGAAGGAAGAACCGGAGGTTCTAAAGAAGACAAGTATAGAGGGACGCGATGCCCTGGTGGAATCAGTGGGAAGCCCGGAGGATCCGGACATGAGGGTGTAGAGGGACACGATGCCCAACGAGAGAGATCCAGAGGGATGGAATAGCTTGAGGTGCGGATCCCCGAGGAGATGAGAGGTAGATCCGGAAGTTCTGGAGAATGGAGAAATCGTGAGACGCGATGCCCAGAATGGAAAGATAAGTCCGGAAGTTCTAGAGGTAAGAGATGGAGAGGGGCGCGATGCCCAAGGTGGAAAGATAAGTCCAAAAGTTCCAGAGGTAAGAGATGGAAAGGGGTGTGATGCCCTGTGGAAATATTGGAGGGGGTGTGATGCCTAGGGAGAGGAGATAGAAAATCCAGAGGGTCTGGAGGTTCCGAAGGGAGAAGATGCTGAGGGACGCTATGCCGTGGAAAGTCCGGGGGTCCCGGATGGAAAGGGTCGCAATGCCCTGGGGAAGAATTGGAGTGGGCGTGACACCCGATCAGTGCAAGGGGACCCAGAGATCCCGAAGATAGAGGTGTATAAGGAAGCGAAAGATCCGAGGATTCCTAAAGGTGAGGAAGATACGGGTCCGGAAACCCGGGGAAGGAGGAGTGCAAATGGATGAAATGCCATGAATGCAATGGATGCGATAGATGTATGGAATATAATGAGTGCAAAGAATGCAAGGAAGGAGAAGATGAGATCCTCCTCCTTACCCATGGAGTGGCCCATAGAGAGAAAAATGTGGGTGGAACAGAATAAGGAGTGAGTGAATTGGCGGAAGGCCCTTTGATACAAGATTGCCCGCCCCTCCGTGGTAAAGAACGTGCCCAGCCCAATGGCTCAAAGGATTGAAAGAATAAGATCTTATTAGAATAATGTGTTATTGTGATGCAAGAAGAAAACCCTTTAGAAAATCCTATGTCAATGGAGCGAGGGATAATGAGAGCATTGAAAGAGTATCGACCAATGTGTAAAGTGATAACGGAAAAAGGCCGGTATGGCATCAACTTGGAAGAATTTATCTTAGTGAGCTTCCATGGAGACTTCTCGAATATGCCCGGCACAAGAACGCAGATTGGCATTCGACAGATAAAATCTTGAATTTTGAATGACATAACCGAGGCCAAATCCATCTTGCCTGGCCCTTGATTATTCTTGGTACAAATACTTGCAACAATACACCCACTCCGAGTAGTAGAAGGAGGTGAAGCGGAGGCGGAAGGCTCTGTGGATGGTAGAGGTGTAATGGAAGGTTTAATACATGATGGTGCTTTAATGGAGAGTGTTAACGGAAGGGTAAATGAAGGTGGAGGTAGAAACACGTCGGGCTTCTCCCCTTGCTTGGAAGCAAACGGGGTTGGCTCGAGTGCAAAAATAGGTAAATCCTGCTCATGATTAGTCACGGGTAAAGGTGAAGGCAAAGTTGTGTTTAAGGTAATTGGCTTTGGTGTTATGGGGATAATGGAGGCTTTAGGTAGCGAACAAGGAAGAGGTGTTATGGTTTGAAGTTTAGCGGGAGATTCGGTAGAGGCCGGTGGAGTGGAGGTTGATGGAGGCTCGGCGGAAGCCGGAGGAGTAGAGGTTAATGGTGTGGTAATTGAAGGTGTAAAAGGAGAAGGTTTGGTGCGTAGGAAGCGCCGGATAGGGCGAGAGGTATTAGGGATAGGAGAAGATGCATGATGCACCGGTGTGGGTGATTGGAGTATTGACCCATCATCGTAGCACCAATTAGTCTCATAAATAGGGTTAAGGACAGTGGCTTCATCCTGAGCAGGGGGTTCATCGAGTGGCAATAAAGGGAGAGGAAAATGAAGGAAACTCGAAAAGGGGTGCCTGCGGAATTTCAACATTTTGTGCCATCTCCAAATCTTCATCTTCATCAAAAACATCAAGTGGACGCCGTGGCGGAGGCATAATAATGGGTAGTGGAGGAGCGTGATGTGAAGGATTAAGTAAAAATGGAGGTGGAGAATTTTGTGGAGGTAAATGCGAAGGCGAAGGCGGAGGGCCATATGAATGAGTGGGGTGGATGAGTGGAGGGTGAACGGCGTTCACTTGATTTTCGATATCTTGCTCACACGTGTCATTGATGCCATTATCTCTCCTCTCCTTCCAATCTTTTTCCATCTTAGTGATGTTATTCATGAAATCGTGAAGAGGATTGACTGGGGAAGGAGGAGGAGCAGTGGGCTGCGAGCTTGTGACCTTCTCTAATTGTTCCTCCATGGAAGCAATTTTATCAAGGAGATTTTGTTGGAGGGGTTTCACTTGAACATTGGAAGGTTGGCATGATTGCCTTGGAGGGGTGGCTTGATATGAAGGCCGTGGAGGTGGGTTAATGGGCCGACCCACAAAAGGACCCGGACGGGCCAGGTTGCAAGGAACGTGTGGGACTTGGAGCCGTGGTGAAGGAGGAATAGAAGGAGGCGGGTGATGGCTCACCCGAGGAGGAGTTTGTGTAAAAGGGGGTGGATGGACTCCTCAAATGGGAGTGCGAATAAGAGAGGGAGGATGGTAATGGGCCACCTGGATATGAATGGAAGGAGGTGAGTTAATGGGCCGACCCACAAAAGGACCCGGACGAGTCGGGTTGTAAGGAACTTGTGGGCCTTGGAGCCGTGGTGAAGGAGGAATAGAAGGAGGCGGGTGATGGCTCACCCGAGGAGGAGTTTGTGTAGAAGGGGGTGGATGGACTCCTCGAACGGGAGTGCGAATAAGAGAGGGAGGATGGTAATGGGCCACCTGGGTATGAATGGAAGGAGGTGGGTGATGGGCCACCCGTGTGGGATTGGAGGGAGGATGAGAAAAAGATGTGCCCCCAACAATAGCCTTAAGGGCTTGGATTTGTTGAGAGGTGAGATGATCTAATGCACGGATGACTTGGGAAACCTTCTCATCATTGGGAGGAGATGGTCCCGAGGGAGTAGTGGCATGCAATGAATGCGAGGGACCATGAGATTGGAAATTGCCCATGGGTCGGGCAATACCATAAAAGTGAGGACGTGGTCCCTTAGAAAGATCATGGTGAGACTTATAAGCTTGAGGATTATAAGATATGCTAGGTTTATCATCCTCATGAATATATGATTGATTAGACATGGTGGTTTTGTTATCAAGATCAAACATCATGCAAGCAAAGAATTCAACCAATCAAAGCAATGTTACAAAGATATTAATCAAGTTGGGATGTTTATGCTTGTTTTTGTTTTGACTTAAACCTTGGTGAATTAGGTGATTTTGGAAAAATGTGATATAAGTCACACAAGGTAAGAATCTAGTTTCAATATGATTTTGCTTCAAGTCAACTAGGTTCACTCTCTCACCATGCATAGGCCAACTAAACCTGGGGAACTTCAAAGGTACAACCTGCCCAAGCGTCCGTGAGGGAATCCACGGGTGCGGGGACTTATGGAGGCCTTGGTTTAGGAGATTCCAATCCAAAGAGACAGAATGCTCAATGGAGGGTCCTTCCTTAACCAAGAGGGGGGTATGGATCCTAAAAGGTGTGGGGAGAGGAGGTCTCCCAAGTCAAATGCAAATGGATGCAAAACTAATGCAAAAAGATAGAAATATGAATGTATGAACAAGATATATGAGAGAATAATGCAAAAGAAGAGAGAAAGAAACAATTCTGTAAAAAAAAGGAAATAGTGCCTTCCCTCTTGACTTCTATTGAAATGGGTGCCCCCTTCAGGGGCGCAAATTCTTTCTGTCTCCTTTTTTTTTTGAGAAGGGGCAGGGAAATGGCGCCCTGACCCCTGACTCTTATTGAAATGGCCCACAGTAGCCGGAGAGCTTAAACAGTAAATAAAAGGCCTATAAAAATGAAGGAAACACTCACAAACTCAAAGTATGAATCATGGCAATCAAAAATTAAGAAACAAAGCATGACATGCTCCTTTTTATTTTTGTTTGAGAGGGATAGATAAATGGAATTTTTAAAAATCTATCAAACTAACCAATCACATAGGGAGAGTGCTACGTGGAGCACAAAGGGAGGTGCACCGTGGGTGCAAAGGGGAAGATGGCACACGTGGGTGCCCAAAAGGAAGGGTAATTCAAAGAAAAATAAAAGGAGTCCCACCGTGATCGCCAATGTGTAGATCTATTAAAAAATCTACTATAACATAATAAAAATTAATAATCAATAATAATAAGAAAAGAAGGCATGATAATAAAAGGCAAAGAGAAGCACGTGGTACTATATGGAATGTGATCGCAAGAGACTGCGAGCCTCAAATTATATAATCAATAAATAATGGAGGGATCGCAATATAAATACCTCAAAAGGATGCGGGGGAGATTGTGAGTCGACTTCCTTCTCTTCCGAACGGCCGGCCGATGGAGAGAGTCTCTCTTGATTACCCTTGCAAAATAAGATCAATACCAAATAAAGATTGGATTAGCAAACCAATGTGTAGTATCAAATCTCAAGTGTAATATATATGACGTGAAAACATAGACTGAGACACACCTGATTGGCGTTTTGGCCTAAACCCCATGGGCGACGGGTGGGGATAAAATGATGAATGATGGGATAAAAGTAATAGGGTAAAGTGTGCAAGCGTTGCACTATTGGGAGGCTCTCAACGTGGTTGAGATGGGGAGGTTAACATATGAAATATGATGCATGCATGTATATGTTGACTGATGCAAAATAAAAGAAATGGAGAAGCAGCAAATAAAGACAGAGGAAAGCAAGAAAGCCTGCTATTATTTCTCCTAAGAAGGCCCTTGATGAGCGTTAGGGAGGAAGTCTCCGATGGATGAAGCAATGGATGCGAGGTAGACTTCTCCTTGAGCCAGAGATCCGGCAGCACCTCTCCCTGTGATTAAAGTCGACCTTTTTTAAGCATGAGCCGTAGGGGCTCTATTTATAGGAGAGAATGCATGGGTTTTAATCCGAATAAAATTAGGATATCCTAGTTTTAGTAGGAGATAAACATTGGAAGGAATTTTTCCAGTCATGGAAAGCCATTAGAGTCCTTTCCGAAGTGGAAAAGGGCTCAAAATGGAGAAAGAACCGGGGTTCGGATGGTTCGAAAATCTGGACAAAAATGATGACTCCTCACGCGGTCGTTATTTGAAATAACAACATCCAAAGTGTCGCGAATAAAAAAAATCAGAAAAAAGCCAAAAAAGAAATAGCGCCCCTCGTTCGAGCGTCATTTGAAATGGCGCCCCCGTGAGACACGCTATTTCAGATTATGCAAAAAAGGGTCATTTCTCATTTCTTATTATTTTTTTCTCATTTTTTCGGTGGATGTGCATCTAACTGTGCTCACTCTAATTCCTATTTTTTCGTATTTTTCTAACACCTGGAAGGCCACCAAAACACCCCTGAAAGAGTCACAAAAATATATATTAAAATATTTCACAATTGAATGGACGCCTCCTCAAGGAGGCGTCATTTCCTTTTTTTTATTTTCTTTAAAATCAAATGACGCCCCCCCTCTGCCGTTAATTCTTGGAAAATTGATAAAAATGGAGAAAAATACCAAAAAAATCCAAAAAATAGGAAAACCAAGAAAAAATAGGAAAAATAGAGAAATCTAAGAAAAGTGAGAAAAACCACTCAAACAAAGTTAATTTGAGGGTCAAATTGGGGCATTATGGGGTAATATAAGATGTACTCACAGTAATGTCAATTTTAGCGTGTCTACAGATACCAGAGTCAGAAGTCCGGGACAGTGAAATCCCTCCCCCGTAAGGCCTCTATGCAAAAGCAAAAGGGGGTAATGAAACCTCGTCATTCCTTGAATTCCTATTTGTTCTGGAAGGCAAACAGCCAGCTCCGAATGCCACTGCTGAGGATGAAAATCCTCGGCAACCATCTGCTACGATGTTCGAAGAGAAAGATGAAGCGAACATCAACCCTCCCTCAGTATCGGAGATAACTTCCCCGACGGAGACTCCCCAACAGTCCCCGCAGAAGAAGGAAATAAGAGAAGGGCAAGTCACGCAAGCACCACATGAGCCTCCAAGACCCCATTGGGTGGAGGAGATGCGGCTGTCCAACGTCCGTGTGGGCAGTCGAATTATGAAGATGCTGAAGAAGCTCCCCACAAGGTTTTCTATATGGGAGATCCTATCCTTGAGCGAAAAAGCTCGCCAAGCTATTATTGAGGCTCTACAGTCGCCAACTCAGTATGAAGCACTTCTGACGGAGGTTAACTCTGGGCCAGCTATTACATTCATGGAGGATGACATGTTAATTCCGTACTCCAATCATTACAGGCCTCTGTATATGAGGGGGCATCTCAACTGCCAGCCATTAAGCCGGATTCTGATAGATCCAGGAGCTGCTGTGAACATCTTACCCTACCGCATCTATCAAAAGTATTATTTTGATCTGCACCTCACCAAAGTAAAAGATATGAGGATTGCTGGCTTCAATCAGAAATGTGAAACTCCGCTCGGAGTGGCAGAGTTCAACCTCACATTGGGTGATTTCACCACCTCGGTGCAATTCTATGTCATAAACTCTAATACTACATATAAAGCCCTACTGGGACGGCCCTGGCTGCATAGATACCAGATAGTGCCCTCTACCTTGCACCAATATATCAAATACTACCATAATGGAGAAGAAGAGAGGGTGTTTGCAGATTTACATCACTTCGAAGTATATGAGTGTCACATGCTTGACGCACCCTTCTATGCGGAAATCTCCAAAGGGGCGAAGAAAAAAGGAGTTCCTGCAAGCCAGAAGAAAGCAATGCCAAAAGCAGATGAATGGTCCCCTCCACCACCCCCGGGTTACGTGGAACAACAGGAGGTCGCCCACGTCTCTCAGACAGGGGACTTTGCCAGAATTGCACCACCAACTACTTACCCTGTCAAAATAGAAGACGATGTGAAGGAAAAGCTCAAGCTCGTTGAGATTCTGCCTTGACTATTCAAGCCCATTCCGAGCTTGAAATGCCAAACAATGTAACCACTGAAGACTATGGAGGTTCCCCATTTTGGCGAATCCCCTATGATATTCTACCCTGGAGAACCTTTCGATGAGGATGATGAAGACTGTGTAATCCCAGAGGAGGCAGCCAACAGGATGGTGCCGATATCAGGTCTAGATTACACTACCCAGCGGGTCTCCCAGATGTTTACCAAGATGCAAATGCCCCTGCTGCAGCCTGTCGGCCAGAAGAAGGCATTCTAGAAGCTCTGGGATCTGCCCAACAACAACAAAGAATTACTGAAGATCACTCGGCACCCGGGGCTAGGCTACACCCTGCAGGAGTATTATGAGACAGAGGTAGATGTTATCTCCACCTACTTTATCCACGAAGACCCCTTCGAGGAGGATTATGATGATTACCCACCATATGGCGAAGAAGCAACACAACGCCCCAAAGGTGGTGCTGAAACCTATGACAGTTATAAAAGCTCAGGGGGATGAGATGAAGTCACTCTATGCCAATGCTGGAAGGAGCCCCTTTCCAGGGAGGATCTATTCCAAACTGAAGCCAGATTTGACAGGGGGACACCTGATGAAGATCAAGCCTCTGAGAAAGAAAAGGAGCGCTTAGAATTTGAGCACATACTGGAGGAGATCTAGGCCATGCAGGACCTGGCAGATCCGGCGGAAGAATTTCTACCTATGGACCCCCAGGGGATAGAAGGTCATATGCCAGAAACACAAGATTAGACATCAAGACAGTAAAGCAGAGCTGACCAAAACCAGGTGAAGGATCTAACGATGCAACAATGGAGCAAAGAAACTGAGGGACAAATTCCTCTAACCCTAGGGAGTCGATCTGAAGAAAACCAACAATCACTAGCCGACTTCGAAGGCTAGAGGTCGACATATACATCACTCGGGGAGCTGGAAGCCCTAGAATCTGAAGAAGATTACATCAACGAAGGCTTTATAAACCTCAAAGAAGCCCCACCAGAAGTCGAGGATGGCGGTCAAGCTACCGTTGATGAGCTGATAGAAGTGAACTTGGGGAGTGAGGGGGACCAAGACCCACCTTTCTCAGTGCGCTGTTGTCAGCAGAAGAACAAGAGCATTATATACAATTTCTGAAGGAGTTCCGGGACTATTTTGCCTGGACCTACAATGAGATGCCAGGATAACCCCGATGTAGCACAACATCTGCTGTCTATTGATCCAAGAGCAGAGCCTGTAAAGCAGTCTCCCAGGCGGATGCGGCCCGAGTTGATTAATCAAATTAATGGAGAAGTCGATAAGCTCATTGATGTGGGGTTCGTCGAAGAAAATCAATACACAACATGGTTAGCAAATATAGTGCCTGCGAAAAAGAAGAATGGGCAGATAAGAATATGTGTTGACTTTCGGGACCTCAACAAAGCATGCCCGAAAGATGACTTTCCTGTGCCGATCACCAAGGTGATGATAGACGCCACCACAGGCCATGAAGCCCTCTAAATTTATGGATGGATCATCCGGATATAACCAGATTTGAATTACTGAGCAAGACAAGGTTCATACTGCATTTCGCACCCCAAAGGGGATATTCCATTACAAAAGAATGCCATTTTGCCTCAAGAATGCCGGTGCTACATACCAAAGAGCCATGATGAAGATATTCGATGATTTGCTCTACAAGAAGGTGGAGTGCTACATTGATGATCTGGTGGTGAAAACTAAGAGAAAGGAAAACCATCTGCAGGATTTGAGGGTAGTTTTTCAAAGGCTACGCCAATGTGATCTAAAAATGAACCCCATGAAATGTGCCTTCGGCGTGGCTAGCGGGAAATTCCTTGGATTCATTGTCCAACACGGAGGCATTGAAATCAATCCATCCAAGATTAAAGCTATTCGAGAACTCCCTCCTCCGAAGAGCCTGTCGGAGCTGCCGTCCTTGCATGGCCGACTAGCCTATATTCGTCGATTTATTTAAAATCTGTCAGGTCGATGTCACCCTTGTCGTAGGCTAATGATGAAGGATATGCCGTTCTTCTGGGATAAAGAATGCCAAACAGCTTTTAAGAAGTTGAAAGAATATCTGAAGACCCCTCTGGTGTTGGGAGCACCAATTAAAGGAAGACCCCTGATTCTTTACATAGCAGCTACTCACTGTTCCCTGGGGGCAATGCTAGCTCAAGTAAATGAAGAAGGTAAAGAGCAAGCCCTCTACTACCTTAGCAGAAGGTTAGTAAGGACTGAAGAAAAATACAATTTTATAGAGAAGACCTATCTAGCGCTAGTCTTCATTGTCAAGAAGCTCCGGCATTACATGCTATCCCATGAAATCAGATTGTATCTGGAGCGGACCCGCTAAAGTACATATTAGCTCAGCCAGCACTCAAAGGTCGACTCGGAAAATGGGCCGTGATCAAGATGGAATTTGGAATTTCATATGTACCTCAAAGAGCCATAAAAGGTCAAGCCGTAGCCGACTTCTTTGCAGCACACCCTGCACCAGAAGATGTTCCATTAGAAGCTGAACTCCCTGATGATGAGACACTGGAGGCATGTCAAGCCCAGCCGGTGATGTGGCACCTCTACTTTGATGGGGCATCAAGAATGGAAACTACCTCAGCCGGACAGGCCAGAGTCCGAGCAGGAGCCGGCATTGTCCTGAAGTCACTTGAGGGGGAAGTGGTGTACACTTCATGCTCGATCAACAAGCCATGCACTAATAATGAAGCTGAGTATGAAGCTCTGATAATCGGCCTACAAATCGCACTCAGCATGGGAATCCATATGCTCCAAGTGTTCTGCGATTCAATGCTGATAATAAAACAGATGCAAGGGGAGTTTGAGGTGCAGAAGCCAGAACTAAGCCCCTACTGTCAAAAAGCATTACGCCTTATGGTGAACTTCCACCATATCAAGCTCAATCATGTGGGCCGGGGGCATAATGCTTAGGCTGATGCTTTGGCAAAACTGGCCAGTTCACTGGCAGTCCCACCAGATGAAACACTCAGCATTGTTGTGATAAATCGACGATAGGTTCCCAGTGTGCTAGAATCATGCCTCGAAGAATATACGGCCGATGTAGCCGAAGAAGCATGGGAGCTCGACTGGAGACAGCACCCGCTACAATGGTTCCTTCACCAGCAGCTACCCAAAAATAAAGAAGAAAGAATGAAACTCCTTCGGACTAAAGATTCCTATGAACTCCGAAGCGGGACACTGTTTCGAATCATGGTAGACGCCCGTAAGAAGATTCTTCTCTACTGCCTATCCACCAACGAGGCTTTGGCAAGTGATGAAAGAAATACATGCCGGGACAGCCGGAGCACACCAAGCTGGACCAAAGATGAAGATCGAAATCAAGAAACTGGGCTATTACTGTCCTACTATGTTTGAAGACTGCTGTCAGTTTGCAAAAATATGCTAGAAATGCCATGAGCATTCTACCGTGCCCAGAAGGCCACCTGTACCCCTACACCCGATAGTTCCCAGCTGGCTTTTTGCTCAATGGGGAACCGATGTGGTCGTACCTCTTCCAACGTCGTCAGCTAGACACAAGTACATATTGGCTATAACAGATTACTTCTCGAGATGGGCAGAAGCTATAGCACTCCGAGAAGTGACTGGTGAGCTGGTCGCCAGATTCATCAAACAGAACATTATTTTCCGGTTTGGTGTTCCCAACCGAATAATTTTTGATAACGGAAGCCACTTCAAGAATCAGAAAATATATCGGCTTTCCGAGAAGTACAAAATTGATTGAAGGACCTCCACCCCCTACAATCCGCAAGCAAATGGATTGGCTGAAGCATTAAATAAAACCCTATGCACGCTCCTTGCTAAGACTGTCAGCTCCAACAAAAAGGACTGGGGGGAAAAGATGTACGAAGCATTATGGGCATATCGTACTATCTACAAGACCCCTACAGGCTGTTCACCCTTCTCCTTAGTATACGACTCCAAGGCAGTAGTCCCCATAGAGCTGGAAGTACGTCCCATCGCTCAGGGTTGCAATTCAATATGGATTAGCCCGTGATGAGCAAGCAAATGCTGAAAGAAGATTTGAAGAATTGGCTGAGCTCGAAGGAAAACACCTCCAGGCATAGAAGAATATCTAGGCATACCAAGCCCGCATGGTAAATGCTTTCAACAAGCTCGTCAAAGGGCGATAATTCAAGAAAGGTGACCTGGTCATGGTCATGAAGAAAGAAGTCATGGCTTCCAACCCAAATGGTAAGCTGGCTACAAATTGGTTGGGTCCGTATGTGGTCCAAAGGGTCTACGAAGGCGGAGCCTACGTGGTTGTCAACCATCGGGGGGAAGTTCAGTTCCCGCCACTCAATGGGAAGCATCTGAAGCTCTATCATACTGTACCACTACCCTTTGAGGGAGTGATGAATGATTGAATGAACAGCCTCAACATAAGAATGATGGTGATGAGTGCTCTGAAGAATGATGATGATGATGAGGATGGTTACTCCTTCCTGTATGATAACATCAATCTAGACCTTCCGTCTGGATGGATGATGAAACTTTATCTCCTTCGCGTTGATGTTAACCCCCACACAACGATGAAACATATGTGCATTCTCGGCGAACGGCTTCGGGCCTAAGCCTCCCTCATGATGACATCAATCCGGACCTTCCGTCTGGATGGATGATGAAACCTTATCTCCTTTGCGTTGATGTAAACCCCACATCAACGATGAAACATATGTGCATTCTCGACGAATGGCTTCGGGCCTAAGCCAACTGTATACCAACATCAATTCGGACCTTCCGTCTGAATAGATGATGAAACCATATTTTCCTTTGCGTTGATGTTAACCCCCACATCAACAATGAACTCTTTTACATGATCAAAAGGCCACTTCAAATGTTACAAAAAAAAAGAGAGAATAAAAAAATATATATAAATAAAAAGATGGGGCTTAAAATAGAGGTGTCCCGTCGGACTTGTTCAGACATCCCGGACAAGGGCAAAAAGGGCTATAACCCAGCTGTGGAGAAAACCCGAAAGGGCGCTGCAGGTAAAATCGGGTACCCCGCCACGTGAAAATCCGAAAGGGCACGTGGGCAAAAGTAAGAGGGGGCTGGCTCCGGTGAAAACCCGAAAGGGCGCTTGGGTCAGTAATGTGGTTACTATAACATGAAAACACGTGCTATACCTCTTGGCGACACTTCCACCAGTTGTCCTACCAATGATGAATCCTTCTGTCGATCATAAGGCATCATCACCCGGATCGATAATGAAACATGTCCAGAATAGACCTTCTGTCCATTCTGATGAAACTTATCAATTTACTTGCATTGGCATAAACCCAATGTTGATGATGAAACCTTCTGTCGGTCATAAGACATCATCGCCCGGATCGATAATGAAACTTGTCCAGAATAGACCTTCCGTCCATTCTGATGAAACTTATCAATTTCCTTGCATTGGCATAAACCCAATGTCGATGATGAAACCTTCTTTCGGTCATAAGGCATCATCACTCGGATCGATAATGAAACCTATCCAGAATAGACCTTCCGTCCATTCTTGAGGTGAAATGACCTCGGACCTAATGCAAGCAAGCACATTCGCAATCTAAATGGGCCAATTTGGGCCGTCGCTCTCTCGTCGCTCACCCAAGCCCGGGGTAACTTGGCGATGCCAAGTGGAGGATGTGGGGTTGGGCCCTTGCTGGTAGAGGGCCAGCAAGGCCAAGATTTGATTCCCAATGGATTTGGAAGCCCAATTCAACGGGGCCGACGAAGTGCCGAAGGCACCGGTTGCACTCTTCCCACGGTGATCACTCAAGACAACGGGGCTTGAGGATCGGGCTCTCACTCGCACAACCAGCTGAATTAAGAACTAATATTAAAAGACAAGCACTAAGTGGAGTGAAGGTTTGAGCACTTACTCGACCGGTTTGAAGAAACTGGTCCCGGTCGGAGACGAGGGCAAGCGGGGAGGCGAGTGGATCCCCACACGCCGCGGCGGTGTCGCTTGACCTGCCCAAACAAAGTACACCACTACACCTCTCGCAGGAGGGGGAACTTGGGGTGGGGGTTAATGATATTACATCAATACTACCTCCACGCAGGGAGGGGCCTTCAGCTGGCCAAGCGGGGTGGGGAAACCAAAGCAAAGAACGAGGAACAAGGGTGGACGCCGAATCTGCCTGCTATCTACGAACCAGGATAGATGGTCGGTGTTGCTGTTGTAGATCTTGGTCAAGAATTTTTCTGATGACGACACTGGCGGCGAAATCTTCGTAACAGGAAGGGGAATGCCTCAGAATTTTTGTAATTTCTTCTGGAGTATCTGCAGGTCGGGGCAGAAGCTTGAACATGGCCTCTGTTTCTCGGACTAGCAGGGGCAGGTCACCAACAGTAGGATGCAGAGGCTGTCCTGGCCATTCCCAAACTCCAAATTTTATGCCGTCAGCGCCATTAGAACCATGGGTGAGTCCTCTTTGCAACAAAAGAAACGAGGATGCTAGAAGAAAACGGAGACGATCTGTGGATCCAGAAGAGTGAGGAGGTGTCGATGCAGACTGGGGAAGATAGAGCCATGCGACCGTGGAAGAAAATTGGTAACTTCTGTTCCCAGATGCTGAATGGGCTTCCGCTTCTTGATTCTAAAAGTAGACAGGCCGATGAAGAACTTTGAAGAAGGACTTGAGGACTGATTCCTTCGGGGCTGGTCGTGGCAGAGCTTATAAGCCGGCTCAGGTCCTTAGCTGAGGCAGAACCGCGCAGCTGTGGGAGAATGGACCTGCTGGACGACTCGGAGATTGGAAGAATACGAAACCACTTCGGTTGCGAAGGCGACTGGCAGACACTTCCGACGATGGCTCTTGGGTCTTCAAACTCATCCGGAGGAGGTCGTGGTGGCCGTTGCAAGTTGCTGGTCTGCTATAGATCTTCAGTTGAGAGCTGTAGGTTGATGATGATGGGGGGGAATGGGGTATATGGGAGGGGAAATGAGGGTGGATGAGTGTGGGGAAAGCCCGGGCTGTGAGGGGATCTAGGAGGGGGTGTTCTAAGGTGGGGGAAGGGAAGAATGGGGTCTGGAAGGGGGTCTAACAGGTGGTGGGAGGAAGAGCTACGAATTTGAGAAGGTGGGTGAGATGAGAAGGTGAGGGAGGGCACAAGTGAGTGGAGGGAAGGGTGGATTTCAAATTTGAAATGGCATTGGAAGTTGTGGGGTTGTGTGGGGAAGGGGTTGATTGTGTTGGAATGGGGAAAGTGGTGTTGGAATGGTGAGGGATCTCCTTGGGACTAGGGGGGTGGAGTAATGGAGGCCATGGGGAAGTGGAGGGCTTTAATGATGGTAGGTGGGGGTTGAGGTGGTTGGGAAGGGAGGAGAGAGAAGAAAATTTGAAATTGGGTGATGAGGAGAGAGAAAGTGGAGTGAAAAAGAGGGATTAAGAGAGGGAAGGGTGGGGAATCTCTCCCCTAGAGTTTCTCACCCAAAAAATGTTGGAATCACTCCACTAAACTAAGCTTTGGACTCTCAAATGGCAATTTTTTCATTGATTGATTCATTACCTCCAAATGAAGGAAATGAGGCCCTATATATAGGAAACCCATATTTTACAATAAGACCCTGACAAAAGACTCATTGACAAATAACCGAAGGGGTAGGGGAGCTCATTGGGCCAAGCCCGAAGAAATGGGCCCAATTAACACATTACACACTCTAATGACACTCAAACATAGGAAAATAAATGCAAGACCTAGGGACATGACTCAAATAAAATGCAAATTACATCAAATGACTCAAGTAAAATTACATAGGACTCAAAATTAAATGACTAAACCATGCCGGATGCAACCGGGGTGAGGAGACGAGCTGTGAAGGTGGGCATGGGAGGTGATGTCCCCATCATACTCCCGGGGTGCGGAGAACTCGACTCTATCGAGTAAGTGTCCTTCCCTCCTTGGAGGGTGTAGAAGTGGTACTGCCCTCAAGCCTTCCGAACGAGACCGATCCATCCACCTGCCGAGATAGCGCTCGTATACCTTGCTCCGAGTGGTAGTTACTTGTTCATCCAATATTTGTTCAATTTGTTCACGCTGGGCTCTCTTGGCTGGTGGTCTCTCCTCACGGGTGGGTGCCCTCTCAAGGGAAGACGTAGGCTCAATCTCCTCACTAGGTACCACCGTGGGTCCCTTATATGACACTAGGTCGGCAACATTGAATGTGGGACTTATTCCATACTCCTCGGGGAGATCTAACTCATAGGCATTTGCACCAATGCGCCTCAGGACCTGGAAGGGACCAGCCCCACGTGGCCTCAGTTTAGAGTTGGCTCCGGGGGAGAGCCTCTCCGTCCTTACCATCACAAAGTCACCCTCATGGAATTCTTGGTGACGCCGATGAGAGTCGGCCCGCCTCTTATAAGCCTCATTCTTTTTGCTTATGTGCTTGCAAAGGCTTTCATACAATTTTGTGAATGTTGACATTCTAGGGGTGATGGGTGGACCTGGGCAACCAAAAGTAGACCAATCATGCTTTGATGCCACGAAGACTTTGATGGATTTTGGAGGGCCGGGGCAACCATATGTGGACTTATCATGCAATGTTATCATGTAGACTTTGGTGGGCCTAGGTGGGTCGGGGCAACCGTAGGTGATCCTATCATGCAAAGTGGTGATGAATGTAGGGGGACCCGGACATCCATAGATGCTTTTGACATGCTTAAGACCCATGATAAATGAGGGTGGACCAATACATCCGAATATGGGCCACTCATGCTTTCTACTTGACATGTGGGTGGAATGAATGACTGGACCCAACATAGTGTTCATGCCAAGGGGTGTGGTAGGCCTAGACACATGCATGCGTTTCCCAAAGGTGACCTCCATGTGTATAGGTGTGGGACAACCTTTGAACTCCCATTAGAAAGGATCGAATGGATCTAAGAAAGTGGTCATCATGGGGTGAGGCACAACTTTATTACCTAGGGATATGTGGCCCAAGGTCATGGCTCCCAAGGTGTAACCCGAGTCATAGATGAGGTGGGTTTGGCCCAATATGGTGGGTGAGGGTAGGAAAGGGTGGATGGTTGGTAAGATGGTTGGGTCATATGAGTCCCTTGACTCCCATTGGAATGGATCATATGGATCATAAAATGGGTCACCTAAGGGGAGGAACTTCATGTCCTCAAGATCCTTAAAAGGTGCTAAGTCATCCTTCTCCATGATAGTTGGGCCAATGTTCTTGACAAGTGGGTCGGCCATGAGTGGAGGGCTTGGCTTTCTACCCGAGATAAGAAGCTCTAAATCGAGGAGGAGGTTGGGCTCATCGGGTGTAGGGAGGAATAGAAAGAGGTCGCTAGTGTAGCAACCAATGGTGCAAAACGAGGTGATAGACCCTATGCATAAGTGTAGGAAGCTAAGGCTCCTAGGTTGTTCGGCCATAGGGGTCAACATGCTAGTGAACTCAATTTGCCATGCTAAGCCTCTAAGAAAATCCTCTAAGGTCTCCACTTGATAGGATGCTTGGATTGTGGTGTGATAGGAGAAGAAGGGCACTAAGGGAAGGTCTTGTTCTATGGGAGGGAAAACATGGGCCCGGATCTCTCTAATTGGACTCTCCTTTAGCCAACTAACAATGGGTTCTCCTAAGATGAGCTTGGTCCCAACTATAGAGGGTGATGTAAGGTGAGGACCATCGTGTGATGTTTCTTTCTCAACTTGGACTTGGGTTTCCTCCAAGGTGGGGAGTGGGTTTGGAGTGTCCTCAACTATTGAATTGGGTATGAGTTCTTCTACCAAGGAGGTGAGAGGGTCTTTTGGGGTGATGAGGGTTGGTGTGTGGTGCTCCCGGGGTGGAGGGTAAAGGGAAACTTGGTTTGGGATTGGTAGTGTGGGGTTTGGGAGTGGAAGTATTGGAGGCTTAGGTTGGGATAGGATTGGGGTAGGGAGAGGAAGATGGGTGAGTTGAAGGGGTTTGGGTTGATTGGTTTTGGGAGGAGTGTCCCCTTTTCGGGGTGATGGAGAGGTAGTGGTGAGGGTTACCATGGGCCTAGGTGGAGAGTTGGTCATGGGGCTGGGGACCTATGGTTGTGGTGTGGACTACTTCTTCCAAAGCTAATGGAGTGGAAAGGTTCTTTGATGGTGGGGTGATGATGGCCGGAGTATGGTGCACCCGGGGTGGTGAACAAGGGTGGGATTCCCGCGGGTGGGAGAATAAATGGTTGTTGAATTTAAAGGTTCCCGAAAGGTGTGGCGGATGCACTAGGCAAGTCCGACGTGTTGGGTCGATGTCGGCATTCCTTTCATCTAACCATTTCTTACCTAAGATTATACATGGACCCACCAATGTTCCCTTTTGACACCAAGCCCCATCCAAATACTTAGTCTTCCCGAACCATTTATGGAATTCAACGAAGACTATGTCTCCGTTGTGCACAATTTGTCCAGTCGTAGAGAGGGTGGCTACAATTTCGGGGGATACCCAATTATCTTCTTCCATGTCGATGAAGTCAATTTCTGTGGGACTCCCATTAGGTAGGTATGCTTGGGATATGATGGGAATTGGGGCCTTTTGGTCAGTAGACTCAATGACAATGGGAGGTGGATAATGCATAGAACGATCCGATGAGAACTCTAATGCAAGCGTGCCCATGGACTTGACTTGTGAGAACAAATCAAAGACTTGCTCTGATACCACTTGATGTGAAACGACCTCGGACCTAATGCAAGCAAGCACATTCGCAATCTAAATGGGCCAATTTGGGCCTCCGCTCTCTCGTCGCTCACCCAAGCCCGGGGTAACTTGGCGATGCCAAGTGGAGGATGTGGGGTTGGGCCCTTTCTGGTAGAGGGCCAGCAAGGCCAAGATTTGATTCCCAATGGATTTGGAAGCCCAATTCAACGGGGCCGACGAAGTGCCGAAGGCACCGGTTGCACTCTTCCCACGGTGATCACTCAAGACAACGGGGTTTGAGGATCGGGCTCTCACTCGCATAACCAGCGGAATTAAGAACTAATATTGAAAGACAAGCACTAAGTGGAGTGAAGGTTTGAGCACTTACTCGACCGGTTTGAAGAAACCGGTCCCGGTCGGAGACGAGGGCGAGCGGGGAGGCGAGTGGATCCCCACACGCCGCGGCGGTGTCGCTTGACCTGCCCAAACAAAGTACACCACTACACCTCTCGTAGGAGGGGGAACTTGGGGTGGGGGTTAATGATATTACATCAATACTACCTCCACGCAGGGAGGGGCCTTCAGTTGGCCAAGCGGGGTGGGGAAACCAAAGCAAAGAACGAGGAACAAGGGTGGACGCCGAATCTGCCTGCTATCTACGAACCAGGATAGATGGTCGGTGTTGCTGTTGTAGATCTTGGTCAAGAATTTTTCTGATGACGACACTGGCGGCGAAATCTTCGTAACAGGAAGGGGAATGCCTCAGAATTTTTGTAATTTCTTCTGGAGTATCTGCAGGTCGGGGCAGAAGCTTGAACATGGCCTCTGTTTCTCGGACTAGCAGGGGCAGGTCACCAACAGTAGGATGCAGAGGCTGTCCTGGCCGTTCCCAAACTCCAAATTTTATGCCGTCAGCGCCATTAGAACCATGGGTGAGTCCTCTTTGCAACAAAAGAAACGAGGATGCTAGAATAAAACGGAGACGATCTGTGGAGCCAGAAGAGTGAGGAGGTGTTGGTGCAGACTGGGGAAGATAGAGCCGCGCGACCGTGGAAGAAAATTGGTAACTTCTGTTCCCGGATGCTGAATGGGCTTCCGCTTCTTGATTCTAAAAGTAGACAGGCCGATGAAGAACTTTTAAGAAGGACTTGAGGACTGATTCCTTCGGGGCTGGTCGTAGCAGAGCTTATAAGCCGGCTCAGGTCCTCAGCTGAGGCAGAACCGCGCAGCTGTGGGAGAATGGACCTGCTGGACGACTCGGAGATTGGAAGAAGACGAAACCACTTCGATTGCGAAGGCGACTGGCAGACGCTTCCGACGATGGCTCTTGGGTCTTCAAACTCATCCGGAGGAGGTCGTGGTGGCCGTTGCAAGTTGCTGGTCTGCTATAGATCTTCAGTTGAGAGCTGTAGGTTGATGATGATGGGGGGGAATGGGGTATATGGGAGGGGAAATGAGGGTGGATGAGTGTGGGGAAAGCCCGGGCTGTGAGGGGATCTAGGAGGGGGTGTTCTAAGGTGGGGGAAGGGAAGAATGGGGTCTGGAAGGGGGTCTAATAGGTGGTGGGAGGAAGAGCTACAAATTTGAGAAGGTGGGTGAGATGAGAAGGTGAGGGGGGCACAAGTGAGTGGAGGGAAGGATTTCAAATTTGAAATGGCATTGGAAGTTGTGGGGTTGTGTGGGGAAGGGGTTGATTGTGTTGGAATGGGGAAAGTGGTGTTGGAATGGTGAGGGATCTCCTTGGGACTAGGGGGGTGGAGTAATGGAGGCCATGGGGAAGTGGAGGGCTTTAATGATGGTAGGTGGGGGTTGAGGTGGTTGGGAAGGGAGGAGAGAGAAGAAAATTTAAAATTGGGTGATGAGGAGAGAGAAAGTGGAGTGAAAAAGAGGGATTAAGAGAGGGAAGGGTGGGGAATCTCTCCCCTAGGGTTTCTCACCCAAAAAATGTTGGAATCACTCCACTAAACTAAGCTTTGGACTCTCAAATGGCAATTTTTTCATTGATTGATTCATTACCTCCAAATGAAGGAAATGGGGCCCTATATATAAGAAACCCATATTTTACAATAAGACCCTGACAAAAGACTCATTGACAAATAACCGAAGGGGTAGGGGAGCTCATTGGGCCAAGCCCGAAGAAATGGGCCCAATTAGCACATTACACACTCTAATGACACTCAAACATAGGAAAATAAATGCAAGACCTAGGGACATGACTCAAATAAAATGTAAATTACATCAAATGACTCAAGTAAAATTACATAGGACTCAAAATTAAATGACTAAACCATGCCGGATGCAACCGGGACGAGGAGACGAGCTGTGAAGGTGGGCATGGGAGGTGATGTCCCCATCAATTCTGGTGAAACTTATCAATTTTCTTGCGTAGGCATAAACCCAATGTTGATGTTGAAACCTTTTGTCGGTCACAAGGCATCATCGCCCGAGATCGATAATGAAACCTATCCGGAATAGACCTTCCTTCTACTCTGATGAAACTTATCAAATTCCTTGCGTCGACATAAACCCAATGTCGATGATGAAACCTTCTGTCGGTCCCAAGGCATCATCACCTGGATCGATAATGAAGCCTGTCCGGAGTAGACCTTCAGTCTATTCCGATGAAATTTATCCATTTTCTTGCATCGGCACAAACCCAATGCTGATGATGAAGCCTTCTGTCGGTCACAGGGCATCATCGCCCGGATCGATAATGAAACCTATCCGGAGCAGGCCCTCTGTCTAGTCTGATGAAACTCATCCATTTTCTACTATCCTAAGTCCGATCGACGATAAAAACTTCTATCGATCACAAGGCATCATCGCCCAGATCGATAATGAAACCTACCCGGAGTAGACCTTCCGTCTATTCTGATGAAGCACATTCATTTCTTTGCATTGGCATAAACCCAATGCCGATGATGAAGCCTTTAATGATCATATGACACTTCACCTTGATCAATGCTAAAACCCATTTGAGATGGACCTTCCGTCTATTTCAATGAGACATGTGGACCCTTCATACACACATCAGCAAGCATTCATACATTCGGCACTTCTGGCCTATGAAACTTACACTTGTGCCAATTTGGCAACTCCTGGAATACCGGCACGCGGTGGAGCGATGCCCCCATCCTTTCCTTGAAAGGGTGGGCGCTCTCCTGCGGCACAGACACGGGTATGCTTCCATACAAGTTGCCAAAATTGCTGCAAGTGATTACAGAATAAAGGTGTGTAGATGGGCAACAAAGACATTAATGGAAAGATATATTCCATTATAAAAAAGGGGAAGATAAAGACAACTGGGGCCCTGTGGAACGCACTAGGTTTTGGGTGTGAAAGTATCGGGATATCGGTGGTCTTTTTATCGGTTTATCTAGTGCGAGGGCGTGCCAGTCACCTAGGTGACAATGTGTTCGGGCTTCAAGACTGGAGTGGTCCGAAGCCCGGGGTGCGCTCCATCTGACTGATCAGATGATTGTGGATATCGGGTCGGGACTGGAGACCCGCCGCGCCATAAAGGGCGCGACGTTAATTACATCCCCTCAGAGAGGGGAAGACCTCTGATTAATCGCCAAGAAAAGGGGTCAAATGACCTAAAGATCGTTTTTCATTAAAGCATGCGAGTTGGGTTGACATGATTTAAACCCTCCGCGTCGGTATGTAAAACGGTGTTCAAAAAACCGTACAAATACTTGCTGCGAGTGCGGCAAATTTAATGCAAGTGCTGGATTAGATCTTGGTATATATATATATATATATCAATCACTAAGGACCATCCAATATCCGGTCGAGAGTCCGTATTCGAAGCATCGAAGGTAACAACAAAGACATTCGGATATCTACCGTAGGTACGGCACGTTTCATGTGGGTGCGGGATCGGATCCCGGAAGAAATGGGTCAAGCTGATGAACTATCGGCCCGAGAGGTGCACGGATCATGACCATGTCGGGGATCCCGAGGTCCATGTCCGATACCACGGGGCATCATTACACAGTCCGGGGGAGAGGGTTGTTAAGTGTAAGGCCAAAACTCGAGAACGTGCGCCCTCGCACGCGGATCGACCTGCGCGGTCAGGTCGCGGGGTTCGACCTGCCCGGTCAGGTCGCGGGGGTCAAGGGGGCAGCGCCCCTTGCGGGGGTTTTCGGGGGCAGCGCCCCCGGAACAAAATTTGGATTATAGTGGAGGGAAAACTTTTGATTAGCTTTACTCATTAGCTTTAATTCTTTTCTATTATTTGATTAATCATTTTTTTTTTTAGGCATGCCAGTTCAATAGGTGTAAGAAGGGGGGGGGGCGCGCCGGATAAGGGGCGCCGTTTTAAGGTGTAAATGGAGGTGGAGGCGCGCCGGATAAGGGGCGCCGTTTTAAGGTATTACAAGGGGCTGAAGGGCGCGCCGGTTTAAGGGAGGCCAAGGGGCGCCGTTTTAATGGTTAAGCAAGGCATAAGGGCGCGCCGTTTTAGCGTTCAAGGGAGATGGGAGGTTACGAGGGTGGTGTTAAATCGGCGCGGTGAGGGGTGACCGCGCCGGATTAGGCCACGCCGGGACAGCTTCAAAGAGGTTTTATCTTGACCCTTTTATGCTCTGTTTCTTGTTTCTTTAAATTGTAAGCCGGTTTATTGATTAGTTGTTCATCTTATGGATGGATTATGTTTACAGAAATAAGATTTAAACATTTTAATTGTTTATTCAAGTGGATTAGCGTGGATGCTTAAGTGTTCGTTCGGGGGGGGTTCAGTTCACAGAGTTTTACTGTGTGTTTCTTTTGTTTCACCCGTGGGCAAATTCTATGATACATTTATTCATTGTTCTTGGTGTTCTTGACCCTGATGAAAATCGGGCAGCACCTCCCCTAGATCGGAAGGGTCTGGGGGAAAAGATGGGGCGCGCCATGCGGAGAGAACTCCGACGGCCCCGAAACATCCCGGTGCGTGCTAAGCAACGACACCAGTAAAGTTACCCCATTTGGGGCCGGAGATCCCGAGGGCTAGCCTACAAGGGAAACCGGTGACCCATGGGTTGTTGCGATCGTATCGACTCCCCCGTTCGGGGCCGGAGATCCTGAGGGCCAGCCTACAAAGGAACTCCGACGACCCGAGGGTTGCCGTGATCGCGTGGCTGAAGACCACGTGAGAGCCGAAGTCGACACAAGAACCCGGCGGTAAAAAAAAAATAGAGCCACTATGGGATGAGTATTGAGGGGGATTGAGGCATCAAGATCTCCCAAAGGGGAGTTTTCCTTTCATTTCACAACAGACCGAACTCCGATTACATTGAAAGGGAATACGAAGACAAAGGTCTACATGTGCAGATCACCAAAAGGAAATCAAAGGGGCAGAAGGAAATGCAAAGACAAAGGGGGGAACCGAGCTCTCTTCCCCTCACCTCTCCTTCTTTCTTTCACCCTCTTATCTCTCTTCACACTTCGGAGCCGGGCTTCACCGCCAGTAGAGCGTCCCCCCTCTCTATTTGCTTCTTGCCTGGAGCTTGTATTTATAGGGGGAGCAGGGAAGCAAGCTTCCCATTTCCATGGCTTTTGTTCTGTTCGCAGTTGCCGTTGCTGACGTCGCTGGGGTCACCGTGTCGAGTGCCGTTGTCGTGGACGTCACCTCCGCCGCGGCTACAGTGTGATCGGGAGAGGGGCAGAGGCATGGCCTCCTCCTCTGTTGGCATATCCACCGCGAGACACGCGGCTTTCATCATTTGCAGGAGCATGGGTGGCCGACGGACGAAGTGGACGTTCGACGGTGCAGGGCTCGAGGGTTTCCATTTGAAGAACATGCTTGGATGCCCAACGGGTCGAAGCATACCTTTTGCCATTTTAAGCAGTTCGTCGACGTGCTGTTCGCAGGAAACAGGGGACCGTAATGCCGACGGGATGGGTTGGTTGCTCGCCAGGAAATGCTTCAGAGAAAGGGGTTAAAACGGCGCCACATCCAAAGGGGGGGCGCGCCGTTTTAAGCATCCAAAATGGAGGCCCCCTTCGAGCGCGCCGTGTAGCCAATGAAAATAAAAGAGGTTAAAACGGCACCATATTCCAAAGGGGGCGCGCCGTTTTAAAGGGGGGGGCGCCGTTTTAAGGTGCGCCGTTTTAAAGCCCCCTCGTGCCGTTTTAAGCACTAAACGGATTCTTCTCGAAGTCGCGGCCATTTTACGTGAATGTCGACATTCCCGGAAGGTTCCGGTTGCTATGTATGACCTCTACAATGTTCCATTCGCAGCCTTTGGGGCCCGGTCCCAGACTCTGCGTGACTTTCGGTGCACGTCGGGCTATGTCGGAGTCCCCGACTCTTCTTTGATTCAGCTCTCGGCACGGCCGGCTGTAGAGTTGTGGCCATATCTTCCGCCCGGGGGGCTCCCTCATCGGCTAGCGGACCACCAAGCAAGTCCTCATCCTGATCGGGGAGGCATGAGGTTTATTTGGTATTTTCATCTTCGGCTTGCTCTCGAGTGTCGAGACGTGCATGCCGTATGATCATCATCGACATTTTTCGACGTCCACAGGCCCTTCTAGGGGGATGGATTACAAAAGAAGGATTGGTTAAGATCGCCGAAAGATATCTTTAAAATCAAGAAGCCCGACATGTGGAGCCGCTCCCAGTTCACGGAGTTGAACTTCCTCCTCCTGAACATGAGTCATCTCGGTCTACAAAGATGCAACTCGACCCTCCAGTAATGTAGTCTCCTCAATACCCCAGGCTTCTGCCACCTCCAGCAGCGGTATCTCAGCTTCAACAACATTCAATTCAACTCGAAGCTCTTCCCGTCGGCCACGCAAGAATTGTACGTGAGCAGCTGATGCTTCAACTTGGGCCCTGCTCCTATGGAGATCAGAATTTAGTAACTCCAGCTCTGTCTGACAATCGGCCTTATGTAATTTAAGGGCCGTCAGCTGATCATTCATTATCCGCTCGAGAAAGTTTCGACGATTCACAAACTTAAGCAAAAATAGCACCTGCTGGGTCCATATATCTAAAGGACAGCCTAGTGCCTGCAGGCCAATCGTCAGTCGTTCAGCCACTTCCTTCAGCTAAAGATAAGACAATGTCGGCTCTGATTCTACTACTCGGCGCAACCTCTCCAAATGCTGCCAGACAAAATCCTCTGATGATGAGAAGCCAAGGGAGGCTACTGGCACCACATCAAAAGTAACTTCACTGGATATGGACGCCCATAAGCCAGTATCTGGATCAGAAGAAGAAGACGGAATGGCCACCAAAGCTGAAGGAGCAGGCACTTTGACAGTCTACTCATGCTCCGCCGGGCTCTTTAAAGATCTCTCTTCCACAAGTGCTGGAGGGGGAAAAGCCTCCGACTCTATTACTTGCACGGATGGAGCTGTAAGGTTAGGTGCAATGGTCATTATGGCCGCTGGAACGAAGGCAGAACCTTTTGATGGATCCGCTTAGGCCCTCAACTCTGTGGCGGGCACTAGAGCAGAACTCTCTCCCAATGAGCTCAACTCTAGTGATGATACTTCAGTTGCCGGTTGTATCCTCACTGGCACAGGGCGAAGTACATTAACCATCTCTGGAGAAGATATGGTGATAGGCGGCAGTATATCTAGAGCCCCCGATGAAATGATGACATCGAAAAACGGTACCGAAAGGTGATCGGCTGCACCAGATTCCTGGAACAAAGTTTTGATAAGCACTAAGATGACAAAGAAGAATGGAAAAGCTATGCAGCTCGGCAAAAGGGCGGGCAGGATTTACCATGGCTGTGGAATTTATCTCCTCAAATGCTTGCATAGAGGACACTAATTTCGCAGATGAAGCAACAAAAGGAGGGGTTATCTCCACTTCCATGTCAATTTCGGTGAATTCCTCTGGCAGTATTCCCTCAGACGGTGATGCTAGCACTCTTGGAGGACTAAATATTGAGGGACCACTCAGTAGCGTAGAGGGCGTCCCTGTCCCTTCGCTGATTGTCTCAGATGCTTTTTCATCACCCTCTGAAGAACCGTAATCAACTTCTTCGTCAGAAGGGGTAGTAGAGCTGCTGGAAGAAATATCTATACTAGGCTCAGGTTCGCTCGCCTCTTTTGTTGCCTTACGAGTTGCTGAGCGGGTGATTACACGCCGCAATGGGATGGCACCCTTCTTCAACACAGTTTTATGGCCTTCCTGCTACAAAGGGGCGTCGACAGCAGGCATCTTAGCCCTAGTACTGACTACTTTGGCCACTACAGCATGAAGACATGTATAAGACAGGGTCAGAAGATCACTAAGAAAAGAAGATTTAGAAGGATCATAGTCACTTGGCTCACCCTTGGCTTCACTGGCTGGCGTGGGAGATTTTCCCCTACGGCTTCAGCTGCCTCAGTCACCTCCACCATGGCCACGGTAGGGGGTTCCACATCCTCCGTCGCTTTGGCAATCTCCTCAGTATTCATAGTAGCAGCAGCTGCTTCTTGAGCTAGCATCCAATGAAGAAGATGTTAGGGAATGAAGGTGCCATGGAGGGAATAATCTTACAGGCTGCAAAGAAAAGTAATGCCACCTTCGGCTGCTTGCTGAGGAGCCTCCCGTTGAGCAGCGAACTGTTCATATGATGGCATGATAGGCAAGGGAGTCTCAGTTACATCAGTCGATGACTGCTTCGATGAAGCTCTCCGACCTTTCTTTGTCTGTCCCAAGGCAACCTTCAGCAAAGAAGCCGCTCTCTTTCTGCCAGGAGGTAGTGGAGTAGTGGTTGGTGCTCGTGCAGGAGTGTCAAAATATTCAGGTTTCGGGGCCTGGGAAACGATCTTCCTATAAAGTCCCTGCTGCTTTATGTCTGGTCGATCTACCGAAGAAGACACATGTCGTTATAAAAAGAATTAAAGAATAGGCTAAGCGACATGTCGGCCAGAGAAAATTTTACCTGTCGGGCCATTATAAAAAGATGAGAGGGGCCAGTATTGATAAGCCACCTCCTTGGTTCGGGATGTAACCTCCCGTACAAGCTAGCAAATATCACCAATTTTCTCTCACTTTTCAGCCAGATCAGCCAAGTCCACATGGCCGTTGGAAGCAAGACAATGATACAAGCCGAGGTGGTCAAGACCCCAGCCGTCAGCATAATGAAAAGATACAAACAAAGGCTTGTCCAGAATACTTGCTATAGGATTGTCAAGGGTTAGCCCATGGACATTCATCAGAACAAATAGCCAAGACGTATGCTAATAATACGTCGGGGTTCTATCTTCCCTCTTAATAAATGCCCGGTATGGGCAGAAGTGGTCGACCTCACATTTTCATGAAACTGTGTTGGGAAGCGGCTCCTTGATTGGAAAAGGATATTGTTGAAGCTCCAGGTGGGCATCACCAATTTGGCATAGATGTTCTAGATTCTTTATGAAAACATCTTCATCTATGTCAGCAAGCACATGCATCAGCTGTTTAGTTGCATCCTCTTTCACGGCTTTCCTGCATACTATGTATGCATTGGCCTCCTTTGGGTGCTGAGAAAATAGTCTCTTTAGATGGGCTTCATCAATATCAAAAATTGGCCCAGGCTACTGACTTAGAAAAGTACGCTCGGCTACATCCCAGCATGTCATCTTGGCATTGCGATAGAAGCTGGTTCGAGCATTCCACCATTTTATATATTCTGGAGTGGCCTGGGGAACATGGTTCGGCACCGGTATTCTGAAAGTATTGGCATCCCAACGGTGGAACTAATCCCACCAGGTGCGACCTTCACTTGCAACGACCGAGCCATGCTTTGACTTGTTGTCCAACAGAAACTGAGCAGCTAAAGCTGGAATGTGCTGCTCATAGCCAAAATTTTGGCCGAATCTGAACGGGTAATAGGATTCTAAATGAACCATGCCCCCCTTTCTGAACACTAAAACACCGTGTTGCATCCCTATGGTTTTGATGATGTCTCACACTATAAATCAATCTTCTATCTCTAGATTAATGCTGTTCCATCATGTGAGTGAGTACAGTTCATTTGGTTGTCAGATAAGCATGCTATCTTGATTCTATCTACACTATTTGGTTAATATGAACAGTAGTGGGTCGACTCATCAGCAAGGGTGGGTCGACGCATCAGAGCATTGATAGTTTGGGCACAAAGTCTATACACCAGCTTGATCCATTTAGTCTGTACATTGGCATATCCTTTTCTAGTCTGTACATCGGGCACTTTCTAACTAAAGTCCATACACTGGTCTCAATACTCAAAGTTAGTTCAGTTCAACCCTATACACCATTCCAAGCTTCACGTCTATACACTGGCTGCTGCATTCTCTTGATGTCTAAACACCCGATAGTGTAAGTCTATACATCGCCCAGTGTCATGTTTGCATAGTATGTACATCACCTGCTTTACACAATCAGAGTCTACACATTGCTTGTCAACAGGCTCGCACACACTAAAGTACATACATTGCACAAAGTCTGAACATTGCTTCAGAGATAGCTTCAGAAAAGCCTATACATAGACTGGCATTCTTCATGCTAAGTATATACATTCCTTGAGTCCAAGTCTGTACAGCGTCCATTGTCTAGAATCCTTGAAGTCTGTACATCGGACTGCTTCATTTGAAGTCTATACATTGGCTCGTTCACTTCTATAAAGCATGTACATCAGACTGTGGCAAAGTCTATACATTCGGTTCCTTGGGCAAAGTCTATACATCACTTAGTCTGCACATTGCCTTCAGCCCAAGCGTTCAAAGCCAAGTCTATACAACGCCAAGTCTGTACACTCCTCATCTGTTCCTACGCTTGGCCAAGTCCATACATTCAACATTTCCCTACGCTTTCCTGGCCAAGTCTGTACATCACTAAGTGTGTACATTGCATGTTGCTCAAACGTTCAAAGTCTTCAAAGTCTGTACAGCGTCCGTCTCAGCCAGCGTCTCATGCTGTGTCTTAGGCAAGTCTATACATTGGCTTCATTCATTCAAGTCTATACATTGAACTGCTCTTCAAAGTCTGTACAGCGTCCGTCTCAGCCAGCGTCTCATGCTGTGTCTTAGGCAAGTCTGTACATCGGCTTCATTCGTTCAAGTCTATACATTGAACTGCTCTTCAAAGTCTGTACAGCGTCCGTCTCAGCCAGCGTCTCATGCTGTGTCTTAGGTAAGTCTGTACATCGACGTCATTCGTTCAAGTCTATACATTGAACTGCGTCTTAGGAAAGTCTGTACAGAGGCTTCGATTTACCAAGTCTGTACATCGGCTTCATTCGCTCAAGTCCATACATCCACAGTGGCTCATCAAGTATATACATTCACTAGTGGTTCCTCCAAGTCTGTACAACGCTGAAGCCTTTACAAAGTCTATACAATGCTCACAACACATTGGTTCAAAGTCTGAACACTGGCTCAAGCATGTCGAAGTCTATACATCTCCGTTGGGGTTCAAGTCAATACATTGCTCACCGTCTTATTAAGAGTCTCACACAGGTTCCAAGTCTGTACATTGGTTAGGCTTCGTGAAGTCTATACAGTGGCAGAAGCTTTGTAATGTTTACACACTAGTAAGGATCGTTTGCATTGTTCATAGTCTATACACTGCCATTCGTCTGCATTGTTCATAGTCTATACACTGCCATTCATTTGCATTGTTCATAGTCTATACACTGACATTCGTCTGCATTGTTCATAAGTCTATACACTGCCATTCATGCGCGTTGCTCATATGTCTATACACTGCCTTCACACATGCGCTTCTTTCATTAAGTCTGTACACTCTCTCACGTTATACACACTTAATCAGTTGAAGGTTCTGAAGTATATACATTCATGTTAATAGCCTGAACTAACTAAGTCTATACATTCCATCTGTCTGTCTGCAGGCGATTCAGGCTGATGATTGGGCACGTGAACTGAGGTTGGCACCTGGCACGTGATCCAAGACAACAGGCGCATGACACGTGGATGATAACCTAGTCAGGATGCTGCCATGTGGTCGAAATTCAAATGATCTGGCAAAAAGTGTATGGGAGTGAACCTGGCAGCCACACGCCAATATCTGCTATAAATATAGAGCTTCATCCTTCAGTAGAAGCTTGATCGTGAATAGTGAAAGCAGAAGCCATTGGTGAGAGTTTGCACGATCCAGAAAAGAAAAAGAGCAGAGAGTTCCAGATCTGAGAGGAGTTTGTTCGAGAGAGAGAGCAGTGTGTGTGGATTGATGAATTGCTTCATTTGAAGCTACATTTGTATTGGGTTTCAGAACCGATTTCTTCTTCATTGGTTTTTGTTTCTACTTTGCTTTCGTTTCATTTTGTTCATCCTTCTGATTTGAATTGGTTTCCCTCCGGTGTGTGGAGGAAGGGAGTATTACTCCAGTTTCCCTCTGAGTTGCAGAGGAAGAGAGATCGGTGATCTCTGGTGGTGTTAGTGACTGGTTGTCATTAACAGTTTCCCTCTGGTGTGTGGAGGAAGGGAGAGGATTCTCCGGCTGTGTTCTAGCTGGGAGCTAGAACAGGTTTCAAGTTCTGTGGGTAGCAGAACTTGGTTGAGGGATTTGTTTCCCTTGGTGTTCAAGCTGTGTGGCAGCATGTTGTTTGCAGACTGAGTCTGCATTGATCTAGCATCGTCTAGTGGAATCCTCACTCTAGTTGGAGTGAGGGGTGGATGTAGATTGCGGACTGCAATCGAACCACCTAAAAACCGAGTGCCTCCTCTGTGGTTTGCTATTGTTATCTACGCTCTTCATCTGCTTGTCTCTTTGCTTCCATGTGATCAGTTCTTCATTCTCATTTACATTTCTCTGTGTACGGATTAAGGAGGTGCGTTAGCAGTAGAATTTATTTTCTGCCTAAGTTTCTACAAATTGGGAGTGATCTATTCATCCCCCCCCTTCTATATCACTCTTGCTGCGCTAACAATTGGTATCAGAGCAGGTTTACGCCATGTGAACGAACGGTCAAGGAAATGCTAGTGGTCCTAGAACCTTCATGGCCGAAGGTCAATCCATTAGTCGCCCTCCTTATTTCGATGGTAGTAACTATCTGTTTTGGAAGAACAGGATGGAAGTGTTCATCAGGGCTCAGAGTCATAAACTGTGGAGAGTAATCACCGTGGGGCCATATGATCTGCCACCAAACGAGGACGCTTGGACAGATGACCATGTCAAGCTCTCCTCACTCAACTGGACGGCGCTGAACATCATCCAGTGTGCTGTTCATCCAGAGGAATATGCCCGTATATCTGCATACAAAACTGCCAAGCGAATGTGGGATGAGCTGCAATTGATCTATGAAGGTACAGCTCAAGTGAAAGCCTCGAAGGTAAACCTCTACACTTCTAAGTATGAAATGTTTAAGATGAATGCAGATGAGAATATAACCGAAATGTTCGCCAGGTTGTCCTTGATCACTAACACACTTAAAGGGCTAGGGAAGGATCTTGTTGAGGCAGATATAGTCAGGAAAATCTTTAGATCTTTATCCCCGGCATGGCACACTAAGGCCATTGTGATTGAGGAGTCAAAAGATCTGACTACCTTGACTGTGAATGAGCTCATATGATCTCTTATGACCTATGAGATGAATTTCAAAGGAGGTGGAGAAGGAAGTGAGAGGAAGGGTAAAAATGTAGCTCTAAGAGCTTCCCGCAACAAGGGTAGCAACAGTGGGAGCAACAGCAGTAGCCCCGAGTCCGAGTCTGAGCTTGAAGGTTTGTCAAATCTCGACCAGGAGGAGCAGACAATGCTCACTAGACAGTTCAGAAAATTTCTGAAGAAAAAGGGAAAGACCTTTAGGAAGAAGAAGCCACACTCTTTCAACAAGAGTGCTGAATTTACTAGTTACAGGGATAGAAATCCTAAGAGACTAACTTGTTTTAGTTGTAACAAATAGGGACATATGAAAGGCGAATGCCCAGACCTCCAGAAGAAGGGTCCCTATCTTCAGAAGAAAAACATAAAGGTGCAGAAGAAGAAGAAGCCACAGGCGATGGTCTGCACATGGAGCGAGGAAGAAGAAGACCCAGAAGAAGCTTCCTCAGAAGAATATGAAGATGGAATTTGCCTTATGGCAAACAGTGAAGAGGAGGTAATAAACGTTTTTGAAAATTTCTCAATTGATGATTGGGAGGATGCTTATGGTGACTTGCTAGATAAATTTAATTCTCTTAGCAAAGAGCACAGAGTTCTGAAAAGAAAATTTAACACAAATGTTGAAGAACAAACTCTGGTCTGTGAGGAAAATGAGAAGCTAAAAGAACAACTAGAAGAAATGACCTCACTAAGGAAAGAGAATGATAAGCTCAAGAGAGAAATTCAAGAAAGTCAAAAACAGCTCAATGAATTCAAAACTAAAATTGAAGAAAGCATGAATGAAATTAGAGTGAATTCAGAGAAATATGAAGCTGTGAAGAAAGTAAATGCTGAGCTCCTAAAAAATTCTGAGTCCCTTCAAAAGGAGCTGGAAGATAAACAGAAAGTCTTAGAAAAGTTTGTCCAAGGAAAGACTAGCCTAGATGCTATACTAGGGACTAGGGTCAATTTCAATAAGGAAGGTCTAGGCTATGACCCAACCAACAAGAGACCCTTGCAATTCAAGACCATCACCTTCTGCCCAGAGAAGGGAAAAGAAAAGCTGGACACACCATCCAGCTCAAACAGCTCTAAGGAAATTCAAAGTCCTAAAGAAAATACAAAAACCAGTACTGGACAACCATTTAAGATGGGAATGAATTTTATGAAGAATAACACCAAGCCCACTCACCAGAACACAAATGGTAGATGGACCAAGAAAGTAAATCAGAATAAGAGCTGGAATTACAACAATCAGATGGGTCCAAACAGGACCTACTGGAGAAATTACTTTCATGATCAAAGATATGTTAATCAACAAGCCTACAGGAAATTTCCTAGGAATAGGAAGACTAATGAATGGAATAGAACTCATTTCTCCAGTTCAGCTGGATTCATCTTTAATAAATCAGAAAGGAAGGTGCCAGAGAAAACCATGATGAAACAAATCTAGATACCTAAACACTTGATCAGAGATTTGAACAATGTCATTGGACCCAACTCATCTTGGGTTCCAAATCACTCTGCTTGATGTATCTGTGTAGGTCGGCCTGGCAGCTGAAGATAACAAGTGGTACCTCGACAGTGGCTGCTCCAGGCATATGACAGGAGACCGATCCAAGTTTAGCAAGATAGAGATGAAGCCAGGGGGTCTGGTCAAGTTTGGAGGAAAGAACAAAGGTAAAATAATTGGAGTTGGAACCGTAGGTAAGTCTTCCACAAACTCCATTGAAAAAGTCTTACTTGTGGAAGGGCTTCAACACAACCTGATTAGCATTAGTCAATTATGTGACAGGGGTCACAAGGTTGTATTTGATGATAGTTCATGCAAAATCCTTGAAACAAATTCTGACATGGTTAAATTTGTAGCCAACAGGATTAATAATGTCTACATTGTAGACTTAGATGAGAAATTTGAATCTACTATTTGCTTATCTGCCAATTCTGAAAATGATGCCTTTGAATGGCATAGACATCTAGGTCATGCTAGCTTTTCAACTTTAAATAAATTGGTCAAGCATGATTTAGTTAGAGGCATGCCTAGAATTAAATTCAACTCAATATCAAAAGCATGTGATGCCTGTGCTCTAGGCAAACAGACCAGAAATTCTTTTAAATTAAGATCTAAGCCATTGTCTTCTAGACCAATGGAACTTCTTCATATGGACCTTTTCGGTCCAACTAGAACTCAGAGTCTTAATGGAAATATGTTTGGCTATGTCATCATAGATGACTTCTCTAGATATTCATGGATATTTTTCTTAGCAAATAAGAGTGATGCATTTCAAAAGTTTAATCTATTTTTCAATAAGGTCAAACAAGAAGGGAAGTACAAGGTTAGTTCTATTCAATCTGACCATGGAGGTGAGTTTGAAAATTCCATGTTTACTGATCTTTGTGACAAAGAAGGACTAACTCACAGGTTTTCTTCTCCCAGGACACCTGAACAAAATGGGATTGTGGAGAGAAGAAATAGAACAGTGGTGGAGATGGCCCGAACCATGTTGATTGAAAGTAATTTACCTAGAAGGTTTTGGGCAGAAGCGGCCAATACAGTAACCTACATAATCAGCAGGGCCATGGTAAGACCCATACACAAGAAAACACCCTATGAGCTTCTAAAAGGTAAGAAACCAAACTTGTTTCATTCCAGAATTTTTGGAGCAAAATATTTTATTCATAACAATGATAAGAAAGATTTAGACAAGTTTGAAGCCAAGAGTTCACCTGGAATATTCTTGGGTTACTCTGAAGTGTCAAGGGCATATAGGGTATTTAACATATCAGATCAGAAAGCGGAAGAGTCTCCACACATCCTCTTTAGTGAAAAGAAAGATGTTTCTAATGTTGAAAATCTTGACAGGGATTCCAATCATGGTGGAGATTTTCTAGAAGACCAACAGGAAGAAGAGAAGACTCAGCCAAGTGGAGAAACAAATTCCCCCAATCAGGAAGGGCCAAGAGAAACAAGTGAGTCTTCAACAAATATCAGATTTCTTAAAGACCATCCTTTAGATAAAGTCATAGGCAATCCTGAAGATCCTCTTCGGACTAGGTCTCATTTTAGAAATGTGAATAATGATGACTTAATTGCATTAGTCTCACAAATTGAACCCAAAACAGTAGAAGAGGCCTTAGCTGATCAAGCTTGGGTCAATGCTATGAGTGAGGAATTAGGTCAGTTTGAAAGGAATAATGTCTGGGAGCTTGTCCCAAGACCAGATGGTATAAATATCATAGGAACCAAGTGGGTGTTCAAAAATAAGATGAATGAAGATGGAATCATCTCGAGGAATAAGGCCAGATTAGTAGCCAAAGGCTACTGTCAGGAATTTGGTGTAGACTTTGATGAATCATATGCACCTGTTGCTAGGATGGAAGCTATCAGATTGTTGCTTGCCTTTGCATGCTCAAAGAATATAAAACTCCAACAAATGGATGTTAAAAGTGCCTTTTTAAATGGAGTCATTAAAGAAGAAGTTTTTGTTGAACAACCTCCTGGATTTCAATATTCTCCTCAACCTAACCAAATTTTCAGGTTAAACAAAGCCTTGTATGGTCTAAAGCAGGTTCCAAGAGCTTGGTATGAAAGATTGTCTGAATTTCTGATCAACAAAGGCTACAAAAGAGGTAAAGTTGATCAAATTTTATTCACCAAGGGCATAAACAGAGATCTCATCATAGTACAGGTATATGTAGATGACATTGTATTTGGATCAACTAAGCATGAACTATGTGATGAATTTTCTACCATGATGTCTGCTGAATTCGAAATGAGCTTGGTTGGTGAACTGAAATATTTTCTTGGATTGCAGGTACATCAGCTAGAGGATGGGTGCTTCATCAACCAAACCAAATACACAATGGAATTGTTCAAGAGGTTTGGTATGAAAAACTTAAAGCACATTACAACATCCATGGGCACCAATACCTCATTGGATGCAGATGAGACAGGTAAAGAAGTAAATGTCAAACTTTATCGAGGTATGATTGGCTCACTTCTTTACTTGACAGCCTCTAGACCTGATATACAATTCAGTGTAGGAATGTGTGCAAGGTATCAGTCTAGACCTACTGAATTACACTTAGCTGCAGTTAAAAGAATCTTCAGATACTTGTCAGCTAGTCATTCTCTTGGTTTATGGTTTTCTGCATCTCACACACTTAACTTAGTAGCATACACAGATGCTGATTATGCAGGCTGTAAACTAGACAAGAAAAGCACTAGTGGTCATTGTGAATTCTTGGGTGGGTGTTTACTGTCTTGGGGCTCCAAGAAACAACATTCTGTGGCTCTCTCCACTGCAGAAGCTGAATATGTGACTGCAGGGAGCTGTGGAACACAAGTAATATGGATTAAACACCAGCTTCAGGACTACCAAGTAGACCTGGGGTGCACACCATTTTACTGTGATAATACTAGTGCCATCAATCTTGCTAAAAATCCTGTTTTGCATTCACGAACCAAACACATAGAGATAAGACATCATTTTATAAGAGATGAGGTGTCTAAGAATAATTTTGAACTGATTCATGTAGGCACAGATAATCATATTGCTAACATATTCACAAAATCTCTGGATAATGAAAAATTCCCCACATTGAGAAGAGAATTAGGCTTATACAAATTGTCTTAATTATGAAGCATGTTCTTGTTGTGAGGGGGAGTTGTGTTTGTCTGATGTTTAGCCTTCTTGCATGCTGGTTTAAGGGGGAGTTCAGAATGCTTACTGGTTAGCTCTCAGGAATGCTTTGAGTAAGGGGAAGCTTTGAGATTATGCTGAAATGTTTTATTGAGGAATGCTATGTCTTAGGGGGAGCTGAGTTCTGATGTGAGAAGAGAAGTTCTTTGACAGATTCAAAAGGGCTGTCCAGATATGTAACTTTGCTGGTCTTGCATGACTGATCTAGAGTGGTTCTCTCAGACAGTAGAGTGTCACTTATCTCTTAAGTCTATAAGTCAATGACTCTAATCTCCAGATTAGAATCTTTCCTTTAGTACTTCTTCAGAGATCTGGACTAATTGCATAAAGTATATCTTCCTACATTGTCATTGATTCTAGTTCAGGCCAAAAACTTGTATGTCTTGTTATCTGACCCAATCAACTTGAAATCTAAACTTCAAGACTCAATTCAAGAAATAGTCCTTTTTGGTATTGTTTTCAATCATTCTATCTCTTTAACTCAAGGGCCTAACTGAACAAAAATGTTCTGTTCTGATCACTGAGAAACTGGGAGCTTCATCAATGAAATGAATTTTTCTCCCATGTCATGAGGTGTCAAATGCTTAAAATGAATGAAAAGACATGACAGAGCAATGGTGGCTTGCTGGTGAGTAACTGGGGACTCTGGCCTCTAATCAAGGTGTTTCCTCATGTCAAAAGCCACAGTTACTATCTCTGTTCCCTAATAATAAAAAAAAGGGGGGGAAGTCATGAGGTACTCACTCTGAGTAATTGAAGATTCAGGCCTCTAATCAAGGTGTCTCTCTAATGTCAAAGGAGTGAACTACCAACTTATTCATTAATCTTCTTGAAAATCATCTCCAACAAAAAATTCCTTGTTGTTATGCAACTAATGGATTGCTTGTCCTCAATACCTTGAGAACACCTCTCTGATTTAGTCTCTTGCTATCTTGTGGGATAGTTGAATGATCAGCTATATCTGACCATACTTGTGAACTCCTGCTCTAAATCATCCACTATGTATGCTGATAAACTTGTTAATCATTCTACTTCTCTATTGTGTACTGGAGTATAAAGAATCTTCTCTTGAGAATAGAAACTCACTTATTCTCTTAAGACCTACTTGTGACTTTCTGCACTAAGAAGTTACTGCCCTTATTCTTCATGTTTCCAGCACTGTCATACATTCTGTAGTTCTTTTTGCTGGTGTCAAAGGGGGAGAGAAGTTTGCAATGTCTACAATTTCAGTGAGAAGTTCTGCAATATCAGTGAGTCTTGGATTTGTCTTGAACTTTGGGGGAGTCATGTTGCTTCGTGGAAGATATGGTTATGAGTTGTGGGGGAGATGAGAGTGTGTTGTAGGGATTGTATAATTCATCTGCATGTGCACGCCTTGAATTTAATATGTTTGTTGCAGCTGATATAAATCTCTTGTTGAAACTTGATATTGCTTGATTCATAGTGTTGTCATCATCAAAAAGGGGGAGATTGTTACATCCCTATGGTTTTGATGATGTCTCACACTATAAATCAATCTTCTATCTCTAGATTAATGCTGTTTCATCATGTGAGTGAGTACAGTTCATTTGGTTGTCAGATAAGCATGCTATCTTGATTCTATCTACACTGTTTGGTTAATATGAATAGTAGTGGGTCGACTCATCAGCAATGGTGGGTCGACACATCAGAGCATTGATAGTTTGGGCACAAAGTCTATACACCAGCTTGATCCATTTAGTATGTACATTGGCATATCCTTTTCTAGTCTGTACATCAGGTACTTTCTAACTGAAGTCCATACACTGGTCTTAATACTCAAAGTTAATTCAGCTCAACCCTATACACCATTCCAAGCTTCACGTCTATACACTGGCTGCTGCATTCTCTTGATGTCTAAACACCCGATAGTGTAAGTCTATACATCGCCCAGTGTCATGTTTGCATAGTATGTACATCACCTGCTTTACACAATCAGAGTCTACACATTGCTTGTCAACAGGCTCGCACACACTAAAGTACATACATTACACAAAGTCTGAACATTGCTTCAGAGATAGCTTCAGCAAAGCCTATACATAGACTGGCATTCTTCATGCTAAGTATATACATTCCTTGAGTCCAAGTCTGTACAGCGTCCGTTGTCTAGAATCCTTGAAGTCTGTACATCGGACTGCTTCATTTGAAGTCTATACATTGGCTTGTTCACTTCTGCAAAGCATGTACATCAGACTGTGGCAAAGTCTATACATTCGGTTCCTTGGGCAAAGTCTATACATCGCTTAGTCTGCACATTGCCTTCAGCCCAAGCGTTCAAAGCCAAGCCTATACAATGCCAAGTCTGTACACTCCTCATCTGTTCCTACGCTTGGCCAAGTCCATACATTCAACATTTCACTACGCTTTCCTGGCCAAGTCTGTACATCACTAAGTGTGTACATTGCATGCTGCTCAAACGTTCAAAGTCTTCAAAGTCTGTACAGCGTCCGTCTCAGCCAGCGTCTCATGCTGTGTCTTAGGCAAGTCTGTACATCGGCTTCATTCGTTCAAGTCTATACATTGAACTGCTCTTCAAAGTCTGTACAACGTCCGTCTCAGCCAGCGTCTCATGCTGTGTCTTAGGCAAGTCTGTACATCGGCTTCATTCGTTCAAGTCTATACATTGAACTGCTCTTCAAAGTCTGTACAGCGTCCGTCTCAGCCAGCGTCTCATGCTGTGTCTTAGGCAAGTCTGTACATCGGCGTCATTCGTTCAAGTCTGTACATTGAACTGCGTCTTAGGAAAGTCTGTACAGAGGCTTCGATTTACCAAGTCTGTACATCGGCTTCATTCGCTCAAGTCCATACATCCACAGTGGCTCATCAAGTATATACATTCACTAGTGGTTCCTCCAAGTCTGTACAACGCTGAAGCCTTTACAAAGTCTATACAGTGCTCACAGCACATTGGTTCAAAGTCTGAACACTGGCTCAAGCATGTCGAAGTCTATACATCTCCGTTGGGGTTCAAGTCAATACATTGCTCACCGTCTTATTAAGAGTCTCACACAGGTTCCAAGTCTGTACATTGGTTAGGCTTCGTGAAGTCTATACAGTGGCAGAAGCTTTGTATGTTTACACACTGGTAAGGATCGTTTGCATTGTTCGTAGTCTATACACTGCCATTCGTCTGCATTGTTCATAGTCTATACACTGCCATTCATTTGCATTGTTCATAGTCTATACACTGACATTTGTCTGCATTGTTCATAAGTCTATACACTGCCATTCATGCGCATTGCTCATATGTCTATACACTGCCTTCACACATGCGCTTCTTTCATTAAGTCTGTACACTCTCTCACGTTATACACACTTTATCAGTTGAAGGTTCTGAGGTATATACATTCATGTTAATAGCCTGAACTAACTAAGTCTATACATTCCATCTGTCTGTCTGCAGGCGATTCAGGCTGATGATTGGGCACGTGAACTGAGGTTCGCACCTGGCACGTGATCCCAGACAACATGCGCATGACACGTGGATGGCAACCTAGTCAGGATGCTGCCATGTGGTCGAAATTCAAATGATCTGGCAAAAAGTGCATGGGCGGGAACCTGGCAGCTACACGTCAATATCTGCTATAAATATAGAGTTTCATCCTTCAGTAGAAGCTTGTCGTGAATAGAGAAAGCAGAAGCCATTGGTGAGAGTTTGCACGATCCAGAAAAGAAAAAGAGCAGAGAGTTCCAGATCTGAGAGGAGTTTGTTAGAGAGAGAGAGCAGTGTGTGTGGATTGATGAATTGCTTCATTTGAAGCTACATTTGTATTGGGTTTCAGAACCGATTTCTTCTTCATTGGTTTTTATTTCTACTTTGCTTTCGTTTCATTTTGTTCATCCTTCTGATTTGAATTGGTTTCCCTCCGGTGTGTGGAGGAAGGGAGTATTACTCCAGTTTCCCTCTGAGTTGCAGAGGAAGAGAGATCGGTGATCTCTGGTGGTGTTAGTGACTGGTTGTCATTAACAGTTTCCCTCCGGTGTGTGGAGGAAGGGAGAGGATTCTCCGGCTGTGTTCTAGCTGGGAGCTAGAACATGTTTCAAGTTCTGTGGGTAGCAGAACTTGGTTGAGGGATTTGTTTCCCTTGGTGTTCAAGCTGTGTGGCAGCATGTTGTTCGCAGACTGAGTCTGCATTGATCTAGCATCGTCTAGTGGAATCTTCACTCTAGTTGGAGTGAGGGGTGGATGTAGATTGCGGACTGTAATCGAACCACCTAAAAATCGAGTGCCTCCTCTGTGGTTTGCTATTGTTATCTACGCTCTTCATCTGCTTGTCTCTTTGCTTCCATGTGATCAGTTCTTCATTCTCATTTACATTTCTCTGTGTACGGATTAAGGAGGTGCGTTAGCAGTAGAATTTATTTTCCGCCTAAGTTTCTACAAATTGGGAGTGATCTATTCATTCCCCCCTCTCTATATCACTCTTGCTGCGCTAACACACCGGGGTGGATCGACAAAGCCTAATCAATGAGCTCAGGCTCCAAGACTGGCCGGGTCACTGCGGCACCCGAAATGAAGTGGGTAAAAGTCTCCACCGCCTCGATTTTACACTCACGCTGACGGTTCACCAGCGGAGTAGAATGTGCTGTCAAATTCCAGAAATGAATAGTTGCTGTTGAATCCACTGGAACCCTTGTTAACCGGCCTCTGATAGAGTAAAGCTGCTGTGACACTGGGCTAGGTTCGGCACGTGCAAATTCCAACATCCTAGGGTACAATGTAGTTGTCTGCAAAGTCCTAGGTGCAAGCTCGGGGAACAGATTACATACCCAGGCGTTGAAGAAATGGAACGGGCCCACTGTTCTGAAAGACTGAGGGATCTGATGCTTATATATATCTCCCAGAGATTTGTAAACCAGGCAGAGCGTAGTCGGACATAAAGCAAGCCGCATGCCCCAAGCCATCTGACATACCGGGTATATTGCCTCCGGCCTGATAACTATTTCATCTCCCTACGGGAGAGCAAAAGTGCATAGCCAAAATGTCAGGTAAGCGGCACAGTGAGTAAGGGGATCTACTCCAGCAGGATTCGGTCCTCCTCAGCCGACTCACCGAATGGAAGCAGGTAGCTCTGACTTAAACTTGGGAGGCTTGCTTTGCTTACCCGCAACGAGAGCCACAAAAGGGAACTCATTATATTTCAAAGGACCGCCAAAGAAATATTGGATCCAATGTCCTACTCAGACTTTCAGCCTACTACTCTTCTCCTGGGTATGATATCCCTTAGATGACCCTCTATGATGTGCCAAGCAAAGGGAGTGATATGCTTTCATCAGGTACCGGTATGAAAAGCTGAAGAAATACTGGCCCTCTCCGTCAGTTTCATCCTTGATGAAGTCATATAGGCAGACCTCTTCATAAGGTTCTCCGTCAATCGGTAGACCTGAGAGCTGTGACAAACTCCAGAGGTCCAAAGAAGTTTCACCCTCTGCTATGTAGAAAGTATTAAACTGTGGGCAGAAGACTTCAAACATGCCGCAGCACAGGCCTTTGGAGATGGGGTACCGAAAGCGAGATGCATATACACTATGATATACTCCAGCCCTGGTCAGTAAGGGATTGTATTCTTTCAACATATACTCTGTAAATTCTATCGCTCCCACGCGGAAGAGATGAGCATCAGTCACTTTGGTGTCCGCAAACCAGCCAGTAGCCAACTGAAACTTGAACTGGACAGCCAAGCAGTTTAGAACAAATGGCTCATCTCTGTAGCCCCACTTGATGGGTGCCAAGAACAATCTATAGCCGGGCTTCTCTCTATTGACCCGACCTGCAGCAGTATCCCACTTGGCTGGTGTGAATTCAGGAGCTCGTGTCAGCATCTTCTGCTCCATCTCCAACTCAGTCACTCCCAAAACAGCATTCCATTTGCGTCATTCCCCCGGAATATAGATGGTTTCTTTGCGATATACGAAGCCTTTCAGGTTGTCCCTCTCCATCAGCATGGCCCGTTCCACCATCCAGGCTAGCATGACATCTCTCTTCCCAGCTACATTAAAGGTGCAAATGAACGACACTAGATGACGATCCTTCAAAAAATTTGGACGATATCCGTCATCATGATTGAAGCTTAGCCCATCCTCAGTAGGCAGGACACAGGATGCAGACACTATGTCCGTCTCTGAGTCAGGGGATTCGTCAACTATGGCGATCTTCCCAAGACCTCGGTCTAATTGTCCAACATTCAGCCAAGTCACAGTGGGGCCAGGTATCCTACCCTGAGAAGAGGCACCGGCATCGGCTGTTCCAGAAGCAGCATGGCTAGAAGTGGTGGCCATTTCAGCAACTGCAAACAAAAAAATCAAAGAAGATGAGACAAGTATTGAGACAACGATAAAAGATGAAATTCTAAGAAAATTTTGACAGCACCTCCCCTTATCTGGGGTATGCCCAAAAGTCAAATAGGATGAACATCCACCAAGAGGGGATGACTCCTTAAGAAAGAGGGACATAGTCCCGTATATGAAGTAAAGAAAGAGCCTCAGTGAAGAAGAAGGAGCGTGGAGGGAAAAATCTCTTCTGAAGAAAACCCACGCCGAGAGTCGCCGCTGAGAAGAATGAAGAGAGAGAAAGCTCAGGGAAAAATGAGCTTCCCTCAGCCCTCTCGACGCTAAATAGGGTAAAACCCTAATGCGCGGCGAGGCCAATGCCACGCCGAAGAGCGAAATTGCCAAAGGGCATGCCGAGAACACCCTCTCGCCGAGACGGATGCCAAGCCTGGGCGCGCCGAGGCCGATGCCACACCGAGATGGGTGTGCCGAGACTGTTGACCGCGCCGATTTACCCGCGCCGGAATGCTGCAACCAAAAAATCAAATCCAAATGCAGGTCATTTAAGACCCAACCACCTAGCATTATTCCAAAGATGCTTACAAAGTGCTAGAATTATACAAGCAGAATGAAGATTCCAAGCTATGAATAGACGCAACGGGTAGGAGCAAGCCTGAAGAAAGCACAAAGTACATTATAATATGCACCTGTAGGCCCCGTGCCACTCATTCCTCGCTTACGCCACCTGTAGGTGGGGGGGCATTTATGTTAGGGTGCTAGGCCCGGATACAGAGGGGGGTGAATGTATCCTTCTATGAATAATGGCCAATTAAAAACTCAGATGCTAGACGCAATCACATAATGAAACAAATTCAATTAAACTTATGAGCAAACACATAGAGCGCGCCTATCCAAGCATCTAGCGGAAGCAAGCACACAAAGCAAACCATTGCTCAATAGACTTTTTAGGTGGTTCGGTCCTCCAGACCTACATCCACCCCTCACTCCCAACCGGAGTGAGGCTTCACTAGCCAATGCTAGACAAGCAGACTCAGTCTGCAAACAGTTGCTGCCACACAGCTTGACCAGCGGAACAGCCTCCCCTCTTCCTCCCAACCGGAGGGACACCCCAAGTGACTCCCAGCCACTTGGAACCCAGAGACCAAAGTCTCTCTTCTTCCAGACCAGGAGGGAACCAACCAGTGACTTCCAGTCACCAGCAAACCAGAGGTCGAAGACCTCTCTTCCTCCAACAGGAGGGACCCCTGGACTTGCAACCCGCAAGCCTAGAATCGGAGACAAGTCTCCCTTCCTCCAACCGGAGGGAACCCACAAGTAGCTCCCAGCTACTTGCAACCGGAGATCAGATCTCCCTTCTCCTGATCCACAGGAGGAACCCGACCTCACTACTGAGAATCGGAAGAACAAGGATAACCAAATAAAAAGGGGAAAAAACAGAAACACGAAATGAAAATAACTTCAGCAAAGAGAACGCTGAAAAATGAAATGCACAATGTGGCTCTCAACGGAGCTGGCTGGCCTGGATCTGATCCACGGTCCAGTAGACAGATCTTCAAGTAAGCTTCTCTTCCTCTTCTCTTCTCTCTCACTTTCTTTTTCTCTTCACCCTCACGAGCTCTCTAACTCTCTCTTTCTCTTCTTTTCCTTCTGCTCTTCTTCTATTTCTTTTCTTCTTCTTTCGCAGGCTCTCTCTGTCTCTTCTCTTCTCTTCTTCTTCTGCTTTCTACTGCAGCTCTTTTCTTCTTCTGCTCTTTCACTCTCTCGATCTCTTTTTCTCTATTCTCTTCGGCTCACGCTCTCTGCTATTCTCTCTTCTTCTCTTTTTCTTCCTCTTTTCTTTTTCTGGATCGAAGGACTTTCTGCTCTCCAGGCTTCTTCCTCGATCGCCTTCCTCTGTTGGATGAAGGCTTCCTTTTATAAGCAGCAGCCAGCAGGAGGGCAGCACTGGGCGCGTGTGGCTTCCTCATTTCCCGCCCAGAACTTGTGGCCACGTGTCAGTCTCTTAGCCAGCTTCAGCACACGTGTCACAATCCTGGCTACCCTTCCAGCCTCGGATCACGTGCCTCCCATTCACTGAGGAATATTCTTCTTCGGACCACCTTCTTCTTTTTATTTTTCTTCTTCTCAGCGTTGACGCTGCAGACTTGAGAATGCTCACAGCGTTGACGCTACAAGAGACGTAGGCTGTACAGACTTAGCCTAAGATAATGCATGAACATATCAGCAGAGAAGCAATGCACAGAACAGAAATTAAGCACAAGCCAATATATCACATCATGACTCAAGCATACACATGCATTCTTCACCATTCAGACATGGCACACTTATGCAATCTCCCACAGAAAAGATCAGACATATTCAAGACAATGTGGTGACTCATTCATGTTGCTATCATTAAAACACCACATCATCAACAAAGCACAAGGGGCACAACAATCTCCCCCTTTTTGATGATGGCAACATAATGAGTCACACTGACTCATCAAACTATTCTCCCCCTTTGAGATAATCAAAAAGAAGGGAAATAGTTTGATAGTCAAATGCAGCACATAAATGCAGAGAATGAGTCATGGTTCTTTAAAATGAAGATCTCCCTTATGACAATGAAACAACTCTCCCCCTATCAACATGCATGATTGACTACTCTCCCCTTAGATGTTAATAAACCATAACTCCCCCTGAAGCACAGGAATGGACTCTGGTTATCCAATAAATCAATCTGAAATCAGCCATTACAAAGAATCTGAATTCTGGTGAAGATACCACAGAATCAGAACTTATTGCAGAACAAGATGGAAGATTCCAACAGTGTGGAGAGAAATACATCTTAGGAATCAATCTGAAATCCACCATCATAAAGATTCTGAGATTCAGAAGGCTGCAAGTGAACAAGGTAATAATGGGAGTGGCACCTCACATTTGTATGGTCAGAAAAATACAGATGGAATCAGTCAACTGATAAGAAAGGAGTTGACTGTACAGTTTTTGTTGATCATGCATAAATCTGATCATGAGGGATTTGAATGCAAGGTCACAAATGATATGAACATGATTCAGTATGACAAGGAATGCTCCCTCTGAATGGATGCCAATTGATATGCAAGTGATGCATGACATGGAAGCTCCCCCTCAATAAGTGAAATCTTATGAGATAGATGAGAGGAGACCACAGGGGCAAACAAGGAGAAGACTTTCAGTTAACAGATTTTTCAAGGATGCTCCAAACAGAAGAATTTCAGCCAGATTTTTAAAGAGATATCAATCTCATAAGTCTAAAACATAAGTTTTCAAAGTCTTCCATTATAGGGGCTTATGAATGAGCTTTTTGAACAGCATGGTTTAAACATGATGCATGCAGAGTTTATCAATAAAATTCTGTATTGATATCTAAAACCATATTTTAATAAAAATGAACCAAGCCCTCATATTTATCTTGATTATCCTCCCTTTGTCTTACACAATCAAATTTATTGACTTCTTTCAGAATTACATGCATCAGTATTGAAATCAAGCAATTATGAAGTCATATGATTTTGTCTAGGGTTGTAGCAATTTGATTTTTGCATCAATATACAGATATTTCAATTCGTTCAACAATTTTTCATGCTACAAATTTTACGAGCACTCTAGTTTAGTGCACACCTTGTAACTAGAGGATATACCTTGATCAGAGGCCAATATCCCTAAGCACTTAGTGTGACTAACTGTCATGCTTTATATGAACAGAGATAGCATATACACATCATGACACACTGTAAATCATTTCTTGATGAGTGAATTATATTTCTCAGTGTGCATGCCATTGTTCTGCCTGAATTTCAATGAATTCTTAATCAGAGTTAACTATGATACCTCATGACACAGTCCTTTGGACATGTGTTTCTCAGTGACCAAGGTCATTGCTCTGACAGATATTACCCTTTAGACTTTTCAGGAAAATTCATTGCTTCAAGTCAATAATAATTTCATGTACTTAATCAGTTGAAGTCATGTATTCAAGAGTGTAGATTTCAGAAGTTTTCACAAGACTCAACGTGAACCAGATGGTTAAGGTTTATTAAACATGCTTCAGATATGTCAAGAGATTTTAAAGTTAAACTCCATGAATTACATTAAGCTTAAACCACATGAGTTATTTCAGACATTCATAAAAATGTATAATAGAAGATTTCTAGTTCAAGAATTTTCAGATTTATGATCGAGATAGTCCCATTGAAATCTTCATGAATGACTGATAGAAATTCTGATACCAACTGATACCAATTGTTATCAATTGATAGGAGAGATTTTGAAGCTTAATGATTTCAAAAATATGCTCAAGGTTTGGTCAAAGAGAATCAATGAAAGGATATGCAATGAATTTTCACATGAGTATGCATTTGACAACCTATATGCAATGCATTGACTCCCCTTGACAACATACAATGTTTGTCATGAGACACTGATGACGTCATGCATGATAATTCAACATGCAGTCCTATATCCAATTCAGAATGTTCAGTGAGCTATTGCAACACACAAATTTCAAACAATATTCACATTCAGTTCAGATTTTCAGAAATTTCAGAGTGCATGATTAGAACATAATGCAACTGGCAGATGATGAATGAATATGCAAGAACAGATTTAATATGCATGCACTAGATGAAACTAAGAATAGCATACGCAAGAATGCATCAAACCAGATATGCAATGAGTTTCAAAAATGGAACATTCAGAGAATTTACCTGAACAGTTCAGAAGGGGTTTTTTCATTCTTGAGTGCCTTGGATTAATACCCCTTTTTATTCCATTCCAAGGCACACCTGCAAGGCAAAGTTTATTTTGCACAAACAGGCACCCAAGAAATCTTGGGTCCTGACATGACAGTATTATTTCTAGCAGGTTTTCTCAGCACATTTCTAGCAACATGGTCATCAGATTTCGTCAAGTAGCAATTATTCATTGAATGACCAATTTGACCATAGTAATGACATGAATTATCAGATTTCAAATTCTTCTTATGCACATTACTGTTGTCATGAAGTTTATTGATAGAGAGAGAGTTCTGTTTACTATAATGATAGTAAGATGCACCAGATTTCAGATTTAATCTATGCACATTCTTGTTAGCATGAAATCCATGTGTATATGCATGAGATTTTCTGTTCACAGAATAAAAATTCTGTTTACCAAAACCAGTTTGGTTTTGATATCCTGCCAGCCAACAGGTTGCAGCCCTGTGACCTGGCTTCCCACAATGATGACATGTAGATTTCGCAACATGGAGTTTAGCAGGGTTATTTTGAACATGCCAACAATTTCCAGCTCTGTGGCCTGGCTTTCCACAGTTATAACATGAAAGTTTTACAAATTATTTTATAGGGAATTTAGCATGTTTGAGATTCACATTTCTACCCTGAATATGCCAACACTCAATGGCCCTGTGGCCATGCTTTCCGCATTCAAAGCACGAAATAGAATTTCTTTTAAGAAAGCCTGACCAGCATTCAGAGGTCTTGTGACCAATTTTGTTGCAGTTAAAACAGATGATATGCTGGTTCATTGAAACAGATTTATTTTTATTAAAAACATGTTGGTTTGCAGGGAATTTAGCATGATATGAATAAAAGGTTTTCTTACCACTAGCAAACCAGCAATAAGCAATTGAGTGTCCTAATTTGCCACAATTAGAACATGTGATACTCCTTTTCTGAGGTGAAGGATTTTTATCATGAGATCTCCTAGCATTCTTATCATCCTTCTCCATCAACTTACACTCATGCATCAGATGTCCAACTTTATGACAGTAATGACAGATAATCTTCTTTTTAGATGCATGTGAGTGTGTGTGAGGACTGTGATCAGTAAACACGGATGGACCCTTTTTATTCATTTTCTGTTCTCCAGTCATTTTCTGATTTTTATCCTGTTTCTCTGTTTTCTTAGCCTTGTACTGAATTGGAGATGAAGTAGAAGGCTTTTCCTGTTCAGAAGATTTGACAAAGACAGTTTTCAGGTTGGCTCCATCAACCTTCCTCATGACTGGACTGTAACCCAGTCCTTCCTTTTTAAAATTAATCTTTGTTCCCAGCTTTTTCTGAGCAATGGGCTGTTTGTCTTTAGAGGTGGTGGCTACATCTGAACCACTTACAAAAGATGTCATAACTTTGTTCTAAAGTTTCTTCTTGTTTATCTTATTGTAGCCCAGCCCTTCCTTCCTAGGGTTGATTTTTATACCTAGTAGCTTGTCTAGGTTTTTCTGCCCATCAACAAATTTAGACAAGGAAACTTTCAAATCCTGAATTTCATTTTCTAAAGAGGAAATATGTAGCTCATAACTGGCAATCTCTTGTTCACTACAATTCACATATTCAGTTAACACCTTGTTAGCAATTTTATATTTTTCAATTTCATTTTTCAGATTGCTCAGTTTATCAGAATCTTCAATGTAAATAGTTTTTCCTCTTTCCAAAGTAAGAAGTCTTTCAGACATGCCACTGTTTAACAGCTTCAATTTTTCAATTTCTTCTTTAAGCTTATCATTTTGAACCAATTCATTTATTAGAAGCTGATCTTCTGAATTGACTTCATACTTTCTTCCATTTTCAATTTCCTTCATATCTTTTTGCTATTTTTTCAAGATCTTTCTGTAATTCTATGTTTACAGACTTTATGGCATTAAGTTTTTCAATCAGTAATTTGTTCTCTTGTTTAAGTTTCTCTGATTTTTCTTCATTTTCTTTGGAGAACCCACTAAGAGAATCATTTTCTGATTTCAGCTTGTTTAGATCAGATTTAACACATTCAACTTCTTTCAGCAAATCTTTTCTCTGAACAGACTCATGACAAGTTTGGCTAAGCTTCTTCTCAAGTTCAGAGTTTTCTTTTACATGATCTTGATTCTCAATTTTCAGCAATGAAATTTGTTTCTTTAGCATTTGAATATCAGACATACAAGTATCATTAACATTTTTTAGTTCAGCACAGTTTTAACATGGAGAATTGAAACTGTCTGACCTACTATTCTTCTTCAATTTTTTGTATTGTTTTCTTAACTGTTCATGAGATTCAAATAATTCAGCATATGCATTCTCCCAATCTTCTAGAGAAAAATTCTCGAAGACATTTACCTCATCATCATCATCTTCTTCATTTTGATTGCTGCCTTGATCGCTGCCACTTTGATTGCTTCTGTTGACCATCATGCAGCTGTCCACATCTATCTCCTGAATTCGCTTCAGTGTATCCAAAATATCTTTAGCCGAACTGTAATCAAAGAAACATGAATGGAAAGCTCTATCAGTAGCTACCTTCATCAGATTTATAGCTATCTGATTTTCTTCATGCTTAGACTTGTGACTGTCAGTCCATTTGGACTTTTTCTTTGGTAGTTCATGAGGACCGTGTGAAATTACTTTCCACAGGTCTGGATTCACAGATTTAACATAATTCTTCAGACTAGTGAACCATGCATTAAAATGCGTACCACTGAAAATCGGTGGATGAGCCATTGAAAACAAATCAGATTAATGCAACAAGAGTATTGATGCACTAAAAATAAATTAGCACCTAAGACTGCAAGATCAAATCTGCAGGTCACTGGACCTTGTATGCAGACACCGCTCTGACCAATTGTTAGGGTGCTAGGCCCGGATACAGAGGGGGGTGAATGTATCCTTCTATGAATAATGGCCAATTAAAAACTCAGATGCTAGACGCAATCACAGAATGAAACAAATTCAATTAAACTTATGAGCAAACACATAGAGCGCGCCTATCCAAGCATCTAGCGGAAGCAAGCACACAAAGCAAACCATTGCTCAATAGACTTTTTAGGTGGTTCGGTCCTCCAGACCTACATTCACCCCCCACTCCCAACCGGAGTGAGGCTTCACTAGCCAATGCTAGACAAGCAGACTCAGTCTGCAAACAGTTGCTGCCACACAGCTTGACCAGGGGAACAGCCTCCCCTCTTCCTCCCAACCGGAGGGACACCCCAAGTGACTCCCAGCCACTTGGAACCCAAAGACCGAAGTCTCTCTTCCTCCAGACCAGGAGGGAACCAACCAGTGACTTCCAGTCACCAGCAAACCAGAGGTCGAAGACCTCTCTTCCTCCAACAGGAGGGACCCCTGGACTTGCAACCCGCAAGCCCAGAACCGGAGACAAGTCTCCCTTCCTCCAACCGGAGGGAACCCACAAGTAGCTCCCAGCTACTTGCAACCGGAGATCAGATCTCCCTTCTCCTGATCCATAGGAGGAACCCGACCTCACTACTGAGAATCAGAAGAACAAGGATAACCAAATAAAAAGGGGAAAAACAGAAACACGAAATGAAAATAACTTCAGCAAACAGAACGCTGAAAAATGAAATGCACAATGTGGCTCTCAACGGAGCTGACTGGCCTGGATCTGATCCACGGTCCAGTAGACAGATCTTCAGGTAAGCTTCTCTTCCTCTTCTCTTCTCTCTCACTTTCTTTTTCTCTTAACCCTCACGAGCTCTCTAACTCTCTCTTTCTCTTCTTTTCCTTCTACTCTTCTTCTCTTTCTTTTCTTCTTCTTTCGCAGGCTCTCTCTGTCTCTTCTCTTCTCTTCTTCTTCTGCTTTCTACTGCAGCTCTTTTCTTCTTCTGCTCTTTCACTCTTTCGATCTCTTTTTCTCTATTCTCTTCGGCTCACACTCCCTGCTATTCTCTCTTCTTCTCTTTTTCTTCCTCTTTTCTTTTTCTGGATCGAAGGACTTTCTGCTCTCCAGGCTTCTTCCTCGATCGCCTTCCTCTGTTGGATGAAGGCTTCCTTTTATAAGCAGAAGCCAGCAGGAGGGCAGCACTGGGCGCGTGTGGCTTCCTCATTTCCCGCCCAGAACTTGTGGCCACATGTCAGTCTCTCAGCCAGCTTCAGCACACGTGTCACAATCCTGTCTGCCCTTCCAGTCTTGGATCACGTGCCTCCCATTCACTGAGGAATATTCTTCCTCGGACCACCTTCTTCTTTTTGTTTTTCTTCTTCTCAGCGTTGACGCTGCAGACTTGAGAATGCTCACAGCGTTGACGCTGCAAGAGACGTAGGCTGTACAGACTTAGCCTAAGATAATGCATGAACATATCAGCAGAGAAGCAATGCACAGAACAGAAATCAAACACAAGCCAATATATCACAGCATGACTCAAGCATACACATGCATTCTTCACCATTCAGACATGGCACACTTATGCAATCTCCCACAGAAAAGATCAGACATATTCAAGACAATGTGGTGACTCATTCATGTTTCTATCATTAAAACACCACATCATCAACAAAGCACAAGGGGCACAACAATTTATTGACACCTAAAATATACAAAGATAAAAGAAGAAGTCAAAGCAAGCTAAGTGCTTTGAAGATCAATCAAGGGTGCGACTCCTATGTCATCCCTGGAAGTTCTAAGAATCAGAATATAAGAAGATCCATTGCTCTTGACACTCTGTCCGGATGAAGCCATTTCTGGCCAAGCTGCTGCCCAACACGGCTATCATTCAGATAGTCAGGCTGATTAAGACTACGTCAAACCCCGGGCAATCATCTACCTGCTGAAGAGGATCCTCAGAATATTCTGATGCTTATAAAATGGGATTCACATAGCTTTGCACATGTTTGTGGATGCAAAATGTTTAGTAAGCTACAATAAGAGCAAATAGTCATTTTAATAAGCCCATATGGCCAACGAAGAAGGCCCATTCGTCAAGTCCTTGGTTGGCGCCGATACACTAATTAAATGGGCCCAAGCCCACAGTAGGAGCGCGCTGAGAAGCTGCCCCCGAGCTCGTCGATGCCACACCATCCCAGGAAGATCCCGTGCCGATGGAAGAGAGCTAGCCCTCTATATAAACCCCATGCCTTCGACAGAGAAGAAGGGATCTAAGAGAAAAAAGGAGAAGAGAAGAAAAAATCCAGAGCCAGAGCAAAGAAAAGAGACTGAGAGCCCGCTGAAAGGGATCTGAAAGAAAGAGAGAGAGCAATAGAAGCCTAAGTGAAGGAGATTCAAGGTGGGGTTCGTCCGTCAAATGCCCTCAGGGGCTATATTCTCCCCTTCCCCATTTGATATTTCAGTATTCTTTTCTGTAATCCGCTTCTAAGCGCTGTTCTTCTGTCGGTGTTAAGCGTTGGCGTAGTCCGGCAGATTTTCAAGGGTCATTAGTCTACATGTATATTCTTGTAGTCTGATTCTCCTCTATGCAAAACATGCATGTGCGTTCGCTTGAATGAAATGAAATATGAGATTCTGGAGTTTTCCCTCTCTCCGTCTCCCTGAAAACCATCGCATTTGATGGCTGTTATGTGTAGATTTTGATTCCGCTGTGTATGCATACCCCTCATACTACGTGAGTCTGTTTCTGTCGCATCATTGTTGTTTTCCCAACCTCACGATTGTGGTGAGAGCCTGAGACAGTTCATCTCATGGCCTCTCATTTGTGAAATACTGAGGGATACAATCGAATCCCGGTTCATGCGATTCAATAAATAATCAGGTCCTAACGGTGCTCCAGTGTGAACGTACTCCCATCCTCATGATGATCCGTTCCAGAATCGATCTTAGGGCTCCCTAGCCTCTCAAAATCCTCAGATAAATCCTCTCAAAACCCTTAGATAAAACCTCAAACCCCCAAAATCCCCGGCCTCAAAGTCCCAAGCCTCAGATTTCTCTACCGGCGCCCAACTGGTCTTCCGACCCGGTTCTCTCTCGGCGTTGATCCTGCGCCGAGAGGCAGGCGCGCCGGTAGCCCATGATCTTTCTCCCCACACCGAGCCCCTTCAAACCTGCACAAACCCAGCTTTAACTCAAACGAAACCAGTGGCAACCTATATAAAACCTACACCGACCTAGATAAACCCCCAAAAGTCTCTTCCAAAACCCTTCAAAACCACCCTATCGGCGCCCTAACTAAGCCCCTCGACGCCCTGTTGCCTCGGCGTTGTTTCAGCACTGATTGGCAGGTGCGCCTAGGGACGACCTTACCATCCGCGCCGATGCCTTTGGCCCTTCTGAAACCCTCAATCCCATTGAATCCCTGATTTCCTAGCAACCATAATAAACCCAATTGAATTTAGCCTCAGCTTAATATCCCAATCCTATTAAATTATACGTAAACCTTAAGCCCGTCAAGGGGATCACAGTCCTTCACTCAAATCCATGGGAGCTACATTAATGGGGTTTACCCCTACATTCTACCGAGTATGACGTTCATCTTGCAACCCTACCGGCCTATGGAGTTCTGCCACTACATGTTCTCCTACGGTCTCTTCAAGGGGATATTAATAAATGCCACAATGAGTGGACACTGTCCCGCTGAATTCTAATCCTCTTGGATCCCGGGCTACACCCATCTTTCTTTTAGCTTTCATCTCGACACCCCGTAGATGGATGTCCTATACTCCCCCTTTGGCACAGTCCAAAATAAGGGGAGATGCTACCGAAATGAACTCTGATCTGCGGCATGCTACATCAGCTCCAAACCCCTTGGGATCTAAAGAGCCCTGCCTCTGCATGGTCTCTAGCGACTCCCTCTAGGGAATAAAAACATTAAACACCTCTGTGGATGAACACCGTCTCGGATTAGTCCGTCTCAGTTTCATCCTACTTCGTGTTATTCGGGCACTGGCATGCTCCGATCATTTATGGATTCCATCTCGCCTCTGCGTGGACGTTATCCTATTCCCACTTGGTATGATCCAAGATAAAGGGGACATGCTGCTGGATTCATTTGGTGATACACAGGTAGCGAACGACGAGGCTCGCGTATGGTGGGACTATTTTCATCGTCGAGAGGTGATTTCATTCAGAGTTCCAGCCCCTGCACGCTTTCCCCGTGTGACTTCAGAATATATCAAATGGTGGAATGTGTGCACAAGGTTTTATAGGAGCTTGAGAAGAGAATGATGGGCCGTTACCGAATGTCGATTCTTGGACTCTCAGCTAGTGCCGGCTCTGGATGTTGACCCAGCTTATCTGAAGAAATTGAGATTCCAGATGAATGCTGAAGTGACAGCTTATGTGGCTCGTAAGACTGTCAAGCAATGCTCATCCAAGACCGAGCCAAAACTGTCGGAGATCAACAAAGATAGCTTCATGAAGATGCTTCAAGGCTTATGCCGTGTGAGCGGAGAACGATTAGTTCTTCAGCAGATCCCCTTGCTAGTGGAGGAGCCTTTACCCTCTACGGCCTCCTGGCGCCCTGAGAGTGACCAGTTTATCCTTACAGAACTTTCATCAGAAGAGAGAACCGACGGCCGACACTTTATAGTAATACCCCGCGACTGTTTGCGCTGCTCCGCTCTCATGGTCTTTCAGTAGGTGGCCCTAGTGAAGTCATACTAAGCCAACCTCTTCTCATTTCCTTTAAATATGCCGACGGATGGGGGCTGGACCACCTTGGCTTATATTATTATTTGTCCTCTCGCGGCCATTCGGACTTGGCGTCGCTGGCCGAACAATGTAAATTGATAGGAGACATATACTGGCTGATTCGCGAGGCTGCTTCAAGGGACAAAGAGCCTTCACTATTTTACTGGCCACTCTCTCCTCTATATATGGGGCCAGTAGGTATCTTTCATTCATTGACTTCAACTTCTAATTCACTTTTCCCTTTGCTGTAGTGTGCCTCATTTCCGTCCTTGTGCATGTGTAGTTCGGCTCACTTCAGAGGAGACCAAGCATTTCAGGGAGCTGATCATAAAGGCTCAAAAGTCATCATATTTTAAAGCCCTAGAAGCGGCTCCGACCATGACACCTCTTCCTCATGGTGATTCACGGAAGCAAACGAGGTCCCAGGTAAGGGAGGCAGTCACTCGAGCGAAGCGAGCCCGCCGGAAGAAAAGCGTAGGCCTAGAGCCGGCAGTTGTTCCCCTAGTTGTGGTCTCGTTTGAAGAGTTCGAGGCTTCTCACACGCAAGCGCGCCTGATCGAGGGTATATCCTTCATTCTGCACCCCACCTCTAGTTTGGTTGCATAGGCTAATTCTTATTTTGTAGCTGCTGCTACTTCATCTGCAACGGTTGCGCAAGAGGCTACCACCCCTGCTGGAGCTAAAGAGAGGGAAGATGGAGTGCCAATAGCTCCCCTTGAGGAGAATTTGCCTTCTCCCACGCCCAACCATGAGATAGAAGGTAATTTGTGGTCTGTCCTCTAGGGTTTCCATAATTTATCATGCCCTGAGCTTACACGAGTGCTTCTCATTTTAGCTTTAGTCGAGATCTGACCGCCTTCTCCTCATGTTGTGGAGCCGACCGAGGGAACTTTTGCTGAGCAAGGGATTGTTTCAGGGAGTCAGCCTACTGCCGAAGCTCATTCGCCTGTCGACCTTGCTGTGGAACCGGAAGAGCAGGCTTCTATTGAGCAAGACGCTCCTCCCGTAGGCCATCCAGCTGAGGAGCCGCCTGTTTCTAAAGGGAAGGGTCCAGCGCTGGAACAAAGCTCGTCTTCGACGGAGCAGGTGGACTATGGGGGCGGCTCCAGTGATGAGGAGTTTCCCATGGTGGAAATAGAGACCGAAGATGCTGCGGTATCTTCTACTTATGAAAGTGATTTCATAACTTTCAGTCCACCATGGCTGACATGGAGTAGCTTTGGGCCACTTGGTCCCTCCGTAGGAGAGGGGGTAGCAATGATGGGGATGGTAGTCTCTGCTATCGGAGATTTGAGCTTTGTGCCGGCTGAGGTAAGAGTCTCCCTTTTAGTCTTGTGCTTATTCTCATTGGTCATTATATCAGCCCTCTGAGATATTTTATGCTTATATTTTTTGAAGGCTCCCGCCGTCCCGGCTGAGGTGACCTTGCCGGCCATGACTGTAAAGATATCCCTTCCACCCCTTGGCGTAGACCCGCCGATATTCCCGCCTGTCCTGAGGCCCATAGCCCTACGGTATCCAAAGGATTATATCACGACAGCGGGCTTGGAAGTGCCAGGAGTGATTGCCGGGTCTGACCAGCTGACCATGGCTCCGGAGCAGCAGCAACTCGGCATTGGTGAAGAATTACTTCAGGGTGAAGAGGACATTCCCGCAATAGAAACGAGAGAGATTGCAGAAGGTGCAGCCGGGGTCTCCATGACTCTAGCCCTTGCCACTAAATCGACATTGGCGGAAGCTGGACAAGTCGGAGATGGTGACCAACCACTCCCTGTTGTTGAGGCTCAAGCTGCGGCGCCCTTGACAGAGGTTGGGAGAGAGATTGTCGTTATTGACACTTCCTCTATTGCATTAACCGTTGGGGCCAGTCCCAGTGAAGGTGCCATGCAGGACATGCCATCGTCGTCTTCAGAACCAAACGATGATATTTGGGCCACGGTCGATAGTCGTGTAGAATTTCACCTCCTTGATACGCCATCACTCGGTCTGCAGTCATCGAGCGACCTGGTATGGCAATATTTGGAGACGTTAAGGCAGACCGTGACAACCTGCCAGGACCGATCTTACGTGCAGCTAAGGAGCTTGGTAGAGCACCTCTCCCGCACGCTATTAGCTTTTGGCTGCCTCATGGAGGAATGGATGCAGCGGGTGATCCTGCTTCTGAAGTATGTGAACAGAAGGGAGTTCATCGGCCATGGTCTAGCAGGCCAACTAACGGCCATAAAATTTGAGCGAGCAGAGTGCCAGACTACCCTCGAGTCACTGAGGGGGACTGCCCGATAGATGCGGAATGTTGCCGATGATTCCACTCAACGCCACACTTCTTTGAAGGCTCGGATAGCTGAACTACGTGCCGAACTCACTCGGGCTGAAGCAGAACTGGAGTCGACTGAGCAGCTGCAAGTCCAGAATATAGAGGAGGTGGAGCTGGAGGAAGGGCAAGCCGCATCGCTTGAGGAGAAACTGATGTGGCTACAGGTGGAAGAATCCCATTTATAGGAGTGGATCTGTCATCCCTCTCTAGGGATTTCAGAGTTTAAGGACATCCTCCGTCATTCATTACTGTAGTTCTTTTGTTTTCCCCCCTTTTGTGAATTTTCATGTATCCTGGGGGATGCCCCGAGTACTATGTACTCTTCTTTTTATGCAAATGAAATTTCTTCTATTGAGTCTATTAAATGGTGCAAACAGGATTCAGAGGAGGGGGGGTGAATGAATCCCCTTAACGATTCATGCCAAATTTAGAGTTCTGAGTCACAAAACTTATCTATGCAGAAGTGGAAACTTATCTACGCTGAATTAAAATAGATAGACTTGGTATCTGCAGTATAAATTGATCCTAAACATTCATCTAGCGCTAAAAACACATGAATACAAACCACGCAATGCTTAAGGATTTTTAGGTGGTTCGGTCATCCAGACCTACATCCACCCCACACTCAACCTGAGTGTGGCTTCCGCTGACACACAGCTTGAACCGCTGGGCTTCACAGCTTGCCTACAACAATTGGGCATCACAGCTTGCCATCTGCTGATTCACAGCTTCAACCATTGGGCATTATAGCTTACGCCTCTGCTGATACATAGCTTCGCTAGGCCTTATAGCTTAGCCTCCGCTGACTGATAGCTTGTTACAAGAGTATAAGAAAATAAAGAAACTTGAATGAACTGGCGATAGAAAGCTAGATAGTAAAGCTCATTAAGGAGCAATCGTGAACTGGATTTGATCCGAGCCACAGACAAACTATAGGGACTCCAAGCTAGGATCCCTTCTTCTTTCACTTCACGAGCACTGCACCTTCTCTGCAACTCTTTTCTTCTTCTCCTCACAATACTTTGCATATTCCTCTCTTCTACTTTCTTCACAGCCACTTTCTAATTCTTCAGATCTCTCGCCCAGCTCTCTTCTTCTCTAATTCTGATTTCTCTCGCTTGATCCTCACTTTCTGATGGCTACTTCTTCTTCAGCTCACTTCTCCTTTTTCCTTAGTTCCCTTTGCCGCTTCTGCTCTATATTTCGCGCTAATCGCTTCTGTAGATGACTCCCTTTTTATATACTCCAGGATATGGGCGTGTGACTACCATGTTTTCCGCCCAATTGTCCAAGCAGATCTTATCCATACCTTTCCACATGTCAGCATCAGAGTGCCGCTGCATTACATGTGGCAGGATTGCCTGTTCTAGTCCTTGCCTTGGATCACGAGCCATCGACCTGGTACTTTATATAACACGTTCAGTTTGCTCAGTAGATGCTCGACCATTGGCTGGCCTGGAAATATAACAGACAGAGTGTTAGCTATTGATAATATGCACAGACCTATCAAGCATTTAATGAAAATGTGCACGGACTATATATGGAGGCTTAACACACTAGCACCGACCTTGTCTTGCCCAAGACAAAGACTGCACCGACCTTATATGTAGTCCTAAGAAAACGTGCACCAACTATATGAGAATATGCACTGACCTTGTGTTTAGTGCAAGAACATGCATTGACCTTGTCTTAGTACAAGGCAAAAGCTACACCGACTTTAGTGAAGTGCAAAGACAACCTTGCACCGACTTTAGTCATGCGTAAGTCAAATGTGAACTGACCTTGGTGAATCGTGCACGAAACTTTTAAACACATGTGCACAGTCCTTGTGTGAAGGAAGAAAACATGCACCGACCCTGAAGACATATAAGCGCAGACCTTGAACATAGAGACCTATATGTGCACAGACCTCATGCGCTATGCAACATAATGTGCACAGACCTTACATGTGCATGGCAAACCTACACGGACCTCTTCCATACAAAAGGCAAAGCATGCACTGACCTTGTATCACACAAGGCAAATGTACACTGACCCATATAAATGCAGACTGGTAACTAGCACCGACCTTGATATATGCAAACTGGTAACTAGCACCGACCTTGTTGTGCAGACAACACTAACTAACATAGACTTGGATGCACACAAGCAGAGGGTAGCACATACTACATATCAATGAGTCCTAGCTAACGTAGACCCTGGTGCAGATAAACACAAGGTGACTCAGACCTTGAAATGTATAAGACCTTACTGATGTTGACTCTAGTGAATGCAATATGCAACTAACGTCGAGTTTATTTCACAAGAGGTGCAGACTAGCTCAGACTAACTTAGACTTAGCTCAGACTAACACAGACTTACAGAGTGAAACAAATGCACTGACTCAGACTTGACAAAACATGAATGTTGACATAGTACTTATGTGAAAAAATGATTATTTGACCAAATCATAATCTGATACAAGAGTTGACTGTGCGTTGACCAATAGTTAACAACATATTATATTCAAGCACATATAAGCACATATGAACTGTATCAACACATCATATGAACCCTTATCATATTCAAGCACAAATGAACCATGAATCATGATTTACACTACACACATGATTCATAGTATGTCATTTATCAAAACCAGGGTTCCAACAATCTCCCCCTTTTTGATTATGACAATACTATGAGTCATGTGTGCTTATTCAGACAACTCAATTACTCCAAGCATTCAGTCAAGAACTGAGAAGAACTGAGAACAATTGTTAACAAGCATTTCATAGCAAACAAGCATTTCATTCAAACAAGTATGAGGATAATGTCTAAGCATTTCTCATTCCAAAAGATTTTAGCAAACAACCAGTGCACAGTCTCTCTCCCTTGTTACAATTTCAGTTGCTTTTCATTTTTAGAACAGTACTCTAAACACAGCTTCCCAGACAGAACACAGAACATACTCATACCAATTTCTCCCCCTTTATCATTATCAAAAAGAACCATGGAGAAGGTATGATCTCAACCAATCTCTCCCCAGTTTCTCTAGTATCATTGGTTGCTTCTTTGTCATCTCCCCAAACACAGGTATATGCCAATTAATGCACAGGCAAGATGATTCCATTCAGACACAGACAAATCAACTGCTTCTCCCCTTATGGAAAGTGAATGCAGTGCCTGTAGATGTGACAAAAACCAACCAAACATGTGCTCCCCCTTTGACAAGAACATATGAAGCTACAAATGATTCTCCCCCTTTTGAAAGACAATTAATGCAGTTTAGACAAGATTCCATTCTTCCCTTTAAATCAATGCATTGCAGCCTTGTGACAGAGGGAACAAGGCTTTCAATAGGAAAAATAGATGAGGGATATGTCTAAAGAGAGTATAGAAGGGTAATAAAATTATTGAGTGAGGAGTTATCAAAACATAGATATTCAGAGAGAGTTCAGTAATTGGTCAGGGAATACAGAGATGAAGAATTTTTCAGTGAGATACCAACTTCATAAATCACTATTTAGATTTCAAAATCTTCCATTATAAGAGCTTATGGATTGGTTTTGATTGATAATCATGATTTAAGAATGATGTAGACCAAGTTCTTCAATAAGATTCAATACTCATATCTGAGACAATTCTTTAATAAAATTGAACCACTTGCTCATATAACATTCTAGTTCAACCTTCTTCCATCTTACTTAGTTGAATTTCATGACTCCTTTAAGAGTGATACAAGGTAGTATTGAGATTACACATTCATGAGTACATCTGAATTTAGACTTTTCTTGCAGAAATTTTCTGATGCATATATTTCTCAGATTTTTCTTATTGAGCATTAATTTGTTTTTCAATGAGTAATTTTGATTTACTCAACACTTTTTTACATGAGGCACAACACGTCTTAGGTGAAATGACCTAGTTACTCAGTGTGATAACCGTATTGCTTCTCTATTTGGAGAATAGAGGTAGCATTAGAAGTATCTTTGGCATGAGTAGACACCTTGATCAGAGGCCAGAATCCTCAGTTATTTGATATAGCCATGCCATTGCTCTGTCATATTTTCACATTATTTTCAATTATTTTTAAGCAGAGTTAACTATGGTACTTCATGACACAGTCCTTTGGACATGTTTCTCAGTAACCATAGTCATTACTCTGTCCACAATATTTCTTTTAAGACAATTTTAGACAAAATAAATGTTTAAGAACAATACTTACACTATGCATCTCAACCAAAGTAAATCAGGGTTTCAACTTTTCAGATTTCAGGAAGTATTACATGAATTTACATGAGACAAACAGTTAGGATTTATTAAAAGATTTAATCAGATATTTTCAAGTCCTTTAAGTTTAAACTTAAGAATACATTAGACTTAAACCAATTCAAATCAACAAATATTTTTAAACATGTACAATAGAAGATTCCTCATTAGGAATGATTTCAGATTTATGAAGTAGTACACAAGCTGATGTTTTCTTCAACTTGCATAGAAAGTGATGAATTCATTAGTCATTCTTGTCACAAAGTGGATCAGCCAGAATTTTAGGAAGCTCAGTTAACTACAGTGAGTTGACCGATATTTCAAGAAAAGCAGTAGGAAGTATGAGGTTGAGATTTAACAAAAGTTCAGAAGCCAAAAGCAGAGATTGAATTTCAGTCAAGCAAATCTAACAGGATTAAAACTCTCCTTCAACACAATAAGGAGCAGTAGACAAAGTTTCAGATTTCAGAGTTCAGATGAGAATCAGTATGGCCAAGGATATCCAAACAGTTCAGGAATTTTGATACTCCCCCTTAGCAAATGCAGTGTTTGGAGAGAGTCATCATTTAGAGTTCAACAAATGTGAATTAAACCAAGAAGCAAACCATCAGTTATTCAGATGAGAATTCTGAGTATCGATTGACCAGAATGGGAAATGTTGGTCGACCGAACCGGACAGAGATGCAATGCAGTCAGTCACTTCTTTTTGGAATTTTCTATAAAAGATTGACATGCAATGCAATTACTACATGTATGCATTTGCAGTGACTTTCCTAAAAGCATTATATGGACACATGTGGCATGAAGCTCTCCTTCAGTAAATTAAGGAGTAGCAGATAGAGATTTCAGATTCAAGACAAGTGAGAGTTCAGATGATGAATAATTCAGAGGCAGTCAACAGAAGTCATTTGATTATGTGAATCACTGACACCCAGGTATAGCAAGATGAGTTAAAAAAATGTAGACAGTGAGAATTCAGACATTGACAGACTAATGACAAAATACTCCCCCTATCTATATGCAGTGAACCACCTCTTTTTGAAATTTCCAAGATAATGATCTGCAATGCAATCAACTATATGTATACAAATGCATTAACTCCCCTCAACTAGATGCATTGACCAATCATATGAGATATGGAGACCATGCAGGGCACTTAACTTTATAGAGATATGCATGAGATACAATATCTCCTTTGACACACTCCCCCTAAATTTATGCTTTATATGACTGAACTCAAAGTGCAATATATGCAATGAAATATATGCAGGGAGTATTATGAATTATGCTCATGTAAATCTAGACTGCTCAATATGCAAATTTTTGACCAATGGTACTGGGTAGAGGGCTTGGTCTAATGACCACCTCATACATAGTAAGAACTTCCAGACAGATTACACATGTCCTTTAGAAACTTACCATTCGATAAACCATCATAGTCATGCAAGACAATGCAATGCAAATACAGTACCAACACAGTCCTAAATGCATCAGATTTTCAATGACTGTATGTCAAACAGATGTGTAAGCAATCAATTGACATATGCAATTCACATATATGCACAAAATTGCAGACTATGCTCATGAGTTTATAGTCTGATGAGGACATCACCAGCTATCCCCTTTGTTCGAGGATCCCGATGCTCGCCAACTATGCTACATCTTGTTCGCCACTATATTTCGAGTCATATGATGTAATTTTCATTTTCTTATCATGTACTTTTCCTTTTATTTGAGTCCAATACCTAGGTTAGGTAGCTATTTACCTAAGTCTAGAGTCATTATGATGGTTAATGGGCCCAATTATATGGGCTAGGCCCAGGGGCGCCCCCTTCCCCTTGGTTAAGTGTTAGTAGTCCAAAAGTCAGGGACTTATGTGAAAATGTGGGACTCCTATAAATAGGACCCCAATCCCTCATTTGGAAGCTAATGAAGTATTGATAAAAAAAAGTTGCCACAAGGATTTGTGCGTCTCTCTCTCTCTCTCTCTAAGGGGTGGATTCCCCTCTCTCTCTCCCTCTCTCTCTCTCTCTAAAGGGGGCGGCCCCCTCTCTCTCTCCTCCCCTCTCTCTCTCCCTTGGGCGACCCTGCCCCTTCACCTCCCTCCCCTGCCACATCACCCTCCACCTCAGCCTCCCACCCTTTCACCTCCCCAAGACCCATTACTCCCCTTTAGTGCCTCCACTTCCCAAGCAACCCTTCCCCTTCCCCATACAACCTTTCACCTTCCCAAGGGAGAATCCCTTCTCCTAGGCACCCCTTCCCCTCCCCAAGGCAACCCCTTCCTATTCCCTAGACCACCATTAAACCCTCCATTAACCCACCACTCCAAATCCAAAGGCAACCCTCCCCATCCCCTTGGCCATTTGCGCACCCACCTCCCACCATCTCCCATTGGCTTTGGCCGACCACCCCTCCCCAAGCCCACTTGCGCCCCCCTCACCCCACCTCCACCAAGAGAGACCGCCTCCATCCACCCCCCCCTCTGCAGCTCACCCCTTTCCCTCCCAGGTGCATCCACGGCGACTCCAGCATCCCACGGCATCGTCTTCGTCATCGACGTTGAAGATCTCCTTGTTCTGTAGCTCAAAGGCTTGAGCAAAAACATTGCTCAAGTTTTCAGCATCCACAGCGTCTTCCATATTGCAAACCAGTCCGAGCTCCCTTCAAAGAATTCGTGCGCCTTCAAGTCCTCTTCACGTGCAAGGTGGAATCGTCTCGTTCTGACTTCACTACAGATCGTGGTGCCCATTCTCGTGCGGCTGCGCCAGATTTGAGCCAGAACCTGAGGTCCGTTTGGCAGAGGCTGCACCGACGTCAACAGCGTGATTCAGCCTGAACTCTCTTCTGAGAGTTGTTTCTTCTCTGAGTCTTCAATGCTCTCGAGGTGGTCTTGCCTCGTTCTGACTTCGGCACAGTGCGTGGCGTTCGTTCTCCCACGACTGCACAGATCAGGGGCCACCCAGTCTACCCAGACTGTGTGCCTACCTTGCAGAGCGTGCCACGCCCAACCTGTTCGTCGTCGGCCCAGGACGTCCTCAGAAAAGTTGTGCCCCTTGACGACACAAAATCAACCCAGGTGGTTTCGTCCCATTCTGATCTCGGTGCAGAGAGTTCCAACACGGCCTTCGTCTCCCTGTCTGGCTGTTCTCCCAGAAATCAGAAGCTTACTACATCTGCGACCACGCCCGGCTCGGTAATCCAATGGAGCCCATCTTTTGAGGGTACTTAGACCTCTCCGTCGGCCATCCGACCGAGTTGGTCCCGCCTCGTTCGGAGTTCTACAGCGAGCGTACCGGCGACTGCACCACGGCGGCGCAGATCTGTCCAGCGGGACAGGTTCGTGCATGACCTCTTCGTCGGCCGGCCACGCCCTCCAGCGACCTCAGAACAAGGCCAAACTTCCAGGAGCACCCCTGGACTTCTCCAGCAACATTTTGGTGCTAGCGGCGTCATGTTCGGAGTCCCGTGCGTGGCGTACTTTTCAGAGCCTCGCGGTTCTGTCCTATAGGACAGCGTGTAGTGGTGTCTAATCTCCCCTCCCCGCCTGGCCGGCTTAGCGCCCCTCCCTGTGTGGAGGTAGTATTTTAGTGTAACCAAGATTGTCCCCACCCCTAGTCCAACCCCCCTGTGTGGGGAGTAGTGTATGTATTGTTCGAACAGGGGAAGCTTCATCGGCGCAGTGTGCGGGAAATCCACACTTCCCCGCTCGCCCATCGTCTCCGAACGGGATTGGTGTCTTCACACCGATCAGGTGAGCCACTCACACTCCTCTTTGCTGGATTCCTTTGCTTAATTAGTATTGCATCTTAGTACCGTCGGCGTTAAGAGAGTGCCCGAACCCGAATTATCTTTTAATTACGTGACTACCGCGGGTGAGCTGTGAGAGTGACACTACATCCCACGCCCTCGGCGTGCCGGCCGCCCTTGATATTGGGCATCCCTGGCCCATTGGGGTCCATCCCTAGCTGGCCATACCCTTGGAACCTTGAGGTCCAACCTCGGACCCTCACCGCCATCGCCGGTCCACCTACGGACCCGAGTGTGCCAACGCGAGTGAGTCCGCTTGTGTGACATTGCCAAATTATTGTGTTGCTTGCAATTCTAGGTCCGAGGATTTGTGTCACATCAAATGGTATCAGAGCAAGTTTTAGACTTGTCTCTACGAGTCTAGTCCTAGGGCATTGGCATTTGAGTCTCCCTTGCATCATGTTTTCCATCACTCCCTTGCATGACCACCCTAGGGAGACACCCCAACTATCCATGGACCAATTTGACGCTTTCATCAACAAATGTCATAACTGTATAGATACCCTCACCTCCCGGCTTGATCGGCTTGAAGCAAAAGGGAACCACGGCCCTAGAGCTTGGTCACCTCGGGATGGATTTGGAGCCAATGAACCCCCACTTAGGAGCAATGGCCTTAGAGTCTTGCCTCCCCGGGATGAGTTTGATAGGAAAGGGTTAGGCTATGATCCTTACTATGAGAGGTCCCAACACTATGGGCGTGAGGAGAGACGCCCCTGGGATAACCTAGACAACCAATCCTCAAGAATGATGCAATTCTCTAGGTCTTCTAGGTTCACTCCACGACCGGATGATTCCAATGACATGGGACCCCGTCCCAACCTAGACCCTCTCCCGAAGACACCCATGCCATGTCCTAACGGAAGTACCCCAATTCGGCCCACAAATCCTCCTCCCACCCCTTTCCAAAAGGAACTTAAGGGGGTGACCGAAGTCTATGAGGCTCCCCTAGATTGGGAAGAAGAATATGAAGCCCAATTGGGTCAAGAGAACTCATTCCTTCCCAAAGAAAACCCACTCAGCCAAATTGGGTGCACCCTCCCCTATGAGTTACAAGATGCCCAACCTAGGCCTCCACTACTACCCCTCCCCATTCTATCCCAAGTCCCCCATTACCCACCACCCAAAGAGCACCACATGCCAGTCATCATCACCCCACCCACAAAGGACCTACTCACCTCCTTGGTAGAAGAAACCATGATCCCCACACCCGACCCCCTAGTAGGGAACACCCCAGAACCACTCCCCACCTTGGAGGAAAATCATGGCCAAAATAAGGAAGAAATTTCACCTTTCATGCCACCCCCGCCAATTGGGAGTGAACTCATCATAAATGGGCCCTTGGTTAGATGGCTTGTGGAAAACCGGGCTCACCCTATCCTGCCCCATGCCTACCCTTCCATGGAACAACACCTCCCCATAGTACCCTTATCCACCTATCACACCACAATCCAATCATCCTATCAAGTGGAAACATTAGGGGATCTTCTTAAGGGTATAGCTTGGCAAATGGAGTTAACTGGCATGTTGACTACAGTAGCCGACCGACCTAGGAGCCTTGACCTCCTACACCTATGTGTCGGATCCATCTCCTCCATTTACACTATGGGTTGCTACACTAGCGACCTTCTTTTACTCCTCCCTACACCCGACGAGCCCGATGCTATCCACAAACTAGAGTTGCTTGTCTCAGGTAGAACATCCAGCCCTCCAGTCATGGCCGACCATCCCACCAAAAACTTTGGCCCGATCATTTTACTAGAGGAGGAGAATCCGCCATCAAATGGTTGTGAGGACCATGAGGACCTAGAGTTCCTCTCCTTAGGTGACCCTTACCATGACCCCTTCGATCCCTTCCTATGCCCCCCCACCTTACTCACCACCAACCTTTTCCTACCCCAACCGACCTTATTGGACCAAGCCCACTCCATTTTCCTAGACCCCTTTGACCCCTATGAGTGGAAACTCTCACACCAAGCCATATACATAGGAGAAACCATTTGGATGGGAATGCATGTGCCACTACATTTTGCATCATTTGGTAGGGCTAGTAAGCCCAGTCATCTCATACATGTCACACACACTTTAGGCCCAATGCATGACTGGCTCACATTTGGATGTGCTGGTCCTCCCTCATTCATCATTGATCATATGCATGTTAGGAGCATCTACGGGTGTCCGGATCCCCCGGCATTCATCACCACTTTGTGTGATAGGTTCCCCTACAGATACCATGGCCCTCCAACCATTGTTATGAAGCCCATGCATGATAGGGCCACTTGTGGCTGCCCCGGTCCACCTAAGTTCATCAAGGTCCACATGGCATCACAGCATGATAGGTCAATTTACGGTTGCCCCGGTCCACCTTTACACACCAAGCTTTTCACACCCACACCGCATCATAGTGCATGGCATACGCATACACGCAAGCAATTCGCAATGAGCGGTGAGGTTCACAAAGAGCGGATAAGAGCTCGCGAGCGCCACTTGGAATTTCAAGTAGGCGATTTGGTGATGATGGCATCGGAGTGGCTCTACCTTAGGGTCACCTCCCATTCGAGGGCACGAGGACTTGGACCTTTCCCTGTTCCTAGTGGCTTTGGCAAACACAGCTTATGGATTGAATTTACCAATGGGTTATGGGATATACCCCACTTCTCACGTGGCAGACCCGGCACCCTATATGGGCACCGCGGTGGATCCTAGTGAGTGATTTGAGCCTATACCTTCCTTTAAGAGGGACACCCCGGAGAGCTCCCACAAAATAGCCTTAAGAGCCTGACGTGTGCACATAGGGGCAATACTAGGCAAGCAGGGTTCCATCGCCAGCAAGAGGGTGTGCCCAAGCCACCTTGAGAGGATGAAGGACCGTCCCCTGGTCGCAGATGCGGGTTGAGTTTGGAGGTTGAGGTTTGCCCTGAGCTGCTTTAGAGGACCACTCCCCCGGTGGGCCCATACTCGACGGAGTCGAGTTCTCTGCACCCCGAGGGTATGATGAGGACATCACCAGCTATCCCCTTTGTTCGAGGATCCCGATGCTCGCCAACTATGCTACATCTTGTTCGCCACTATATTTCGAGTCATATGATGTAATTTTCATTTTCTTATCATGTACTTTTCCTTTTATTTGAGTCCAATACCTAGGTTAGGTAGCTATTTACCTAAGTCTAGAGTCATTATGATGGTTAATGGGCCCAATTATATGGGCTAGGCCCAGGGGCGCCCCCTTCCCCTTGGTTAAGTGTTAGTAGTCCAAAAGTCAGGGACTTATGTGAAAATGTGGGACTCCTATAAATAGGACCCCAATCCCTCATTTGGAAGCTAATGAAGTATTGATAAAAAAAAAGTTGCCACAAGGATTTGTGCGTCTCTCTCTCTCTCTCTCTCTAAGGGGTGGATTCCTCTCTCTCCCTCCCTCTCTCTCTCTCTCTAAAGGGGGCGGCCCCCTCTCTCTCTCCTCCCCTCTCTCTCTCCCTTGGGAGACCCTGCCCCTTCACCTCCCTCCCCTGCCACATCACCCTCCACCTCAGCCTCCCACCCTTTCACCTCCCCAAGACCCATTACTCCCCTTTAGTGCCTCCACTTCCCAAGCAACCCTTCCCCTTCCCCATACAACCTTTCACCTTCCCAAGGGAGAATCCCTTCTCCTAGGCACCCCTTCCCCTCCCCAAGGCAACCCCTTTCTATTCCCTAGACCACCATTAAACCCTCCATTAACCCACCACTCCAAATCCAAAGGCAACCCTCCCCATCCCCTTGGCCATTTGCGCACCCACCTCCCACCATCTCCCATTGGCTTTGGCCGACCACCCCTCCCCAAGCCCACTTGCGCCCCCCTCACCCCACCTCCACCAAGAGAGACCGCCTCCATCCACCCCCCCCTCTGCAGCTCACCCCTTTCCCTCCCAGGTGCGTCCACGGCGACTCCGGCATCCCACGGCATCGTCTTCGTCATCGACGTTGAAGATCTCCTTGTTCTGCTGCTCAAAGGCTTGAGCAGAAACGTTGGTCAAGTTTGCAGCGTCCACACCGTCTTCCACATTGCAAACCAGTCTGAGCTCCGTTCAAAGAATTCGTGCGCCTTCAAGTCCTCTTCACGTGCGAGGTGGAATCGTCTCGTTCCAACTTCACTACAGATCGTGGTGCCCATTCTCGTGCGGCTACGCCAGATTTGAGCCAGAACCTGAGGTCCATTTGGCAGAGGCTGCACCGACGTCAACAGCGCGATTCAGCCTGAACTCTCTTCTGAGAGTTGTTTCTTCTCCAAGTCCTCAATGCTCCCGAGGTGGTCTAGCCTCGTTCTGACTTCGGCACAGTGCGTGGCGTTTGTTCTCCCACCACTGCGCAGATCAGGGGCTACCCAATCTACCCAGACTGTGTGCCTACCTTGCAGAGCATGCCACACCCAACCTGTTCGTCGTCAGCCCAGGACGTCTGCAGCAAAGTTGTGCCCCTTGACGACACAAAATCAACCCAGGTGGTTTCGTCCCATTCTGATCTCGGTGCAGAGAGTTCCAACACGGCCTTTGTCTCCCTATCTGGCTATTCTCCCAAAAATCAGAAGCTTAATACATCTGCGACCACGCCCGGCTCGGTAATCCAATGGAGCCCTCTTTTGAGGGTACTTAGACCTCTCCGTCGGCCATCTGACCGAGTTGGTCCCGCCTCGTTCGGAGTTCTACAGCGAGCGTACCGGTGACTGCACCACGGCGGCGCAGATCTGTCCAGCGGGACAGGTTCGTGCATAACCTCTTCGTCGGCCGGCCACGCCCTCCAGCGACCTCAGAACAAGGCCAAACTTCCAGGAGCACCCTTGGACTTCTCCAGAAACATTTGGTGCTATCGGCGTCGCGTTCGGAGTCCCGTGCGTGGCGTACCTTTCAGAGCCTCGCGGTTCTATCCTATAGGACAGCGTGTAGTGGTGTCTAATCTCTCCTCCCCACCTGGCTGGCTTAGCGCCCCTCCCTGTGTGGAGGTAGTGTTTTATTGTAACCAAGATTGTCCCAACCCCTAGTCCAACCCCCCTGTGTGGGGAGTAGTGTATGTATTGTTCGAACAGGGGAAGCTTCATCGGCGCAGTGTGCGGGAAATCCACACTTCCCCGCTCGCCCATCGTCTCCGAACGGGATTGGTGTCTTCACACCGATCAGGTGAGCCACTCACACTCCTCTTTGCTGGATTCCTTTGCTTAATTAGTATTGCATCTTAGTACCATCGGCATTAAGAGAGTGGCTGAACCCGAATTATTGTTTAATTGCGTGACTACCGCAGGTGAGCTGTGAGAGTGACACTACATCCCACGCCCTCGGCGTGCCGGCCGCCCTTGATATTGGGCATCCCTGGCCCATTGGGGTCCATCCCTAGCTGGCCATACCCTTGGAACCTTGAGGTCCAACCTCGGACCCTCACCGCCATCGCCGGTCCACCTACGGACCAGACTGTGCCAACGCGAGTGAGTCCACTTGTGTGACATTGCCAAATTATTGTGTTGCTTGCAATTCTAGGTCCGAGGATTTGTGTCACATCATAGTCTTTTCTATGTACACAATCAAATGTCAAAACATTAGTGTATGCAGATGAGAAATGAATTCAACATGTCTTCAATGAATATGTGCACACACAGCTCAAAGTATGAACAAATAAACTCATGTAACTCAATGCAAATGTCAAAACAAATAAAAGAACATGTATGCATGAAACTTTTGACTAATCAGATTTAACATGATATGCAGTTTCAACAGAACAATATGAAGAATGCAAATGTTACCTGAACAATGCAAGAATGGGGTTTTACCACTTTTGGTGCCTTGGTTTATTTACCCCTCTTTATTTTTCAGCTCCAAGACACTCCTGGAAACATAGAGCCTCATTTTGCAAATTGAGATACCCAAGAATTCTTGGGTCCTCCATGGTCAGTAGCACCTCTGAATGGTGCTCTCCATAGTTTTTGAGCATAAGAATCATCAAATTTTATCATGAAACAGTTAGACATAGAATGTCCAAACTGACCACAGTGATAACAAGAATTCTGAATATTTTTCATGTTCACATGAGAATTGAATTTATGTGCATGAACATGATTGCTTCTTTTTTTCACATGCAAGTTTGATCTTTTATGATTAGCCAGCCAACAGTCAGTAGCCCTATGGCCTGACTTTCCACACTTGAAGCACACAACATACTGGTTTTTTAAAGCAGATTTATTCCTATCAAGAACCTTTTTATTTACAGGGAATTTGCCAAATTCAGAATTCAATCTATTTCCCTGAGCATGCCAACAGTCCTTGACTGTATGGCCATGCTTTTCCCATTCAAAGCACCTAATATACTTTCCCTTAGAGGCAGAAGTAGTTCTATCAAAAATATTTTTCTTAGCAGGGAAGTTAACATATTTAGAATTGAATCTCTTTCCTTGAGTCTGTCAACATTGAGCAGTAATGTGGCCTATTTTTTCACAGTTAAAATAGTGAGCATTCTTTTTCAGATATGCATGAAACTTCTTAGCATTCAGGTCATCTTGTTTCATTAATCTACATTCATGCATGAGATGACCTATCTTATGACAGTAAAAATATTGAATCCTTTTATTATGAACAGAAGAGGATTTCTTAACCTGAGTATTTCTAGCATGAATTTTATCAGTTTTTAGATCATCCTTCATCACAAAACAATCAGCCATCTCGTGACCCATTTTTTTACAATAAAAACATTTAACATTCTTTCCTTCAATATAGAGTATCTTGGCCTGAGATTTTTCAGCATGTAATTTATTTCTCTTCCTTTTTAAAATTTTCTTTTTCTGATTTTTATTCTGTTTTATTTTCTGAACAGTAATTTGTTTTGGGGATTTACTTGAAGTACCAGCTACATCAGAGCTTTGCACAAAGGTGGTGTATAGCTGATTTGTAATAACTCCCTTAATTTCAGAACTGCAACTAATCCCCTTTCTTGAATTATCATCCTCACCTTCCTTGACAACTTTTATTTTTCCTTTATTTTTAACAGATTTGGATAATGAGTTTTTCAGATCATGAATTTTATTTTCTAGGGAAACAATTTATAATTCATAACTAGCAATCTCCTGTTCACTGCAATTAACACATTCACTTAGCACTTTGTTTGCAGTTTTATATTTCTCAAGTTCTTATTCCAGATTGCTCAGTTTTTCAGATTCTTCTTTGCAAGCAATTTTTTTCTTTTCTAATGCAAGAAGTCTTTCAGATATAGTAGTATTCAATTGCTTCAGTTGTTCATTTTCTTTTACTATTTATTCATTCTTAACCAGTTCATTAAGTAAGATTTGATCATCTCCTGATGATTTCAGTTTATTCTCTAGTTCAGAAATCTTAACAGTGATTTCATTGTTTTCATTTTTCAGCAAGGAAATTTGTTCTTTTTGCTTGACAAGTTCAGCTTGATTTTCTTCTTGAAGTCTTTTAACCTTTTCATTTTTCTCTACAATCTGTCTTTTGTAGATTTCATTCTCAGACTTCAGTTCATTCATTTCTAAAATAGTATTGTCAAAACCTTCCACTTGTTTCTTATAATTCTGAATATCAATCAAACAAGCATCATGAGACTTTTTCAGTTTTAAACAATTTTCACAAGGTAAGTTAGAGCAGTTTTGATCAATCTTTTTTTTCAGCTTTTTATTTTCAGATTACATTTTCCTAGATTTCACTAGCAGTTCATCATACATCTCTACCAGTTCATCAAATGAAATATCTTCTGATTCAGTGCTTACCTGGGATGTTGTTTCTTCAGTCTGATCCCTTCGATTGGCCATCAGGCACTCTTCTTTTTGCCCCTCATGAATAGATATGACTCTGTCCATGATCTCTTTTCCAGATGTACATCCTGCAATATAGGGAAACATATCAATGTTCACTAAATCTCTCAGAGTGTTAAAGACTAGGCCATTCTCACTGTCTTTTATCCTATCCTCTTTAGACCATTTGGTCTGATTTTGAGGTAATTTATGTGGGCCTTTTGATATGAGACTCCATAATTTTGTATCAATGGAGTTCATGTATGCACAAAGGCCACCAAGCCATGAATTAAGATTGGAACCATTGAAGACAGTAGGAGATGCCATTGAAAACAATTGAACTGATTCAGTTTTATCTGCTAGAAAGCACTATATGAAAGATGCACTGAACTAAAAATAGTAAGACACCAAATCAACACAGAAAAGCACCTAATCACAAATTAGCAGGACCCTCTGTAGATCATTGGATCTGGAAGTCAGAGACCTGCTCTGATACCAATTGTTGAGTCTATTAGATGGTGCAAACAGGATTCAGAGGGGGGGGGGTGAATGAATCCCCTTAACGATTCATGCCAATTTTAGAGTTCTGAATCACAAAACTTATCTATGCAGAAGTGGAAACTTATCTACGCTGAATTAAAACAGATAGACTTGAAATCTGCAGTATAAACCGATCCTAAACATTCATGTAGAGCTGAAAACACAAGAATACAAACCACGCAATGCTCAAGGATTTTTAGGTGGTTCGATCGTCCAGACCTACATCCACCCCACACTTAACCTAAGTGTGGCTTCTGCTGACACACAGCTTGAACCGCTGGGCTTCACAGCTTGCCTACAACAATTGGGCATCACAGCTTCCCATCTGCTGATTCACAGCTTCAACCACTGGGCATTATAGCTTACGCCTTTGCTGATACACAGCTTCACTGGGCCTTACAGCTTAGCCTCCGCTGACTGACAGCTTGTTACAAGAGTATAAGAAAATAACGAAACTTGAATGCACTAGCGACAGAAAGCTAGATATTAAAGCTCAAAAGAATATAGCTCACTAAGGAGCAATCATGAACTTGATTTAATCCAAGCCACAGACAAACTGTAGGGACTCCAAGCTAGGATCCCTTCTTCTTTCTCTTCATGAGCATTGCACCTTCTCTGCAACTCTTTTCTTCTTCTTCTCACAATACTTTGCTTTTCCCTCTCTTCTACTTTATTCACAGCCACTTTCTAATTCTTCAGATCTCTTGCTCAGCTCTCTTCTTCTCTAATTCTGATTTCTCTCGCTTGATCCTCACTTTCTGATGGCTACTTCTTCTTCAACTCACTTCTCCTTTTTCCTTAGTTCCCTTTGACACTTCTGCTCTATATTTCGCGCTAACCGCTTCTGAAGATGACTCCCTTTTTATATACTCCAGGAGATGGGCGTGTGACTACCATGTTTCCTGCCCAATTGTCCAAGCAGATCTTATCTAGATCTTTCCACGTGTCAGCATCACAGTGCCGCTGCTTTACATATATGTGGCAGGATCGCCTGTTCCGGTCCTTGCCGTGGATCACGAGCCATCAACCTGGTACTTTATATAACATGTGCAGTTTGCTTAGTAGATGCTCGCCCATTGGCTGGCCTGGCAATATAACAGATAGAGTGTTAGCTATTGATAATGTGCACAAACCTATCAAGCATTCAATGAAAACATGTACGGACTATATATGGAGGCTTGACGCACTAGGACCGACCTTGTCTTGCCCAAGACAAAGATTGCACAGACCTTATATGCAGTTCTAAGAAAATGTGCCCCAACTATATGAGAATATGCACTGACCTATATAAATGCAGACTAGTAACTAGCACCGACCTGGTAACTAGCACCGACCTTGATATATGCAAACTGGTAACTAGCACCGACCTTGTTGTGCAGACAACACTGACTAACGTAGACTTCGATGCACACAAGCATAGGGTAGCACATAATACATATCAATGAGTCCTAGCTAACGTAGACCCTGGTGCAGATAAACACAAGGTGACTCAGACCTTGAAATGTATAAGACCTTATTGACGTTGACTCTAGTGAATGCAATATGCAACTAACGTCGAGTTTATTTCACAAGAGGTGTAGACTAGCTCAGACTAACTTAGACTTAGCTCAGACTAACACAGACTTACAGAGTGAAACAAATGCACTGACTCAGACTTGACAAAACATGAATGTTGACATAGTACTTATGTGAAAAAATGATTATTTGACCAAATCATAATCTGATACAAGAGTTGACTGTGCGTTGACCAATAGTTAACAACATATTATATTCAAGCACATATAAGCACATATGAACTGTATCAACACATCATATGAACCCTTAGCATATTTAAGCACAAATGAACCATGAATCATGATTTACACTACACACATGATTCATAGTATGTCATTTATCAAAACTAGGGTTCCAACATCTTCATCATCTGCTTTGCACATCTGCTGCTGAGTTACAGCTTTCTTTCCTTTCTTTCTCTTTTTCTTCAGCTGATTTAGACATAGGTGTGTCACCAATTTATCTAGCCGGGGGTATATTAGCTACTAGGGCAGGAGAGCGCTCACGCCTTCAGGGAAGGTGTGAGGGGTTCGCTCCACTGCGGTGCAACTTCTCCCGAGGCCAAACTTTGATTTGCATAGGCTGAATGTCGGAGGATAAAGGGGGTTTATGGGCCGATAGGGCCAGAGGGTGAAGCCAATAGTTTGTTCATAGACCTCGTCGATGGTGATGAGGTTTGCAAATGACATACTTATCGGTGCGTTTAAATGCCAAAGATAAGGAGTGAGTTTATTTCTCGACAGGGACGAAGGGTCCGAGTTAAGGGCCAATTCATTGACTTTGCTAATGAAAACGAGGGTTGAGGGTAAGTTTATTCATCGACATGGGTTAACTGTCGAATCCAAGAAGTTTGTTTATCGATGGGGATGGAAGGTCCAGGTTGACTGTTTGTTTATCGATTTCGCCGATGATGATGAAAATCGATGGTACATTTGTTCATCAGCATGGGTTAAATGCCGAAGCAAGAAGTTTGTTTACCGACGGGGATGAAAGGTCCAAGCCGATAGTTTGTTTATCGATTTCGCTGATGATGATGAAAATTGACGGTAGATTTGTTCATCGGCATGAGTTAAATGCCGTAGCAAGAGGTTTGTTTACCGACAAGGACGAAAGGTCTGAGCCGATGGTTTATTCATCAATTTCGTCGATGATGATGAAAATCAACGGTAGATTTGTTCATCAACATGGGTTAAATGCCGAAGCAAGAGGTTTGTTTACTGACGGGGATGAAAGGTCCGAGCTGATAGTTTATTCATCGATTTCACCGATGATGACGAAAATCAATGGTAGGTTTTTTCATCGGCATGGGTTAAATGCCGAAGCAAGGAGTTTGTTGCTGCATAGGCATAAGGCTTATGCCGGTGGGACGTGATATATCTGTCACACACAGGGATTCCCGTGGGACATGAATGATAAATGAGGTAGCAACATCATTTTCATCATCATTTTTTTAAACCACATTACTGACTTAAGTGCCCTTTCGGATTTTCACCGAAGCCATCCCCCTCTTGCTTTTGCTCACACGCCCTTTCTGATTTTCACGTGGTAGGGTACCCAATTTTTCCTGCAGTGCCCTTTCTGATTTTTGCCACAGTCGGGTTATAGCCATTTTTGCCCTTGTCCAGGATATCTGAACAAATCTGGCGAGGCACCTCTATTTTAAGCCTCATTTCATTTTCACATATATATATTTTTTATCATCATTTTTTATTTGCAACATAGTCGCCTGTCTTTGCCAAGGATTTTGGCAATGAGTTGATTTGCAGAATTGACGCCAAGGAGAGCAGGGGTATGTTCGTTGGCATTGGCTAGATGCCGAAGCAAGGATGGGTTTATTCATTAACGAGGACGAAAGGTCCGGGTTAACGGGATACTGACCAATATTGACAATGATGACAAGGGTCAGTGCCAGTTTGTTCATCGACATTAGCTAAATGCTGAAGCAAAGATGGGTTTATTCATTAACGAGGACAAAAGGTCCGGGTTAACAGGATACTGACCGATCTTGATGATGATGACAAAGGTCAGTGCTGGTTTGTTCATCGGCTTTGGCTAAATGCCGAAGTAAAGATGGATTTATTCATTAACGAGGATAAAAGGTCCGGGTTAATGGGATACTGACCGATCTTGATGGTGATGACAAGGGTCGGTGCTGGTTTGTTCATTGGCATTGGCTAAATGCGAAGCAAAGATGGGTTTATTCATTAACGTGGACGAAAGGTTCGGGTTAATGGGATACTGATCGATCTTGACAATGATGACAAGGGTCAGTGCTATTTTGTTCATCGACATTGGCTAAATACCGAAGCAAAGATGGGTTTATTCATTAACGAGGATGAAAGGTCTGTGTTAACGGGATACTGACCGATCTTGATGATGATGACAAGGGTTAGTGCTGGTTTGTTCATCGACATTGGCTAAATGCCGAAGCAAAGATGGGTTTATTCATTAACGAGGATGAAAGGTCCGGGTTAACAGGATACTAACCGATCTTGACGATGATGACAAGGGTCAGTGCTGGTTTGTTCATCGGCATTGGCTAAATGTCGAAGCAAAGATGGGTTTATTCATTAACGAGGATGAAAGGTCTGGGTTAACGGGATACTAACCGATCTTGATGATGATGACAAGGGTCAATGCTGGTTTGTTCATCGACATTGGCTAAATGCCAAAGCAAAGATGGGTTTACTCATTAATGAGGATGAAAGGTCCGGGTTAATGGGATACTGATCGATCATGACGATGATGACAAGGGTCAGTGCTGGTTTGTTCATCGGCATTGGCTAAATGCCGAAGCAAAGATGGGTTTACTCATTAACGAGGATGAAAGGTCCGGGTTAATGGGATACTGACCGATCTTGATGATGATGACAAGGGTCAGTGCTGATTTGTTCATCGACATTGGCTAAATGCCAAAGCAAAGATGTGTTTATTCATTAACAAGGACAAAGGGTCCGAGTTAACGGGATACCGACCGATCTTGACGATGATGACAAGGGTCAGTGCTGGTTTGTTCATCGGCATTGGCTAAATGCCGAAGCAAAGATGGGTTTATTCATTAACGAGGATGAAAGGTCCGGGTTAACAAGATACTGATCGATCTTGATGATGATGACAAGGGCCAGTGTTGGTTTGTTCATCGGCATTGGCTAAATGCCGAAGCAAAAGGAAAGTTTGTTTATTGATGGGGACGAAAGGTCTGAGTCGATAGTTTTGAGAGAAGTAGATCTCCGGTGGGACTTGTGATGAACATCCTATCTGGAGTTTCATAGGGACGTAGGTAAAGAGGAACTTTTGATTATCACCTTACTGACCTAAGTGCCCTTTCGAGTTTTCATGTGATGGTGTACCCAATTTTGCCTGCAGCGCCCTTTTAGGTTTTCGCCACAGCTGGGTTGCGGCCATTTTTGCCCTTGTCTAGGATATCTGAACAAGACTGGCGGGGCACCTCTATTTTAAGCCCCATTTTTTTTTGAATGGAGATATCGGGCCGGCGTATGGTGCTCGATCCTGATTGTTTGGTTCGTTCGTGTTGTAGCAACATGTAGGTGTTGGCTAAGGCATGAAGCCTTGCGCCAAAAAGGTTTATTCGTTGACAAGAGGGTAATGTCAACGCAAGAAAAGGAGTTTGTGTGCCGATTTGGATGTAGGGTCCGCAATGGCAATAATGTGTAGATATCGACTAGGGCATAAAGCCTTGTGCCGAAAAAGGTATATTTGTTGGCAAGAAGATAATGCCAACGCAAGGAAAAGGGTTTATGCGCCGATTTGGATGTAGGGTTCACAATGGCGATAATGTGTAGATACCGGCTAGGGCATAAATCCTTGCGCCGGAAAAGGTTTATTCGTCAGCAAGAAGATAATGCCAACGCAAGGAAAAGGGTTTATGCGCCGATTCAGATGTAGGGTCCGCAATGGCGATAATGTGTAGATATCGGCTAAGGCATAAAGCCTTGCACTGACACTGTGTATTCGTAGGCGTGGGGATAATGCCAATGCAAAGGAAATGGTTTATACACCAATGCGGACGTAAGGTCCAACATGGTGATGATGTGTTGTTAGCCTAGTGGGACTATGTGGGGTCCTCAAGGAGCCTTGGGATTAGTGTATACCGGGGAGGCTTTGGCAATTGCGGGCCAATGGCCTTAGAATGCTGGGTGGGTATTTTGGAGAGCTCAGCCAGGGCGGAGTGCCACTAGACCAAGGTAGATTTCGGTCATTCTTCGAACGCTGGCAAGGCTGGATGGTACAGCTTCAGGTGTTTCCCATTGAGCGGGGAGAACTGAACTACCCCCTTATGGTCTACTAGAACGTAGGCACCACCTTCGTAGACTCGGTGGATGACATATGGTCCAACCCACTTTTCAACCAACTTCCCATTGGGGTTGGAGGCCATTACTTCTTTTCTTTTGACCATCACTAGGTTGCCTTTCTTGAATTCTCGCCCTTTGACCAACTTGTCGGAAGCACGGGGCATGTGAGCTTGGTATAGTTGAATGTTTTGTTGTGCCCGGAGGCATCTTCCTTCAAGCTCAGCAAGCTCCTCTAGTCTTCTTTCGATGTTTACTTGTTTGTCGTTTGTCAAGACATTTTGTATAGCGACTCGCAGTGACGGCACTTCCAGCTCTATTGGTACCACTGCCTCTGACCCATATACCAGGGAGAATGGTGAACAGCCGGTTGGAGTTTTATAGACTGTACGATAAGCCCATAGTGCTTTGTACATTTTCTCTTCCCAGTCTCTCTTGCTAGAGTTGACGGTCTTGGCTAGAAGGGTGCAGAGAGTCTTGTTAAATGGCTCTGCAAGTCCATTGGCCTGTGGATTGTAGGGGGATGATGTCCTCCAATCAATTTTATACTTATCGGATTGTCTATAGACCTTCTGGTTTCTGAAATGGCTGCCGTTGTCAGAAATAATTCAGCTGGGGACTCCGAACCGAAATATTATGTTCTGACGGAAGAACCTGGCGACCAGCTCCCCTATCACTTCTCTTAGTGCCATGGCCTCCGCCCATCTGGAGAAGTAGTATGTGGCTGTTAAAATATACTTGCACCCTGACGAAGATGCTGGTAAAGGCCCCACTACATCCGTGCCTTATTGGGCAAACGGTCAACTTGGGATAGTGGGGTGTAACGACACTAGTGGCCTTCTAGGCACTGTGGCATGCTCTTGGCATTTCTTACATGACTTGGCAAACTTGCAGCAGTCATCAAATATAGTGAGCCAATAGTAGCCCAATTTCTTTATCTCGATCTTCATTTTCGGACCAACCTGGTGGGCCCCGGCTGACTCGGCATGAACTTCTTTCATCACCTGCCATGCTTCTTCTGTAGATAGGCAACATAGTAGAATCTTCTTTTGCGTATCTGCCATTATTCGGAACAAAGTTCCATTCCTTAAATCATAAGAGTCTTTGATTCTGAGTAATTTCATTCTCTGCTCTTTCTCTTTTGGGAGCTACTGGTGCTGGAACCAACATAGGAGGTGCTCTCGCCAATCGGGCTATTGGATTTCCTCCACGGTCGCCACTTCATTTTCTTCTTCATTGGACAAGACCTCTGTCATGCTGGGGACCTGACGTCTATTGATCACAGTTATATTCAGGCTCGTGTCTAGCGGGATTGCCAAGGAACTGGCTAGCTTTGTTAGGGCATCCGCCTGAGCATTCTATCCTCGATTGATGTGTTTAACTTTGATGAAGTAGAATTTCGCCATCAGGTTCAGTGCCAATTGGTGGTAAGGGAGAAGTTCCTGCTTCCGCATATCGAACTCCCCTCCCACTTGTTTTACAACCAGCATGGATTCCCTGAACGCCTCAAGCATTCGAATCTCCATGGACAGAGCAATTTACAGCCTGATAACCAAGGCTTCATATTCTGCTTCGTTGTTCGTGCATGGCTTGTTTATTGATTAGGAGGTATATATGACTTCCCCCTTGGGAGACTTTAGGACTATGCCTGCACCAGCTCTGACTCTAGCTGATCCGGTTGCCGGAGTATCAATTCTGGATGTGCCATCAAAGTACAACTGCCATAGAGTGTGCTGCACTTGGTTTGCTTCCAGGGTCTCATCTTCAGGGAGTTCTATCTCCAGTGGACAGCTTTTAGGAACCGGGTGTGCAGCAAAGAAATATGCGACAGCCTGGCCTTTGATACCTTTCTGCGGAACATAGGAGATGTCAAACTCCATGAGAATTACCACCCATTCGCTTAAGCGGCCTTTGAGTGCCAGTTGGGATAGGATATACTTCAGTGGATCCTCCTTGGATATCAGCTTTATCTCATGCGACAGCATATAGTGCCGGAGTTTCTTGACTGCGAAGACCAGTGCCAAGCAGACCTTCTTAATGAAGGTGTATTTTTCCTCGGTTCTAACCAATCTTCGACTGAGATAGTAAAGAGCTTGTTCTTTTCCTTCTTCATTATTCTGGGCCAGCATTGCCCCCAGAGAGTAGTAGGTGGCTGCTATATACAAAATCAACGGCCGTCCTTTCACTAGTGCGCCAAGCACTGGAGGATTTTTCAGGTAATCTTTTAGCTTGTCGAGAGCTGTCCGACATTCTTCATCCCAGTAAAAGGGAACATCTTTCATCATCAACTTGTGAAAGGGGTGACACCACCCCGACAAATTGGATATGAACCATCGGATATAAGCCAGTCGGCCTTGAAGAGATCTCAGCTCGGAGATGTTCCTTGGCGGAGGTAACCCATGAATTGTCTTGATCTTTGCAGGGTCTATTTCAATCCCCCGATATCTGACAATAAAGCCCAAGAATTTGCCGCTCGACACTCTGAAGGTGCTCTTCATGGGGTTCATCTTTAGTTCATACTGCCTAAGCCTCTGAAATATGACCCGGAGGTTCTGTAGATGGTCTTCTTTTCTTCTGGTCTTGACCACCAGATCGTCTATGTAGCACTCGACCTTGTGGTAGAGCAACTCATCAAAGATTCTTGTCATTGCTCGCTAGTAAGTTGCACCAATGTTCTTCAGTCTGAACGGCATCCTTTTGTAGTGGTAGATGCCCTTGGGGGTTCGAAAGGCAATGTGGACCCGGTCATGCTCTGCGATCCATATTTGATTATAACCAGATGACCCGTCCATAAACGACAAGGCTTCATGACCGGTTGTAGCATAAATCATAACCTCCGTTATTGGCACCGGAAAATCATCCTTGGGACATGCCTTACTCAGATCTCGAAAGTCTACACATATAAGGATCTGCCCATTCTTCTTCTTCACGTGCACAATATTGGCCAGCCACGTGGTATATTGATTCTCTTCAACGAAACCCACCTCAATGAGTTTGTCTACTTCTTTGCATATTTGAGTAATGAGCTCGGGCCTTATGCGCCGTGGTGACTATTTTACTGGCTCCGCTTCGGGACTTATGGCCAACTCATGCTGTGAAACTACAGGGCTGAGTCCTGGCATCTCCTTATAGCTCTAAGCAAAGCAGTCCTGGAATTCTTGTAGTAGCTAAATGTACAGCTTCTGTTCTTCTGGAGAAAGTTGGGCACTAAGGAAGGTTGGTCTGGGGTCATCCTCACTTCCCAAGTTGACTTCTATTAGCTCATCGACCGTGGCTTGGCCTCCGTCTTCTATTTTCGGGGGTGCCGGCTGGAGGTCGATGAAGTCTGGAACATCATCCTCAAGTTCAAAAACTTCGACCTCTTCATTGTGTTGCCCCCGGACCCTGTTGGGAACTTCTAGTTCAACCGGTGGCGGATGTGTGAATTGTTCTGCTAGTGGGCCTTTTGCAGTTTTAGCTTCAGCTGGTGAGTCTCATCCTAGAAAACCAGGTTGCTGTCCCAAGCTGGAAGGATTACTCTCATTAACTCCGTGCTCTGCTCCATGCCCATTTATCTTGCGGCTGCTGCTGCTATTCCAAAAACTATTGTAGCATATATCGAACGTCTCTGTGCAGCTTTCTTATAGGGGGACTCTGACGGACACCAGCGGCATCACTAGCTCCCTTGGAGTGTTATGCAACGTCCATTTATTGAGGGTGGCCTGGGCATGCGCAGTGTCTGGCACATTCAGCTCTCTCTTGCTGTCAAACTGGTGTGGACGATCGAGCAAGGTAACTCCCTGTGGGCCAACTATGCACGTCACTGATTCAAGAATGTGCTTGGGTGGACTTCTCACAGGTCATCTCTTGCCCTTAAATACCCGCATGGTATCGCCAAGAAGATCTTCAAAGCCGCTCTGGACGTGACTGCCAACAACTCGCGGTGGATTCTGAGAAACGGGAACAATATTGATTTCTTTGATGACAATTGGGTGGGGGATACTACCTTGCGGTACTGCCTAGCAACTGATTACCAAGGCCCTCCTGCCACTGTGTGTGAAGTTCTCTCCAACGAAGCATATCCTATTATAACACTCTTGTCTGAGAATTGCATGCTGGATGGGATCCAACTTTCACCCTATGAAGATCATTGTGTTTTGTCTGCTTCCAGTTCTGGGGAATTCTCCCTTAAGTCTACTTATAATCAGCTTAGACCTGTTGGTATCAAACGCACACCATGGTCACCGCCTTGGAATCGGATGTTTCAGCGGCATGCATCCTTATTTGCTTGGCGCCTCCTGTACAGGGCTGTTCCTATTGACAGTAGAGTTTCTGAATGTGGAATATACATGGTGTCCCATTGTAATTGCTACAGGGACCCTCACACTGAAGATCTGGATCATCTTTTCCTATATGGTGACCTTGCCAAATCGCTATGGAACTGGCTGCTCCCATTACTGGATGTAGGACATGGATCACGATCTCATATTACTCAACGACTCTGGGACATCCTCACTCGTTACAACGTCCATACCCCTCATGGTTTCATTGTCATATATGCCTCAATTCTTATTGTTTGGGAACTCTGGAAAGCAAGATGTAAAATGCGGTTTGAGGGCCATCATATTTCCAGCTCCTCTATAATCTGAAGCATTCACTCTCTTATCAGTGCAGCCTTGTACAAAAAAGTTTTCTAGCAGCATTCTACCAGCAAGTAGCTGGAGCTCATCACAAACTCCAGATTCAATCAGTGAACGGATCCTATCTCTATTAATCTTGTCAGGCGGATTCCTCCTATCCATGGCTTGGTACTTAATGTTGATGGTGCTAGCAAAGGGAATCCAGGACATAGCGGCGGAGGTGGTTGTATCAGAGATGGCCGCGGGTCTCTTCTACTGGCTTTCACGCATTACTATGGCTTTGGTACAAGCCTTACTGCTGAAACACGTGCTATGTGTGATGGCATCTGTCTCGCCACCGAGCATGGATTGATTATATCTGAAATATGCATGGATTCGGTGAATTTGACTTCATCCCTTCTGGCGGGGACATCTCCTTCTTGGCATTGTTTGAGATGGTGGAGGGAAATCAAGGATGCTGTTCAGTCCTTGGAAATTTCTGTTTCTCATGTATACAGAGAAGCTAATCAGGTCGCTGACGCCCTTGCGACATATGCCTGCCACAATCGAGACAATCATGTTTTCCTCTCCCCTAAAGACATCCCTAGGAAATGCTTTGGCCAAATTGTGGGTGACAGGCTAGGTCTAGCTGCCATCAGGTTGTCTTAGTTGTTTCCTTTACCTCATTCAGGTGGTTGTTATTTTTTAGGGGTATGCCCCGTTGATCATGTATGTTTCATGATTATATTAATAAAATCTCCCTTGGGTCGTCGTGTCTTCCTGGAGGAGTGACCATTCCCCCCTGGGGGGGAGTGCACTCGACCGGTGCGGACTCTGCTGCCCCTTTATTTTATAAAAAAAAAGCTTCAGCTGATGAGTTAGCAGTCTGGAGAGGCTGACATTTGTTCATTGCTGGCTCGGAGGGATGGCGTTCCGGCTTTACAATGGGTAAGGACAATTCCGTCCTCATATTGCTTTGAATCGTCGCATCCTCAGTGGAGTTGGCTTGTCCTTTTACGACGGGTATTTCCCGATCGGTCTCAACATAAACTTCCTTGATCGGTCTAAGGGGTGCTAATGTCGTCGCTAAAGGAGGGCTACAGGAGAAGGAAAGCCCTGCTTCTTTAGTGTCTTCGGCTTCACTACTATTGACCATGTCAAACCTGGCTTGAAAAGCCGTCTCTTCGGGGTAAACCTACTCCTAGCACCTACAGGGAGCTATGGCTTCTGATTCTAGGTCTCTCAATTGAGCCAACCCGATATGTTCAGTTTCCGCCGGGTATTCATCATAAGTTGCCCCCGATGGACTATCTTTTGTCGAGAAGAAAGTGGAGATGGTATCCACATCATAGCGCCCACTATAATAGTATCTTCAAGGGTGAAGCCCAACCCTTGGTGTTGGGAGACACGCCTTAATTCTTTGTCTAGGTTGGCAGGATACCAAAGCCTTTTGAATGCTTCTTTCTCTTTGTGAGGCTGGCCAGAGGGAATGTGCTGCTTCTGGAACATCTTAGCCACCCGATCTATCGTGAATGTTCACTAATGAGTTCTCTATGTCTTCAGGGAGATGACAGTCGATATCCTCCTGTACAGGGTGCTCTTCAGCTGCATAGAGTAAGATGCTGGGGCCTTCAGATTGTGCCACCTCCAATGTCTTGAGAGGCTCAACAGTGAGATGGTCGAGGCCAGCTTTTGGCTTGATGAGACCCTCTGGGATCTTGATATGGCCATGATGCTGGTCGATCTCGGCTTCATTGGCTTCAAGGTAGGTGGTGAGAGGTGTAGCTCTGCCCACGTCTCCCATGCTGGCGATGTGCGAGACCGTCTTGGGATTCACATATCCCGACGGTGGTGGTGGAAACCAGTCATCGTCGGAGGTGTTTCTTGGTGCCCTAACAGGGGACTTGGCTTTGGAGGTCTTCTGTGACTGCTCCGCATATAAAGAAGCATTGAGCAGATGACATTCGAACAGTTCAAATGGGTGGAGGTCAGAAAATATCATCTCCTCCTTCCCCTCCTGATTATATTTAATACACTGGTGTAATGTGGATGGTACCACCATATTTTCATGTAGCTAGGGGTGGCCAAGCAGCGCTTTGTACGAGGTGCTAGAGTTAATGACATGGAACTACACTCTCGTAGTAAAATCTGCCATAGTGAGAGTGAATTCCGCCACTCCCAACGACACTTCAAATTTTTGATTGAAGCCGATGATATGTATATCTCTGATTTTATTAAGGCACACATTGAAGTAGTACCTCTGGTAAATTCTATATGGAAGAATGTTGACGGCTGCTTCGGGATCTACAAGAATTCTGTTAAGTTCTCGACCATTCAACTGTCCCTTCATGTACAACAGTCTATTGTGGCTGACAGTGGGGAGTAACATGTCCTCCTCTATGAAGGTCATATTTGCCCTTGGTAGTGTCTCAACCAAACAAGGTTCGTACTGGGCAGGCGTCTGCATAGCAGTTATAATTGCATGCCGGGTCTCTTCGCTCAGGGAGAGAATCTCCCAGATGGTGAACCTTTCCGGGAGCTTTTTCAGCAGCTTCATTATCCTGCTTCCAGCTCAGACATTAGATAGCTTCAATTCTTCTGCCCATCTCAGCTTGGAAGAGCCTTGTACTGCAGCCCCTGATGGACCTGCTTCATCGGACTCCGAGTCTGCACCTTTCTGCTGAGTGTCATCCTCTTGTTGTCCCTTGCCACCTACTATTGGGCGATCCTATCTTCATCAGGACCACCAGAGGGTTGCTGAAGTTGTTGGAGTGTGCCCCCGGCTGTAGGGCTGGCATCCTGACATGGCTACTTGCCCTTAGACATCTTCACAAATTCAAGGAAGGAAGGGACACCGCTGCTGCCCCCACTGATGTGACACCACCTTGGGGGTGGCAGCCACTCGACCGATGCACCTTGGACCTATACTCGCAAACAAGCAACGGATCGGCAAACCCACTCTAGCGGACTCACCCGTGAAGTGCACACTCGGATCCGTAGACGGTTCGACGATGGTGGAGAGGGTCCGAAGTGGGACCTCGCTGTTCCGGGGTTTGGCTAGCTTGAGATTGAACCCCTAAGGGTCTGGGTTGCCCAAACCAACGGGCAGCGAGCATGCCGAGGGCGTTGGTTGTAGGGGCTCTCTCACAACTCACCCCGCGGTGGCACTCAATTTGATGACAAAACGGGACCGGGCACTCTCTCACTGTCCGACGGAGCTAAGAGGCAATACTAATTAAGCAAAATAAAACCAGCAAGGAGAGAGACCAGAAGCTCACCTGATCGACGTGAAGACGCCGATCTCGGCCGGAGACGAGGGCGAGCGAGGAAGCGTAGGCTTACCCGCACGCTGCGCCGATGAAGCTTCAACCTGAATTAATAATTTACATTCACTACGCCCCTTGCAAGGGGGGTGGACTAGGGGTGGGAAACTGTAGGAGTACATTCAAACACTACCTCCATGCAGGGAGGGGCTGTAAGCCGGTCAAGCGGGGTGGGGGAGCTAAGTTAGAAACCGAATTACCGAGCTCCGCCGGTTGTGCCAGCTTCAGGAACAGCTTGAGAGACAGTCGATGATGGCGCCGCCAGGGGCTCTCCTGAGCTCAGAAGCGGTCGAGACCAGTGCCAAATGTTTCTGACTTGACCCAAGATGACGCCTGAATTTTTATGGAATTACCTGACGATGTCGCTGGCTGGGGCAGGGTCTGGAACAGGGCTAGACCGCTCTGGCTCTGGTTGCTCATAGAGTGGTGTTGCTGGAAGACTGGAACTGTTGAAGGTGAGACTGGAACTGTTGCACTTGTGGTCGAGTTCTCTTCGAACGGAGACCCATGGGGCCACCGGCAGAAGGTTAGAGCAGACTGCGAGGGCCAGAAGAGTGGAAGGAGGTCGAATCTGTCTCCACTTGGACTGACCTGCACACTCTGGGTAGGAAATTTGGAACTTTGTGCTTCGGGCTTCAAACGACGCTCCACTTCTTGGAGATGAAAGGGGACTCATATAAGAAGTCTTCAGCCAATCGCCGCTCCAATATATTCAAGGTACTGGTCGTGGTAGCCTCTGCAAGCTGCAGTTGGGTGTCTACCAGGGAGGAATTGCACAGTCCGGCGGTGAAGACTACTCCGAGCAGCCACTAACTCAGACGGAGGCAGGACCACCTCCGTTGTGAAGTAAACTGAACGAAGATTCCACCGGTATATGGTATGCCCTATGAAGCTTCTTGGTGATGACGTGGTAGCCTCAGAAATTCACTAGTACTTTGCTCCCTGCGAGCTGGGAATATGCTGATGGTGTAGGGTTGTGTGTATGCGGGTGGGATGGGCAAGGGAAGCAAGGGGAAATGGGGAGGGCAACCAGGGTAGGAAGGGGGTGTTGGGGAGGGGTGAGGGGCAGCCAACAAGGGAGGGAGATTCAAATTTGGCCTAGGGTTTGAGCCCCTTCAGCCTGGGGGAGATGGAGGGGTGCTTGGGGAAGGGGAGTGGGTGGTTGGTGGTTGGAGGGTGGCTTGGAGATTGGTGGATTCCACCTTGGGGTTGGGGGGGACTTGAATGAGTGTATGGGAAAGGGGGGATATTAATGAAGAGTGAATGGAGGAGAGAGGAGGGGGAAATTTGAATTTTGGGAGGGGAGGAGAGAGAATGGGGGCGCCCCCCTTTGAGAGAGAGAGAGATAAGAGAGAGAGAGAGAGAGAGATATATAAAGAGAGGGAGGGGAGACAAAATTTCAATGGAACTTCAAATTTCATTGATCATAAAAGGTTACAAATGAGAGAGGGGAGGGGTCTATTTATAGACTCCAGACTTTTCACATGACCATACTAACCTTGGACAATTGACATAATGACCAAACAGACCAGGGCGGGGCGCCCCTGGGCCTAGCCCATTGAATTGGACCCAATAGCAAACCTAATCAACCACATGACAGAGAACTTTGGTAAATGACTAAGTAATCTATGTACTGGACTCAAATAAAGGAAAAATTACACAGTTTATGACTGAAATAAAATATAAAAATTACATTACTAGACTCAAAAAAATATGACAAACACAATAACGCATGTCGACGAACAATCCGAGCCTCGAAAATGTGGAGGGACAAGGGATGCCTCCATCACCCACTCTGATTGTATAGCCCCGGTGGAGGAGGGATTTGGACTCCCTTGACCTCTAGAGGGGGTATTTTATAGGGTTGCTCCCCCCTGAAAATAATGTTGTGGTTAGCGGGCAGCTGGCGCCCCCATATTCGGCCTGACCGGGTTGCATGAGTAGCGGTCATGGCTTCGACCTGGCTTGCCCAGGCTGCAGGTGTAAAGCATATTTCTTCCTCATCTTCCTCACTGGGCAGATTGAAGACGGCAAACAGGGTGTTGTAGGAGAGTACCGTCTCCTTCTTGATCTTCCAGGCCTTGCTTTTTTTCTTTGCTTTTTCTTTGACGTCGCCTGCCCCCAGAACAGACTGTCATCCTTTTCTGCTGCTTTGTTGGTCTCTTCTTTTTGCTCCAGTGAGAGTTGTTCCAGTTCTCACCATGGGACATGGTCCCTTATCAGCAAGGGTTTCAACTCGGGCTGTTCATATTCATCTAGCCCGTTTATGTAGTCCTGAAGTCGCTGGACCTCTGGACTAATTTCTTTGACTGCCGGCAACGGAGTCTGTCTCCTCCGATTGTGGGTGTGTGTTCTGATTACTGTAGGCGGGCTGGTCCATATTAACGCTAGCGCCGGAGGAGTGGGTCGTGGTGTGATGCCACGGACATGCGCCCCCGCCTTTGGGCGAGGCATGGCTTTCTTCTTGTTCTTTGCAAGGACCTATTGCCATCCATGTTGTTCTTTCATCGACGCCAGAAAGCAGGCCTCATAAGTGTGCTGAGTGCTGGCTTCCGCGACTTCTTCAGGCAGTGCCTGGTATAGAGAAATCTTGTTGGCTGCAACCCTTCTCAGAGGCGCTTCATGAGGCTGTGGAGGATCAACCTTGTACTCCCCCAGCTCTATTTCTTCTTTCCTTATCATGCCTTCAATGACATCTTTGAACACATAGCAGTCTTCAATTGGATGCCCCAGCATCTGATGGTAAGGGCAGAGTCTTGAACTGTCTCTTCTCTTCAGGTCCTCTGGCCTTTTTGGCTCAGGCAGGGTGACCTTGTTGTACTAGGTGACCTAGTCAAATAGAACTTTGGTCTTTTCCTTTGGGAAAGAGTAGGCCTTTTTCATTTTGTCCCTGAGTGAGGGACCCTCTTTCTTTTCTTCTATTCTGTCGGGCTGAGGTGTAGTTGCCTTCTTGCCCTTATCTCTTTGCTATTCAAACGCCTTGATGTCAAGGGTGTTTGCTTCCTTAGGCGTTGGGCGCCGATCTACTGCCTTCGCCTTCTGTGTGATGGCAGTGGCTTGTGTAGGGGCAGGCCTTGCAAGAAAGGCTTCAATTTCGGCCACCACATTGTTCAGGCGGTCAAATGACCAAATTTCTATGCCAATCATCTTTTCCAGTACCTCCCTCCTGAGGTTCTGCTTGCAAATCTGTATAGCGTCCTCCTGATGCGGGGGCTGCTTGCAACTCATTCCAAGGTTCCTCCACCTCTTAATATATTGAAGGGCCGTTTCATCCGCCCTTTGCCTTGTTGAGTAAAGTTCAGTCACCGTGACCTCCCTCTCGGTGACATGAAATCTTTCTCTAAATTTCTTCTGCATGTCCGGCCAGTCACTGATTGACCCAGCCGGAAGGATGGAGTACCATTCAAATGCGAGCCCTATCAGTGAGGACCCAAAAAACTTCAGCAGATATGACTCGTCTGTGGCTAGGTCACCCATGACGGTCATGTAGTATGCAACATGCTCTTTCGGGGATCCCTTCCCGTTAAATTTATCGAACTTAGGCGGCTTGTTGATCCCCGGAGGGAGCCGCTTAGCTGCATGATGTGGTGGGTATGGCACCCGATAAGCGTCAAATGTGACATAGTCACCTTCATTTCACTTGGCAAGCTTTAGTTCAATCATCATCTCCACCATCAGCCTGTTTATAGCAGTTGGATTGACTGTATCAGGTTAGAAGTGTGTTGGCTGCAAATACGAGGTGGCCAGGGTGGTTGCCTATGGCAGAGGATGCAGCAACGGAGGCGCTTAGTGCACCTGAGGTAGCACTGGTGGCATCAGCGGCTGAGATGGGTGCTGCTGGGTGGCCGCCTGGCTCTGCTCCACCGGCTGGGGTAGAGTATATAGTGGTGGGAAGTCGCACGGGTTGACACCTCCTTGCGATGATTCAGCTTGCATCTCAGGTTGTTTGGAAGCCGAAGTCTGATCTGTCTTCTCATACAGTTGTTTCTTTAGAAGCTCTATCTCTTGCCTGTATTTTTGTAATAGCATCAACACCGACGGGTCTATGGCTGCTGCACTGGGGATGGCTTCCACTGCTTCCCCTGAAGCGCCTTCAGGCGAGGTGTTCAGCAGAACCTCCTCCTCTTCAGCTGTCACTACATTTGCAGTCAGGGTAGTGACTTCTTCAATCAATATTTGCTTTCCTTTTGCCTCTTTCATCATTTCCCTCGCGGCTTCAGTTCTTCTGGTATTCGGCCCTAGTCTCTCGGCTATTCAGGCAAATCTGGGGCTCTTCAGGCAGACTTCCATACCTGCTGGTCACCCTGGCGATATTGTAAGCAAAGACTCGCATTTCTCTTTTCTGTTTGTAGACCCTCCTCTTTGCATGGCTGGGGAAGGTCAGTCTTTCAAATACAGAAATTCTTCTTCTCTCTTCCTACTGGGGAGGGGCTTCATCGGCTTCGTAATTTGGGCCATCTTCATATTCATTGTCATCAACATATGATGTTGTTCTTCTTTCTTCTTCTTCTTCGATCGCTGTTGGCAAGCAGTCTTCTTCTTCGGCTGCAGCTGCAGCTGCTTGGAGCAGTCGCTGTTGACCCAATGAGGGGTTACCTAGACCCCTAAAGTAGCTCCGACCATATTGGTCATCTCTTCTTGACCCTGTCCTTGGTGGAGGACCTGGGATAATTATCGACCTCCTACCGGAGGGATGTAAGCTAGCCGGGCTCTCCCAGCAAGTCGGTCAAATCTTCTCCCTACTATAGGAATGTCAGCTTGTCGGGCGCAGGCCCTAGGAGTAGCACGGCGTGAAGGGTCCACGACCGTCTCTTCTCTTCTTGGGGCCGAGCCCCTCTCATTCCTCTTCCCTATCTCAGCAGGCTCGGGGTAGTGATGAACATGTACATTTTCACGGACAGGCTGGATCTTCTTAGGGACCCACACCGTCTTGAATGTTTTCAACCTTGGGGCCACCTCCCTTTGGCCTTGGCGGCCGGCTTCTTCTTTCTCATCTCTTCTTCCGGATAGGGCCTGGAAGGAGTTACGGGTCGGTACAGCAGGGACCACCCAATCCGGGATCACTTGGGCGTCACGACCATCTAGAAAAACTCAGACGCCGCCGACTAAAATGGATTTTCTGGACACCGACAGCCATCCAGTGATGGGAGCAACAGCTTTCCTTTGGGAGTTCCCCTGGCGGCGACCCCCGGGCTTGTTGTAGTGTGCGAGGCAAGCCCCCTGAGCTACGTGGTGGACCATGCATCTTGTCAGTTGGATTCGGCCTCTTGGCAGGCCTTTGCAGCTTTAGGCATCGGCCACTCGGGGCTTCTTGTTGATGTTCTCCCTGGCCACCTTCGGAGCTTCAACCTTCAGCACGTCGGTGAAGGTTACCCCCAAGAAATTGGGGAAGCCGACTACCGGTGGAAAGGTGCCAAAAATGGTCAGTACCGCCAGGTACCCAGAGGTAGCATGGTTGGCCACGATCGCGGGGCCGAAAGTCAGTGCAGCAAATTCGGCAACCATCGTTGCTTCCTGTGAGCACAGAAACAAGCAAACGATCAGTATTCTTTGGGAGGGCCCTAGGGCCCATTTATCTTGGCAAAGAGATGAAGGGAGACTGGGTCCCATCGGGCGTGCCAGCTTGTGGACATGAGATTATTATTTTCTAATTGTCTAATTATTTATTGTTATTTGGTTTTATTAGATTTATAAGGTTTATTGCGTAGACGTGCCAGTCACTAAGTGATAGAGTTATTATGCGCACGATCTGACTTGGTCAGATGAAAATGAAGTCTGTGTTGGGACCGATAGTCCGTTATACCATAAAGGCTATGACGTTAATTACATCCTCCAAAAAGGAGGAAAACCCTTGATTAATTGCCAAGATAATGAACCACCGGGGCTGGATAGATATATATAAGCATGAACAGATTAACAGAATGATATCACATAATGCAGGAACTGAACATAAGCTCAAACATGCAGTTCGATCACATTCATTATCCTAAGCCCTCGGTGCGTGGAGGAGAACATAGGTCCAAAGACCACCATCACACTTAGTGAAAGCTTCCAGTCAGATCTGATCTGTCCTTCAGCAAATCACCATTTGATATACCGAGGTTTGGAATAATGACAGATATGCAACAATAACGAGCGGGCATGCGTGCATGTGTGTTATAGATGCATGGCAAAAGTAGACCCAAATAAACTAATGGATGAGAACCAACAATGATTTTTATTGGTTAATTATGGAGCGTTCATGAGCTAAGTGTGACAGAGAGACGGGGAGCAAAATGATTGATAGAAGTATAAGTGGGGACTAAATCGGCGTGAGGGGATGGTTAAACTCTAATCCGGTGCGGAGTGTAGGGATAGGTTAAACTGGCACGGTGGATGCTGAAAACGACGCGGGGTATAAAGGAGGTTGAACCCGGCGTAGGGCGTGAAGGGCGTGCCGGATTAGGCAACGTGCCGTATAGATGGGGTTAAGGATTTTGGGGATTTGAGAGGGGAGCTATTTCGGCGCGGTGGCGGTGGACGCCGGATTAGGGCGCGCCAGTTAGAGGCTTTGTCATTTTTGGAGGATTTTCTGAATTATGGGCTTATTTGAGTTATGTTGCAACTTAATTCAATGAACATCTATTTTGTTGATCATTTGTGATGGTTATTAAGTGAATTTAGGTCCTAATTGTCCTGCATGCATGATTGATCAAGACTTGTGCGAGGTTAATACTCAAGCACAGTCTATTCTCAGTCCAAGATATGTTCATAGTCACCAGAATTTGGATTTTTAGCAGAGTTTAGTTAAACTAATCACATTAAAATTGGGCAGCATCTCCCTATACCCAGAGGGTCACGGGGGAGAAGCGGAAACCTACCCACAGAGATTGGGGTAAGCTCTTGAATGCCGGGAGGCCAAGACGGCGACCATCGAACCCCAATGGATGGAAACCCCGAGGGCTAGCCTACTAGGGGTGCCAATACTCCGTGGGCCAGTAATCATTCAACGCGATAGCTTGAATGGGAGGAGACCCCGAGGGCTAGCCTACAATGGGTTCCGTGACCCATGGCCACCACAATTCCCCAGAGGGATGTGGATTTTATTTAATGTTGGATCAAAGGATCCATCTCTGTTCACGTTTAATGGCCCATGGGGCTCCACGCCACAGAAGGACGGGACCCTATGACCTTATGGCGGTTTAGAGAGGATTAACGGTAGGAACGTTAATGGGGAATGCCCCCCTCCCCGGTTAGCAAATCGACATTATTAGAGGAGGACGGTGTTCAATAGCGCCCAAATGTCACCCATTCAACAAGGAGGGAGGTAGGTCATTCTGACGGACCATCCCCCAATCCGTTCTCAGGGTAAAGGGGAACATAGTAACTTACTCGATCATCAGTAAACCAAGGGGCCAAGCACACAGAATCTGATTGATCATCATTAAGGGTTAGTTGGGGAAACACATGGACTATGAAGCCCGTAGGAAGAGAGGGCAATAACTTAGAGCCATTGTATCAGGCATATACTCGAGCAACTGACAAGCATATGTGCATGAGAGGAGTCCGGATGCTTGGACACACGGTGCTTGGAGTACAGGGATGATCATACTCCACCCATCCCATGAAATTGAGAAGGGGGAGCGATTGGGGGGGGGGGTTAACTCTGTTACTGAACAGAGAATTCAACGTGTTCGAGTGAGGGTACCCCAGGGAGGGATGTGATTTTAGTATAGCCCTTGGGGTAGCCCAGGGCATATTCTACGCTAACACGTAAGCCCAGATGGTAATGCTCGGACAAAATAAAGAGAAATACAGCAGGAGAGAGGGGAGGCTTAGGTACGCACACACATTCTCATCCAAGGTGACACACCATTATATTGCAGAAGAGATGCCAAAACAACACTCACACTGGCACGGACTGGCGTTGTCGCTCAAGGGCCGGCCACCATTCATACATCCTCATTCCGAACAAATACATAGGAAGAAGATACATATATCTAAGAAAAAAAAACTAAACAGAAACTAGATGGCGACAGGCTCATATCATTGCCCTTTTACATAGCAAATCCCAGACGATTTAGAGAAGAGGGGAGATGAGAAGGCATGATCTTCACGGAACCCAGCTGTGCTTCCTCAGGCGAGAAACAGAGCACCGGAGAATGAGGTTTCTCTCTTCACTATGTGAGCGGGCTCTGTAAGGAACGAGACATCAGCCTCTCTCTCTGGGATTTTCTTCAGGTAGGGTTCTCTTCCTTTTTCTTTTTTTCTTTTCTTTCTCTATATTTTTCTTCTCTCCTCTATTTTTTGAATGAAGCCTTCTTATAGGGTCTAAGTGGGCTGGCTTAATCTAGCGGGGGGTGAGCGTGCCAGTTAAGTGCCGCTCGACTGCTCTTTGCATGCCAGATTGGACGGCGCCGGTGGAGGGGAGCGCGTCGGATTAGGGCGCGCCAGGTTCAACTTCTTTTGGCGTTTGTTCGGGCCGAGTTGGTCCGTGGATTTCGGACTGGCTCCGGGAGTCAGCTTGAACTTTCATCTAATTCTAGCCATGTTGGACCTGTCATGAGAAGTATCGGGAAAGCCTTTAGGCCACTGATCGGCCAATTCTGGCGCCATTCGTGCCCTTAGTTCAGTCACTCGAGTTTCCCACTGACATGGCCTTCGGCACTGTGCTCTCGTGCCATTAGGCCGACTTCATCCATATTCGTAGCATCCCCAGCGAGTGGGTCACTACCCGAAGTACTTTTGCCCTAGCTGGGCAGCAATTTGGTCACTAACGGACCTATATGGTAAGAAGATGTACTCGCGCCTAGTCACTCGGGTCTTCCGCTGACATGGCCTTCGACACCTGTTCTAAGGAGCCAGGGACGTTCCTTCACCTCGGGAGGGTTTCTTATCAGGTGGCGGACCACTAGGTATATTATCGTCCTGATCGGACGAAGGATGGGGTTTGTTCTGACCGAGTCGACGCCGATTTATTGGGCAGGCCGTATGGCATTGCCGGTTCGTTGTAGATTTCTTTCGACCATCCCGAGGTGATGAATCGTGGAGTCCCTAATGCTCTTGTCAGGTGACTTAAGGCTTAAGCAGTACAAGAGGACCCTTGTTTGTTGATTTCTTCGGCTCTTGCAATTTGGTGGGCCGCATCCTTCGATCGTTCAGGCATGATTGCCATTTGATTATATTTCGGGTGCCAACACTCGGCCATCAAACAATAGTGCCAAAGATCCACAGTCAAAGGATCAAAACATGCGATTAAAACGGTCACAGAAAACTACGTTTGGACAGGGGTCGCTAATTTAAATTAATGCCCACTGTATGGACGTCAATTTATAGATTTTCCAATTATATCTTATTTTCCAGAAATTTGCATCTTCATACAAGGTGCCAATTCTTTTATGCATTTTCCTTCATATATATATATGTATATATATATAGTTTCAGGAAAATAGCACCTTTTTGAAAGGGCGCTAATTCTTTTTGTTTAGGAGTAGCACCTTCGTAGAAGGGCGCCAATTCATTAATATCAGATATTTATTTTTAGATATTCTCAAGAACAACGCCTGCGTGACAGACACTAATTCTTCTTTTATTTCTTGTTGATAAAATGTTAAGAAATAACGCCTCTATGCGAGGGCGTTGATTCTTGGGATAGCGACCGAGGGACGGACGCCAATTCTTGATATGTTTTCCTTTAACAAGAAATAGCGCGTTTGTACACGGGCACAGGTTTTAATTGGCGATAGAGGTCGAGCCGCTAATTTTTTTCAGTGTTGCATACTGCAACACATCTCGTGGATACACTTGCAGACTCAGCCTTTGGTTTATTTCCAATTGATACTGTTCATTAGGGGATGAACAATGTCACTTTCAAACTGTGGGGCTTTTCAGGAAATAAAATATATGAAAATTAACGGAAAAATATGAGGAATCTATTTATATGCATATCAAAGTATTTAGTGACATGGTTTCATAGATATGGATTTTTAAACATGCTGGTATTTATTAATTCGTCAAGCAATTTACGTCAGGGGTGTAGGCTTAGATGATAGGAAGAAGAGGAAGAAGACAGAGCTCATGCGTTACGCACAGGACGCAGGGGAAGATGACGACTTCTTGACAGCAACAGTAGTCGATCGTGAACCAAAAGAAGGGGATGCAGAGGAAGAAGCCGCTCCCTTCTTCACGCACAACAGCAGCAACACGCAACCCTTCGAACGCCCAGGCAACAATAGCCTTGGAATGTTCGAGCGGTTGATATATATAGGAGAAAAGTCCCCTCTACGTGCATGATTCCTAGGGGGATCTAAACTTTCTCCGTATAATCCTAGTGGGTTTTAAAGCTTCCAAAGGCTAATCTCCTCCCTGCTACATCCTCAGCCACCATCCCCCAAGGTTCGCAGGAATCCTACTGCTCATGCATATCTTTCGAATGTGGTATGTGTTGGGTATTTTAAAAGCCTTATAAATCTATTTGTGTATATGTCCTCGAAACTTGTTCTACGGAAGGCACACTATCTATTGGTTTAAGGTCTTTAGAGTTTAATGGGATAAGGGCCTTTAGAGTTTAAGTAATTGGGTTGGGCTCTACAGGTTCTAATACATATTTCTTTATGAGGTTTGGGCATGTTGAACATGTGTACAACATGATTACTTTTATGGTTTTGATGATGTATGCCTCTATAGTCATTAATGAGCTATACCTGCACTTGATAATGTTAATATTCATACATTTCAGGTCATTATACTTCCAGTGTAGACGATAAAGATCAGGAGACATGGTTCAGTAAGTCTATACATACATCCAGCAAGTCTATACATCCAGCGACTCTATACATTCTTCAAAGTCTATATATTCTCCATGCATCTTCATAGCAAGTCTATACACTCGGCTCTAGCAAGCACATCAAGTCTATACATCCATCAACTCAGTGCACAGCAAGTCTATACAACAGTAAGTCTGTACATTCTTCAGCAGCAAGTTTGTACATCCTTTAGCAGCAAGTCTATACATCAGCAAGTCTATACAGCCAGCAAGTCTATACATCAGGAAGTCTATACAGCCAACAAGTCTATACATCAGCAAGTCTATACATCCTGCAACACGAAGTTTGTACGTTGACTGATTGCACAGACTCAAAGTCTGTACGTTGGCTGATTGCACAAACTCAAAGTCTGTACATTGGTTGATTGCACAGACTCAAAGTCTGTACGTTGGCTGCTAGCACAAACTCAAAGTCTATACGTTGTCTGGTTGAAGTCTGTACAATGTATAGTTGCTCCAACACAATGTCTGTGCATAGTTAGTGCATTCGGTTGATTCATGGCAAAGTGAAAGCCATATGATCGCGTCCAAGCCTTGATACAAATATCTTCTACAAGGATGAAGTTACAGACTTGAACAGGCTGCCGTCAAATGGTCTCAAGCGACTGAGCTGGAGGGCTAACGAACCAACCCGGCTGAACTGGGGGTCTGCCCAGCTGGCGGTCGACCGCCAGCACAGGGGCGGTCGACCGCCCCAGCCATGGAATGCCAGTTTGAAAGTCTGTCAGCTGGCGGTCGACCGCCAGCCAATAGCGGTCGACCGAAAATCACAGGGCTCACCAATCTACAGTATTTCTCAGTAGCGGTCGACCGCCAGAAGCTGTAGGTCGACCGCCAGCCCCGAGCCATCAATTGTTGACTTTTGTTTCCACTTCGAAAAGGGCCATTCAACATGGATTTGTTTAATCCAAAAGTCACCTAATCACCCATGATTTGTGGATCTGATTTGGGGCTTGTCTATAGACCATTCAAAGTCTATAAAACCAATACAAGAGGGTTAGAAACCCTAGTTGATGCAGTTGATGAAGTGAATCAAAGAGAGCTCAAGGGAGGCCATTTCGCAAGTACTGTAGCACCTGCGTGAACAGTATTTCGGGCTGGAGTTCTTCATCCTTCCAAGGTGATTCAAGCTCAGATCTGAAGCCAAGCAACCTCCAAGCAAGCAAGAAGCATTCAAGGCTCTCAAAGGTGATCAAAGCTACATCCATACACCTCTTCATCAACTCAAGGAGATTCAAGAAAAGATCAAGCTACATCCAATATCATCTCCATCAACTCAAAGGGATCAAAGGAAAATCAAAGCTCTTCATCAAATCCTCAAGAGATTCAAGCTCCAGCAAACCTCAGACAAGATCTTTTCTCTTAAGCATATTCTATATCTTGTTGAGTGTTTTTCATAAGTTGTTCTTTTTCCATTTCTTTCAAACATTTGAAATTGAGAATTGTCCCTACCGGTGGTTAGTAGGAAGGCAATTGGTGGCTGTCTGATTTACGGTGTTGACGTCCCTACCGGTGGTTAGTAGGAAGGTAATCGGGAGTTCTCCGATCTGCGGTGTAGCCGTCCCTGCCGGCTTTGTATGTAGGAAGACAGAAAGAGGGTTTTCTCTGTTCTGTGGTTTGGGGCGTGTCCCCGGTCAAGCTGTGAGTCAGCAGGAAAGCCTCACCGGGTTTTGGTGAGGGGTGGACGTAGGTTGCGGGGTTGCAACTAAACCACCTTAAAAATCCCTGTGTTGTGGGTTGTTTATTGTGTGTGATTGCTCTATATCTTCTACCCCCATTCACAGGTTCGTGTGGTTCCATACTTGGTAATCTTGTTTACACACTCAAGCACTCAGATTTGCACCTTCGATTTTATCTACGGTTTAATTGAGCTTAGCACTTTGACTGCATCCCTTGGGCGGCCTGTTGCACCCTTGCACATAGGCGCCAAGGTGAAAGTATTGCTAAGTGTTTCCCTTGCTTAGACTCGCATGCACCTTAGTTGATCACCACTGCATTCACACACATATGAACTTTGAGTGATCAGCATAGCACACACACACGCACGGTTGTTGCAAGCTATTGCATGCTCTGTGCCACTCTACTTAATTCCGCTATGCATTGTGTCTAAGTGATTCATTCACTTTATAGGAGTGGTTCATGCTTCCGATAGCTAAGAGTTTTAAATAGGCCAAAGCTTTTGATAGGATATATTCAACCCCCCCCTTCTAGATCCGTTTACACCTCGCGGGACCCAACAAGTGGTATCAGAGCGAGGCTCTGTCATTCCCAGATCCAACGATCTACAGGGAAAGATCCCGGTGTTTGTTATTTAGATGGCTTCATATGCTACACATGCTTCGATGGCTTCTCCGCCCATTTATGATGGTTCAGATTTTTCTACATGGGTTGGAAGAATGTTCATCTATGTTAGCTCCATGGATCCACAATTGTGGACTCTTATATACAATGGTCCTCATGAGCTGCCATCAAATTCAATTGATTGGTTAGCTAAACATGAGACCAAACACAATGATAATCGTCTTGCATATAACTTAATTACAGCTGCAGTTGATCTAAGACTAACTCATCTTGTATCCTCTTGCAGCACAGCCAAGCAAGTATTGGACAAGTTGGTGAAAATCCATGAAGGGAAGGAACAAGAACAAGAATGCTTCATGGCTGACCGTGCAGAATAGTCCAGCAATACATCCTCATCACAGGTAAACTCTGATTCTGAGGAATTCACTTTTGAAGAGCTTATGGAAGCCTATGATGAATTGATCACATAATACAAAAAGGTAAAAATAGAAAACAAAAATTTGAAAAAGGATCTCAAGAAAATTAACCAAAATGAAAGCTCGATTTGTAAAAAGTGTTCTGTTTTTAAAGAGCTTAACGACACTCTCTCAGTTGATCTAGATACGCATAAACAAAGCATTACATATCTAAGGGAAGAAAATGAAAATCTTCATGATGAAATCACTAGGTTGGAAGAAATTGTAATAAAACTTCAAAACCAACCTAAGTCAATCTCTAATGATCAAACTATGGCCGATGGGCTAATCTATCATGAGAAGTTGATTGAAGGAAACAAAAATTCTGTTTCATGCTTTGCTAATTTTGTATGTGAAAAATGTTCATTCTTGAGAAACATAAATATTGGTCTCCATGATGATCTTGAATGGCAACAAAAACTGATTGATTCTCTGAAAGAAGAGAATAGAGAGTTGTTGGAAAAGAAAATTGAACATGAAAAAGCTGAAGAAGAATTGCATGAAAAATTGGTTGCACATGAAAAAGGAAAATCTGTCATTGATGATCACTTTGAAACATTGCATGCTCTCGAACAACAAAATCAAAATCTTAAAGCAGCAAATGACATTCTCAATGAGCAATTAGCAGCATGCGAAGAGGGCCTTGTTGAATCTAAACCGCACATTTCCTCACTTGAAAATGAAATTCAAGGTTTGAATGATCTCTTGTCAATGTTTGCCCAAATCCAAGATTCTGGCTCACCAAAAGCCATCACTTCCTGTGGTCACCAAAAAGGGCATACTGCTCGAAAGAAAAGTAAAACTCAGCATGCTCATCAAAACATGCACCATAACCTGTCCAATGCTAAATATCATGCTTTCCACAAAATGAATGTCCATTGTTATTATTGTGGTAAACATGGTCACACTGTGTATGATTGTTTTACCTTGAGAAATGATGAGCTTAGAGCATGAGATCAAGTGAAAGAGCAAGGAAAGAAACAGGTCAATACTGGCAGAGGACCTACTCAGCAGATATCTGCACAGAATTGCACGGGGAGTCAGAAGAGTCGACACTCCCATACAAGCAGGTCAACACTCTCCATGGCTTTAAATAAAAATCTTCCTCCTTGCTGCTCTCATTGTGGTAAGTCTGGCCATACTGTCCAAGAGTGCTGGCACTTGAAGGGAAAGCATCACCTTCATGCCATGAAAGGTAAATCCCATACTTATCCACAAAAATAAAATACATATGCACACACACATGAACATAAAAAGAATGCTCAATCTTTTGTGTGCTGTTTTACTGTGGGAAAAATGGTCATGACATGTATGATTGTTATATAATGAGAAAGGATGATCTGATTTCCCTGAAACAGATGAGCTACATTGGTGAATATGATAAAGCTGCTAACCTACAAGGACGCAAGCAATCTTGGGTACTTAAAAATTCTAAATGAGAATTTTGGGTGCAGGATGCCTTGGAGCTGAACAAAGGATCATAAGGTAAATAAAAGCTCAAGGCACAGGTATGTACATAAACCTTTAAGTTCAGTCATCTTGCATGTTTAGTCTTGACATGTAGATAGTGCATCATATGTCTGCCCAATGTCATTAGATTCTGCAAACTGAATTGCTCTTTGAAATGCAAAACCCCCAAGGTGTGAGATGAATTTTTGAGCTTGATAACTTGCTCACACCATGCTTGATTTCAGCTGTTTAATTCATGAAAAATTTGTTATGCTGATGAAGTTGATGTGATGATGAGTTGCTTAAGTCTTGCTATCAGCTACATGAAATGCTTGGATTTTGGTTTTGATGATGCATACCATGGCTGCATTTCCAAATCGTTATTCATGTTAGAATTGCTCAAAAGGGGAGTCAACATCAATGTAGTCTGAATCATTTCACATCATTTCACTCTTGCATGGCCATGGTATATTAAATGTTGATGTATGGAAAGGCAGGTTATGCTTGCTTAGAAGCACTCAATATGCGTGAGGTTTCACCTCCGCCACGTACCATGCGTCAATGTCACATATAGGCCATATAGTAAGGGGGAGCTGTCTCTTTGCAGCATTCATGCATATGTTTCATTTTTATTCTGTTGACATCATGGCATAGAATGCATCTTCTCAGGGGGAGCTTGTTCATCATGAAAATCCAGTCAAAATTCTGCCTTGCAGTTCAACAGGTCGACCTCACTCCTTTGATAGGTCGACCCCACATTTCTTTCTGCCTAAAAATTACTTTTGTCTGAGCTCAGTGCATAACCTCAGGGAGAATGTTCTTCATCTATTCTTGCCTACCAGTTATGCAACACTCTCTTCTTAAACCAAGCCATTGCATGATATTGCTTAATCCTTTTGTGGATCAACTTGGATTCAAAGTGCCTTGAACTTCTTGGAGGATTCCCAATCTATTGTTGAGGTTGTTTATCAGAGTAAATCTTCAAGAAGAATTTTCTTTTATAGAGTCTTGTGATTGCCTTGAACATGAATGATTTTGGTTTAACATTAATGATTTCTTGAGTCTTGAAGTTTGATGGTCTTTAACATGTTTGTGATCGGGTTTAATAGACTTAAACTAGTTTCTCATGTTTTGACTTGTTATGCCGTCTTGAATCTGAGAAATTTTTGAGTACAAAGGCATCCTTGATCGAGAAACTTCAGCTAAGTACTATTTTTAAACATTTGTTGAATCTGTTTATTTCAAAAAGTGGCTATACTTAAAGTAAGCTCAAGGCAGAGCAATGGCACGGTTGCTGAGAAATATATCTCCTCATCAAAGAAAATGAGGTTCAATATGTCATGAGGTGACTATACTATCTCTGTTCTAAGTGAAGCAAAATCGTGAGCTACACTGAGTAACTGGGGGTGCTTGCATCTGGTAAACGTGCACACTCACGTCAAAAGGTGGTTGCTACACTTGACTGCTCGTAAAATGATAGCAATCATCTTTCAAATGATTTCAAAAGAAAAATCTGAATGTGTAGCTCTCGTGAATCAAATCTAAGTCATCTAAGTGTTTAGCCTCAATACTTATTGTGGTCACTCCAAGGGAACCAATGAAACTGAATGAGTAAGATAAGAGAAGGTTAATCTTGTTTTGACATGAATTTCTGGTTCACTACTATTAAACTTGCATGCAAATGTCTTCATGTGATTCTACTGAGTAGGCCAGAATTCATTAGCATTAAACCAATCTGAATGTAAGAGCTGGTTCATTTGGGTTCTATAACTGAAAATTCTGAAAAATCCATAACTCTGATTTATGAACTTGGTTTCAGATTAAAGAACCTCCATTCTTTCTTGAGAAGTCATATCTTGATGCTCCTTGTTGTTTGCCTTCATCTGCCATATCTACATAAATCATTCAGGCTGCCATGATTACATCACCTTGGTATCATCCAACAAGTGATAATATCTTGATGCTTTTTGTTGTTTGCCTTCATCTGCCATGATTACATCACCTTGGTATCATCCAATAAGTGATATTATCTTGATGCTCCTTTCAAGTCGAATCCAAAATCATTGGTGTCTTCTGTCAAGTGATATCCCTTTGCTTCTCATTCATTGGCATGTGGCATAAGTCCTCGCATCATTAGCATCATGCTTTCATGCAATAGGGTGGCATGCACGTCTTCACCTCCTACAATTGTAGCTTGCATTTATCATTTCCATGCATTGCATAGAAAATCCAAAAAATCTGAAAACTAGAAAACCACTAAAAATCTTGCAAAATCTGACATCACAAAAATGCTCCTTGGCTACTCTATCCATCTCATATTTGTGAAATTGAATCATGCTGTTGTGGCTCCATTTCTCACACTTACAATGTCTTTGCCAAGCCACGGGACACCACCATGTTCGATACATCCATATCATTCATTGGTATCAATCCTATAACTGGCTTTCCACAATTGGTTGTTCTCTTTGGTTATCTTGTCAGCTTTAATAAGTGTACAACCATTGGCATGTATTTCCACATCATTTTCTGGACTGTTGCCTGCAATGCCATGTTTCTCCATATTATGGTTGCTTGTAATGATGTCACATAGGCGATGCCAGAGCGTCATGTAAGTCTCTTTGTGTGAGTCTCTCTTTCTCTTTTCTGGATCTTTTGATGTTGTCAAAGGGGGAGAAGTTCATGTGAGTCATTAATCACATCATGTGGTAAGTTTCTGTGAGTCATTAATCAAAGAATCCACTCTATGTGTCAAAGGGGGTGAGAACCATGTGAGTCATTGTCAAAAGGGGATAGGGAGAGAATCCTCTTCTTCTTCTTCTTAAGAATGTTTTTGACTCATAGTTTCCATGTGACTTACTAATGCATGTGAATCTCTAATGACTCATAGTTCAGAATGACTCATAGTTGCCATCATTAAAAAGGGGGAGAATGTTGAACATGTGTGCAACATGATTACTTTTATGGTTTTGATGATGTCTGCCTCTGTAGTCATTAATGAGCTATACTTGCACTTGATAATGTTAATATTCATACATTTCAGGTCATTATACCTCCAGTGTAGACGATCAAGATCAAGAGACATGGTTCAGCAAGTCTATACATACATCCAGTGATGCGGGACGGACACGGGGACCGACTCTACGTGGTATGGACCTCGGACTCTAGATGCGGACACGACTAGCAACACATGATGGGAGAGATATTAGGCCCGACACGGAGAGCTCTTATGGGCTATACGTCGCTAACAGAAGACAAGCTCACTCGTCGTCCCAAGCGAGGGAAACGCGGATCGTGCGCGGTTGAAGAACCGGCAGAGTTCAAGGTAGTCAGACTCACTTCCGGACTCGGATCAAGTCGCGGGACGGGTCACTCTCACACTCACAGCGGTGACATGAACACACGGGCTAGTACCTATCGCTCTCGACAGCGGCAAAGACCATATACTATCTAAGCAAATGAACGCCAAGAAGTTCGGACCATTACCTCCACACACCCGGCGTGGCGAAGACAACCCCGGCCGAATTACGGACTCCCGGTTAACAATGATTACAGCAATACACTAAGTCAACCCACTCCACGCAGGGAGGTAAAAGGTCACATGTGGGGTCCAGGAATCGCGTAAATCGGGTTGACGGGCAGCATCTTGATGTCGCCCGGCGATGTCAAACTCCGCGTTTTCGTGCTTTCCGAGTGGCGGGTTTTACGGACCCGTGGGGCCCGCGGACGGCGCTGTCCTTCGGATCTGTGGGGGTGGGACCCACTGTGATGGGGACCCCTGGTGGCACGCCTCCACGGACGGCGGTCGGCCGGGAACACCGATCGGGGGTCAATCGGTCCCGATTCCCAATTCTGGAGCTAACTTGCCACGGATTTTGGTTACTATCTTCTGGCGCGCGCTCCGGCGAAAACGGCCGCTGCGATCAATCCCGACGTCAGATCGGGACGCATAAGCTATCGTTGGAAAGCTCTCTTCAAATGCTTCAATTTAGAGTCAGAAATATCTGTTGGATCTAGTCGGATCCGAACGTTATTGAATTTACAAGTCCCTGTTGTACAGTAACCGAAATCTCAGATCTACAGGTGAGTTGTCTGAAGACTGCCTTTGACCGCGAGGAAGATGGCCGATTCAGCTCCTGAGCTCTTCGTCAAACTTGTGGGATTTGGAACAAGGCGAACGGGGATATTTTTTTTGGATTGATTGGAGGTGGCTGTGATTTGTTATGATTTGTTTACGGGAGGGTGTTCGGATCTAGGAACTAGTGGACAGCACTGTAGCTATCTCTAAGATTGATTTTTGAAAAATATGGGATGGCCTCACAAAAATTCAAGAAAAGTTGGGGAGGGTGGGGATGATGGATAGAACTCCCAGTAAAATTGGGAGCTCTAACAAAAATCTGAAAGAGGTCTGAACAGGGGAATCACAAGGCGGGTGGAAATTGAAACAGCAAGCAGACAGATCTGGAAATTAAGGTTGGACGAAAATAAACAAATATGAAATGGGATCTTTATGACCAACCAAAATTTTTGGGATGTGATTGACACCTCTGGAGCATCCCCTAAAATCCCCAAGTCGATCTGAGCTCGTGGCTGACACAGAGAATTCGTGGAAGCTGCTATGGTCGGATGAAGGCAGAACTCCGGCGATCTCGACGGTGATGCGATGGCGGCTCGTGGCGGCGGTGACCGGAATGATAAGGGGAGGAGTCACACCTCCAGAGGGAAGCCTTCACAGCTTCAATGGAGAGAGGGAGGAGAAAGGAGGGGGGCGCACCAGCCCTTGCTCTTGGAATTTGTTTGATTCAAATGGCATTAATTCATCAAAATGGGAAATTACAAGTATTTATGTGTTACATCTCACATCCATTGTCCACCGTTAGATCTAGGGGATGGGAATGGGTGGCCTAGATTGATTGTGACACACACACACAAAATACAATAAATATTTAGGGGGGGGGGCCTTGGACCAAGGGGAGTGGGCTTGACTTGGTAGGTGGGGTGGGTGGCCAAAATGTGGACTTTCCAAGCCACTTGCCCCCCACTTGGCCCACCCTTCTAGAAGCCTCCATGTGGAAGGTTGACTGACCCCACATGGGACCCTAGGCTGAGGTGGCTCAATGGGATGGGGCTTGGGGGGCCCGTGGGGCCCACGGGGTCTAAATTGCACATAAGCCCCTCTTACAATCAAAATAGCAAACCGAATACAACGAAATAAACACAAATTACACACATAAAGTCTAACTAAATATGATAAATGGGGAGGCTCAAGGCGGAGTCTCCAGGCTGTCTCCGAGCCAGATGGACGCTGAGGTGGCTCGAGTCGTGCTCCGTGTGCGGTACCGGTGGCTCGGCATATCACGCCACTCAACTGCTCGGGTGTCCGCACCATCCAGCAAGTCTATACATCCAGCGAGTCTATACATTCTTCAAAGTCTATACATTCTCCATGCATCTTCATAGCAAGTCTATACACTCGGCTCTAGCAAGCACATCAAGTCTATACATCTATCAGCTCAGTGCACAGCAAGTCTATACAGCAGTAAGTCTGTACATTCTTCAGCAGCAAGTCTGTACATCCTTCAGCAGCAAGTCTATACATCAGAACGTCTATACAGCCAGCAAGTCTATACATCAGCAAGTCTATACAGCCAGCAAGTCTATACATCCTGCAACACGAAGTCTGTACGTTGGCTGATTGCACAAACTCAAAGTCTGTACGTTGGCTGATTGCACAGACTCAAAGTCTGTACGTTGGCTGCTAGCACAAAGTCAAAGTCTGTACATTGGCTGCTAGCACAAACTCAAAGTCTATACGTTGTCTGGTTGAAGTCTGTACAATGTATAGTTGCTCCAACACAAAGTCTATGCATAGTCAGTGCATTTGGTTGATTCATGGCAAAGTGAAAGCCATATGATCGCGTCCAAGCCTTGATACAAATCTCTTCTACAAGGATGAAGTTACAGACTTGAACAGGCTACCGTCAAATGGTCTCAAGCGACTGAGCTGGAGGGCTAACGAACCAACCCGGCTGAACTGGGGGTCTGCCCAGCTGGCGGTCAACCGCCAGCACAGGGGCGGTCGACCGCCCCAGCCATGGAATGCCAGTTTGAAAGTCTGTCAGTCGGCGGTCGATCGCCAGCCAGTAGCAGTCGACCGAAAATCCCAGGGCTCACCAATCTACAGTATTTCTAAGTAGCGGTCGACCGCCAGAAGCTGTAGGTCGACCGCCAGCCCCGAGCCATCAATTGTTGACTTTTGTTTCCACTTCGAAAAGAGCCATTCAACATGGATTTGTTTAATCCAAAAGTCACCTAATCACCCATGATTTGTGGATCTGGTCTGGGGCTTGTCTATAGACCATTCAAAGTCTAAAAAACCAATACAAGAGGGTTAGAAACCCTAGTTGATGCAGTTGATGAAGTGAATCAAAGAGAGCTCAAGGGAGGCCATTTCGCAAGTACTATAGCACCTGCGTGAACAGTATTTCGGTTTGGAGTTCTTCATCCTTCCAAGGTGATTCAAGCTCAGATCTGAAGCCAAGCAACCTCCAAGCAAGCAAGAAGCATTCAAGGCTCTCAAAGGTGATCAAAGCTACATCCATACACCTCTTCATCAACTCAAGGAGATTCAAGAAAAGATCAAGCTACATCCAATATCGTCTCCATCAACTCAAAGGGATCAAAGGAAAATCAAAGCTCTTCATCAAATCCTCAAGAGATTCAAGCTCCAGCAAACCTCAGACAAGATCTTTTCTCTTAAGCATATTCTATATCTTGTTGAGTGTTTTTCATAAGTTGTTCTTTTTCCATTTCTTTCAAACACTTGAAATTGAGAATCGTCCCTACCGGTGGTTAGTAGGAAGGCAATCGGAGGCTGTCTGATTTGCAGTGTTGACGTCCCTACCGGTGGTTAGTAGGAAGGCAATCGGGAGTTCTCCGATCTGCGGTGTAGCCGTCCCTGCCGACTTTGTGTGTAGGAAGATAGAAATACGGTTTTCTCTGTTCTGTGGTTTGGGGCGTGTCCCCGGTCAAGCTGTGAGTCAGCAGGAAAGCCTCACTGGGTTTTGGTGAGGGGTGGACGTAGGTTGCGGGGTTGCAACTGAACCACCTTAAAAATCCCTGTGTTGTGGGTTGTTTATTGTGTATGATTGCTCTATATCTTCTACCCCCATTCACAGGTTCGTGTGGTTCCATACTTGGTAATCTTGTTTACACACTCAAGCACTCAGATTTGCACCTTCGGTTTTATCTATGGTTTAATTGAGCTTAGCACTTTGACTGCATCCCTTGGGCGGCCTGCTGCACCCTTGCACACAGGCGCCAAGGTGAAAGTATTGCTAAGTGTTTCCCTTGCGTAGACTCGCATGCACCTTAGTTGATCACCACTGCATTCACACACATATGAACTTTGAGTGATCAACATAGCACACACACACGTACGGTTGTTGCAAGCTATTGCATGCTCTGTGCCACTCTACTTAATTCCGCTGTGCATTGTGTCTAAGTGATTCATTCACTTTATAGGAGTGGTTCATGCTTCCGATAGCTAAGAGTTTTAAATAGGCCAAAGCTTTTGATAGGATCTATTCAACCCCCTCCCTTCTAGATCCGTTTACACCTCGCGGGACCCAACAGGCTTCATGTGTTTAATGCGGCCTTTTAGTCCTAAGATTAATAGGGTTTTGTAATTTTAAAAGGCCCATTATCTATCAAATGGCCCTATATATATAAAGCCCTTTATTCTCCTACGGAATATCCTTGGTACTTGAAGAGGGGTGATCTAGTGCTGTGTCCTGAGCCACACGATCCTGGACAAGCCTGTGTCGTGGGTGCCACGATTGGGGATCTACAAGGTACGAAACGGGTCAGAGGAGTCCAGGTTTGAGACCCCAGGGAAAATCCTCCGATGCCTAAGTCAGCGAAGTGATAGAGCGTAGGTGGAGGGGAAATAGGAAAAAGAATGAGAGGCACGAGATCATTCTCCACCAGTGGGTGTGGTGTTGAGTACTCAGGATCACCTTTTTACCTTATCGGAGGGTTTCCCTTGATTTATATAGTGTTTTTCCCCCGTAGGGAGCTCGGACAAGAAAGAGAGTATAGGGGGCGTTACTCGGCCATTTCGGGCCTAGTCGTTTGGTCTCCCCTTTCATCAACTCTCGATCATCCCTCTTTCAGTTACGCTCGGGCACCGCTTGGGCTTTCCCGCTCGACGGTTGCTCGGACTTTCAGGCCTAGAGGCCGCCTAGGAAGTATTGGTCCAAGCAATTTTGGGCTTCAAGGTAAGTGGGCCCATTATTGGGGCTGTCACTTGGAGAGCTCGGCCTATTTGGGTCGGGTTGGACCGGGTTGGGCCGCTCTTCATTGTATGTTCATTAGGCCGCTAATTTACCCCTCTCCACTTTTCCCCCTACTCCTGAGCCTGATGATCGAGCTTGGAGAGTAGGATATGATCGGGTAGCATTTGTGGCTCGGTTGGGGACCGACCGTTTGTGAGCTGTCCCAACTTTGAAGCTGAGGGGCCGTCTATGTGGCTGTCCTGGTTCAAAAAGGTGGGCCCCCCGGTACTGGCGACATCATGTTGGCTCGGCGGTACTTTGGCCGATTGCATCTAGGGGCCGGGGATACGACTGTCCTGTCGCATATGGTATGAGCCTGATGACTATGTGTTGCTTTTGGGCTCAAAAATCACCCTTCTCGGAGTTCGAAACGTCATCGTGGCGACACTTGAGATTGCCTGGATCTTATAAACAGAGGCTTGTGCTTGCACCTTACATTTCTTCCGCCTAGGGTTTTCCTCATCGTGTCTGTGAGTTCAGAGGAGGGCTTATGCGCCGAAGAATCGGCTAGCGGGAGCGGACAATCGTAGTGGCTTTTCCGGAGTTAGCGGAGATCACTGCGGAGGCCGTCCATCAGCTTCCCACTCCAGCTAGCTCATCTGATTCTGGTGTCCCATCCTTGTCTTCCCTTCTTTCCATGGTGGACCACGATGCTGAAGTCAAAATCTAGGAGTTCGAGCTAGGAGTAGAAGTCTTAGAGCCTGTGTCTGGCGACCATCCTCGCAGCGAATTGACAGAGCCCGCGGTGAAGGAGTTTGAGATTCGCTTTAGGTTGCCTTGCCGGTATTTCTTCTCTCTTGTCAAACCCCATGAGCCTTGCCTGGGCACTCGCTCGGGCATGTTCTGTATATTTCTTCTGGCTTGGAAGTGCGGCTTCTACCTTCCCCTCCACCCCTTTGTTATCAGGCCGGAGATGCACGAGTCGGTAGAGGAGGTCGCCACCGAGTCTGCGGGGCACAAGGAGCGGAGGTCGGTTTGGAGGGTCCGACCAAGCGTTGCTGCGTAGAGCTCGGGAGTCACTGGGGGAGATGTCCCCTTGCAGAATCCACCTTGGAGGAGTTCCGCTCCGCAGTAGGGGTGGTTTGTCATTCAGGCTTCCTTGTACTAGCGTTCCCGAGAGCTGGAGTCCCCGTTCGTCCAAGAAGAGTTTCAGCGATGCCCCCATCCGATGCTCCTTGAGAGGGTTATGGAGGGCAGCTTATTCATGGCCCCGTTAGGGGAGGAGATTGCCGGTCATTGGATGAAGATGGAGAGTAGCGAGATGGCTCAGGACAAAGGTCACGCCAAGTCCGACCGGAAGGCCGAGCAGGTGTCCTCCGAGCTTGGGATCCTCCGAAAGGTGGTGGTCTTGCTCCGGGCGCAGGATCGAGCGCATCAGGAGGATGTGCGGTCACTGTCCGAGCAATTATCCCAGGCTCGCCATACTACCAAGCTAAAGAGTCGTCTCCTAGAAGAGGAGGGCGGAACCTATACATCAAGCTCGAGGCAGTGGGAGGTCAAGCGGGATGAGCTCAGGAGCCGCTCCTAGAGACCGATCGAGCGAGGGGGGAGGCCGAGGAAATACGAACTGAGGTCGATGCAAAGCGGGCCAAAGCTGAAATGAAGCTGGCCAAAGTCGACGCGAGATTGGCCGATCTTGAGGCGAGGGAGGCAAAGGCTGGGGCAAGGGCCGTCGAGCGATATCTGAGCTCGGAGGACTACCTCGAGGCCCAGAAGAAGAGTGCCTTCGCCTACTACGAGTTGGGTTATCGTCGGGGGCTTCGGAAGGGTTTCGCCTAAGTCTTCAATTTGGCCGTCAGGGAGGTGCAATGACAGGTCTCGGGTGAGCTCGTCTTTCCTCCTGGTCAGCGATATGACTCGGATGAAGGAGGCTCGACTCCTCCCTCATCTACGGCGTCAAGCGACGAGGATGGAAGCGAGGATAGTCTTGCTCCTAAGGATGAAGGCTCTCCGAACCAAGCTACCTCGGGAGGGCACGTGGCCGAGACAGTTCCCACACAGGTGGGGTCAGTGTCCGAGCTGGCTGTCACCGAGGGAGCCAAGGACGAGCCACATGTGACTGCAAGAGCAAGGCCGAGTGCCATGGGCCTTCCGACTACCGAGCTTCGGGAACGATCGCAGTCCTCTCCTTCTTCTCCTATCTTGATAGACTAGGTTGTACCCATCTCACAGGCCTTTTTTCTTTCCCCCCTCTTCTTTTTTTTGGGGGGGCCTTTTTTGGAAGTTTTCTCATGTACTTCCTTTTTGGACATGGCAATAGTATATCAGGGCATGCTTAAATGCTCCTTACCGAGTTTCACTAGGTTTGATATGCCATATCCTCACCTTGTCAGTGAATCACATATCCCGTCAGATTCTTTAGCCGAAGAATCACGCCGCGCGCCGATCTGTCGATTCGCAGGTGCTTATCTGGCGCCTTTCTATTTTTCGACCCTTTAAATGAGTCGCCCGTTCCCGTATTCCGGTAGAGAGATTTTAATGGCAGGGGTGGCATCCTCCTTCATTTCGAAGTCCCTTTGCGCGTTTTTGAGGAGAGGTTTAATTAAGACAAGGGTTTCCCCCTTCGGCCTATAAAAGGTCCCGAAGGGCGCCTCCTTCTCTTCATGCTACATGAGGGTCCTTCGTTACGTTCCCCGCCCTTTCATCTTCCACGGTGATAGTGCTGCCCTTTTTTCTATTGGCGTCCTCTCGTGAAGAATGGGGTCTGACGTTGATGAAGGCTTCAGCAGTGGTGTTCGGACGATTTTGACGTAGAAGAATGGACGGCGAGTGGGCGAACGATGTCCAAGAAGGGACGGCGCATGGCGACGTGCTCCCGCCTGACTTCTGGACCGCCGCCCCTATCTAGGAGGAAGGTAGAAGCGGAGGGAGTCTGAGAGAGGAGGGCATTCAATGCTATGGCCTTGCCTGGCTCCCTCCTCACACCTTCTGCTCCTCCTTTCTTTCACTCCCCTCGAGGGAGTGTTCGATCCTTTCTCCCTCTTTTGCTCTTCTACCATCCTCTTTTCCCTCGTCTTTCACTCTTTGAAGGATGTCTATTTTATGCTTCTCCTCTTCTCTTATCCTTGCTCGCACCACTTAGAGGGTGCTTGCTTTCTATTTTTCTCTGCCCACACCATCAATTGATGGCTTTGTTATGCTCCATCCTCCAAAGGGTTGGCGGAGGAGGCCTTCTCTTATTTTCTGGCGTCCGGGCATATTTTCTTTTCCTTCCCGCTGATACCATCTCCTCCGAACTTCCCGAGCAGACAAAGTCAGTCGTCCCATTATCCGAGCCAGTTTCTACACTGGGTGGAGTTAGTGGCTCGGCTTGAAGCTGCTAACCTCATCCGCACCGAGTAATCAGCTCGTGTTGTATCAGTTTTTCTTTTGTGTGAACATTGAAATGGCTACGGCCGATTTGATGTACCAAAATTTTTGATGCAATAAAAATGAGAATTGCTATTTTTAATGGTTTCTTACATGTGTGGATGAGTTCAGAAAAAGAACTTTCATAGGGCCGCATCATTCCAAGTTCGAGGGATTGGAATCCCTTCCATAATAGATAGTTGGTATGCTCCTTTCTCGAGCGTCTCGATCACTCGGTAGGGGCCTTCCCAGTTAGGGGCTAGCTTTCCCACCGCCTCCAGTGGTGGAGAGACTTCGGCCTTCCTTAGAACGAGGTCTCTTGGATAGAACTGCCTGTCTCAGACCCAGGCATTGTAGTACTAAATCATTCGTCGCTGGTACTCCATTGCTCAGATTCTTGCGACCTCGCATACTTCGTCCGTCAGGACCAGGTTTTCCATCAGCTTCTATTCATTAGACTCGGATAGGAAGTGGATAACCCAAAGAGATGGGCTATCGATCTCCAGTGGGATGACTGCCTCGATGCCATAGACTAGCTGAAATGGAGTTTTGCCCGTGGTGGTTCTCAGGGTGGTTTGGTACGACCACAGTACGCTAGGCAATTCCTCAAGCCAATTACCCTTAGCTTTACCGAGCCTGGTCTTTATGCCTTTGAGGATGGTTTTGTTGGCATTTTCGACCAGTCCGTTAGCTTGCGGGTGGGCTATCGAAGTGAAGTGATTGCGAATATGTAGGTCGGTGCACTTATTCTTGAAATAAGCGCTATCAAATTGCCGACCGTTATCGCTCACAATCACCCGAGGATGCAAAAATGACAAATGATCATCCTCCACATGAAACTCCGAATCACCGCTTCTGTTATCTTGGCAGTAGCCTCGGCTTCAATCCATTTGGAAAAGTAGTCGATGGCAACAATAAGGAACTTCTTCTGAGCCTGGGCCACTGGGAAGGGCCCAAGTATATCAATTACCCACCGAGCAAAGGGGTATGGCTCGGTTAGAGTTATGAGCTCTGAGGCTGGTTGGGGGATCATGTGGTTGAACCTCTAGCAACGGTCAAACTTCTGAGCATATGCGGAGCAATCTCACTGGAGGGTGGGCCACCAGTAACCTCGACGCAGCAAGATCCTCGCTATCAACCTCCCCCCTTGGTGTGCTCCGCAGATCCCTTCGTGAATTTCTTTGATGGCCCGTTGAGCCTCTCGGGTGCTAAGGCACTTGAGGAGGGAGCCGGCGAAGGATCGTCGGTAGAGATTTTCGTTGAATAAGATGAATCGACGAGCTTGATATTTGAGTCTCCTAGCCTCCCAAGGGTCACCGGGCTCTCGAGAGTTAGCTAGCCAGGCCGTGTATGGGGCTCTCCAGTCGTCGGGTGATACCTGCACGGTTGCTATGATTTCGGTTTCCACGCTCGGTCGGTCCAACTGTTCGAGTAGGATGGACCTGGTCCCTTCTGAGGTGATGGAAGAGGCCAATCGAGAGAGGGCATCCGCTTGGGAGTTTTCTTCCTGAGCTATTTGGATTACTTGAAAGCTCTCGAATGATCGGGCTATCTCTTTCACCAGGTGAAGGTATTTGACCATCTGCGGTTCCCGAGCTTCGTAGTCTCCATGGATTTGGCTAGCGACCAATGGAGAGTCGGTGTAGATGTTGACTCGCTCGGCTCCCAGGCGCCTCGCCATCCTAGCCTTGAAAATTAGTGTTGTGACCCCTCTGTGTTGATGATGTTGACAATAAGTTTTACTTCATTGACAACAGCTTGTTTTGATTGATTGGCAACTGTTCTTATTTTGATGAAATTGTTTGTATCAGGTTGTCTGTGTATATAATGCAGTCAGAGTCTATATATTGTTATGCACACACTCACAGGTCAACACAGTGCATTGCAGCATGAACATAGAGCCTATACTTTTCCTTGTTTAGTCTGGACAGTAGTGGGTCGAACCCCTTCTAAGGTGGGTCGACACCCCCAGAGTACAAGTCTATACACTGTCTGTCTGTCTTGTGTCTCATGCAACGTATTAGGCATTTTGTTAAAGTCTATATAGTGCAGCTCACACGAACACTCAAGTCCATACATCGTGAAGTCTGCACATTGTGGCACCCAATGTCTATACATTGCTCATTCGTTCATTCAGCATTGTCAAGTCTATACATTGGTCGGTGCTAAGTCTGTACAGTGAGCGTCTCATTGGTGAAGTCTGTACACTCACCAGTTGAACTTCAAAGTCCATACATTGGACTGTAGCTTGCACGAAGCTAAGCCCATACATTGCTCAAGTCTGTACAGAGTCCAGCGTCTTAGTTAGCGTCTCATGCATACGAGCAAAGTCTGTACATCGGTCTTTCAGCAAGTCTGAACATCATCCGTCTCTGTTAGCTTCTCAGGCATTGGGCAAAGTCTATACATCAGACTGTTACAGCAAGTCTGTACATTGTCCATCTCAGTTAGCGTCTCATGCATTGGGGCGAAGTCTATACAACCGACTGTTCAGCTTGTGACCAAGTCTGTACAGCCAGGGCGATTGTTAAGTCTATACATTGATCATTACCTACGTTCTGAACTGAACTGAGTAAGTCTATACATTCCTCATATCTTCTACCTATGCTCTGTTCAGTAAGTCTGTACATTGGTTGCTTTACCGACGTTGCCTTGCCAAAGTCTTCACATTGGAAGTCTATACATCATTCGTGAAGACTGAACAACGAGCAAGTGTATACATTGGACGAGTCTGCATCGTGCATCAATCCTGAAGTCTATACATTGTCTGTCTTCATTAGACTCTCATGAAGTCTGTACATCGTGCATCAGTCCTGAAGTCTATACATCGTCTGTCTTCATTAGAATCTCATGAAGTCTGTACATCATGCATCAGTCCTGAAGTCTATACATCGTCTGTCTTCATTAGAGTCTCATGGAGTCTGTACATTGCATTCACGTTTCACAAAGTCTATACACTGAAGTCTATACATTGCATTTCCATTCATGAAGTCTGTACATTGTATTCTTGTTTCACAAAGTCAATACATCATGAAGTCTACACAAGGCATTTCATCTTACAAAGTCTGTACAGAGTTCTTCACTTAACCTGATAATCCGATACTCTGTCTGACACGGATTTGTTATTGAGATTGCTGACATGGCTCGTGATCCCTGGAGGACGAGGTGACCAGATGCTGCCATGTGGATGAAAGCACCTCGGATCTGGCGAATTCCTTGGGCGGGAAAACGTGGAAGCCACGTGCCCTTATCTAATATGCTGCTGATATATATAGAAGTCTTCATCTTCTGTTGAAGGCAGATCGACCAGTGGCAAGTCTATACAGTGAGACAAACCTGAGGCAGCAGAGAGCCACCGAGATCCAAAGAGAAGAAAAGCAGAGAAGAAGAAAAGGAGAGAAAAAGAAAGTGAGAGAGATGAGTTGAGAGAGTTATATCAGAGCTTGTGAATCAGTCTCTTAGTTCAGATACCAGAGCTGATATTGCTCAATTTGAGCTACAGTTGTTTTTGCTTTCATTCCATTCGATTATGCGTTTCTTGCTTTTCAGTCTTTTTTATTTTTCTTTTGAAAACTCTTGTTCGATCAAGCTATGAGGCAGTGGTGTGCAGAGGTGTTACCTCTGGTCGGCTAAGCTGTAGAGCCCAGCAGAGCAAGCTGTGAAGCTCAGCTATTGCAGAGGAGGTTCCTCTGGTCGGGATAAGCTGTAAGCCCCAGCTGTTGTTGGCAAGCTGTAGTGCCCAGCAGATTGAAGCTGTGTATCAGCAGTAATCCACATTCGAGTTGAATGTGGGGTGGACGTAGGTCGGATTGATTGAACCACCTAAAATTCTTTGTGCCTCTCGTGTGGTTGATTGTCTGTCTAGCAGATATTATCTCTTTTATCCAGTGCATTGACTGTGTTTGATCAGTGTTCTTTTAATTTCGCATCTGAATCTAGGCATAATTTTTTATTGGCCAGCTGATCTATTCACCCCCCCTCTAGATCCACATTCTGTGGTGAAAGAGCCTTCCATCTAATTTCAACATTTGGTATCAGAGCCTAACTCTTCTGCAGGGACTTACAGCTCGAAGAGGAAGGTACAGATGGACGGAAGAGGGATGATAGCTGAAGGACACTCCACATCCAAGCCCCCTTACTTCGATGTATCCAACTACGCATACTGGAAGAACCGTATGCATGTTTTTTTGAGGGCTAAAGATTATGAGATCTGGAAGGTAGTTAGCAAGGGACCTTTCGAGCTGTCCCCTAATGAAGATGTATGGACCAAGGAGGAAATTAGAAGGTCCACGCTCAACTGGAGTGCAATCAATGCAATCCAGTGTTCTCTGCATCCCACCGAGTTCTCACGAGTATCTGCCTGCTCTTCAGCGAAGGAAATGTGGGATGCACTTGAAGTTATCTATGAGGGGACTTCACAAGTCAGAGAGACCAAGACTAATCTACTGGTTTCAGAATACGAGGCCTTCAAGATGAAGCCAAACGAGACAATCAAAGAAATGTATGCTCGATTGACTATTATCACAAATAGTCTTAGAGGTTTTGGGAAGAAGTATTCTGAGTATGATATAGTCAGAAAGATCTTGCGATCCTTGACTCCAATTTGGCACACCAAGGCCACTGTTATGGAAGAGTCAAGAGATCTGCACAATACAAGGGCAGATGAGCTTATCGGATCTCTAATGGCATATGAGATGAATCTACCGAAGATAGAGGATGCTGATAGAAAGAGGAAGCCAATAGCTCTGTAGGCTGGTGCTAGCAAATCCAGTCGATCCAGCCCCAACGGATCATTAATTGAAGAGAGCTTGTCTGAAGAAGAAATGGCAAATGATGATATCGCTATGATTACTAGAGAATTCTGGTGTTTTCTCAAGAAAGAAGGAAGAAGATTCAGCCGAAGAAATCCCAGTGGTGGCCGCTGAGACACAAGGTACAAATCAAACCCTGTAAAGAAAGCTGAGACTAATGTTTGCTATCAATGCAGGAAGGCTGGTCACTTTAAAGCTGAATGTCCGACAAATCAGAACCTCAAGGACAAGTCCAAGAAAAAGAACACAAGAGGGAAAGCTATGGTGAGTACCTGGAGTGATGAGGACGAGGGATCCTTGAGCAACACTTCGGACAGTGAAGTTGAAGCTGAGAAGCCAATCTGTCTCATGGCAACCAGCTCAGAAGATAGAGAGGAAGAATCTGATGAGGTATCCTCTCGTTTTAAAAACTTTACTATTGCTGATTGGATGGATGCTTATAATGAACTTGCTGATAGAGTAGATGATGTCAGAAAAGAAAATAGGCATCTACGAAGAAAAATTAACATCATGCAAAATGATACTTCATTGTCTGATAAAATTGCATGCTTAGAGAATGAGAACAGTAAGCTGAAACTCACAGGTTCTGAATTTGAAGAAATCAAGAAAGAACTGAAAATCTCTAAGGACGAAAATGTGAGATTAGATAATGAAATTGATGCATAGAAATTGAAAATTCAGAATTATGAAAGTGAGATAAAAATTACTTCTGAAAAATATGAAGCTATCCTCAATGTAAATAATGAATTGAAAAGGTCTATTGATGAAATTCAGAAAGACAATGAGGATAAGCTGAAAACCATTGAGAAAATGACCCAAGGATCTGAAAATTTAGATGCATTATTGGGGTCAAAGGTTAATTTCAGGATAGAGGGCCTAGGATTCAACTCTAGTGCAACTAAGAGCTTTGGAATGAAAACTATTTCCTTTGTTGCATAAAAGGAGAAAGGACCTCTAATTAATATGAATTCTAATAATGCTGTGAAAACAAATGTGAATCTGAAAAAGCCCAATGCAGAGGAGAAGGGCAAATAGAAAGTTGGTGAGCCTAGTAGAATTGGCACTTCCAAACCTAGCTCTAGTGCTCAATCTAAGGCTAGGGGTCAGACTGCTCAGGTAAACAAACCCCATGTCAATGCCAAAAAGTCTTCACCACCACCATCACAGAAAAAGACCCAACAAAAACCTATGAACAGGTCAGTAGGGTCAAGGGTGCAGGGAAGATAAAATATTTTCAGGAGTCAACCCAACAAATTCAATCCACCTAGAGTCCAGTCCTACTACCCCACACAGTCAATCTATCCTAATGGGTTTGAGTGGACTAGAACTCAAAGGATGCATACAGGATATGTTCATCAACCTACACAATTTTACATACCCTATGTCAGAAATTGGGGTAATGGGTATGGTAGTCGAACAACTAGAAACTTCCAATCTTTCAGCCAGCCCAAATATCACCTTGACCAAAACTTTATGAATGCAACCTGGCCGAAGCATTGGCACAACAACAACAATTCGTGAATAACTCTGTTGGTGCAAATAAAAGGAAAAACAACAAAAATAAGAGAAAGACTAACAGAAGGAAATCTGCAAAATCCACTAAAAAAAGTTCTTTTAAACAAATGTGGATTCCCAAAGCCATGCTTTCTTCCTTTACTTGTACTTCATCTGCATTGGAGCCCAAACAGACTTGGGTTCCAAACTTTTTGCCCTAATTGTGTGTGCAGGTATGCCTGGCAGCCAAGAGCAACTTATGGTACCTGGATAGTGGCTGCTCCAGGCATATGACAGGAGATAAGGCCAAGTTCTGCATGCTGACTGAGAAGCTAGGAGGCCTTGTCACTTTTGGAAGCAACACAAAGGGTAGGATGATTGGATCAGGTATGGTAGGTATGTGTTCTACCTGCTGCATTGATGATGTTATGCTGGTTGAAGGGTTAGCTTATAATTTACTCAGCATCAGCCAGTTGTGTGATAAAGGACATAAAGTCTTATTTGATTCTCAATGCTGCAAGGTTTTTGAACCTAATTCTGAAATTGTCATATTTTCTGGAAAAAGAATAAATAACACATACATGATAGATTTAGATGATATTCAACATTATAACCTATGTCTTACTGCCAGTAGAGAAGATTTAGCATTTTTATGGCATCGTAGGTTAGGCCATGCGAGTTATACTGTTTTGCATAAACTAAACAAGTATAGCATGGTTAGAGGACTCCCTGAAGTCTCTTTTAAAAAGGACAATAAATTTTGTAATGCATGCATTCAGTCCAAGTTGACTAGAAAATCATTCAAATCTAGGACAGAAAACCAATCCACTAAACCTTATGAACTGATACACATGGACCTATTTGGGCCAACCAGGTCTATCAGTTTATCAGGGAAGAGGTATGGGTTTGTCTTAGTAGATGATTTTTCTAGGTATACTTGGGTATATTTCCTGTCACACAAGAATGATGCATTTTCAGAATTTCAGGAGTTCTGTATTAGAATAAATCAGAAAATTGAAAATATTTTGACTGATCATGGAGGTGAGTTTGAAAACTCACACTTTGATGAATTTTACAGGTCTAGTGGGATTCATCATAAGTTCTCCTCACCCAGGACACCTGAGCAGAATGGTGTTGTCGAGAGGAGGAACAGAACTCTAGTGGAGATGGGCCGAACACTTCTAGCTGAAGGTGAACTGCCAAGAAAATACTGGGCTGAAGCAGTCAACACAGCCTGTTATGTAATTAACAGGGCAATGGTAAGACCTTCTACCTAGAAAACCCCCTATGAGATTTTAAAAGGTAAGAAACCTTCAATTGCCCATTTCAAGGTCTTTGGTTGTAAATGTTTTATACATATAAATGATAAGAGGGACCTTGATAAATTTGAGCCAAAAGGTGAATCAGGAATTTTTCTTGGTTATTCTGAAAACACCCGAGCTTATAGAGTGTTCAACTTAAACACAAAAATTGTTGAAGAATCTCCACACATTATCTTTGATGAATCCTTGATGGAAACTAACCATGGTCATTGCGGGAATGAAGATGGGAACATTTTAAAAGATGATAACTCTGCAGACCAGTCTGATGGTGAGGAAGAAAAAGAAGAGCAGAATGAAGAAGAATCTGAAGTTCAGGGGGAGGTAAGTGAAATTCCTGAAACTCAGATTGTTAATATCAGATATCTTAAAGATCACCCTGTGAATAATGTCATTGGCAATCTGAATGATCCCCCTAGGACTAGAGGTCACTTTAGAATTCAGGATGAATTAAATACATATGCTCTTGTCTCTCAAATTGAACCCAAGTCCATTGACTGTGCCCTCAAGGATGTGCATTGGATTAATGCCATGCATGAGGAGCTTAATCAGTTCGACAGGAACAAGGTGTGGCACTTGGTCCCACCTCCTGATCATGGAACAGTCATAGGGACTAAATGGGTATTCAGGAATAAATCTGATGAATTAGGGAATATTGTTAAAAATAAAGCCAGACTTGTTGCTCAGGGGTATAACCAGGAGTTTGGTATTGACTTTGAAGAGTCATTTGCCCCTGTAGCCAGATTAGAAGCTGTTAGGATTTTATTGGCTTATGCATGCTCTCTAGGAATAATCCTCCAGCAGATGGATGTAAAATCTGCATTCTTGAATGGGGAAATTAGTGAGGATGTCTATGTAAGACAGCCCCCTGGGTTTGAATGTCTGGATTTCCCTAATCATGTTTACAAATTAAATAAAGCTCTCTATGGTCTTAAGCAAGCTCCCAGAGCTTGGTATGACAGGTTGAGCAAGTTCCTTACTGATCAAAATTTCACTAGAGGAGTAGTTGATCAGGCCTTGTTTACAAAGGTGAGTCATTCTGACATTCTTATTGTACAAATTTATGTGGATGACATTATTTTTGGGTCAACTAACCCCAAATTGTGTGAGGAATTTTCTAAAACAATGACTAATGAGTTTGAAATGAGCTCAATGGGTGAGCTCAAATTATTTCTTGGACTGCAGGTTACACAAACAAAGGATGGAATGTTTATCACTCAGTCCAAGTACACAAGGTATCTACTCAAGAAATACAAGATGGACAACCTCAATGAGATAGCTGCTCTAATGGGTACCTCTACAAGCTTGGATGAAGACACTAAAGGTAAACTTGTTGATCAAAAGCTATACAGAGGTATGATCGGATCCCTTCTCTACTTAACATCATCTAGGCCTGATATTCAATTTGTTGTAGGATTATGTGCTAGGTTTCAGGCCAGTCCTAAAGAAACTCATCTTAAAGCAGTAAAAAGGATTTTTAGATATCTGCTAGGCACCCAAGAGCTAGGATTATGGTATCCTGCTAGGTGTGAGTTAGAATTTCTAGCCTACACTGATGCTGATTATGCTGGATGTCGAGTAGATAGAAAAAGCACTAGTGTCTATTGTCAATTCCTTGGTGGCTGTCTAGTATCTTGGGTATCTAAGAAGCAACACACTGTAGCCTTGTCTATAGCTGAGGCTGAATATGTTGCAGCTGGTAATTGTGCTGCCCAAGTACTATGGATCAAGCACCAACTAGATGATTATCAGATAAAACTGGAATGTATTCCAATTTTATGTGATAATACTAGTGCCATATGCCTTGCTAAAAATCATGTTCATCATTCTAGGACTAAACACATAGAGATAAAACACCATTTTCTTAGAGATGCTGTGAATAAAAAGGAAATCGAACTGAATTTCATTGAAACAGATAAACAAATTGCTGATATCTTCACTAAGCCACTTGGAAATGAAAAGTTTAAATTTCTTAGAAGAGAACTTGGCTTGTGTAAGTTTCAGCATGATGAATAAAATTTTCAGCTACTTTGAATAAAATTTCTGATTTGGACTTGCATCTGATAGCTTGTATAAAACTCTGTGAAGGTTGAATGGTGCAACAGATTCATGATCATGCATGACACTCATATTATTTTCTCATGATCATCACTGCATATCATTTAGTCATGAATGTGTCTAAAATCACATGCATATAGAACTGTTTTGCACTACATTTCTCTGCATAACCCTGGTATTGCATGATAGTGCAGTCTGAATAAGCATGAACTTAAAAATCATTTGTTCAGTCATCATTTGTAAAAACACATGCACATAGATAGGGGAGTATTGCATATGATTCAGAGTTGAGTCTGACAGTATGGCAATCTTTTAGTCAGTTCTAATATTAAGCAATAGAAAACAGACTTCTTCCATCATAAGAACTTTAATTGCTTAAAGACTGACTTAATGGTTTAAATTTTATAATCTTTAGAGTTGAAAGACTACAATCAGTAAATAAGGATGCTGAAAATTGATAAAGCACTCAACCCTCATCTTATTACATGTCAGACAAAGCTAATTATATCTGAAATCTGAAAACTCATCTGAAATCATGTTAGAGAAACTAAGTATGTGTATTGTCCTTAAACAAGTCATTCTGAAACAAATAAAGGACAGCTAAGAAAGATATTGAAAAACATTAAAAATTAATTGAAAAATAGCATTGACAGAGCAATGACTGGTAAATCACTGAGAAACTGAGTGATCCATCAAAGAAGTGGATAACACTCATGTCATGAGGTGTATCAGCTATCTCTGTATAAAATGATCAGAACAGTAGGTTGGTTTCACTGAGTACCTGGGGGTAACTGGCGTCTGATAAACATGTACCCTCACATAGAAAGGTGTAAATCAGTTCTATTGAGTTTGATCATAGGCAAAATGGTCCATCATGTTGAGTATCTAGGGGTATTGGCGTCTGATAAACGTATACCCTTACGCAAAAAGACTTATGGTACCTGAATGCCCTAAATGAAATAATATTGAAAATGCTGTTCCTTCAAAAGAAATTTCATTGATGTCAATTTGTTTAATTTCAATACATGACCTGGTATCTCTTAGCACATTCTACTGAGTCTATGAAAGTAAGATATTCTGAAACTGAATCTCTCATGTAAATATGATTCTAGTTTATTATTTTATCATGCACAGCTACCTTATCCAATGAATGTAGTGCATGAACTCTCATTTGTATAACCTTTAAACCAGAACTTCACTTTCTAAGCAGTTTCTCAATTCATATGACTGAAGGTTCTGTGCTTTAGCTGCTTAATTTCTGAACTACCTGCTAAGAATGCCAGTCAGCTGATTCTTCTTGTTCCTTCCCTTGCATCTTCTATCCCTCCTCTTTGTTGATGGCAAAGGGGGAGAATATATTGTCTATTTGATGAATTCATTCCAGGGAAGTGTATGCATCATGTCTATGGCAAAGGGGGAGATATTGTGAGTAGAGAGTTGTGTTCATGTCTCAGCATGTCATTCATAGCATCTGCATGACAAATCTGAATAACAAATCATGTCCTTCATCAAAAATGAATCTGCATAACAGGATGTTGCTATTCTATATAATAGGGTGTTGCCATCATCAAAAAGGGGGAGATTGTTGTGACCCCTCTATGTTGATGATGTTGATAATAAGTTTTACTTCATTGGCAACAGCTTGTTTTGATTGATTGGCAACTGTTCTTATTTTGATGAAATTGTTGGTATTAGGTTGTCTGTGTATATAATGCATTCAGAGTCTATATATTGTTATGCACACACTCACAGGTCTACACAGTGCATTGCAGCATGAACATAGAGCCTATACTTTTCCTTATTTAGTCTGGACAGTAGTGGGTCGAACCCCTTCTCAGGTGGGTCGACACCCCCAGAGTACAAGTCTATACACTATCTGTCTGTCTTATGTCTCATGCAGCGTCTTAGGCATTTTGTTAAAGTCTATACAGTGCAGCTCACACGAACACTCAAGTCCATACATCGTGAAGTCTGCACATTGTGGCACCCAATGTCTATACATTGCTCATTCGTTCATTCAGCATTGTCAATTCTATACATTGGTCGGTGCTAAGTCTGTACAGTGAGCGTCTCATTGGTGAAGTCTGTACACTCACCAGTTGAACTTCAAAGTCCATACATTGGACTGTAGCTTGCACGAAGCTAAGCCCATACATCGCTCAAGTCTGTACAGAGTCCAGCGTTTTAGTTAGCGTCTCATGCATACAAGCAAAGTCTGTACATCGGTCTTTTAGCAAGTCTGAACATCGTCCGTCTCTGTTAGCATCTCAGGCATTGGGCAAAGTCTATACATCGGACTGTTACAGCAAGTCTGTACATTGTCCGTCTCAGTTAGCGTCTTATGCATTGGGGCAAAGTCTATACAACCGACTGTTCAGCTTGTGACCAAGTCTGTACAGCTAGGGCGACTGTTAAGTCTATACATTGATCATTACCTACGTTCTGAACTGAACTGAGTAAGTCTATACATTCCTCATATCTTCTACCTACGCTCAGTTTAGTAAGTCTGTACATTGGTTGCTTTACCGATGTTGCCTTGCCAAAGTCTTCACATTGGAAGTCTGTACATCATTCGTGAAGACTGAGCAACGAGCAAGTCTATACATTGGACGAGTCTGCATCGTGCATCAATCCTGAAGTCTATACATCGTCTGTCTTCATTAGAGTCTCATGAAGTCTGTACATCTTGCATCAGTCCTGAAGTCTATACATCGTCTGTCTTCATTAGAATCTCATGAAGTCTGTACATCGTGCATCAGTCCTGAAGTCTATACATTGTCTATCTTCATTAGAGTCTCATGGAGTCTATACATTGCATTCACATTTCACAAAGTCTATACACTGAAGTCTATACATTACGTTTCCATTCACGAAGTCTATACATTGTATTCTTGTTTCAGAAAGTCAATACATCATGAAGTCTACACAAGGCATTTCATCTTACAAAGTCTGTACAGAGTTCTTCACTTAACTTGATAATCCGATACTCTGTCTGACAGGGATTTGTTACTGAGATTGCTGACATGGCTCGTGATCCCAGGAGGACGAGGTGACCAGATGCTGCCACGTGGATGAAAGCACCTCGGATCTGGCGAATTCCTTCGGCGGGAAAACGTGGAAGCCACGCGCCCTTATCCAATCTACTGCTAATATATATAGAAGTCTTCATCTTCTGTTGAAGGCAGATCGACCAGTGGCAAGTCTATATAGTGAGACAAACCTGAGGCAGCAGAGAGCCACCGAGATCCAAAGAGAAGAAAAGCAGAGAAGAAGAAAAGGAGAGAAGAAGAAAGTGAGAGAGATGAGTTGAGAGAGTTATATGAGAGCTTGTGAATCAGTCTCTTGGTTCAGATACCAGAGCTGATATTGCTCAATTTGAGCTACAGTCGTTTTGGTTTTCATTCCATTCGATTCTGCGTTTCTTGCTTTTCAGTCTTTGTTATTTTTCTTTTGAAAACTCTTGTTCGATCAAGCTGTGAGGCAGCGGTGTGCAGAGGTGTTACCTCTGGTCGGCTAAGCTGTAGAGCCCAGCAGAGCAAGCTGTGAAGCTCAGCTGTTGCAGAGGAGGTTCCTCTGGTCGGGATAAGCTGTAAGCCCCAGCCGTTGTTGGCAAGCTGTAGTGCCCAGCAGATTGAAGCTGTGTATCAGCAGTAATACACATTTGAGTTGAATGTGGGGTGGACGTAGGTCGGATTGACTGAACCACCTAAAATTATTTGTGCCTCTCGTGTGGTTGATTGTCTGTCTAGCAGATCTTATCTCTTTTATCCGGTGCATTGACTGTGTTTGATCAGTGTTCTTTTAATTCCGCATCTGAATCTAGGCATAATTTTTTATTGGCCAACTGATCTATTCACCCCCCCTCTAGATCCACATTCTGTGGTGAAAGAGCCTTCCATCTAATTTCAACAATTAGGGCTTCGTACTCGGAGGCGCTGTTGGAGGCTTGGAAGTTGAATTTCAGAGCATATTGGAGCTCGACACCTTCTGGGGATGTGATGAGGATGTTAGCTAAGCTGCCGGTTGAATTGGAAGATCCGTCCACGAAGAGATCCCAGGCCGGGTCGGTCGTAGGTTCGGATGCCTCTCCCGGAGGGACAACGGTCTCTGCGATGAAATCGACGAGAGCTTGTCCCTTGATGGTGGTGCGGGGCTGGTAGGAAATATCATAGGCCTCGAGCAATATTGCCCACTTGACGAGTCGACCCGAGGCTTCTGGATGGGCTAGAATTTTCTTCAGAGGCTCGCTAGTCAGCACCATAATGGAGTGTCCATGGAAGTATGGCCGAAGGCACTTGGCCGAGGTAACCAACATTAGCACGAGTTTCTCGGTTGCGGGGTACCTCCTTTCGATATCCAGGAGCACTTTGCTGACATAATAGATGGGCCTTTGTCTTCCTTGGTCATCTTGAATGAGGACCTAGCTTACTGTGGATGGTGTTGCCGAGATATAAAGATATAGAGTCTCTCCTGGCACTGGCTTGGGCAACACAGGAGGTGACCCCAGGAACTCCTTAAGCTGGGTGAATGCCTTTTCACACTCCTTGTCCCAAGCGAATGTGGAAGTTGCCAATTTTGGCCCTCTCAGCAGTTTGAAGAAAGGCAGGTAGCGTTCCGCTGCTCGGGACAGGAAACGGTTTAGCGCGGCAATCCGGTTGGTCAATCGCTGTACATCTTTGATACAGGTTGGAGGCCGCATATCCAGGATGGCTTGGATCTTATCGGGGTTGGATTCGATCCCTCGCTGGGTCACGAGGAAGCCCAGGAATTTCCTGGACTTAACTCCAAAGGCGCACTTGGCGGGATTAAGCTTCATTTGGTACCTCTGGAGGGTGCTGAAGGTCTCGGCCAGGTCGGCAAAATGGTGCTTGGCCTTTTGCGACTTTACAAGCATGTCGTCGATATAGGCCTCGACGTTCCACCTGATCTGATCCTCGAAGATCTGATTGACCAGTCTTTGGTAAGTAGCTCCGGCGTTTTTTAAACCGAATGGCATCCGGGTATAGCAGTAGACACCGAAGTCGGTGATGAAGGCGGTCTTCTCCATGTCTTCGGGGCTCATTTGGATCTGGTGGCATCCAGAATATGCATCCAGAAAGTTGAGAAGTTTGTTACCCGCAGTTGAATCGACAAGTTGGTCGATACTCGGTAACGGATAGCAGTCTTTCGGAGTGGCTTTGTTAAGGTCGGTGAAGTCGATACACATCTGCCATTTGCCCGAAGCTTTGAGTACCAGGACAACGTTAGCAAGCCAAGTAGGGTAAAGGACCGGGTTAAATAACCCAGTTTTCTTCCCCTTGTTGATTTGCTCTTTAATAATCACCTATTTCTTAGGGGCATACTTCCTCTTTTGTTGTTGTACTGGTTTTACCGCAGGGTCGAGGTTGAGGCGGTGCATTACTGTCTCCTTGGGAATGCCAGGGAGATCCTCATCAGACCATGCGAAAATGTGTACATACTTTGAAAGAAAGTCTTTGTATTGAGTTTGTAGTTCGGGTGGTAGATCTGCCCCGATTTTTACTTCGAGGGTCGGATCATTTCTGAGGAAAGTAGACAGTAACTCTCCCCCGAGTTTGCTTGCCATTTTATCTTCAATCGTCCCGAGCTCTTTGCCCTTGTCCTCTGGCCTTACGATTTCCACCGAGATCACATAGAGCCTTCTAGACATTGTCTGATTGCCTCGGACTTCCCCGGTGCCGTATTTGGTGGGAAACTTCATTTTTTGGTGGTATGTGGAGGGCACTGCCTTGATTCGGCCGAGGATGCCTCGGCCGAAAATGGCATTATAGGCCGATATCTCCTTGACCACTATGAAGTTTGCCATAAAGGTTATGGCTTTGGGCGGGGTACCGAGGGTAATAGGTAGGCTTAGGGCTCCCTCGGGATAGGTCACCTGGCCATTGAATCCACAGAGGGGGGTTCGGATCGGACGTAGTTTTGACAGGTTTTCACCCATCTTTAGCAAACACTCATACGACAAAACGTCGGGGGCACTTCCTTTATCCACTAAGATCCGGTCCACGTTACAATGGTTTATCATGGCCGAGATAACAAGGGCATTGTAGACGCCTGATTTCGGACATCCCACGGACCGTGTCTAGCCTCCATAGAAGTGATACTTTCTTCTTGGTTGATTGAGAGTGTGGAGTCTCATCCTTGTTTAGGTAGGCTCCACCCTGCCATATACGATTCTCTCCATTTTCCATTGATCTCCCTGGAAGGCCAAAGACTTGGCCACCCACACCCCTAGGCGGCCAAAGATCTGGCATCCCAGCCCATTCCAGAGCGGCCAGAACCCTAGCCGCCCACTATCCTAGGCGGCCAGACACCTGGCCGCCCAGCTCTTCCTGGGAGGCCAGCCTTCTGGCCGCCCTCACCCTCAAGAAGGCCACATATTTGGCCGCCCAACTTCTTTGGACGGCCAGAACCTTGGCCGCCTCCTGATAACTACCCGCCAAACCCACGATCCGCCCACTCTGGGCATGTCCTCAGAAACTACTCCCACTTGGGGGGGTTCGAGACCCACGTAGCCTCACACACACTCTATTTTCAAATGATTTTCAGAGGGAGATTGCCCCACATACAAAATTCCATTTCCGAACCATCTCAGGGGAGGGTTGGACATTTTCTCATGGGGGGTTGGACATTTTGAGAGGAGGAGAGGCTAGTAGTTCGAAGCCCAGAGAGAGCTGTGAGCACGAGAGCGCCTTCCCCGACCTTCCCCTAGCAGTAGAACCCGCCGTTGAATAACCCCGTGACCAAGGAGTCCAGTTCCAGGGGGCGGCCATCTCGTCGGCCATCGACATGGCCGCCCACCACCTTTGAACGGCCACATAGTTGGTCGCCCTCTGTTTGGTCGACGGGCAAACCCCGTCTTTCTTCCTTGTTCTCTATTTTGCTACACTTCATTTCATTTTACTGCATTCATGCAATATAGATCTTCCTAGCTCCCTATTTTAAAGATGTTTTTCAACCCAAAACATAGGGAAGGCGGATGGTCAAAAGTCTCGGCCATCCCCCTTTCCGCCCCCCTTCCTGGTACGATCACCCCCATTTGCATGTTCTTCTCTTTGATTTGAGCATATGCTACACTATCATAGTCTAATAGGTTTATTCTCTATGTTTGCTGGTTAACTTGCAGGAACTTCATCATCGACTTGCAGAGCTCCTTGTTCTTGGCCGGTCGATAGCAAGGACAGAAGAACCCACATCTCCCATTCCTCTAGCGTTCATGATCACTCTACCCCCGTGAGGTTCAGGCAAACACCACTGGCGATCACACATTTTCTATCTTTCTAACCTGTGCACTGTAGGTAGCAGCAACACAAGTTTGGGAGGTCCAACGCGCACGACATACGCCTACGCACTTCCGGCGCCTACAACCTTCTGGAGATCATGGTGGGACACTGATTGCTCACTGTGAGTTTTGGGATTGAAGTTCATTGCATTCACTTTCCTGGAAATAGCCTTTTCCTATTTTTATTTGATGTTTTAGTTGCTCATTTGGCCTGTTTTACATTTGGTTCATCTACTGGGCTGAAGTAGGTGGCAGCCAGGGTTCTGGCCACCCAAGTCTCAGGGCGGCCAAAGACCTGGCCGCCCACCACATCCTAGAAGGCCAAAGACTTGGCCGCCTAGAACCCAAGGTGGCCATATACCTGGCCGCCCAACCCCTTTGAGCAGCCATCGAATTGGCCGTCTCCTGTTCACATTTCTACTACCGTTTTAATCATGTTTGCATAGTTTAGCTTTTGTTTTGTGTATTTTTGCTTCTGTTTGTTCTCACATTGCAGGTTTGAGTCCGGGGTGGGCTTAGGAAGAGCCGACATCACACATATTAGGAACACCCTCCTTTTGATTTGGACTCTTCACCTGAGGATTCCCACTTGGGTGTAACTAGTTCTTTTCAATTGGGAACCTCCATGAGTCTCCGCGAACCATAGATTCCCACACGGTCGTCGGGCGGGTTGTATCTTGAAGTCCTATTAGATTTCCTAAAGGGGTTTGAGTGAGATTTATCTTAAGATTATCCCGGAGTTTGGCCTTGATTTCCCTAGAAAATTCCATTCTCATCTAAGAGGGATCAAACTCAATTTGGACTAATCTCTGGATTAACCTAAGCTAAAATTTTGGGCCGCATTATTTGAATACATGCTTGTTGTTAGATACCATTAATTCAATCCTAATTGGCTTTAAAAATTCCACTTGAATTTCCTAAAAGTTAATTAGATTTAGTTGCAATGGACCAATGTTATTCTAACATGCATGTGGTTGATGAGGATGATTTTGAATCCTATGGCACACAAACCCAACTTGATTTTGAAATAGATACACCCGATGCCTTCGTTGGGATGGGTCAAAATTCACCAATTCATGTGGGCCAAAGCACAACTAGTGAAGAATAATCCTCCCAAAGTCAAGAGTCCATCATTGCCAAAACCCCATCAATTTCCACAAAAGAGGACCAAGAGCTAGCTAGAGTGTTATCTCGATATTCCTTTAACTATTTGGTTGCTCTAGCTTCCCAAAGAAAATCCCATCTCAATGCTCAATCCATTCAAAGGAGATCTCCAATCCCAATGCCAAACTCATTCAATAGGACTCCCTCTCGTGTTCCTGATCAACCAAACCATCCTCTTCACCCTCAAGGGGTTGCATCCTCTCCGATTTCTCATGCCATGCCTAATGTTAATGCACCCCTTAGGCAATCCAATCTCATATCCCAACAAGAGGTGGAAAGGTATGTTCGGCAAATGGTTGCCGAAAGTCTCCCCAAACCTCAACCTCACTCCTTCACTAGCTATTGTAAACTTCCGAATGTTCATTTTCCCCCGGGTTTCAAAGCCCCCAAATATCGGAAGTATGATGGTTCTACAGATCCACATGAACATCTCTCTTGCTTTCTAATAGATTCTCATCAATGGCTTTATGATCGGGTCCTCCTAGTTCACCTCTTTCAAAAATCTCTAGAAGGAGAGGCCTTTAGGTGGTTCTCTTCCCTCCCGGCCATTGATCTTATCAGTTTTGACATTGTGTCTGAGCGTTTCATCGCTCATTTCGGCCACATGGCTAGTGTAGCTCCCACTCATATGGATCTTATCATGGAAAAGATGAAGCCCGATGAGGACTTCACTCAATTTGCTAATCTGTGGAGGGCTATGGATTTTAGATCTGGGATTGTCATCCCAGAATCCCAAGCCATCACTGTTCTAGTCAACAATTCAATTCCTCAGCTCCGCGCTATCTTGATGCTTAGCGAATTTCACACATTCGCTCAACTCTACAAAAGAGCTCATGTTGTCCAAGCTCAACTCAAGAATTCCGCTTTTCCATTCTTCCTTGATGATTGCAATGTCCCAACCTCGGAAGAGGCAAGTTCCTATGATTACATCAATGCCTTCAATCAACTACCCAATCTCACCAACCATGAGGTTGCCGCCACAAGCCGTGGGGAGCCTATGAAGGGGCAAGGGAATGTCCCCAGTTCCTTTCCTTTTCATCGAACACCTCATGTTCCATCCTACACTCGGGAAAGGTTAGCCATGGTTAGGGGCAATCAAGAGTCTAAGTTAATGGAAAGAGGTCAACAATGGCAATATGATGAGGAGGAAGTGGTGAATGATCAACCCATAGTGAGCTCGAACACAAGGCACATGATTGGCCATGGGCAAGGGGCAAGACCTTTGGTCTTGATCCGACCCAAGGGTGAACCATCCCAACAAAGCCAGGACATCCTTTGTAGCAACCCTGATAAAATAAAAAGGAATAAATAAATCAAAATAGATTAAAAGATTTAATAAATAAACAAAAGAGCTTGGAATAAAAAGAATTAAACCCTGATAAAAATAACGTCTCAGGAAAAGGCGCAACTTGACGAATAAGCGCCCTTGATCAAGGCGTGTTTTAAGAAGTGACGCCCACGCGTTATGGCATCAAATCTCAGGCGACCAAAATAAGTAAGAGCAATAAAAATACAATAAAAAGGGTAACGCCCTTGACATAGACGCGGTTTAACAAGAAACGACACATGCCAAGGCGTCAATTTAAATTCGACGCCGTTACCTAGGTCGTTAATTCAGTTCGAGTTTCGTTCGACCCAGGAGTCTATCCAGGGTAAGTTGATAACTATGAGAAAGAGTTCGAATGTAGTAATAACTCTAATATGGAAGTATTACTTCCAATCAAACACTAACCCTATTAGGATTCTAAGGATCCTATAAAAACCCTTGCCGATCGAACCCTAAAGCTATTTGGTCGATCTGCTGCTGCTACGGTACGTGAAGAACAGCGGTTCTTCTTCTTCCTTCTTTCCTATGTTGCATTCGATCAACTCATGAAGAATAACGATTCTTCATCTTTTTCTTCTATACAGGTTGAGAAGCTCCTGTGAAAGAACAAAGGTAATGTTCTTCTTTCTCCTCTGGATAGGTAAGGTGAAGAAACTAATATCAGTTTCTTCTTTTTTCTGTAGGATCTACAGCAAATTGACAAAACGAAGAACGGGGGTTCTTCATCAAAACAAACTCTTCCTTCGTAAAGCCCTTCTCCTGACCTTATTACTGTTAGAAGCCACAAGCAGAGCATATACGGTTTATCTTCAGATCATCAGTTTATCATCATCAAGGTAGGATTTTCTCATGGAACGTAGCCCAAACTACCATATAACTATAGATAATTATCATCGGAAGTTCATGCATATAGTTTTTCATGCGTTCTGGTTATTTTCTACGGAATGTTTGAAAGAAACGACCCTAACAAGGGCGTTAATTTAAAAGACACGACCATGCCCAGGTCGTCAATTCCAGATTTGACGCCCTGCACATGGACGTTAATTCCTGTTAATTAATAAATAGCATGTTTAAAAAGTAATTATCAATGCAAACATGATCCTAAATTAATGCACGGTCAATTTCTTGTAATCTTGCTATTTTTCTGGTCCTGACTATATACCATGTTCCTGAAATATTCATTACCTTGAAATTTGTAAAATTGTGAATTCACGACCTTGGCCAGGTCGTCTCTTGTTTAACTAACGCCCCGGACTAGGGCGCCTTTTTCCTGGTAACGCCCCTACCCAAGGCGCGTTTTCAACAAAATTACAGATTTTAATATCTTGTAAAATAGCAATATTGGAAAGGACGACCTCTTTATATGTCGTCAAATTTAATATAAACGGCCCTGATTAAGGCGTTAATTTTACGAAAAATGACTTTACCAGAGTCGCTACTTTCTGCATTACTGATTTTTTTCGATTACTATTATCCGAGGGTTTCACTATATGTATATATATAAATGTAGGCACTATTACTCCACTCCGTGAGTATAGTCCCACGTTTCATGATGTTTTATCGATCACCCTCAACTCTCATTGACATACAAGCTCTCCATTGGACATTCCGTTCCTTTGGACTAGCAAGTTAGTCATAGAGACCTCCGTAAGACTCCTCGTACCTTGGATTCCCTCAAGGTCGACTGAGCTGGTTGCACCCTAAAAACCCATCACACTATTGAATGCCATGTCACTCTAAAGAAACATGGTATACCGGCCGTTATGATATGCAAAGAGTTTATCATGAGAATTCTTAATGGGATGATGATATCATGCCATTTGTTGATGTTCTTGTGGACCTCAATTCTATAATAAGAATGAGGGTATCTTGCCTTTGATGTACTGTTCATGTGGACCTCAATTCTATATAAAGAATGTCCATACTTGTTTGTCATGGTACCCAAGTTAAGGGAACCTAATTCCACCTAGTTTCATCGATCGTCGTGATTGTACCGTTGTTATCGCCTATCTATGTCCAATGTCGTATTTTTGGACTCCATTCTCTCAAAGTTATCCTACGTGTCTACAAGCTTAAATTGTTGAAATTCCATATTGGCTATATATATATATACAAGAGTGGATGTCAAATATACATGATAAATGCCTACGCATATAGGGCCCGATCTGGTCCTGGGAGGAGCACCCGAAAGTACTTGTGCCCATGGGAGTTGAATGATAAGGTATCTGGCATTATACCGAGTGCATGACTAGCTTGATTGGACATTCCACACAAATCTTGTACTTGACTCGTACTTGACTTGACATGAATTGCGTGACCCGAGAAAAGGGTAATTACTTGCTTGCTTGATACATGATAGCCAAAGTTCTTGACATGACTTGCTAAAAAGTACTTGCTTGAATATCTTGTCATCTTTTTTCTTGAAAACTCATGACTAGTTCATCTTGCTGTCTTGCTTGATAAATTCTCTATCTTGTCGTTTTATGCGAGCATGCATAGCTATAGTGCATTCATGAAAGATGTAACTACTTAAACCCTTGCTAGTTCCTGAGATATAATTTCCTACTGAGCGTTCGCTCACTCCGTGTTTGTCCCTTACTTTTCAGGTAATTCCGACGACGAGGGAAGTCAATCGGATGGGAATGGTCAAGAGTGAAAGAGCTAGAGCTTTTCCAAGTGTCATCTAGTCTTTTTTCCTATTTTCTTGAGTCCACTATGTACTTTTCCTTTTTAATTGAATAGAGTATTAGATTTGTAATAGTCTATCCATTATGAAATAAAGGATTGGGTTATCTTTCTATTTTGCGCATCTCTGTTTTGGTGTCGAATACACTACTACTCTGATTGACATGATTGATATAAACTCGTCGCGCATATCCGAGTATCTTCCGCGCTCGGGGCGTGACAGTTTTTGTGGTATCAGAGCCTAGGGTATTCAATTCCTAGGAAAACCCAAGTCCAAGGATATGTTCAAACCTTTAACCAGTGAGATTGGGTAGAACCAAGGGTTAAAGTTAACATAGAATGCTAGTCTTTAAGATACAAATCACGTATTAATCTAGTTATTATAATTGTAGGATAATGGCTGTCGAACGTGCTCAATGGCGCAACATGCAGCGTACACTGCAAGGCATGACTCAAGTGCTGCAACAAGTAACACAAGGAGGTGGACAACGAGCAGGAAGTCTCCACCAGACTTTCAAGAACATGAACCCGCCCAAGTTCACGGGTTCTACTGATCCAGATGACGCTGAACACTGGATTAGGGAAACAGAACGAATATTCCGTGTTATGCAATGCACGGATCAAGATAAGGTCTTATTAGCTACTTTTCAGTTAGAAAGGGATGCTAGATGCTGGTGAGAATCAATAGAGGCTACTATAAATCAAGATCAGGTTTCGTGGGAGGAATTCGTTGAACACTTAACGTAAAATATTTCTCGGACCGAGTTCAGGAAAAGAAGGCTGCAGAATTTGCTGCATTAAAGCAACGATCTTTATCAGTGGCCGAATATGAGGCCCAACTCTCTAGATTATCTCGGTATGCTAAGCATCTAGTTAGTACCGAGAAAATGAAAGCTAGGAGGTTTCTTAATGGGCTCAGGCCCCAAGCTATTACTCAACTGGCGCCAATGGACATTCAAGTCTACTCAGAGATAGTACGCCGAGCTCAACTATTAGAAGATGCCACGGAACTGTCTGATAGGATTCGTGGTAAGGATAAGAAGGAACAAGTTACAGGTTCGGGGTCCTTTAAACCCAACTTCAAGAAAAGGCCTAGCAATGGAGGAGCATCCTCACAAGACCAAAAGTTCAAGAAGACCAAGCCCTTCTCTATCACCACCACCTCTCCAAATATAGTGTGCAAACATGGTGATAAAGCGGGTCATAGAGCAGAAGAATGCTGGAGGAAACTAGGAGCATGTCTCCGTTGTGGGAGTCGTGAGCATCGGATTCCCGATTGCCCATTACTTAACGACCAAGCCGTTGACGGGAAGCGCCCAGTAACCAAGAATGCTCGTCTTCATGCAATCAAGGAGACCGAGCAAGTAGAAGGAGGCGGCTTAGTGGAAGGTATATTGAAAGTTTGTTCCAGGAATGCATATGTCTTAATTGATACTGGTGCACCGCATTCTATTATTTCTAAAAAGTTTGCTGACCCATTACCCCTAGAACCGGAATGGATAAAGTTAGTTTTGTCTACTCCTCTGGATGATGAGACTGATATTACACATCATTACCAAAACTGCGAGGTATTGATTCATGGTCAAAATCTCCCTATTGATCTCATATGTTTAGATCTGAAAGAGTATGATGTTATACTAGGGGCTGATTGGTTATCCAAGTATCAGGCAACGGTTGATTGCCGCAATAGTAAGGTTACATTCAAGGAATTTCCAGAACTAATATTTACTAGTCCCAAGAGTCGGAGCAAATCCCCTCTTATTTCAGCTCTCCGAGCTAGCAAGCTCATCAGGAAAGGATGTACATCTTTCCTTGCCTTTTTCACAGTTAAAGAAGCTAAGGAAGCTAAGCTAGAAGACATTCCAGTAGTACAAGAATTTCCGGACGTATTTCCGGAAGATTTGCCGGGATTACCCCCGCAAAGAGAAGTGGCCTTCACCATCGACTTAGTCCCTGGTGCTAGTCCGATTTCAAAGGCACCTTATAGGATGTCACCTGCTGAACTCAAGGAATTAAAAGAGCAATTGATGGAACTCATTAAGAAAGGATTCATTAGACCAAGTACTTCCCCGTGGGGAGCGCCTGTGTTATTTGTGAAGAAGAAAGATGGATCCATGAGGCTATGCATCGACTATCGACAGTTGAATCATCTCACTATCAAGAACAAGTATCCACTGCCGAGAATCGATGAATTATTTGATCAAATATCCGGATCCAAGTATTTCTCCAAAATTGATCTCAGGTCGGGATATCATCAGTTAAGGATCAAAGATGATGACATTCATAAAACCGCATTCAGAAGCAGGTATGGCCATTATGAATTCATTGTTATGCCCTTCGGACTAACAAATGCCCCTGCTGCCTTTATGCAGTTAATGAATAGGATATACAGGCCTTATTTGAATCAATTTGTGGTAGTCTTTATTGATGATATATTGATTTATTCCAAGACCAAGGAAGAGCATGAGGAACATTTGAGGATTGCATTACAAATATTGAGGACAAATCAATTATATGCAAAACTTAGCAAGTGTGAATTCTGGCTTGAAGAAGTGACTTTTCTCGGACATGTTATATCAAAGGATGGCTTGTCTGTAGACCCATCAAAGGTTGAAGCTGTAAAGAACTGGGAAAGACCGACCAATGCTAGCGAGATCCGAAGTTTCTTAGGTCTTGCCGGCTATTACAGGCGATTCATCAAGGATTTCTCTAAAATCGCCGTGCCACTTACAAGGTTAACTCGCAAGGAGATCCGTTATGAATGGGATGAGGAATGTGAGAGAAGCTTCCAAACTCTCAAGGATCATCTTACTACAGCTCCTATCTTAGCATTGCCAATTGAAGGAGAAAAGTTCGAGGTATACACTGATGCTTCTGGCATTGGCCTCGGGTGTGTTCTAATGCAACAAGGGAAGGTTATAGCCTACTCTTCTCGTCAATTAAAGAAGCATGAAGAGAACTACCCCGTCCATGACTTAGAATTGGCCGCGGTAGTATTTGCACTAAAAATATGGAGACATTATCTTTATGGAGTATAGTTTACTGTATACTCCGATCACAAGAGTCTCAAATATCTTTTCTCACAGAAGGAACTAAATATGAGGCAAAGACGATGGCTGGAATATCTCAAGGACTTCGACTTCAATATACAATATCATCCCGGAAAGGGTAATCATGTAGCAGATGCCCTTAGTTGAAAGCCGAGAGCACTGTTAGCCAATTGTCTGATTCAAGAATGGAAATTGCTAGAACAATTCTCTGAACTCAATATAAGCATGGACACGGACCCTAGATGTGTCACATTATCTCATGTAAGCATACAGTCAGATTTATTGTCTGAAATACAAGCACTTCAAAATGATGATCCTACATTAGTAGAAATCAAGGGCAGATTAGAAGGACAATCGGATTTCCAATTAGCTTCTGATGGAAGATTAATGTTCAAGAATAGAACTTGTATACCGGACTGCCCAGAATTGAAAAAGAAGATCTTAGATGAAGCTCACAGATCAAGATATACGATTCATCCTGGATCTACCAAGATGTACCAAGATGTGAAAAGAAATTTTTGGTGGCCCAACATGAAAAGAGAAATAGCGGACTATGTATCACGCTGTCTCACATGCCAACAAGTCAAGGCGGAACACCAAAAGCCTGCTGGAAAGCTACATCCTCTAGATATCCCTAAATGGAAGTGGGAGGATATTGGTATGGATTTCATCATTGGTTTATCTAAATCAAAAAGAGGACATGATGGAATATGGGTTATCATTGACCGATTGACCAAATCCGCGCATTTCTTGCCAATCAAGAGTCGATGGTCAGTTGATGTCCTAGCTGCACTATACATCAAGGAAATAGTCAGATTACATGGTATTCCTGTTTCAATCGTGTCTGACCGAGATCCCCGATTTACTTCTCATTTTTGGAAAGACCTACAACATTCATTGGGGACGAGACTTAATTTTAGTACAGCCTTTCATCCTCAAACGGATGGTCAGACCAAGAGAACAAATCAAGTAGTTGAAGATATGCTTAGAGCATGCATCACTAATTTTTATGGAAACTGGTATCATCACTTGTCTCTGGTCGAATTTACATACAATAATAGCTACCAAGCTAGTATACAAATGGCACCTTTCGAAGCTTTATACGGAAGGAGTTGCCGATCACCCTTGTGCTGGAATGAAACAACTGTTAGGTCCAGACATGGTAAGGGATACAACTGAGAAGATACGAGTAATTAGGGAAAGATTGCAAGTAGCTCAGATAAGGCAAAAGGCTTATGCCGACACAAGAAGAAGAGATCTCGAATTCCAAATTAGAGATCATGTATTTCTCAAGATATCGCCTGGACGTGGAATACGAAGATTTGGTGTTAAAGGCAAGCTTACACCGAGATTTATCGGACCTTTTGAGATACTAGAAAGAGTTGGCGAGGTTGCTTATCGCATCGCATTGCCACCTCAACTGTCCGAAGTACATGATGTGTTCCACATATCTATGTTGAAGAAGTATGTACATGACCCATCAAATATTATTGAATATGGAGACCTAGTGATCCAGAAAGATTTCACGTATGAACAGAAGCCTATGAAGATCTTAGATCGAGAAGTACGTGTCCTAAGAAATAAGGTTATTACCATGCTAAAAGTACAATGGAATAAGAATTCAGAACAAGAAGCTACATGGGAGATCGAGGAATCTATGCGGAAACAATTTCCAGACTTTTTAGAAGGTATATACTCTACACTCTCCATATGTGAATATATATGCTATGGAATTTGGGGACCAAATTCTTTTTAAGTGGGTGAGGGTGTAGCAACCCTAATAAAATAAAAAGGAATAAATAAATCAAAATAGATTAAAAGATTTAATAAATAAACAAAAGAGCTTGGAATAAAAAGAATTAAACCCTGATAAAAATAACGCCTCAGGAAAAGGCGCGACTTTACGAATAAGCGCCCTTGATCAAGGCGTGTTTTAAGAAGTGACGCCCACGCGTCATGGCGTCAAATCTCAGGCGACCAAAATAAGTAAGAGTAATAAAAATACAATAAAAAGGGTAACGCCCTTGACATAGACGTGGTTTAACAAGAAACGACGCATGCCAAGGTGTCAATTTAAATTCGACGCCGTTACCTAGGTCGTTAATTCAGTTCGAGTTTCGTTCGACCCAGGAGTCTATCCAGGGTAAGTTGATAACTATGAGAAAGAGTTCGAATGTAGTAATAACTCTAATATGGAAGTATTACTTCCAATCAAACACTAACCCTATTAGGATTCTAAGGATCCTATAAAAACCCTTGCCGATCGAACCCTAAAGCTATTTGGTCGATCTGCTGCTGCTACGGTACGTGAAGAACAGCGGTTCTTCTTCTTCCTTCTTTCCTATGTTGCATTCGATCAACTCATGAAGAATAACGATTCTTCATCTTTTTCTTCAATACAGGTTGAGAAGCTCATGTGAAAGAACAAAGGTAATGTTCTTCTTTCTCCTCTGGATAGGTAAGGTGAAGAAACTAATATCAGTTTCTTCTTTTTTCTGTAGGATCTACAGCAAATTGACAAAACGAAGAACGGGGGTTCTTCATCAAAACAAACTCTTCCTTCGTAAAGCCCTTCTCCTGACCTTATTACTGTTAGAAGCCACAAGCAGAGCATATACGGTTCATCTTCAGATCATCAGTTTATCATTATCAAGGTAGGATTTTCTCATGGAACGTAGCCCAAACTACCATATAACTATAGAGAATTATCATCGGAAGTTCATGCATATAGTTTTTCATGCGTTCTGGTTATTTTCTACGGAATGTTTGAAAGAAACGACCCTAACAAGGGCGTTAATTTAAAAGACACGACCATGCCCAGGTCGTCAATTCCAGATTTGACGCCCTGCACATGGACGTTAATTCCTGTTAATTAATAAATAGCATGTTTAAAAAGTAATTATCAATGCAAACATGATCCTAAATTAATGCACGGTCAATTTCTTGTAATCCTGCTATTTTTCTGGTCCTGACTATATACCATGTTCCTGAAATATTCATTACCTCGAAATTTGTAAAATTGTGAATTCACGACCTTGACCAGGTCGTCTCTTTTTTAACTAACGCCTCGGACTAGGGCGCCTTTTTCCTAGTAACGCCCCTACCCAAGGCGCGTTTTCAACAAAATTACAGATTTTAATATCTTGTAAAATAGCAATATTGGAAAGGACGACCTCTTTATATGTCGTCAAATTTAATATAAACGGCCCTGATTAAGGCGTTAATTTTACGAAAAATGACTTTACCAGAGTCGCTACTTTCTGCATTACTGATTTTTTTCGATTACTATTATCCGAGGGTTTCACTATATGTATATATATAAATGTAGGCACTATTACTCCACTCCGTGAGTATAGTCCCACGTTTCATGATGTTTTATCGATCACCCTCAACTCTCATTGACATACAAGCTCTCCATTGGACATTCCGTTCCTTTGGACTAGCAAGTTAGTCATAGAGACCTCCGTAAGACTCCTCGTACCTTGGATTCCCTCAAGGTCGACTGAGCTGGTTGCACCCTAAAAACCCATCACACTATTGAATGCCATGTCACTCTAAAGAAACATGGTATACCGGCCGTTATGATATGCAAAGAGTTTATCATGAGAATTCTTAATGGGATGATGATATCATGCCATTTGTTGATGTTCTTGTGGACCTCAATTCTATAATAAGAATGAGGGTATCTTGCCTTTGATGTACTGTTCATGTGGACCTCAATTCTATATAAAGAATGTCCATACTTGTTTGTCATGGTACCCAAGTTAAGGGAACCTAATTCCACCTAGTTTCATCGATCGTCGTGATTGTACCGTTGTTATCGCCTATCTATGTCCAATGTCGTATTTTTGGACTCCATTCTCTCAAAGTTATCCTACGTGTCTACAAGCTTAAATTGTTGAAATTCCATATTGGCTATATATATATATACAAGAGTGGATGTCAAGTATACATGATAAATGCCTACGCATATAGGGCCCGATCTGGTCCTGGGAGGAGCACCCGAAAGTACTTGTGCCCATGGGAGTTGAATGATAAGGTATCTGGCATTATACCGAGTGCATGACTAGCTTGATTGGACATTCCACACAAATCTTGTACTTGACTCGTACTTGACTTGACATGAATTGCGTGACCCGAGAAAATGGTAATTACTTGCTTGCTTGATACATGATAGCCAAAGTTCTTGACATGACTTACTAAAAAGTACTTGCTTGAATATCTTGTCATCTTTTTTCTTGAAAACTCATGACTAGTTCATCTTGATGTCTTGCTTGATAAATTCTCTATCTTGTTGTTTTATGCGAGCATGCATAACTATAGTGCATTCATGAAAGATGTAACTACTTAAACCCTTGCTAGTTCCTGAGATATAATTTCCTACTGAGCGTTCGCTCACTCCGTGTTTGTCCCTTACTTTTCAGGTAATTCCGACGACGAGGGAAGTCAATCGGATGGGAATGGTCAAGAGTGAAAGAGCTAGAGCTTTTCCAAGTGTCATCTAGTCTTTTTTCCTATTTTCTTGAGTCCACTATGTACTTTTCCTTTTTAATTGAATAGAGTATTGGATTTGTAATAGTCTATCCATTATGAAATAAAGGATTGGGTTATCTTTCTATTTTGCACATCTCTGTTTTGGTGTCGAATACACTACTACTCTGATTGACATGATTGATATAAACTCATCGCGCATATCCGAGTATCTTCCGCGCTCAGGGCGTGACATCCTTCCTTCCAATCTAACTCCACCTCAAGGGGCAAGGCCCTTAGTCCTCATTCTGCCTTTGGGCTCATCTATTCAGCAGCAACATCAAGGTGTCTCTCCTCCGCTCATGGCGGATGTTCACTCAACTTCATCCATTTTTCACCAAGATACCTCGCATGAGGAGCTACTATCATCCTTTGATTTAATAAAACTAGCTCCTACACTTACCCTGCTGCCAACTCAATTTGAACCAGCTCCTATTGTTGATGAGTCTTTTGCGACCCCTGCCCCAACTGATCTGGCTCCGATTCAGCTTCCCCAACATGAAACCATCCATTTTGATGAATCAAGTGCTAAACTCACTCTCATAAATCAAGATGTCATTCCAATTATCTAGTCAAGCTCTTCACATATCTCTAACCCTCAGATTACTCCTCCTTTAAAAATTTTGGCTGACATCCCCACGGTGTTGGACCCGGCCACGATCATGTTATCAAAGGACAAGGAGCCCGTCATCTCTACCTTGGATGTCCATCAACCTACTCCATCCTCTAAATCTTTAGAGTCACCCGTACCTAAGGAGAAATCTCAAGATGTAGGATGGCACATAATATCCAAGATGGACTATACATCGGGTGCAGGGTTAGGAAAGGAAGAACATGGAATTAAGGAGCCGATTAAGGAAAATGGAACATTTGAGAGATTTGGATTAGGGTGTCAACCAACCAAGATTCGCAAAAATAAATCAACAAGGTGGAATTTGCACGATCATTTTGTAAAGGAATCTTGTCCATTGGAAGAGAGGATTGCCAATGTAGAAATATCCCATGAAGAGGAATATGTGGATCCGAAGGAAAAACCCTATGATATAGGCTTAGAGGATTTGGGTTTATCTAAACTATTCTCTGAAGAATCATTGTCCCACCGGATAACCCAAGAAGAAATCCATGTAGCAAAAGGGGAACCGACTCTGTTAGTCCTCCTCTCTTTTCTTCTCCTCTTATTCGCATCATTTAAAAGTGGTTCCATCTCCAAAGCAGATCAATCTCAAAAAGAAAAGCCTGAAGCTATCATTGAGAAGCCCACTCTAGGGGCAAAACTCTTCAATCATGATTCCCCAGCTCAGGTATCTTCATCCTCCATCCCCAATCACACTACTCAAATCAACAGCCCTGCCAGGGGCACTTGCCTTGTACATAATAGGTCAAGTTTAGAAGAGTCGAAACCTTTGGTTACACCACACAAGAAGGATAGAGGCACACAAATTCCCTACCAACTTTGGTCAGGTCTAGCTGAAAGTTACAATTTGTTAACTTAGATCTTAATGTTTAGCTTAATGAATTCAATAAATATGCTACAAGATAAAGAACGATCTAACCCACCTCCCATGGTCAAACAAATTCAAGTCAAAGAACCCATTAATCCTAGTAGGTATAGGGGTCGTGTCCACGGTCGTGTACTTGCTTCCTATCCACTTGAACCTTATTTCCGGCCTACCAAGGAGGTGGACTGCTCTTCTTGCTCTATCCAGTAGTCCCCAGAGTGCCCAGATGACACAATCCACTCTGTAGGAACCCTTGTACATAGCTAAATTCTCAAAATCAAAAAAATATATAGAAAATTCATACCCAAAATCATAAAAAAAATCAAAAATCAAAGAAAATCAACAGTCTGGCAGCTGCCATGTGTTTCAATCTCCATCCCTTCATGCATGATAAGGTTAGGTTTCATTAAAGCCTCGATGGATTGGGACTTTGATCTACCGGAACCGAGGAGAATTCCGTCCAGCTAAGTTAATGCTCCAAGGGGCAGGCAATATGCACACACTCACATGCTTTCAAAATATGGCAACAGCCTAAAACGGGTGACTATCCCGAAGATTTCTTGAAGACTCTAAAATCCTCATTTTCCTCTCTACTCGACCGATCAAGACAGTCGGTGCTCTTAAGGCCTTCAACTCAGCAGCTGAAACATGATGCCCTCAAGTAAGAGTAGGACTCACCTTCCATACAAAATGAGACCAGAGCACGTGAAGAGGGCAGTGTCCCCGCAGGCAAACAAGCAAAAATTAAAAGTCAAAATAAGGGAACAAAATTCATAAAATTCTCAAAATCCCGAGCAAAAGAATGAAAAGAAAGAAAAATCCCAAAAGGGAACAAATGAAAAAGCCTGGTCGTGACCATCCCTGGTCAAGATAAAAGAAAGCCCTACATTACAAGTCCAAATCCAAGGGGAAATGCAAAAGCACAATGTCCCGAAGGTGGTCCAAAATCACAGAAAGGGTGAAGTGAACTAAGCTCGCTCATAGCTCATCATTTTAACGACTTTGCCGATCCGCTTGTGAAGTTTATCCCCTACATTCCTTTTCTTTTGAGGACTCAGAATCCGATGAAAACTCCAAAGGATATAACTCTGTTGATGGCTTATAGCCATTTTTTTCAAAACACACTATATGATTGCCTACCCCGAAAGAACAAAAGCTTCTATTACAAAAAATCTCCATGTTTCTGGTATGTCAATGTTCTCATCCCCCTTTAGTGTTTTCTTTCATCAACCTCGGGCTTAGGTTAATGCATGCGCGTCACCTGTCGGTGCGACGTCATCTGATTTCGGGCCAGCGTCGCGCGGTTGGCCATTAGGGTTCCAAAGTGTTCCATCATATATCATCTAGAGTTGTGAGGAAATAGACCCGGGTCGGGTAAATCATTTACCTCAAACACTTTTTGGGTGTATCTCCGCGGTTGGAAGCAACTGGGAGCCTATGCTTAGCATGGCAGCATTGTCATCAAGATAAGTCTTAACCGGCGAGACTATCATTCGAGGAGTCTAGAGGCCCAAATCAACCTAGATGTGCGCTCAGGATGTTGGATACGGACTGAATAGATCTAGAGGGGGGGTGAATAGATCTTTCCCCCTTTTTGATAATTTACTAACTATCGACCAGATGAGCTACTGGTAATTAATGAATTATAGAACTAATGCGGATAGTGAAGATGCAAGCATACGTATAGGAAATCAAACACACCCAAGCACACCACAAGAGAGGATTTTTAAGGTGGTTCAGTCTCTTCCTGAGACTTACATCCACCCCTTGCTTAACTCAAGCAAGGCTTCACTATGAGAATCTCTGATCTCAATCAAAACACAGCTGACACACAGCTTGTACCTGCTGACACACAGCTTGACTCTGCTGCCTCACAGCTTGACAATAATTGTAATCAGAAATGAAAAGATGATAAGAACAGGTGATGAAAGACAGGACTGAATATTGGCGTGTGTAGAAGAATAGGTGTTCAGCCTGGAACTTGATCACGCTTATGAAGAAGCCTAGACTCCCTGTTGATCTTCCAGTCAGTTGCCTTCGATTGTTCTGCTGCTGGAGATCGCACAGTCTTGAGCTAAGTCTTCCTTCTGCAGCAACGAGATTGCCTTTAACCTTTCTGCAGATTTTTGATTGGTGGAGAGCTCCTTCTTCCTCTTCTGTGTATATCTTCCTTGGCTTCTATTTCGTGCTCTCTCACTGCTCCCTTGTTCGTGATGTGTTCTTTTTGTTTTTCATACAGCCCTTTTATCAAGAGTAAAACTCTTCCCGCTCAATTTTCAGATCGAGCGCCAATCTGCTAGAAAACAGGATCGGTTTAAATCCAATCGTTAGAACGAGTTTGACCACTTCTAAGCAAGATTGTTTCCTTGATTCCCGTGCGGAATCTTATCTCCTGAGCAGCCCAACAACCTGCAACAACCATCTGCAGGTTTTAAGGAACCAAAACAGAATTCGGTTAGAGTTCGGTTTTGGACGATATATAAACCCGTGGTCGACCATGACCCTGTCGCTGGTCGACAATGGGCAGTCCCCAGACGGCCGGTTCTTCTGGCTGAAACTCACGTCGCCCGTTGGTCGACCACAGCCTGGTCGCTGGTCGACAAGGGGCAAATATCAGGTGGCCATTGGTTCTGTCTGATGTTCTGTCTTTTCCTGTGGTCGACCAGAGGTGGGGCTATGGTCGACAGCCAAGGTGCTTCCAGAAGACAGATGACTTGATGCTTTTCTGGTTGAGTTCGTTGGTCGACCATAGCTTCTTCAGTGGTCGACAAACATTCTTTCACGCTTATACTGATTTGTTGATTCCACTTGGATTTCAGTGAACCTGAAATTTGCTTAACTTATAAGATTTGACTTGAAGTTCCAAATGTATATAAAAGCATATTTGTCATCATCAAATGGGCATTAATTCAATGCACTATCTTTACACAAATAACCAAACCATTTGCTTTAAGAAACAAGATAGAACTTAGATTAGTCAAACATATCCTATTGTCATCATCAAAACCAAGGGATGCACAACATTCTCCCCCTTTTTGATGATGACAACCATGAGTCATTGTGACAAACAACAGATTATGAAATTCATTTGATATTGCATGCAAGGCTATCATAGCACAGATTTCATTCAGACAATTCGTTTGATGTGGCTTTCAAAAACAATAGCACTAATTACATGAGAGACTCAAAAAAGGATAAAGACACTGAGGACACGTAGACAAAGTAAACTTGACATCTAGACACACATCTAGACACACATCTAGGCACACAATGACACATAAGCACAATGACACATAAGCTCTCTCCCCCTTTGTCAACAGCAAAAAGAAGATCATTTGAACAATCCCTCTGAGGAGGATGAGGAGGTCTCTGGCTTCACGTTCTCTGCCATGCGATCCAGCTTGTCAACAATGTGGGCATAGGAGAGCCTGAGCTTCTGGATCTCTGAGATAGTATCCTTGTGATACCTCGATGCAAAGAACGAGCGGTCACGATTAATCAGCATAACTCATATTTTGGGAAATTATTGAAGTGTACCCCCTTTCTTTAATAAGACAATTAAGTAACCTTTCCTCCCTTTCTCAAAGACCACCTTGTGACAAATTCGAGTGGGTCTTGTGGTTCAAAGAATTTGAAAGTATTGCCCCAATAAATTGACTCCCCATATCCACTTTCTTACTCACGGCTCCTTAAACTTATAATATGGTTCATGAGATAATTTTACTAGCTGAACAAGCTGAACAGTGTTTTATGCCTCTATTTGCATATAGTGCATTAGGTCAACCATTTTTGTTGCCTTTTCGTTTTGAAATATTTAAGAGCTGTGGTCAGGTTTATCACATGCTTTTCCACACGAGGAGACACGCTTTTTACACGCCAGAAACCCCGGCTACTTAGCATGCCTAACCATTCCACTTTTAACTGGGACACACTTTTTATCCGTGAGGATATACGTTTATCAGACGCCAATATCCCCAGTTACTCAGGATGCCCAATTAATAATTTTGAGAGTGGCAGAGGTAGATTGAGTCTTCATGACATACATGTCTCCCACTTAATTTTTCAGCCAATTTTGCTTTGTGATAGAGAACAGTAGTTTCTCAGAACTCAGTCCATTGCTCTACCAAGAAGGCAGAATTATGGCGTATTCCATATACATTCATGCTATAGCTGCGTTTATTTTCACTGTCCAACACAGACACAGATAGAGAAATAGTCTCATTACTAAAAGCATAAGTTCTCAATAGTCTTGAGTCAGAGTCATAGTTATGGTTTGAAGTTATTGCAGTAGTACAGGTCAAATTCTCATTACTACACTTAACCTTTACTCTCATTGATGACTTTGGTGATTTTCTTGTAAGATATGGTTAGGTTGTTCAATGATTTATTAAGGAATGAGTTTACACTTTTTACTCCCCCTCAATTTGTGAGTCCTTGCTGAAGATAGAAAACAATAAGTTGACCACAAAGAGATATTGAGACACAAGGAATGGGAAGTGAAAGAGGATGAGTGAGTAAAGCAAAACTGAGCTCAGAGTCCAAAAAGTTCAGAAGATTTCCCACCAAAGCCAGCAGCTTGATTAGATCCAATTTCCCTTTTTCAGGTCCTTTGTCGACCATGGAGTGGCCTGTGGTCGACCTTTGTGCTGACACAGAACCTGCCTGTTGAGAAGACTGCGTTCTGACAAACCTGTTGTCGACCATTGGATCGCCTGTGGTCGACAGCTGCGAATTCCCAGAGCTAACTATTTCCTGTCCTGATGCCTTGGTCGACCAGTGCCTTGTCTGTGGTCGACCATGGGAAGTAATCCGTAGATAAACCAGAGTTCCTCAGAGCTTGCTGAAGTAGCACCCGACACTATAACCTCCAAAATCAGGACTTATCTAGTACTTAAGACCTAGTTGACACAACGAAGAACAGAAGAGACAAAGACTGTACAGTGAACCCAAGAATATTATTATTTCAAGAATTTTCAGAGGAAATTCTACAAATTCCTAACTCCCTTCTTAGAGTTGAAAATCTGTCATTGTTAAGGGGTTTTGTGAAAATGTCTGCCAGTTGTTTTTCAGTTTCTACAAAATGAAGCATGAAATTTCCTTTGGAGACCTCATCTCTTAGAAAGTGATGACGGATCTCAATGTGTTTTGTCCTAGAGTGTTGAATGGGGTTTTTAGACAAATTAATAGCACTAGTGTTGTCACAGAAAATAGGTGCACATCCAAGATCTACATTGTAGTCTTGAAGTTGATGTTTTATCCACAAAACCTGTGTACCACAGCTCCCTACTGCGACATACTCAGCCTCAGCAGTGGAGAGTGCCACAGAATGCTGTTTTTTAGAAGCCCATGATATTAAACATCCACCTAATATTTGACAATAACCACTAGTACTCTTCCTATCAATTTTGCAACCAGCATAATCAGCATCTGAATATGAAATTAAATCTAGTTTGCAATAAGTAGGATACCATAAACCCAATTCTTGGGTACCGGCAAGGTAACGAAGATACGCTTGACAGCCCCTAAATGTGAATCTCTAGGGCTAGATTGATATCTAGCACACATGCATACACTGAACTGAATGTCTGGCCTAGAGGCAGTTAAATATAGTAGGGATCCGATCATACCTCTGTATTTCTTGGCATCTACCATGTTACCTTTTACATCAGCCTCCAATGTTGCATTTGTCCCCATGGGTGACTCTATTGGTTTGCAGCTCTCCATGCCAAACTTTTTCAGCATCTCCTTTATGTACTTGGATTGATTTACGAAGTAGCCTTCTCTACATTGTAGAATCTGCAATCCAAGAAAGAACTGTAAATCACCCATTAAACTCATTTCAAACTCATTGGTCATTAGATTTGCAAATTCAGTACATAATGAAGCTTCAGTGGATCCAAACACAATATCATCCACATAGATTTGCACAATTAGTATATTCTTACCTTGGGTCTTGGAGAATAATGTTTGATCAATTTTACCTCTTGTGTAGCCCTTTTTGGTGAGGAATGAACTCAGTCTGTCGTACCATGCCCTAGGAGCCTGCTTTAAACCATACAAAGCCTTATGCAGTTTAAAGACATGATTAGGAAAATCATCATTTTCAAAACCAGGGGGTTGTTCCACAAAGACTTCTTCCTTTACAAAGCCATTTAGAAAGGCACTTTTTACATCCATTTGCTGCAATTTAATTCCATGGGACGCCGCAAATGCTAACAATATTCTAATGGCTTCTAACCTTGCAACTGGAGCATATGATTCTTCAAAATCAACTCCAAATTCTTGGTTATACCCCTTAGCCACCAACCGAGCCTTGTTCCTCATAACAACTCCTTCTTCATTAAGCTTATTTTTATAAACCCATTTGGTTCCAATAACAGGATGAGATGAAGGTCTGGGAACAAGTTTCCAAACCTGATTTCTTTCAAATTGATTTAATTCTTCATGCATGGCATTTATCCAAGATTCATCTCTTAAAGCTTCCTCTACATTTTTAGGCTCAACTTGAGATACAAGGGCTAGCTGATCTAATTCATCAACTGTTTTAAGCTGAGATCTAGTTTTCCTCGGTTCATTAATTCCTCCAATGATGTTATCTAGAGGATGATCTCTGAGAAATCTCAGATTTTCAGAATTGTTACCTGGGATGATCTCTCCTTCGGGTTGATCATTGGAATCACCTTGCTTTGGTTCTGCTTCAGTCTCCATTGGTTCCTCTTTGCCTTCCAGAAATTCCCCATCTTCATCTTTGCCTACCTGTCCAGTTTTGTCAAAGTCATTATTTTCATCAAATGTGATATGTGGGGATTCTTCAACTAGCTGATCTTTGGTGTTGTAGACTCTATAGGCTCTTGATCGGTCAGAGTATCCCAAGAAGATTCCTGGGTCACTCTTTGGTTCAAATTTGTCCAATGATCTCTTGTCATTGTTATGAATAAAACACCTTACACCGAAGATCCTAAAATGAGCTAGAGATGGCTTCTTACCTTTGAACACCTCATATGGAGTTTTCGCACTAGATGGTCTTACCATTGCCCTGTTTACAATATAACATGCTGTATTGACCGCCTCAGCCCAAAATCTTCTTGGAAGATTGGCTTCAACTAACAGGGTTCTGGCCATTTCAACAAGTGTGCGATTCCTTCTTTCCACCACTCCATTTTGCTCTGGCGTCCTTGGTGAGGAGAACCTGTGATTTATTCCTTTGTTCCTGCAGAATTCATCAAACTCTGAATTTTCAAATTCTCCCCCATGATCAGATATTATTGAACACACTTTGGACTTACCATCCTGCTTCATTCTTCTGTAAAAATCCTGAAATTCATGAAAGGCATCGTTTTTATGTGATAAAAACATTACCCATGTGAATCTAGAGAAATCATCAACTAGTACATAACCGTACCTCTTACCACTAAGACTAGCAGTTCTTGTTGGGCCAAAAAGGTCCATGTGCACAAGTTCTAGTGGTCTAGAAGATTGACTTTCAGTTCTACCTTTGAATGATTTTCTTGTTTGCTTACCTTGGGTACATGATTCACATACTTTGACATTTTGAGCAAACGAAATTTCAGGTAAACCAGAAACCATTTTATTCTTAACCAATTTGTGCAGCACCCTGTAGCTAACATGTCCTAGCCTTCGGTGCCACAACCAAGTCAGGTCCTCCTTCTTGGCGGTGAGGCACAAGTTGGAGTGGGCTGGATCATCCAAGTCTATCATGTAGACATTATTTACTCTCTTGCCCATAAACTTAACTTTAGCCGAATTTGGTTCAAGAATTTTACAGATCTTAGAATCAAAGACTACTTGATGGCCTTTGTCGCATAGCTGACTGATGCTTAGAAGATTATATTCCAGGCCATCCACTAGCAGTACATCTTCAATGCAATTTGTAGATGTCTTACCTACCTTACCTTTCCCAATGATCTTGCCTTTGTTATTCCCTCCAAATGTCACATGTCCTCCATCTTTTGAGTTTAGCTCGGAGAATTTTGCCTTATCCCCTGTCATATGTCTTGAGCAGCCACTATCTAAGTACCACTTGTTGTGTATAGCTGCTAGACACACCTGCATCACAAGTTACACAGAAACTTTTGGACCCCAATGGTACCCGGGTCCAAGATAGCTTGTGAAATTATGAAATTGCTGCAGTAATCCTTTGGGAACCCAGATTCTGTTAGAGCAGTGTAAATTTTTATTTCTGAACTTGTTCAGATTGGGTTGCTTTTGTTCTAAAGCTTCTTTAATCTGAGTCCACCTTTGTGTATTCAAGTTTTCATTTTGTTTTACCCGAAAAAACCTGTGATTTCTGTTTGCTTGTCTGGCCATGGTCGACTTTTGGTATGTCTGTGGTCGACCATCGCGTCTCCAGAACTCAGCGTCTGTTCTGGCAGCACCTCTGGTCGACATCTGGTGTACCTGTGGTCGACCACTGCTTCTCCAGTAACCAGCGCCTGTTCTGGCAGATCCTCTGGTCGACAGATGAAGGGTCTGTTGTCGACCAGCCTGTCTCCAGACATCTTGTTTTCCAGATTTATGTCTTTTAACTTGGTTTAGTCCTTGGTTTGTTTGGTGATTTCTGTGAATTTGGGTTTCTTGTTTATTATTTTGAATCTTATATTGATTGACTGTTTTCTCTTTAAAATTTCTCTCTTCCTTGGTGACATTGTTCCTTTTGGAGGAGCATTCAGCTACATCCTCTTGTTTATCTTGGTATAGATTAATCAGGGGCCTTTTTCCTTTTGAGTCAGCAATCCCAGTTACGGTTTTTATTTGGAATTCCTTTTTAGCCGTAGGATTGTATCCTAACCCTTCTTTTTGAAAGTTTACTTTTATTCCCAAGACAGCATTTAAGTTTTCTTGACCTTGAGTCATTTTTTCCAAGGTCTCCTGTTTGTTTTTCAGGTCACTCTTAATTCTTTCTATTTCTCTTAGGAGTTGGTTGTTTTCTTCCTTGAGTGAATTGTTTCTTTCTTGACTTAACTTAGTTTCCTGTTCATGTTCTTGAGTCTTTAGTTTTAACTCATCAATGTCGTTTTTTAGCATTTCATTCTCTTCGGACATTCTCTTGTGGTTTTCTTCATCTAAGTCCATTTGATTCAGTTTGTTTTTCAGTGACTTGATTTCCATTTCTAGTTCAGTTTTGTTATCCATTGAATTGCTGTCTTTATTCAGTTGACTGATCTTCTTCTTCAAATGTTTATTTTCCTTTCTTATTCTTTCATAAGTATCAAGCAATTCTGAATATACTGCTTCCCAATCCGAACTAGAGAAGTCTTGAAATGGGGAACTTACCTCAAGATCACTGTTGTCTCCCTTGGCCATCAGACAGAGCTTTCCTTCTTCTTCCTCGGAAGTTGTTTCCTCTTCACTGCTCTCTTCCTCCTCACTCCAAGTGCTAATCATCGCCTTGGGTTTCTTGCCTTTCCACTTGAAGCTTGATTTCTTAGGAGCTTCTGGACATTCAGCCTTCATATGTCCAGGCTGCCTGCAATTGTAGCAAATGAGTTTGTTAGAAGGAGCCTTATGTTTATCAGATTTAAACTGGGATGACTTCCTTACCATGCCCTTTGGATTTCTGAATCCTTTACCTTCCTTCCGCAGGAATTTTTTAAATTTTCTTGTAAGCATGGCTAGCTCACCAGATTCTTCACCTGAGCTAGATGAGTCATCATTGTCAGACACCTCAGAGGTGCTTGTCTTAGTCTTTAGGGCAAGTTGCTTCTTTTTCTTGCCCTCATCTTCCTTTCTCTTCAGATTGACCTCATAGGCCATCAGGGATCCTACTAACTCATCCACTGTCATTGTTGTGAGATCCTTTGAGTCCTCAATGACTGTGGCCTTGGTATGCCACATCGATGTGAGAGACCTTAAAATCTTCCTCACTAATTCCTGCTCTTTGTATGTCTTCCCTAAGCTCTTCAAGCCATTAGTCAGTTGTACTAATCTGGCATACATCTCAGAAATACTTTCATCATTTTTCATCCTAAACATTTCATATTCTGAGACTAGCATATTTGCTTTTGTCTCTCTTACCTCGGAAGTACCTTCGTAGATTACCTTTAGACGATCCCACATTTCTTTGGCTGTTGCGCATTGGGAAACTCTTGAGAATTCTGTGGGGTGTAGTGAGCACTGCATCACGTTCATGGCTCCCCAGTTGACAGTTGATTTCCTGACCTGTTCTCTGGTCCAGGTTTCTTCATCTTCCGGTAGCTCAAAAGGTCCATGGCTCACTACCCTCCACATCTCGTGGTCTTGCGCACGTAAGAACACCTGCATACGATTTTTCCAATAAGAATAATCAGTTCCATCAAAATATGGAGGTCTAGTTACAGAGTGCCCCTCAGCTATGAGGCTTTTAGAATTCAGTCCGCCCGGTCTCTCCTGGTTGTTAGACCACATATCTGGAGAACCTGCTCTGATACCACGTGTTGGATACGGACTGAATAGATCTAGAGGGGGGGTGAATAGATCTTTCCCCCTTTTTGATAATTTACTAACTATCGACCAGATGAGCTACTGGTAATTAATGAATTATAGAACTAATGCGGATAGTGAAGATGCAAGCATACGTATAGGAAATCAAACACACCCAAGCACACCACAAGAGAGGATTTTTAAGGTGGTTCAGTCTCTTCCTGAGACTTACATCCACCCCTTGCTTAACTCAAGCAAGGCTTCACTATGAGAATCTCTGATCTCAATCAAAACACAGCTGACACACAGCTTGTACCTGCTGACACACAGCTTGACTCTGCTGCCTCACAGCTTGACAATAATTGTAATCAGAAATGAAAAGATGATAAGAACAGGTGATGAAAGACAGGACTGAATATTGGCGTGTGTAGAAGAATAGGTGTTCAGCCTGGAACTTGATCACGCTTATGAAGAAGCCTAGACTCCCTGTTGATCTTCCAGTCAGTTGCCTTCGATTGTTCTGCTGCTGGAGATCGCACAGTCTTGAGCTAAGTCTTCCTTCTGCAGCAACGAGATTGCCTTTAACCTTTCTGCAGATTTTTGATTGGTGGAGAGCTCCTTCTTCCTCTTCTGTGTATATCTTCCTTGGCTTCTATTTCGTGCTCTCTCACTGCTCCCTTGTTCGTGATGTGTTCTTTTCGTTTTTCATACAGCCCTTTTATCAAGAGTAAAACTCTTCCCGCTCAATTTTCAGATCGAGCGCCAATCTGCTAGAAAACAGGATCGGTTTAAATCCAATCGTTAGAACGAGTTTGACCACTTCTAAGCAAGATTGTTTCCTTGATTCCCGTGCGGAATCTTATCTCCTGAGCAGCCCAACAACCTGCAACAACCATCTGCAGGTTTTAAGGAACCAAAACAGAATTCGGTTAGAGTTCGGTTTTGGACGATATATAAACCCGTGGTCGACCATGACCCTGTCGCTGGTCGACAATGGGCAGTCCCCAGACGGCCGGTTCTTCTGGCTGAAACTCACGTCGCCCGTTGGTCGACCACAGCCTGGTCGCTGGTCGACAAGGGGCAAATACAGGTGGCCATTGGTTCTGTCTGATGTTCTGTCTTTTCCTGTGGTCGACCAGAGGTGGGGCTATGGTCGACAGCCAAGGTGCTTCCAGAAGACAGATGACTTGATGCTTTTCTGGTTGAGTTCGTTGGTCGACCATAGCTTCTTCAGTGGTCGACAAACATTCTTTCACGCTTATACTGATTTGTTGATTCCACTTGGATTTCAGTGAACCTGAAATTTGCTTAACTTATAAGATTTGACTTGAAGTTCCAAATGTATATAAAAGCATATTTGTCATCATCAAATGGGCATTAATTCAATGCACTATCTTTACACAAATAACCAAACCATTTGCTTTAAGAAACAAGATAGAACTTAGATTAGTCAAACATATCCTATTGTCATCATCAAAACCAAGGGATGCACAACACAGGATACCTGGGAGGTTGTAGAAAGAGCCTATCCTTCCTTCTTTGTTGTGATGTCTCATGGGCAGTTGCCATACGTTGGCTAAAAACATCAAAAATATGTCAAAAATCCAATAAAAGTCAAAATATTTAATTCCACCAAAAAAATTGAAACATGTGAAAATCCAAAAAATCTAAATATTAAAAAAATCCAAAAAAAATGGAGGGGCATCTCCCTAAAACATGCATCTCACATACGCCACCACACCATCTCTTTTCCTTATAATTTCCCCACAACTGCGAACCCCAAAGGTTACTCCCCTTTTCTTCATTCCCTCCCACCCAGGGGATTTATACTTGCACTACTACCAACACCCAAACTAGGGGTAAATTGCACTCCCATCTGCCCATCCAAGCTAGCCAAACCCTTGGTTGTCTTTGTCGGGAGGTGGAGCACTCCTCGCTCCTTTGTTTTCCATGAATCTTAATGGCAAATCGAACTCCGCCAGCTCGGTACTTAACTTGAGTCCGAAGCAAATGAAACCTTCATATCACTTGATTTTCATCAGATGCCTGGTTGCATTTCAAATACCCTTTACTAGCACCCTTTTCCCCCATATCCCCCTGATTGGACAAACGTCCTACCTTTGTCAGCGGGTCCAAGACAGACTCCGGCTATGGAGCTTGAACTATCCTTTTGTTAGTCTTCATCCAACGAGACACCTTGCTGGAGTTAATTGATGTGCTAGGTGAAGTTAGCATAGGCTCCCCTATCATCAGGAATGATCACCTCCGGGGACGTGCTTACGCCCTAGTGACCATCCCCGTAGAATTCAATTATGTCCATTAGGCTCATTGTAAAGCCGAAGGTTGATGTTTGCTTCCCCACTCCCTTTACCTTAGTGAATGCTTCCTCTTTGAATGCTTATTTATTTGTGAACTCGACTAATGTGTGTTTATGCAACTGCAGATCACATAGCATTGGGATTCACTCTTCATTGCCCTCTCCTACTACTATTATATATACTATATTATATAGAACCCGGAGGCTAATAACTTCGAGCACATAAACTCTGAGTTCCTCTCTAACAAAAATAATGAGGGGTTTATGTTCCCTAAGTTATTCGATGGCCGTTTGGTTTCATGATTGGCCTCCGGATGATGGACTCGTCGGACTCTCGACTGATGTCTTTCTCGGAGCCAGAAAATAAGACCTCTGGATATGCATTAGATAGGGTTTTCTCTTTTAAACCCAGCATGCATCATATAGGTCACTTTTAGTCCCACCGTCGATCATACAAAAAACAAAAAATGCACTTAGAGAAGCATGGCATGCATTCATGTAGCAAGAAGGAAACAAGGGTCGAGAGAAGGGTCTACCATTGACCTGCCCTGGACTATATCCCTCTCTTTTGTCAATCATCCAAGTTCTTCAATTCCATCACTTTTTTGTTGTCTACCTTATTCCACTCCGATTCGACAAGTCGAGAGTATGTTTTGCATGCGATCGTCATGAGTATTCTGAGATTTGAAGGTCATTCTCCCCTTATCCTGATTTTGTTACCCACTCCTGTTTTAGGTGTCTTGTATCACCTTGAGCCTGGATTATGTTCATCCCCTCAAGTCCCACAGCGCCATGCTAGGGGGTCCCATGCGGCCGTAGATACAAGCCCTCTCAGATTATTTTCCTTCCTCCTCTTTTGAATGACCTCTCTTGTCCCATTATGCTTGTCCGTTCTTATGCGAAGCTCAATCTCAGCTCAAGAATCTCCTTGAGTGAGATGTCCTTATTAGGCTTGTTTCTTTACCGAAACACCCATTTATCAGTTCACCGGGCTCCCCTACAAAATGGGCATTCCGAAGGGGCATTTGTAGACGCCTTATTTTGGACATCCCGCGGACCTTGTCTAGCCACCATAGAAGTGATACTTTCTTCTTGGTTGATTGAGAGTGTGGAGTCTCCTCCTTGTTTAGGTAGGCTCCACCTTCTCCCTTTATAGATCCAACTTTTCCATTGATCTCCCTGGAACGCCAAAGACTTGGCCGCCCACACCCCTAGGCCGCCCACACCCCTAGGCCGCCAAACATCTGGCCGCCCAGCCCATTCTAGGGCGGCCAGAACCCTAGCCGCCTACCATCCTATGCGGCCAGACACTTGGCCACCCAGCTCTTCCTGGAAGGCCAGCCTTCTGGCCGCCCTTACCCTCAGGAAGGCCACATGTTTGGCTGCCCAACTTATTTAGACGGCCAGAACCTTGGCCGCCTCCTGATAACTGCCCGTCAAACCCACGATCCGCCTACTCCGGGCACGTCCTCCGAAACTACTCCCACTCGGGGGGGTTCGAGACCCACGTAGCCTCACACGCACTCTATTTTCAAATGATTTTCGGAGGGGGATTGCCCCACATACAAAACTCCATTTCTGAACCATCTCAGGGGAGGGTTGGACATTTTCTCACGGGGGGTTGGACATTTTGGGAGGATGAGAGGCTAGTAGTTTGAAGCCCCGAGAGAGCTATGAGCACGAGAGCGCCTTCCCCGACCTTCCCCTAGCAGCAAAACCCACCGTTGAAGAGCCCCATGACCGAGGAGTCCAGTTCCAGGGGGCGGCCATCGACATGGCTGCCCACCACCTTTGACGGCTACATAGTTGGCCACCCTCTCTTTGGTCGACGGGCAAACCCCGTCTTTCTTCCTTATTCTCCATTTAGCTATACTTCATTTCATTTTACTGCATTCATGCATGATAGATCTTCCTAGCTCCCAATTTTAAAGAGGTTTTTCAACCCAAAACATAGGGAAGGCGGATGGTTGAAAGTCTCGACCATCCCCCTTTCCGCCCCCCTTCCCGGTACGATCACCCCCATTTGCATGTTCTTCTCTTTGATTTGAGCATATGCTACACTATCATAGTCTAATGGATTTATTCTTTATGTTTGCTGGTTAACTTGCAGGAACTTTATCATCAACTCGCATAGCTCCTTGTTCTTGGCCGGCCGAGAGCGAGGACAGAAAAACCCACATCTCCCGTTCCCCAGGCGTTCACGATCACTCTACCCCTGTGAGGTTCAAGTAAACACCTCTGGCGATCACATAGTTTCTATCTTTCTAACATGTGCACTGTAGGTAGTAGCAACACAAGTTCGGGAGGTCCAACGCGCACGCCGTACGCGGACGCACTTCCGGCGCCTACAGGCGTCATCATGTGGAGTGACCACTCCTTCGAGGTCTTGGTCTGAAACGACCAAGGTCTGCTGGTCGGCTACCAGGGCAGTGCTTTAGGCGGCTTGAAAGCTCGGCTGACTCACTCGGCATGACGCTTTCTTCCTCGATTGCTATCTCCGCCCGAGGCTGATCCACCTGAGAAGAAGTTTATGTGGACCCCTCAGGGGTGATTGTCGATTTCTTCAGTGGGGATTCCACGGTCCTCCCTTTGCTCGGTCACGTACTGGGAGAGATGGCCTTGGCGGATGAGGCTTTCGATCTTGTCCTTGAGTTGGTGGCAATCTCCCATATGGTGGCCATGATCGTTGTGGAACAGATGGTGTTTCCGATGACTCCGACGCTTTGGGTCAATCTTCATCGGCTTGGGACGGCGGAGTAGTCCCGAGTCCTTTATTTCTTGATAAATTTGATAGACAGGGGTAGATAGAGGAGTATAGCGCTCAAACTTGCGCGGATGTTCCTTTCGGTCACCCTCTCGATTCCTCCTCTTCCCCTGCCCAGAAGATTGGTCGGATGACCTCTTTTCTCCCCCTCTCGCCCCAAGCTTGCGAGATCTTGGCAAACGATCAGAACCTCCTCGCACTCCGCATGACGCAGAGCCAAGGTCATAAGGTCAGCGAGGGAGGAAGGAGGGTGAAGCACCAATTCTCGCTGGAGATTTTCGTCGTGGGTGCCTCCGGTTAGTGCGGTGATGGCAGATGCCACATCCAGGCAGGGAATACATAGAGCTTCCGCTTTGAAGCGGTTAATGTAAGCCCGTAGCTTTTTCCCTTGCGCCTGCTTGAGGGCTAGTAATCCAGCTATCGACCTTAGAGGGCTACTGCCGGTGAAGCTCTCCTTGAACAGTCGCCCGAATTGTCAGAAGCTGGTGATGCTCCTGGGGGCGAGTACTTGGAATCATGCATGTGTGCCTTGGACTAGAGTAGTCATGAATGCTCGACACTTGACTGCGTCGGGCGCCCCGTGCAAGGTCATCAGGGCATCGAAGCTATCGTAGTTGTGCGCTGGGTCGCCCTGGCCGTCGTAAGACTTGAAGGTCGGCATAGAGACTCTGGGCAAAATCTCTACCTCCAATATTTGTTCGGAGAATGGGGATCGCTCCTCATCCTCCTTGGTGGTGTTCTACTGGAGGGCGCGAAGGGCGCACTCCTGCTCGGTGAAACGTCGCTCAAAGTTCCGTAGCTGGAGAGATAGTTCCCCCTGTCGCCGAGATGGGGCCGGGGGGCTTCGAGTGTTTCCCTGGCGTTCCGAGTCTGGAACGTCCTCCTTTGTGCGTTGTTGATTGAGCTTGAACTTCCTCTTTCTTGGGCTAGAGAAGGCTTCTTGCTCTGGAGGTGGGGGCTGCGAAGGTCCTCCCCGCTTGCTACGGATGATGCGTCCTCATTGAAGGATGAATCGGCCTCCGACTGTCATCCGGGAGGCCTCCTCATGTGGGTGATTCATCTGAGGAAGTCGCGACCTCTTTTCTCTAGCTATCTGGGTCCTCATCAAGTGGACGAGGATGTCCATTTTAGCGTTGAGGGTTTGGAGGGTGTCTGGGTTCTCGGGAGTGAATTGTCCCCCTTCGGCTAGCAGAGGTGGGTTGTTAGCTTGGTCGTTAGAGGGGGTGCCTGTCGAAGAGTGCGAGGGCACGGGCTCCCTCTCTTTAACTAACGTTGCCTTACCTTTTCCGCCGACATTTCTCCTACTGGAACTTCGTCGCCCCATTTTGGCTCTCTGTTCGTTTCCCACAGACATTGCCAGATGAAGAAAGGTTATCTCACACTGTGTCTTGAGCCACACGATCCTGGACAAGCATGTGTCGTTGGTGCCACGATTGGGGATCTGCAAGGTAGGAAACGGGTCAGAGGAGCCCAGGGTTGAGACCCCAGGGAAAATCCTCCTATGCCTAAGTCAACGAAGTGATAGAGCGTAGGTGGAAGGAAAATAAAAGAAAGAATGAGAGGCATGAGATCGCTCTCCACCAGTGGGTGTGGTGTTGAGTACTCAGGATCACCTTCTTACCTTATCGGAGGGTTTCCCTTGGTTTATATAGTGTTTTTCCCCCGTAAGGAGCTCGGAGAAGAAGGAGAGTATAGGGGGCGTTACTCGGCCGTTTCAGGCCTAGTCGTTTGGTCTCCCCTTTCATCGACTCCCGATCTTCCCTCTTTCAGGTACACTCGGGCACCGCTTGGGCTTTCCCCGCTCTACGGTTGCTCGGACTTCCGGGCCTAGAGGCTACCTAGGAAGTATTGGTCCGAGCGATTTTGGGTTTCAAGGTAAGTGGGCCTGTTATTGTGGCTGTCACTTAGAGAGCTCGGCCTATTTAGGTCGGGTTGGACCGGGTTGGGCTGCTCTTAATTGTATGTTCATTAGGCCGCTAATTTAGCCCTTACCAGTACTAAAGCCCATTAACTAACAATTGTTCTAGGTAGACTTAGTTACTCATTATAAAGTCTTTTGGCCCATTTGTTAATCGTGAGGCCCATTAATTCAATTAGGCTAGTCTTAATAATTAAATAGTTTAAACTCACTATCACTAATTCCAGATTTGAGTCAGACTTTAAATATACGCATTGTTATAGTTTTGGTTGTCGATAATCATTAATAATTTTATCAATAAAATATAAAATCTCGAAATCATGAGGATTATTGAGGGATTACATATTTACCTGAGCTTTATCCCCTTTTTATAGATCTTAAATATTTTTGGTGCTTTATAATGAGAATTTGATTCCTTCTTGATTTAAAAATTGAGATGAGATATTTTTAGTATCTAATTGTCTTTTCTCTTTCTAAAATATAGGTAATTATTTATATTTTAACCTTTATAATTTACCAGGCGTTACATCTTCCGATGCTCTGCTTCAGTGTCTTCCTCACACTCACTCTCTTTACTCAGCCAGCCTCTTTCTCTCAGACTGACTCCTACTACTGTTGTCTTTCTTACTTCAGCTCTCTTCTTTCTTCTCTGGTTTTTACTCTTCAAGCTCACTCTCTTTCCTTTTCTCTCTTCTTGTTGGGACGAGCTCACTGATGTTCTTTTGAGTATGCTTGCTTGGCCCACTCTTCCCAAATGGCAGAGGCAACATTTTTATAGAGTGAAGTTGACATCTGGACCTTGATCTTGAAAGATGCAATCTGGGCCATTCAGATCCTTGGAGCACTATAGATCTCTAAGTGCATGGTTTTGAGTTGTTGAATCTTGAGTCTTGAACTTGGGGAATATAGCTTCTTTTCTCAGGTGTAGGATGAAAGAGAAGTATTTCTCCCAACCTTTTTTTGATTGGTCCAGGACACTTGTGGATAGTAGCCTTTTTCCAGATCTATTCTCTGATTGGTTCATTATAAAAAAAATTATTTACCTAGGATCACCTAGGTCCTTTTCTACAGCCTGATACATGTCCTTGCATGGATGCTTGTGCCATTGACCAGAAGCTTCCACACCATTTTCCCATTGGTCCATGTTTGTAGGAGGCAGACTAGCCTTTTTCCAGATTTGGTTAATGATAGGTCCTTTTCACAAAAGTGAACTGACTGGCTTATGATGAAAAGGACGGATCTCTATCCTAGGACCTTTTCAAAGATGTAATCTGATTGGTCCATTGTAAAAATGAAGGTTCTTTTCTTCTCAGACCTTTTCAGACCTTGAGGCTCGTGTCTGGAGACTTGGGCCATTGATGCAAGGGAGGTGATCACATGACCCTGACTTCGCTTCTGGTCTGCCCCAGAAAGGGTCGACTCCTTGGGTCGACACTTGAGCTTTGTGCCAAGTGACCTTGTTCAAAGAACGGTCAGAATACAACGAAGACAAGGAGTCGACTCCCTGGGTTGACTCTTCCTTTGTACCATGGTGTTCTATTTAGCGTCTGGGCAATGTCTAGGCAAGATAGAACCCAGACTAAAGGGGGTTGACCCCAGGGGTCGACTCCTTTGCTTGGCAGGGCCTTAAGACTTCTGGCTACTGGCTTGCTACTGCTGATGTTGCTACAGGCTACTAGTGGCCTTTGTTGGCTTGTGAGCTTGGTTACGTCGATGCAGTAGCTACATTGTGTCGACTCAGTCTGCTGCTGTTGCAGGCCTTGCTGTAGCTACTTGTGGCTTCATGCTTTATGTGTCAACGCAACTAGTGGTGTGCGTCGACCCACTCTTGTGAAATGCTTCTGAAGCCACTCATGGAGTCAGTGCTATGTCGACGCATCATAAAGGATGGAGTCGACACACCTGAAGAGCATTGTCCGTAATTGGGGCTGGACTTGAGGATGTGTCAACGCATAGAAGAACTTGCATCGACGCAGCGTGAAGAAACTGCTTGTTTGTATTTGCTGAATATGAAGATGTGTTGACACAGAGAAGAACTTGCGTCGACGCAGCTTGGTTTTTGCTAGGGCGTTCTGCTTCTAGTGAGCTGGTGGTTTTTTTGTCAGCTAGATTCTATAAACTGCTGCTGTTATTGCTGCATGAGTCGACTTGCATTCTTCCTGAGTCGACTTGCTGCAATGCCTAAATAGAGTGGGCAGTTCTATCACTTGGACCAAGTCGACATTTGGATCTAACAAAGTCAACTTGGTGAACCCTTGTTCAGCAGGCTGCATTCTACAAGCTCATTCAAGTCGACTTGTTCGCTGGACAAGTCGGCTGACACTTCTTCTTTTCAGTCAACTATTTTTCTCATCTGTCATCTTTCGCAAGGCTTAGTTACTCACATCATAAGGGGAATACGAATCTAATGCCCCAGAATTTTTATAAATTATTTTTGGAATATTTAAGTATTTTTTAGGAATTTTAAAAAGACCAAAATAAATTAATAAATAAATATTAGGTTAAATAAATTATTAATAAGGCCAATTATGGTAAATAATTAACCTAGCCTATTTTAAAGCCCAAAAAGGTTTTAAAGACCAAACCCATTAAGTTTGGCCCATATTCTAGAAGGTTAATTAACTTATTTATGGAGTTTAATGATAAATACTAATTGTTTAGATAATTTAGTAGATAAACCGGAATTAGAATTTGAACTCATTTCAAATTCGGCACCCAATGTGTGTGACTGTTTATCGTAAAACTGCTACAGGGACTTTGGCGGTCCAATGTACGACCGCCACATTCTGTGAGTTCCGTGAGTAGAAGAACAAACAAGAAGATTAAAATTTTAAGACTCTATCTCTTAGAGATCGAGATGAATGGAGTAGTAGACATCTATAGGACTCTCAGAAGTTGATCTAAGCTTTAACAAGGACTCTAGAATCCATCTAATCCTCAAACCCTAGTAAAACCCTATAAATAGGGCCCAGTTTTGATTTGCGCGACCCCTACATTGGCTCACATGGAATCAAGGTAAGACGACCTTATTTCAGGTAGGTTCTTTGGAAGTTTTTATTGATAATATATAGGACTAACATCTCCCAAAATTTCATTCTAGGAGATGAAGCACACAAGGAGATAGAAGCTTACAAAGTTGCTGGTTCGACCTTAGCAACCCAGGAAACTGTGCAAAGGTCCGGTGAAGATCAAAGGATTAGAGAACCAAATCGATGTATTTAGCCTAAGTGCCTTTAGAACTTTTCGTTCCCCTTAGTATCTAATTCTTACCCTCCAAATTTCACGCCCTTAGGACAAGAGGATCAGGAGATATCAATGCGTGAAGTTACTGATTCATCATTGGTAGGAGCAGAGATTAGGGCTCCATTCTAACATCAAATTCAGATATTCAAAGCCTTAGCAGAGGTAGGTCATCTCATGAATGGCTAAAACATCACTCTAGGGATAAAAGCCCCCTTATTGCACTTGATTTCATACTTTATGTATGGAGAATTTCATGTTTTAATAGGACTTGTGCACTAAGTATTTCATTCATGCATATTCCTTAACCTTAATGAACCAAATAAATCCTCTTATTCCAATACATGATTCCCATGCATATTGCAGCCTATTTCTCGTTCTAACATGTAGTAGTTTTATTAAAAGATTGATTTTCAGCATGATGTGAGTTAAAAAGCTTAGAGCTTGCTTATTTAAGTTGCTGTCTGTCGTGCTCTAGCGGCTTAGGGTTTGACCGCCAGAATTCTGTAACGGCTCTATTATAGACCGTTAAAGTCACTGTGGCGGCCTTATGATAAACCGTCAGACACTACAATTCGATTTCTGAAAAATCTTTTACCGTCCCTCTGGCGGACCATAAGTAGAGCGTTAGAAGTCTCTGGCGACCTTACAATAAACTGCCACATCACTGTGACGTGCCTGTCTTAGACCGCCAGAGTGTTGTGTTCTGTCAACCCGAGACAAAATTGAGAACAATCAAATTAGCTTATAAATAAGCCTAGTTATCTAAGTTTTAACATGTTTTTATGATTCTGAGTTTATTTAATGATTCATGGCAGTCATTGCATGTTTTATGGTATCTTGAGGTTATTTTAAAGCATATGCTAATTTTATACCAAAACCCTATAATTTTGTACTAACTCTATGGTTTAAAAGCAATATTGATGAGGTTTCAACATGTATTTATTCTCCCTCATCTATAGAGTCAATTCTATAAGTTCATGACATATATTCCGATATATGACCATTAGTTACACACTTTGCAATATAGGAACATAACCTTAGACATGATAACCTCTCCTTTGGATATTCCTTCCAATGGACTAGGAAATCTTGTTTCAAGGCCTCCGTAATTCTCCGCGAGCCAGGGATTCCCACTAGGACGCCGAGTTGGTTGTACCATTAAAGCCCAATTGTCTAGAAAAGCACTACTGAAATTTTGAATTCTATCCATGTAACGGCCTATTACTCGACCGTCAGACACATCTAACGGTCCAGTATGCAACCGTCACATTACTGAGTCCAATTTATTCTTCTGGATTCAGCCCATTCTAACGGTCCAATACTTGACCGTCACGTTCATGTAGGAGCCCATTAATTGACCGCCACAATTCCTGAGTACTTTAACCCGAGGTTTGACCCAAGGGTTGGAATTCCAAAGTTCCTAGATGGATTATGGATGGTCTAGAGCTTGTCATATTATCCAAGACACTTAATTTAATTTATGGAAGATAAGGAATGTACTGTTATGCTGTCGAATTGTTTCCATGAGCATAACCTTGTTTTAAGTCATTCTTGATCCTCACATTCTTAATTGAAGTGTTCATTCATTGAATTATTGTTATCATGAACTTATTGAACTTGTTATATTACTGGCCATATTTTATTGCTTGAAACGTGGAAGTAGCTTGATTTATACTTGAAGATGCGGATCGAGCACTGATTGTGTTCAAGGGCTCTATACTAGTCCCTCGGCTGATTGTCGAAAACATACTATTATAAACCATGGGGTATGATGCTACTGGCGTCGCATTGCGCTAGAGTACTTTCTTTATAAATAAGTGAAAAACCACGGCATCACGACATCACGGTATCACGGAAATCATGGAATTATCCACAAAGTGATATTCCATAGAAATTCACGAAGTACTTGTTACTAAGTGAAGAGTATATTCTTACTTGTTACATGTCATTCTAGTACATTCTTATTCTTGAAAGGCCATTACTACATTCTTGCTTGATTATACTTGAACGATTCATGTTCTCACATTTTAAGCTTGATTATATCTTGTTATTTTGTTGAATTCCGTATTGATCGCATTTCGCATGATTTTACATTATTCTTTATAGCTAAAATGCTAATTACTTTAATATTGCCAATCATGTTAATGCGAAGATACCTACTGGGCAAGTGTGCTCATTACCTATTTTCAATCTTTTCAGGAGATGCAAGTAGTTCCGATTTGGATTCGACTTATTCAAGTGATGGATCCGAGAGCGAATGAAAGTCACATGAAATTGAGAGTGAAGATTTAGGAGTCAATAAATGTCTAGATCGAGTTCATGTAACTTCCATTTTTATTGAGTCTAGTGGATTAATGAAAGTTATGTACTTAGATTATCATCATTTGATATGAAATAAAGATGAAGTTTTGAGTAAATTTATTGTGCAATTGCATTGTCATGTGATTGTTATTGTGCTCTGAATATTCTTGCTTGCAAGATGCTTACCATGCCGGCTGTTCACATTTCCCGAGATCATCTTCCGCTGTAATGAAAGCTCGGGGCGTGACGGTTAAGTTTGTATCAGAGCCTAGGCATAAGTATGTCCTAAGAAAAAGTCAAGTCATAGGTTAAGTCCTAGGTTTAACGACGCACACCTATGAAAACTAGGAAAGAAATTCCCCACCTATGCGATAATTGGGTAGTGCTTGGGATGAGATAGTTATTAGAATTACTTCTAAGCTTTTCATTAGAATTAACAAAAAAATTCGTTATTTTTCTCAGGTACCTTATTCGTATTAGATGGCTCATCGTGTAGACTGGAATGGGATGCAAGAGACCGTCGCGTGTCTAACGCAGGCTTCACAAACCATGGCGCAAGCTGGCGCAGGAGCGAGAGCAGGGGACTTGCATCGTAATTTTTGGAGTTTAAACTCTCCGCGATTCTATGGCTCTTCCAACCCAGATGAAGTTGAAAATTGGATAGATGAGATGAATCATATATTTAATGTCATCCAATGCACGGATTAAGAGAAAGTGCGTCTAGCTACCTTCCAACTCAATAAAGATGCACGTACATGGTGGAAGTCAGTTCCGACACCTCTAGCAGATGCACCTCATACATGGGAGGGATTTCTCACTTTATTCCATGCTAAGTACTTTTCGGAACATGTTAAAGAGAGAAAGGCTATGGAATTCGCCTCTCTTCGTCAAGGAATGATGTCAGTTGCCGAATATGAACTTCAATTTTCTAGACTTGCTCCATATGCACCTCATTTAATCAACACCGATTTGTTAAAGGCCAATCGGTTCATGGATGGATTAAGACCCGGGTACATTCAGCAATTGGGGACTCAGAATATCCGTACTTATACGGAGATGGTCCAGCAGGCGTATCTATGTGAGAGGACTTTAGAGAAAATAGAGAAATTAAAAGGAAAGGGGGAGGGACCAAGCCGAAGGTCTGATCAGCATGATAAGAAGAAGAAGTTCAGCATCACGGAACCCTACAAATCCCTTGATAGCAAGAAAAGATCCCGAAATGGGAGTGGTAGTGACTACCACAAGAAGAAGAAAGTCAAGGAAGAGGGCAAGCAGGTCACTACGGCCTGTACTTTCTATGAGAAGTTCGGTCACTCAGCCGAAGACTGCTGGAAGCACCTTGACGCTTGTCTACGTTGTGACAGCAGGGAGCACCGTATGTCGGATTGCCCCCTTATGAAGGAGCTATCTTCTGGAAGTGGACGTAAACGGCAGGCTCGTCTAAATGCCGTCATGAATGATGATGAAGTGCCTAAGGATGATGGGCTTATGGAAGGTACTATTCACATTTGTTCGCATCCTGCTTTTGTACTATTGGATACTGGTGCTTCTCATTCTTTTATATCTACTTCCTTCACAAAAACTTTGCCTATTTCGTCAGTTCTTTTCCCTTCGGACCTTTCTATTACTACGCCTTTAGGCCCCGGAACCAAACTCACAAACTATTATCCAATTAGTGAGGTAAGGGTAGAAGGTCACAATCTTCCTGCAAACCTCGTATGCCTTGACATGGAAGGCTACGATGCTATTTTAGGAGTAGATTGGTTGGTAGATCATGATGCCTACATAAATTACCGCAACAGGATTATCTCTTTTCGGAAACCTGGTCTTCCAAAGTTTTCCTTCCTTGGTATCAAATATTGGAAGCATCCAGCCATCATTTCATCTCTACACGCTTGTAAATTAATTTCGTAGGGATGTGTAGCTTTTCTTACTTCTGTTACCCTCACCGAATCTAAGGAGATCATCTTAGAAGATGTCCCTATTGTTAATGATTTTTCAGATGTTTTTCCATCTGGTTTACCTGGTTTACCGCCCGAAAGGGAAGTAAACTTCTCCGTTGAACTTATTTCTGGAGCAGCACCTGTTTCAATAACCCCCTACAGGATGTCCCCCACAGAACTCATGGAATTAAAGAGACAACTACAGGAGCTACTAGACAAGGGTTTTATTCGACCCAGCACATCCCCTTGGGGTGCGCCGGTTCTTTTTGTCAAAAAGAAGGATGGATCTCTCAGGTTATGTATCGATTACCGGCGACTGAATCAGCTTACTATCAAGAATAAGTATCTGCTGCCGAGTATCGTTGTGCTCTTTGATCAGCTTTAGGGAGCAGGATATTTTTTCAAAATAGACCTCAGGTCAGGCTATCATCAACTCAAGATCAAGGATTAAGACATATACAAGACAGCTTTCCGAAGTTGTTATGGCCACTATGAATTTATAGTAATACCGTTTGGGTTAACTAATGCCCCAGCCGCATTTATGCAACTTATGAATAACGTCTTTTGGCCATATCTCGACCAATTTGTGGTCGTATTCATTGATGACATTCTCATATATTCCAAAACAAAGGAAGAACATGAAGAACATTTAAGGATAGCCTTGCAGACTTTAAGAGAACACAAGATTTATGCCAAACTTAATAAGTGTGAGTTTTGGCTCAAGGAAGTCTCATTTCTTGGACATATTATTTCAAAAGAAGACATCGCTGTGGATCCTTCTAAAGTGGAAGCTGTCAAGAACTGGAGCCGGCCAACGACCGTGTCAGAAGTTAGAAGCTTTTTGGGACTGGCTGGTTATTACAGGAGATTTATTAAGGATTTCTCTAAGATCGTCGTTCCTTTGACTAGACTTACAAGAAAAGAAAATTCTTTTATATGGGCAAAGGACTGCGAGGAGAGTTTCCTAACTCTTAAGGATCACCTCACCACTGCACCAATTTTAACTCTGCCAATGGAAGGTGGTGGATTTAAAGTATATATAGATGCATCTGGCATTGGCCTGGGATGCGTTCTTATGCAAAATGGGAAGGTGATTTGTTATTCCTCAAGACAACTGAAGCGTCATGAAGAGAATTATCTTGTACATGATCTAGAATTAGCTGCGGTTATTTTTGCATTAAAAATTTGACGACATTACCATTATGGGGAGAAGTTCACCATATTTTCAGATCATAAAAGTTTGAAGTATCTTTTCACCCAAAAGGAGTTGAATATGCGACAACACAGGTGGTTGGAGTATCTTAAGGACTTCGACTTCACAATTCAATATCATCCAAGGAAGGCAAATGCCGTAGCAGACGCTCTTAGCAGAAGACCGATGGCAACACTAGCAAGCCTCAGAGAAGGTATGACTTATCTTATCAAAGATTTCTCTCATTTAAATCTTGATATTGACAGGGAAAAAGATGGATGTATAATTGCCAATATTAGGTCTCAACCTACATTAATTGAGGACATAGTCAAGTTGCAAGAGAATGATCCTATGATGACGGAAATCAAGGATAATATTGATCAAAGACCAGAATTTTCTATCTCACATGAATGAAGATTACTATTCAAAGATAGGATTTGTGTGCCAAATCATAATGACACTAGAAAGTTAATCATAGAAGAAGCACACAAGTCAAGGTATGCTATTCACCCCAGTGCTACCAAGATTTATCAAGATTTGAAAAGAAATTTTTAGTGGCCTAATATGAAAAGGGAAGTGGTAGAATTCGTGTCTCGCTGTCTCACTTGTCAACAAGTTAAGGTAGAACATTTAAAACCCGCAGGTAAATTACACCCCTTGAATATTCCCGAATGGAAATGGGAAAGTATAAGGATGGATTTCACTATGAGTTTACCTAAGACAAGAGGTGGACACGATGGTATATGGGTGATCATAGACCGATTGACTAAATCCGCGCATTTTCTACCAATTAAGAGTCGATGGTCTGTGGATGTACTAGCAGCCTTATACATGAAGGTAATTATCAAATTGCATGGTGTCCCACTCACCATTATTTCTGACCGAGATCCTCGATTTACTTCGTAATTCTGGAAGGGTCTACAACATTCTTTAGGGACCCGACTGAATTTTAGCACAGCATTCCATCCACAAACAGATGGTCAAACAGAGAGGACCAATCAAGTGGTGGAAGATATGCTCAGGGCTTGGGCTATCGATTTTGGAGAAAGTTGGCATGATCACTTGTCTCTAGTGGAATTTGCATACAATAACAATTACCAAGCTAGTATTCAAATGGCACCGTTTGAAGCTCTTTATGGAAGGAGTTGTCGTTCCCCTACCTGTTGGAATGAAGTAGAAGAAAGGTAATTTCTCGGTCCCGATATTATTAGGGATACTACCAAGAAAATGAAACTCATTCGAGAAAGACTTCAGATAGCCCAAGATAGGCAAAAATCGTATGCTGACAATCGAAGGCGCGACTTGGAGTTTCAAGTAGGGGATCACATATTCCTTAAGGTTTCTCCAGGTCGTAGTACTCGACGATTTGGTATTAAGGGCAAGCTTACTCCAAGATTTATTGGTCCTTTTGAAATTCTGGAAAGAGTTGGTGAAGTAGCTTATCGAATTGCTTTACCTCCTCAATTATCTGAAGTTCATGATGTATTTTACGTCTCGATGCTCAAAAAGTATGTTCCCGATCCTTTCCACGTCATCACTTACGATAATCTAGAAATTAAGAAGGATTTGACATATGAACAAAAGCCAGCCAAAATCATTAAATGAGAGGTACGTCAACTTCAGAACAAGACTATTCCAGTGGTCAAGATCCAGTGGACAAAATCGGGAGAAACATGAGAAATCGAAGAAGCTATACGCAAATAATTTCCAGAATTATTCGAATGTAAGTATACTCTCCACAATCCATATATTGAATTTTGGGACCAAATTCTCTTAAGTGGGGGAGGGTGTAATGTCCCAGAATTTTTATAAATTATTTCTAAAATATTTAAGTAATTTTTGAGAATTTTAAAAAGACAAAAATAAATTAATAAATAAATATTAGGTCAAATAAATTATTATTATGGCCAATTATAGTAAATAATTAACCTAGCTTATTTTAAAGCCCAAAAAGGTTTTAAGGACCAAACCCATTAAGTTTGGCCCATATTCTAGAAGGCTAATTAACTTATTTACGGAGTTTAAGGATAAATACTAATTGTTTAGATAATTTAGTAGATAAACCGGAATTAGAATTTGAACTCATTTCAAATTCGGCACCCAATGTGTGTGGCGGTCTATCGTAAAACCGCTACAGGGACTTTGGCGGTCCAATGTACGACCGCCACATTCTGTCAATTCCGTGAGTAGAAGAACAAACAAGAAGATTAGATTTTTAAGAGTCTATCTCTTAGAGATCGATATGAATGGACTAGTAGACATCTATAGGACTCTCAGAAGTCGATCTAAGCTTTAACAAAGACTCTAGAATCCATATAATACTCAAACCCTAGCAAAACCCTATAAATAGGGCCTAATTTTGATTTGCGCGACCCCTACATTGGCTCGCATGGAATCAAGGTAAGACAACATTATTTCAGGTAGGTTCTTTGGAAGTTTTTATTGATAATATATAGGACTAACATCTCCCAAAATTTCATGCTAGGAGATCAAGCACACAAGGAGATAGAAGCTTGCAAAGTTGCTGGTTCGACCTTAGCAACCCAGGAAACTGTGTAAAGGTTTGGTGAAGACCAAAGGATTAAAGAATCAAATCGAGGTATTTAGCCTAAGTGCCTTTAGAACTTTTCATTCCCCTTAGTATCTACTTCTTACCCTCCAAATTTCACGCCCTTAGGACAAGAGGATCAGGAGATATCAAGGCGTGAAGTTACTGATTCATCATTGGGAGGAGTAGAGATTAGGGCTCCATTCTAACATCAAATTCAGAGATTCAAAGCCTTAGCAGAGGTAGGTCATCTCATGAACGGCTAAAACATTACTCTAGGGATAAAAGCCACCTTATTGCACTTGATTTCATACTTTATGTATGGAGCCTAGTTATCTAAGTTTTAACCTGTTTTTATGATTATGTGTTTATTTAATGATTCATGGCAGTCATTGCATGTTTTATGGTATCTTGAGGTTATTTTAAAGCATATGCTAATTTTATACCAAAACCCTATAATTTTGTACTAACTCTATGGTTTAAAAGCAACATTGATGAGGTTTTCAACATGTGTTTATTTTCCCTCAGCTATAGAGTCATTCCTATAAGTTCATGACATATATTCCGGTATATGACCATTAGTTACACACTTTGCACTATAGGAACATAATCTTGGACATGATAACCTCTCCTTTGGATATTCCTTCCAATGGAGTAGGAAATCTTGTTTCAATGCCTCCGTAATTCTTCGCGAACCTGGGATTCCCACTAGGACGCCAAGTTGGTTGTACCATTAAAGCCCAATTGTCTAGAAAAGTACTACCGAAGTTTTGAATTCTGTCCATGTAATGGCCTATTACTCGACCGTCAGACACATCTAACGGTCCAGTATGCAACCGTCACATTACTGAGTCCAATTTATTCTTCTGGATTCAGCCCATTCTAACGGTCAAGTACCAGACCGTCACGTTCATGTAGCGGCCCATTAATTGACTGACACATTTCCCGAGTACTTTAACCCGAGGTTTGACCCAAGGGTTAGAATTCCAAAGTTCCTAGATGGATTATGGATGGTCTAGAGCTTGTCATATTGTCTAAGACACTTACCTTAATTTATGGAAGACAAGGAATGTACTGTTATGTTTCGAATTGTTTCCACGAGCATAACCTTATTTTAAGTCATTCTTGATTCCTCGCATTCTTAATTGAAGCATTCATTCATTGAATTATTGTTATCATGAACTTATTGAACTTGTTATATTACTGGCCATATTTTATTGCTTGAAACGTGGAAGTAGCTTGATTTATACTTGAAGATGCGGATCGAGCACTGATTGTGTTCAAGGGCTCTATGCTAGTCCCCTCGGTTGATTGTCGGAAACATACTATTATAAACCATGGGGTATGATGCTACTGGCGTCGTATTACGCTGGGATTACTTTCTTTATAAATAAGTTAAAAACCACGGCATCACGACATCACGGTATCACGGAAATCATGGAATTATCCACAAAGTGATAATCCAAAGAAATTCACGAAGTACTTGTTACTAAGTAAATAGTACATTCTTGCTTGTTACATGACATTCTAGTACATTCTTATTCTTGAAAGGCCATTACTACATTCTTGCTTGATTATACTTGAACGATTCATGTTCTCACATTTTAAGCTTGATTATATCTTGTTATTTTGTTGAATTCCGTATTGATCGCATTTCACATGATTTTACATTATTCTTTAGAGCTAAAATGCTAATTACTTTAATATTGACAATCATGTTGATGCGAAGATACCTAGTGTGTAAGTGTGCTCATTACCTATTTTCAATCTTTTCAGTAGATGCAAGTAGTTATGATTTGGATTCGAGTTATTCAAGTGATGGGTCCGAGAGCGAATGAAAGTCACATGAAATTGAGAGTGAAGATTTAGGAGTCAATAAATGTCTAGATCGAGTTCATGTAACTTCCATTTTTATTGAGTCTAGTGGATTAATGAAAGTTATGTACTTGGATTATCATCATTTGATATGAAATAAAGATGATATTTTGAGTAAATTTATTGTGCAATTGCATTGTCATGTGATTGTTATTGTGCTCTGAATATTCTTTCTTGAAAGAGGCTTACCATGCCGGCTATTCACGTTTCCCGAGATCATCTTCCGCTGTAATGAAAGCTCAGGGCGTGACCATTAAGTTGGTATCAGAGCCTAGGCATAAGTATGTCCTAGGAAAAGTCAAGCCATAGGTTAAGTCCAAGGTTTAAGGACCCACACCAGTGAAAACTAGGAAAGAAATTCCCCACCTATGCGAGAATTGGGTAGAGCTTGGGATGAGATAGTTATTAGAATTACTTCTAAGCTTTCCATTAGAATTAACAAAAAGATTCGTTATTTTTCTCAGGTACCTTATTCGTATTAGATGGCTCATCGTGTAGATTGGAATGGGATGCAAGAGACCGTCGCGGGTCTAACACAGGCTTTACAAACCATGACGCAAGCTGGCGATGAGAGTTTCCTTACTCTTAAGGATCACCTCACCACTGCACCAATTTTAACTCTGCCAATGGAAGGTGGTGGATTTGAAGTATATACAGATGCATCTGGCATTGGCCTGGGATGCGTTCTTATGCAAAATGGGGAGGTTATTTGTTATTCCTCAAGACAACTGAAGCGTCATAAAGAGAATTATCTTGTACATGATCTAGAATTAGCTGCGGTTATTTTCGCCTTAAAAATTTGGTGACATTATCTTTATGGGGAGAAGTTCACCATATTTTCAGATCATAAAAGTCTGAAGTATCTTTTCACCCAAAAGGAGTTGAATATGCGACAACGCAGGTGGTTGGAGTATCTTAAGGACTTCGACTTCACAATTCAATATCATCCAAGGAAGGCAAATGCCGTAGTAGAGGCTCTTAGCAGAAGATCGATGGCAACACTAGCAAGCCTCAGAGAAGGTATGACTTGTCTTATCAAAGATTTCTCTCATTTAAATCTTGATATTAACATGGAAGAAGATGGATGTATAATTGCCAATATTAGGTCTCAACCAACATTAATTAAAGACATAGTCAAGTTGCAAGAGAATGATCCTATGATGATGGAAATCAAGGATAATATTGATCAAAGACCGAATTTTTTTATCTCACATGAAGGAAGATTACTATTCAAAGATAGGATTTGTGTGCCAAATCATAATGACACTAAAAAGTTAATCATAGAAGAAGCACACAAGTCAAGGTATGCTATTCACCCCGATGCTACCAAGATTTATCAAGATTTGAAAAGAAATTTTTGGTGGCCCAATATGAAAAGGGAAGTGGTAGAATTCGTGTCTCGCTGTCTCACTTGTCAACAAGTTAAGGTAGAACATTTAAAACCCGCAGGTAAATTACACCCCTTGAATATCCCCGAATGGAATGGGAAAGTATAAGGATGAATTTCATTATGGGTTTACCTAAGACAAGAGGTGAACACGATGATATATGGGTGATCATAGACCGATTGACTAAATCTACACATTTTCTACCAATTAAGAGTCGATGGTCTGTGGAAGTACTAGCAGCCTTATACATGAAAGAGATTATCAAATTGCGTGGTGTGTCACTCACCATTATTTCTGACCGAGATCCTTGATTTACTTCGTAATTCTGGAAGGGTCTACAACATTCTTTAGGGACCTAACTAAATTTTAGCACAGCATTCCATCCACAAACAGATGGTCAAACAGAGAGGACCAATCAAGTGATGGAAGATATGCTCAAGGCTTGTGCTATCGATTTTGGAGAAAGTTGACATGATCACTTGCCTCTAGTGGAATTTACATACAATAACAGTTACCAAGCTAGTATTCAAATGGCACCGTTTGAAGCTCTTTATGGAAGGAGTTGTCGTTCCCCTATCTGTGGGAATGAAGTAAGAGAAAGGTAATTTCTCGGTCCCGATATTATTAGGGATACTACCAAGAAAATTAAACTCATTCGAGAAAGACTTCAGATAGCCCAAGACAGGCAAAAATCGTATGCTGACAATCGAAGACGCGACTTGGAGTTTCAAGTAGGGGATCACGTATTCCTTAAGGTTTCTCCGGGTCGTGGTATTCGAAGATTTGGTATTAAGGGCAAGCTTACTCCAAGATTTATTGATCCTTTTGAAATTTTGGAAAGAGTTGGTGAAGTAGCTTATTGAATTGCTTTACCTCCTCAATTATTTGAAGTTCATGATGTATTTCACGTCTCGATGCTCCAAAAGTATGTTCCCGATCCTTTCCACGTCATCACTTACGACAATCTGGAGATTAAGAAGGATTTGACATACGAACAAAAGCCAGTCAAAATCATTAAACGAGAGGTACGTCAACTTCGGAACAAGACTATTCCAGTGGTCAAGATCCAGTGGACAAAATCGGGAGAAACATGGGAAACCGAAGAAGCTATGCGCAAAGATTTCTAGAATTATTCGAATGTAAGTACACTCTCCATAATCTATATATTGAATTTGGGGACCAAATTCTCTTAAGTGGAGGAGGGTGTAATGTCCCAGAATTTTTATAAATTATTTCTAAAATATTTAAGTATTTTCTGGGAATTTTAAAAAGATCAAAATAAATTAATAAATAAATATTAGGTTAAATAAATTATTATTATGACCAATTATGGTAAATAATTAACCTAGCCTATTTTAAAGCCCAAAAAGGTTTTAAGGACCAAACCCATTAAGTTTGGCCCATATTCTAGAAGGCTAATTAACTTATTTACGGAGTTTAAGGATAAATACTAATTATTTAGATAATTTAGTAGATAAATCGGAATTAGAATTTGAACTCATTTCAAATTCGGCACCCAATGTGTGTGGCGGTCTATCGTAAAACCGCTACAGGGACTTTAGCGGTCCAATGTACGACCGCCACATTCTGTCAGTTCCGTGAGTAGAAGAACAAACAAGAAGATTAGATTTTTAAGACTCTATCTCTTAGAGATCGAGATGAATGGACTAGTAGACATCTATAGGACTCTCAGAAGTCGATCTAAGCTTTAACAAGGACTCTAGAATCGATCTAATCCTCAAACGCTAGCAAAACCCTATAAATAGAGCCTAGTTTTGATTTGCGCGACCCCTACATTGGCTCGCGTGGAATCAAGGTAAGACGACATTATTTCATGTAGCTTCTTTGAAAGTTTTTATTGATAATATATAGGACTAACATCTCCCAAAATTTCGTGCTAGGAGATCAAGCACACAAGGAGATAGAAGCTTGCAAAGTTGCTAGTTCCACCTTAGCAACCCAGGAAACTGTGCAAAGGTCCGGTGAAGATCAATGGATTAGAGAACCAAATCGAGATATTTAGCCTAAGTGCCTTTAGAACTTTTTGTTCCCCTTAGTATCTACTTCTTACCCTCCAAATTTCACGCCCTTAGGACAAGATGATCAGGATATATCAAGGCGTGAAGTTACTGATTCATCATTGGGAGGAGTAGAGATTAGGGCTCCATTCTAACATCAAATTCAGAGATTCAAAGCCTTAGCAGAGGTATGTCATCTCATGAACGGCTAAAACATCACTCTAGGGATAAAAGCCCCCTTATTGCACTTGACTTCATGCTTTATGTATGGAGAATTTAATGTTTTAATAGGACTTATGCACTAAGTATTTCATTCATGCATATTCCTTAACCTTAATGAACCAAATAAATCCTCTTATTCCAATACATGATTCCCATGCATATTGTAGCCTATTTCTCATTCTAACTTGTAGTAGTAATATTAAAAAATTGATTTTCAGCCATGGTGTGAGTTAAAAACCTTAGACCTTGCTTATTTAAGTTGCTGTCCATCGTGCTCTAGCGGCTTAGGGTTTGACCACCAGAATTTTGTAACGGCTCTATTATAGACAGTTAAAGTCACTGTGGCGGCCTTACGATAAACTGTCAGACACTACAATTCGATTTCTGTGAAATTTACCGTCCCTCTGGCGGACCATAAGTAGAGCGTTAGAAGTCTCTGGCGGCCTTACGATAAACCGTCACATCATTGTGACGCACCTATCTTAGACTGCCAGAGTGCTATGTTCTGTCAACCCGAGATAGAATTGAGAACAGTAAAATTAGCTTATAAATAAGCCTAGTTATCTAAGTGTTAACCTGTTTTTATGATTCTGAGTTTGTTTAATGATTCATGGCAGTCATTACATGTTTTATGGTATCTTGAGATTATTTTAAAGCATATGCTAATTTTATAACAAAACCCTATAATTTTGTACTAACTCTATGGTTTAAAAAGCAACGTTGATGAGGTTTTCAACATGTGTTTATTTTCCCTCATCTATAGAGTCATTTCTATAAGTTCATGGCATATATTCCGGTATATGACCATTAGTTACACACTTTCCACTATAGGAACATAATCTTGGACATGATAACCTCTCCTTTGGATATTCCTTCCAATGGAGTAGGAAATCTTGTTTCAATGCCTCCGTAATTCTTCGCGAACCTGGGATTCCTACTAGGACGCGGAGTTGGTTGTACCATTAAAGCCCATTTGCCTATGAAGCACTACCGATGTTTCGTATTTCTGGATCTTAGTGGCCCAATAGTCGACCGCCATAGTCTTATAGCGCACCTTATATAGACCGCTATAGTCATGTGACGGCCCAGTTATAGACTGCCAAGGTTCCTAAGTTTTTTACCCAAAAAAAGGGGTTAATATTTCTATGATCCTAGATGGACTAATGATAGTCTAGGATTTAAAACCTTATTTAAAAATATCTAAGATAACTTATGCAAGATAAAGAACATACCGTTATGCTGCCGATTTGTTTTCATGGCATAACCTAGTCATTAAAGTATTCATTAAAATTCCTTATTTCCTTATACAATCGTTCGTATTTTTGGTCACTTTATCATTGAACATTCTTGGCCACATTATATACATGCGTGGAAGTAGCTTGATTTATACTTGAAGATGCGGATCGAGCACTGATTGTGTTCAAGGGCTCTATGCTAGTCCCCTCGGTTGATTGTCGGAAACATACTATTATAAACCATGGGGTATGATGCTACTAGCGTCGCATTGCGCTGGGAGTGCTTTCTTTATAAATAAGTGAAAACCACGGCATCACGACATCACGAAAATCATGGAATTATCCACAAAGTGATATTCCACAGAAATTCATGAAGTACTTGTTACTAAGTAAATAGTACATTCTTGCTTGTTACATGACATTCTAGTACATTCTTATTCTTGAAAGGCCATTACTACATTCTTTCTTGATTATACTTGAACGATTCATGTTCTCACATTTTAAGCTTGATTATATCTTGTTATTTTGTTGAATTCCTTATTGATCGCATTTCGCATGATTTTACATTATTCTTTAGAGCTAAAATGCTAATTACTTTATAATTGCCAATCATGTTGATGCGAAGATACCTACTGGGCAAGTGTGCTCATTACCTATTTTCAATCTTTTTAGGAGATGCAAGTAGTTCGGATTCGGATTCGGATTCGAGTTATTCAAGTGATGGGTCCGAGAGTGAATTGAAGTCACATGAAATTGAGAGTGAAGATTTAGGAGTCAATAAATGTCTAGATCGAGTTCATGTAACTTCCATTTTTATTGAGTCTAGTGGATTAATGAAAGTTATGTACTTGGATTATCATCATTTGATATGAAATAAAGATGAAGTTTTTAGTAAATTTATTGTGCAATTGCATTGTCATGTGATTGTTATTGTCCTCTGAATATTCTTGCTTACAAGAGACTTACCATGCCGACTGTTCACGTTTCCCGAGATCATCTTCCGCTGTAATGAAAGCTCGGGGCGTGACAAAGAATCATTCAAAATGCTAAGAATATCAAAGTTTAAAAGCCGGTGACGATTTTATCATGAAGAAACTAAGCATGAGACTCTATGACATGAAATCTTTACACTTATGAAAATCTCATGAAGAACATGGCAACATGATAATAATAAACCATGATAATTATCACATTGAATCATAGTTGGATCAAAATCAATATTATAATAATGAGTTATAGTTGGACATCATCAAAACCATCAAAACCATGCATGAACCACACATGCACAACATTCTCCCCATTTTTTATGATGGCAACTGTGAGTCATTATGATAGCTAAATTCAACTATGATCAAATATTTGTCATTAATCTTTGAATTCAGTATAAATAAATTCCCCCCCTTTTCAAGCTTTTCCCCTTTGATTCAATTAAAACACTCTCCCCTAATAAAATATCTCCCCTTTGACAAATAAGAAACCATTCAAATAATGACTCATATAATCTCTCCCCCTTTGACATCATCAAAACAGAAGATATGGAGAGAATATATAGAATAACCAGAAAGATAGGGATCAAATCAAGCAGGAGACATGTAGAGTCGGGGTAAATGCAGTGAGAGCAGGTTGCGAGCAGCAGAGTTCAACAGAGATTGGTGGAAGGCAGTGTGAACCAATGAGCATGATAGCCTGTGGCAAAAGTGAACAATCAGATTGAGGGTAGACATGGGCAAGAATAGACTTTGCACATTTAGAGACTAATACCGTAGCAATCAAGCAGTCAGATTGACAAGAAGGACTAAGGCTCCTTCTTTGATAGTATCAAAATACACACTTTGGCATTGGATACCATGAGTTTTGGAACAACAATATACAACAATATTGTGCAAATGAATTGGGGGTGCAGAAAAATCATAATGTCTCTGACAAAGTTCACATACCAGGGTTTCCTTTATTTATGATAAATTATCATTCTCCTTTTAGAGCAATGTAACTCAAGACCATCACACGCATTAATGGTTCAAAGTTTATAAGCCCCAAAACTGAGTGTAAAAACCCTGAAAATATGTTCTAGCATATTTAATAGAGCTAAAACAACTCTTTTAAGATTAAAGACCTTGCCCCCCATTCCTTTTCGTCTTACTTAATGATTTCAAGAGACACCCCTAGAAATAATTTTAACTAGTATTGAAGATAAACATTTTAAGGTACAGAATTCTTTTTAGGGTTAGCCTTTTGAGATTCATGTTCTTTCTCACAGATTTTTCACTTTACCCATTTGGCAAGGACAGTCAGATTGAGGTAACTCCTTTGCCATGAGGAGACACATTGATCAGATGCTAGACTCCCCAATTACTCAGAGTTTCACTCACCATTCTATCTCACTCATGAGCAGAGGTAGCTTGTCATATCATGACACAGTCCACGTCACTTCTTGGGTGAAGGGACATGGTTTCTCAATGAGCTTCAGCCATTCCTCTGCCATTTATCTTAATTCATTTCAAAAATCTTTAACCAGAGTTAACTAGACCTTAACTTCAGACGCAGTTCCCATCACTTCTTTGGTGAAGGGTCAATGTTTTCTCACTTGGTCATAGTCATTGCTCTGCAGATTTATCTTTTAATTTTCTTAGGCCTTTTCCCTTAAAATTCATCAGACCATTTTCAATGTTTAAAAACAATACTCAATGTAAAGTTCTTTAACCAAGGTGGCCTCAATACTTCCAATTTTCAGATTTTAGGAAGAGGTGAGGTCACAGTTCTTTATGATTGTTTTAAATCTATTCCATACACTAAGATGGTTATTTTCAAGACTCTTAAACTAAGATTTAAGGTTTATACTCTAAACCATTAATTCATTTGTGGTTGGTCTGAAATAACAACAAGGAGCTTTTAAGAAGAGAATATTGAATTTAAGCTCCCCTTGAGTATATGGACTTAGTCAGATTTAAACAGGGATACTCCTCCTCAAAAGATGATTTTGAATAAGTATGATATAGGAGAATGGGAGGAAATACACATACACGCAAGGATGTAGCAGGATAGCAAGGGTTGTGTCTGAAAATGGATAGGCAGCCATTAGGCTGGGTCGACTAAGGATGGTCAATAAGTCGACCCATCCTTCAACCAGAAATACATTTAGGAGTTTTCAAAATAGATGTTGATAAGAGATGCCAAGATTTCCATCTTATTCAGTAATTTTTAAATTTCAGTCATGGCAAAACTTTCATTAAGCATCTCAACAATAAATTTTCATTTGCTTATCCAGAATGTACATTCAAATTTTTTTTAATTTTATTTGAAGCCAAAGTTTCTCCTTATTAAAATGCTCATGTCATGAAATGTGCAGGGGAACCATCATGCAAACATAATATGTGCAGCATTGTGAAAACATGCAACTTAAATGTATGATGCATAAGTTGATTTATGCGTTGAATGCAATATGCAGATTATGAAATCTCCCCCTGAGAAGGTCCATTCAATTCAGATGATGAAGTGATAGTGCTCGCAGCTTTGCAGACAAAATTTTTATGCTGACTCCCCCTTAATGAGATGCTCATGAACACAAGGACATACTTTCAGCAGGACACATGCCTTCATGAATGATGAAAATAAACTTCAAATCAGAGATTGATGAAATCAAATTTCAAACATGCCACACTAGACATCATTAATCAGTTATTAACATGAATAATCCAAAAGCAACTGCGGCAGCTAAAACTGAGACAGCATATTGACTTCTTCATCATAAAAATAATTCTTTAGAATCAAATATTTGAAATTTTTGATTTTTGGTACAGGGCGGAGTATTTTACTCACGCATAGTGAGAGTTCCAGACAGACTTAATCTGCCTTTCTACGAATCACCATTTAATATACCAGAAAATCAGAAAGTTAACATGCAAACATATAGAAACATTTCAATCACACAAGCATGCATGTGCACTTTTCCGAATTGAGCTTATTGAACTATGAAACAACAAGAAGTTGACAAAGGTTAACTAAGCATGAAGGATTTTTAGAGACAACCATCGTTTATTGCAGGTCATGAACTGAGAATTTTATTTTCAAACCTATGCCTTGAGTAGTTATCATTTTTCAAGCTTTTCTCTCGGCTTCAAGGTATCCCTGCATCCAAAATTCTCATTTGGAATTTTTAGGTACCCAAGTTTTCTTGGGTCCTTGATGATTAGCAACATTTCTAATAGTAGTACCCACCCTTTTCATAGCCATCAAATCATCATTTTTCATTAACAAGCAAACATGTATGACATGCCCAAACTTTCCACAGTAATGACAGTACACAAATGATTTGGCATTCTTCTTATGTGCGTGTGCATTAAACTTTTGTGGGTGAACAGGGAAGTTAACCTTTTTGGCATGAAAGTTGCTTCTCCCTTTTGTTTGCCAACAGTCCTTGACTATGTGGCTGGGTTTTCCACAATGAAAGCAGTAATGAGAAAAGTTTCTTCTGACTGATTTTTTATTGTATGGATTATATTTTTCAGACATCATTTTCTCATTCGAAGACAATTTTTGTTTTTCAGAAACAACTTTATTTCTACATGCTTTCAACTCATCTTTCTTTATTACATAGCAATCATTCATCGTATGACCATGCCTACCACAATAAAAACATGAAGCTTTCTTCTTCTACTTTCTTCTTCTTGAAAACATGGTATTTATCATTAGATTTTCTGGCATGCACATGAGAACTAGCAAAGTCATTTATTTATTTTTGTTTCAATATTTTCTTTTTCTGGTTTTTCTGAACTACTAGTTGATTTGGGGAAGTTTTAGGGGTGCTGGCTTGTCTTGAGCTGGATACAAAGGAAGTATACAATGTATTTTCAAATGCCTTTTTATTCACTGGATAATATCCCAGACCTTCTATCTGAAAGTTAACTTTTATTCCCAAAAGTTTATCCAGATTTTCCTTTCCTTGAACAAATTTTGATAGTGAATTATTCAAGTCTTTAATTTCATCTTCTAGAGATGAGATGTGCAGTTCAGAATCAGTGAGCTCTTCCTCACACTCAGCAAGCTGTTGATTTAACATGGCATTTATAGCTTTGTAGTTTTCGATTTCTTATTCTAAGACATGCAATTTTTCAGAACTGCCATCTGTAATGCTTTTTCCTTTTTCATAGGCCACGAGCCTTTCATTTTGCTTTCTCATATTTTCATTTTCCTCAAACAGCTTATTGTCATTGATCAACTGATCAAGGAGTTTGTGATTATCATCCATTGATTTCACTTTATCTTTCAACTCCCTTTTAGTTTCTTCTTGCTCAGATATTTTAACCATTAAAACTTCATTTTTTGCTTTCAAACAACCAATTTGCTCTTTGTGCAAGTCTATGTCATTCAAAAGAGATTCATTTATTTCTTCTAAAGCAGAACAATTTTTACATGAGGAGTTATCATTGGGGTTGTTTTCAAGTTTCTTTCTCAAATTTTTATTTTCACACTTAAACTTTCTTGTATTGCTTAACTAGCACATCATATGCATCCATAAGTTCCTCAAATGTAAAGTCTTTGGAATCATAACTTGCCTGAGACGTTGAGGGATCACTAGGCTGGTCAGTGCTGTCGGTCATTCGGTAGTCATGCCTTTCTTCTTCTTTGTGGATGCTAGCCAAGACATCTAGAATGTCCTTGGCTGTGTTGCAGCTGGAGACAAACGGAAATTTAGTGAGGTCTACTACAGCTTTCAGTAGGTTTAAAACTTCAACATTGTTACATTGTTTGGACTGGTGATCGGCAGTCCATTTTGATCTATCCTCAGGAGGCTAAGAGGACCGTTTGTAATGTTCCTCCAGAGCTTAGGATCATATGAGTTCACAATCTTACACATTTTTCCAAACCAGATATTAAAATCATAACCATCGTAAATCGATAGAGAAATCATAGAAATCTGTTCAGCGAAAGAACTCATTATAGCAGACGCACCGAGATCTTCTCTGCAAATCGTTGGATCTGTGTTAGCAGAGACCCGCTCTGATACCACTTGTTGGGTCCCTTTGTTGCGACCGGATCTAGAGGGGGGGTGAATAGATCCTTTAAAATTTTGCCCAGTTAAAAATTAAAGCTTAGATGAACTACAGTTTGAACACGATGGATTCAACAGACATGATTAGAAACAATAGACAAGAACTTGTTTCACACAATGTCAAGGTGATAGTAGTTATCAAGCTTTCTAGCTGACAGAAAGAGCTGCTGCACCATTGAGCAGGAAACCGTCAAGCACTTAGTATGTGTATGTGTGTGTTAGAAAACAACCAAAAGTGCATATGTTGGAGTTAACACATGAACCTGTGAATGGGGATAGAAGACATGGAGCAATCGCACAATCATTCACAGAGACACAGTGTTTTAAGGTGGTTCGGTTGCAAACCAGCAACCTAGGTCCAGCCCTCACCAAACCTGGTGAGACTTCACTACACGAGGATACGGTCCTCACGAGGATAGAGTCCGCAACACACACAGGGACGAATCCACACACACACACACACACACACACACATCCGCAACACACACGGGGACGAATCCACACACACACACACACACACACACACACACACACACACACACACACACACACACACACACACACACACACACACACACACACACACACACACACACACACACACACACACACACACACACACACACACACACACACACACACACACACACTACAACACGCAGCACACGCTGCAAGATGCATCAAAAACACAGAAGAACGAACCCCACGAGGACATAGTCCTTACGAGGACACAATCCTCAGAACGTTGCAAGGCTGCACCACCATGGGGATGAACCCCAAAAGAAAAGTAAAACAAAAAAAAATGCGCTGCACAAATGCAGCAAAGCACGGGGACAACTCCCCATAGACCCACACGGATGCACAGCAGCCAGACCCACTCCGGTCCCTAAAACATGGCACCGGACAATGCTATAAGCACAACACTACACATGAAGATTCAAGGATGGAAACGGAAGAAATGAAATGAACTAAAAGCAAAAGCAATTTAGCTTCCAAAAAAGTGCTTTGAGTGATCTTCTGATGCTATGCTTCAGTGTCTTCCTCACTCTCACTCTCTTCACTGAGCCAGACTCTTTCTCTCAGACTGACTCCTACTACTGTTGTCTTTCTTACTTCGGCTCTCTTCTTTCTTCTCTAGTTTTTACTCTTCAAGCTCACTCTCTTTCCTTTTCTCTCTTCTTGCTGGGACGAGCTCACTGATGTTCTTCTGAGTATGCTAGCTCGGCCCACTCTTCCCAAATGGCAGAGGCAACATTTTTATAGAATGAAGTTGAGATCTGGACCTTGATCTTGAAGGACGCAATCTGGGCCATTCAGATCCTTGGAGGACTACAGATCTCTAAGTTAAATGTTCTGAGTTGTTGAATCTTGAGTCTTGAACTTGGGGAATATAGCTTCTTTTCTCAGGCGTAGGTTGAAAGAGAAGTATTTCTCCCAACCTTTTTCTGATTGGTCCACGACACTTGTGGATAGTATCCTTTTTCCAGATCTATTCTCTGATTGGTTCATTATAAAAAAATTCTTTACCTAGGATCACCTAGGTCCTTTTTTGCAGCCTGATACATGTCCTTGCCTGGATGCTTGTGCCATTGACCTGAAGCTTCCACACCGTTTTCCCATTGGTCCACGTTTGTAGGAGGCAGACTAGCCTTTTTCCAGATTTGGTTACTGACAGGTCCTTTTCACAAAAGCGAACTGACTGGCTTATGATGAAAAGGACGGATCTCTGCTCTAGGACCTTTTCAAAAATTTAATCTGACTGGTCCATTGTAAAAATGAAGGTTCTTTTCTTCTTAGACCTTTTCAGACCTTGAGGCTCGTGTCTAGAGACTTGGGCCATTGATGCAAGGGAGGTGATCACGTGAGCCAGACTTCGCTTCTGGTCCACCCCGGAAAGGGTCGACTCCTTGGGTCGACACCTGAGCTTTGTGCCAAGCGACCTTGTTCAAAGAACGGTCAGAACAGAACGGAGACAAGAAGGAGTCGACTCCCTGGGTCGACTCTTCCTTTGTACCATGGCGTTCTGTTCAGCGTCTGGGTAGTGTCTAGGCAAGACAGAACCCAGACTAAATGGGGTCGACCCAAGGGGTTGACTCCTTTTCTTGGCAGGGCCTTAATACTTCTGGCTGTAGGCTTGCTGCTGCTGCTGCTGCTATTTGTTCGTGCTACTGCTGTTGTTGCTACAGGCTACTTGTGGCCTTTGTTGGCTTGTAAGCTTGGTTGCGTCGGCGCAGTAGCTACAGTACGTCGACTCAGTCTGTTGCTGTTACTGGCCTTGCTGTAGCTGCTTGTGGCTTCATGCTTTATGTGTCGACGTAGCTAGTGGAGTGTGTCGACGCACTGTTCTAAAATGCTTCTGAAGCCACTCGTGGAGTCAGTGCTGTGTCGACGCATCATAAAGGATGGAGTTGACGCACTTGAAGAGCATTGCCTGTAACTGTCGTTGGACTTGAAGATGTGTCGACGCATAGAAGAACTTGAGTCGACGTAGCGTGAAGAAAGTACTTGTTTGTCTTGGCTGAATATGAAGATGTGTCGACATAGAGAAGAACTTGCATCGAGACAGCTTGCTTTTTTCTAGGGCATTCTGCTTCTAGTGAGCTGGTGGTTTTGCTGTCAGCTAGATGCTATAAACTGCTGCTCTTGTTACTGCATGAGTCTACTTGCATTCTTCCCGAGTCGACTTGCTGCAATGCCTAAATAGGGTGGGCAGTTCTATCACTGGGACGAAGTCGACTTGGTGAACCCTTGTTTTGCAGGCTGAATTCTGCAAGCTCGTTCAAGTCGACTTGTTCGCTGGAGAAGTCGACTTACTCTTCTTCTTTTCAGTCAACTACTTTTCTCATCTGTCATTTTTCACAAGGCTTATTTACTCACATCATAAGGGGAATAAGAATCATTCAAAATGCTAAGAATATCAAAGTTTAAAAGCCAGTGAAGATTTTATCATGAAGAAACTAAGCATGAGACTCTATGACATGAAATCTTTACACTTATGAAAATCTCATGAAGAACATGGCAACATGATAATAATAAAACTAAAAATTATCACATTGAATCATAGTTGGATCGAAATCAATATTACAATAATGAGTTATAGTTGGACATCATCAAAACCATCAAAACCATGCATGAACCACACATGCACAAAACAAGCTTGATAGGAAAAGCACTAGTGGCTGTTGCCAATTTTTGGGTGGGTACTTGATTTCTTGGGCTTCCAAGAAACAACACTCGATTGCACTCTCCACTGCAGAAGTGGAATATGTCGCTGTAGGGAGTTGTGGAGCCCAGGTGCTATGGATAAAGCACCAACTCCAGGACTACTATGTAGATCTTGGATGTACACCCATCATGTGTGATAACACCAGTGCCATTAACTTGACAAAGAACCCCATCCAGCATTCAAGAACAAAACACATAGAAATAAGGCATCACTACCTTTGAGATGAGGTAAGCAAGAAAAATTTTGATTTGCATTTTATTGAAACTGAAAGGTAAATTGCTGATATTTTTACAAAACCTCTGAACATTGAAAGGTTTTCGACTCTATGGAGAGAATTAGGTCTGTGTAGTCCTCCCACATCTTGATCTTGTTAGGTTCAGGTCTGGTAAGTCCAATGAGTCACATATTGTTCCTGTCATTGGGAGTTCTTTGTGCATATCTGTCATTGTCTGTGCTGACTGTGCGTATTTGACCCATTGGTATATGAAATGGTGACTTGTGGATGGGTAGATCAGCTCTGTCTGAAAGCTTTCACTATGCATGAGAAACTACTCTGCCAAGTACCAGGGGTCTGTGTCTGAAGCTGTCAAGGGTCCTTAGGGTCAGAAAATAAGGGGGAGTTAGCTGGTGTCACATTTTTAGGCCGTGTAGCTTGATCTATGTTCTTGCTGCGAGACAGGTTTCATTGAAAAATTTGCTGAATATATCATTCCTTTGGTCTGAAAGTGCCAAGTCTATGTCTGCTGGAGAAATGGTAGCTAAGTCGACAGATATGGTCCCATGCCAACTGATTTTGCTCAAAAATTCTTGCACACCTTCAAATATCTGTCGACCTGATGTCTTGACTACTTTGATCTTGCATGATCTGTTGTTGTACACCTATGAACATTTGTTATCATCTCCGAGCCCCTCTCTTGATCTATCATAATTCTATTGTACTTCTCTCAGAACCTCCTTGAGTACGAAGCTTGGATTTAGGGGGAGATCTATATTTGATCACTTGCTGCATCACTCAAAGAAAACTGAAACTAGAGTCTTCCCTTATAAAGCTATGTGGATGCCCAAAATAATCTTAAGGTTTAGGGTTAATAATTCAATGAGTACAATGCTAAAAGGCTTGGAAGTGGCTGTGAAGTCCCGTGATCAATGACACCCAAGAGGGGGGGCAAATTGGGTGATTGTCATTTTTACAAAACTTTTACCCGATTTAAACAGATATGATGAAATAACAATTTAGAACTTAGATCTGATACACTCCAGGTTAGATCTTTCCCAATCTATCACACACAATAGTTCTTTGGTACTAGGCAGAGGTATGAATCTGAAGATTCTGCTCACGCAAGGTGTTATCATCCTGACATGGCTGGACTTATCAGTTGAAACCCACCTTTCGATATACCAAAGATCTATTACAGAAACAATCGATTATGCTAGATATGAATGATAAAACGCGGAAGAAGTAATATGCACGTACGATTACACAGAATGGGGGGTAGAAGAAATTGACCAAACCACACAAGAGACAGCTATTGACTTTTCTTGGCAATTTTTTTGTCGGGATCAGCTTTCTATATCTTTGGTTCAACAACCTATTTTACTATGTGGGATGACATACCCAGGCATGGTGTCTAAAGAAGGAAGGAATGCCCCTCGTTTGCTTATCTAAGTGGTTTCAAGGTGTGATTTATGCATTTGTATATCTTTTTCTTCTGAGGTTTCGAACTAAAGTGAGTGAGCGCCCCTAGATGGTTAAAACTTGGCACCTCTTTTGCTTCTACCCCTAACGATGGAAAGTTCAAGGATTTGGGATGGCCAACTTTTTGGCTTGCGCTTGGGATGATGACTGGGCATATTGAAATACCCTGGCCCTTTTGATTGCTCGGGCTCCTCCTTGGTGACCTGTATTTTCTTGATACAAAGTGGCTTTACAGAATTGCCCCCTCACTTGAGCTTAAGAGTTTTAGATTCCTGAGAATACATTTTTTTCTTGGCAAGAGGCTTGGATGCCAGCTTCTTTCATTTTCATTTAACTTGATGTAGACGGCAATAGGATTGCCCCCTTGCATAGGCTTAGAGGCTTTGCCGTTCCATCGATACACTGGCTTCGGAAACAAGACTTAGGCACTTACGTTTTTCATTTCCAACTTAGCTTGGTGTATTCAACAAAGCATTGTTACATGTTGTGTCTCCTATGGATTTGATAATAAACGGGGATAATGTTTTATTTTATTGATTAGCAAAAGTATAGATTAACTTTAGTTTGACTTTGGTAACACTGCTACTTTGAAGTCTTTACTTTAGTCAGAATGATTTTTTTGTCAAGTAATGGTCCATGCACATGCAGCACTTAGAGTCTGAGCACATATAGGTCTGTACATATCTAAGGTCCGTGCACATGCAACACTTAGAGTCTGAGCACATATAGGTCTATGCATATCTAAGGTCCGTGCACATGCAACACTTTGAGTCTGAGCACATATAGGTCTGTGCATATCTAAGGTCCGTGCACATGCATCACTTAGAGTCTGAGCACATATTGGTCTATGCACATGCATAATCTGAGGTCTGTGCACATGCAGAGTCTAGGTCGGTGCACATGTAAAGTCTGTGCATATGAAGAGTCTTGTTCTGTGCACATGCTTAGTCAAAGGTCTATGCACATATAGGTCTGTGCTTATCTAGGGTCAATGCACATGAAGCATCTAGGTCGATGCACCTTATTCACTGAATGCAAAGATAACGTCGATGCACATTGAACATTGTACATACCACAGGTCTATCCACCTCATGCACTTTTGCTATAAGGTCGGTGCATATTGTACACATGCCGATGCTAGCAACCTAGTGGTTGAACAAAGGTTGATGATGTCTACTCGTCTCTACAGTATTAAGTCTATGCTTTTGATGTCATCTATATCAAGGTTGATGCATCTTATGAAATCACTATAAGGACATGTTGATGTACCTTCAATAAGGTCTACCTGTGCTTTTTCAAAGGTCGATGTTGTTTTTCACATATATTGAATGGTCAGTTAAACAATCTGATGCATCTTACTTATGCATCAATGATTCTACAGAAATGAGCATATTTCTCTTACTTGCCTAAATCTGTGAAAATGTTTAAGATTGAACTTGTGCTTAGGTTTATCATTTGATTAATGATTAATGCCTTTCTATATCTTATTTTGCCAGCTCAGCTATATGATCAAACACTTGGACATCGTAAAGGCAATCTGCGATCAAATGTCACGTGGAACTTAAAGTACTAGGTTGAAGGCACGTGATCCAAGGCAGGGAGTAGAAAGGACATTCTGGCATGTGGATCATCACAACTTCCACTTCTGACACGTGGCATCTCAAGGCACTTTCTAGAATAAACTTTTTGGCAGGAATGTATCTTCCACACGCCCAAGACTAAAACCTGGCGGCCTCACTGATACATGCCCTCCATTATAAAAAGGGGGATCGAGCACACTAAAAGGAGGCGAGAGAAATTGAAGAAGTGAAGAGCGAAGGAGATAAAAGAAGAGTAGAATATTGTTGAGAGTTGAGAGCCGAGAGCTAAGAAGAGTCAGAGAAGTTAGAGAGAAGGAAGAAAGAAAGAAGAAGAGCCTACTGCGAGGTTTAGAGAGAAAAATAGAGTGTCGTGAGAAGGTCTGAGAGAGAGAGAGAGAGAGTTGTGAGATCAAGAGATCTTGATCAGTTCTTACTCCTGGATCAAATCCAGAGTCAGATTGCTCTACGTGAGCTATATTTGTTTTGATTCCGTCATTGCTTTCTTTCACTTCCTTGATTTTCATTTTAAACTCGTTGTAAGTTGTGTATCAGCAGAGCAAGCTGTGGTGCTCAGCAGGTGAGGTGTGATCCTTGGACAGCAAGCCGTGAAGCTCAATGGATTGTAGGGATTTTATCCCTAAAGCTATGGATCAGCCGTTTCAAGCTGTGAGGCGGCAGAATCCTTACTCGGTTGAGTAAGGGGTGGACGTAGATCTCGGGGTTGAGATCGAACCACCTAAAAATTGAATTGTCTTATGTGTGATTGCACAATTCTTCTGCTCTGTGAATAGATGAATGCTTAGGATCGCTATCTGCCATATCTATCCAAATTCAATCTATTCATCTAGTGTGTTGAATTAATTCTAAATCTCATACTCTGAATCTTACTGCATTGAGTTTCTATTGCTGAGAATCTTTCTAGTTGCTATATTCAATTCAGTGGTATATCAAATAGATTCGGTTAAAAGCATATATTACATCTATCTGGAAAACTGATCTATGCATGAGGTGATTCTTTAATCAATCCTCCGCCCAGTACTATACTTAATTGAATGAAGGTTTGCTTAAAGATTACATTGATTGTTGCAGCTTCATAGAAAATTCTCTTACTGATAATTCACTACTTCTAGTGTTTGTGTTTACAGTAGTTCTCTTTAATTCCGCATTAATTTTTTTAACTGCTGTAGATCGAAAAATTGGGGTTGATCTATTCACCCCCCCTCTAGATCTGTAGTTAATCCCATTCCATACACATCAATTGGTATCATAGCCTAACTCTCCCTTAGGGCTTTACATCCCGAAGAGGTTAGTTATGGCTGTTAGAGGGTTAACTGTTGAGGGTCACTCCACCAATAAGCCGCCATTCTTTGACGGATCTGATTATGCTTACTAGAAGAACCGTATGCAAGTATTCCTTCGGGCGAAGGATTATGAGATATGGAAAGTCGTCAGTAAGGGTCCTTTTGAATTACCAGAGGATGAGGAGGTCTGGACCAAAGAGTAAATCTGTAAGTCCACCTTAAACTGGAGCGATGTAAATGCCATGCAGTGTGCTCTTCACCCTACCGAATTCTCTAGAGTTTCCTCCTGTTCCACAGCTAAGGAGATGTGGGACAAGCTAGAGGTGATTTATGAAGGGACGTCACAGTTTAAGGAGACTAAGGCAAACATGTTAGTCTCAGAATATGAGGCTTTTAAGATGAAGCCTCATGAGTCCATCTATGAATTGTATGCTCGTTTGATGGTACTCACTAATAGTTTGAGAAGTCTGGGAAAAATATACAGTGAGTACGAGCTGGTAAGAAAAACTCTTAGGTCCTTGACACCTATCTGGCACACTAAGTCCACTGTTATGGAAGAATCCATAAACCTTGCTACCACATCTGTAGATGAACTCATTGGTTCCCTCATGACATATGAGCTGAACCTTAAAAGGGTCGATGAGACTGAGAAGAAGAAGAAGCCCTTAGCTCTTAAAGCAAATTCCAGTAGCAAAGGGTCATCTAGTGAGCATAGCTGCTCTAGTTCTGGTGATGATTAGGTTGAGTTTGCCATGATCACCAGGAAGTTTAAGAAATTTTTGAGGAAGGTAGGAAAAGGTCTTAGAAGAAAATATTTTTCAAGAAAGAGGTCGTCTAAGTACAAACCTGAACTTATCAAGAAATCTGATGCTACTATTTGTTACCATTGCAGGAAGGCAGGATCTCTGAAGGCTGAGTGTCCTGAGCTGCTGAAAGAAAAACAACCCAGGTGGAAGAACAAGAAAGGAAAGTCAATGGTGAGCACCTGGAGTGATGAAGAAGAAGACAGTAACAACACCACATCTGACAGCGAGGATGACAAGAAGATTTGTCTAATGGCAAGAGGAGAAGAAGAAAAAGAAGACAATGATGAGGTAACTTCACCTTTTGAGAATTTTACACATAGTGATTAGGAAAAAGCCTATGCTGAAATTCTATATAAATATGATGACATGTGTAGAGAAAACATGCATCTGAAAAAGAAAATAAATTCTTTATTTAATGATACATCATTAAATGACAAGCTTGCATGCCTAGAAACTGAAAATCATAGTTTAAAAAATTCTCTTGCTGATACTGAAAATGCTAAAACCATTTTGAATGAATTGAGATTAGAAAATAAAAATTTGAAAAACACCATTGATGAACTGAAAATAAGAATACAAAAATTTGAGGAAGAAACCAGAATTGCTACAGAGAAATATGATGTTGTCAATGGTGTAAATATAGAGTTGAAAAAGTCAATTGAAAACTTAGAAAAAGAGAATAAAGATAAACAACATTCCCTTGAGAGCATGACTCAAGGAACTGAAAATTTGAATGCTATCTTGGGAACAAAAATAAATTTCAGAAGGGAAGGATTGGGTTTTAACCCAACCAACAAGAGAAGTTTTGATGTGAAAACAATTTCCTTTGTGGCTGAAAAAGGAACATCAAAACCTTTAATAAAAATGAATTCTGGAGAAAATCAAAATAAAAATTATGTTAAAATTATTGAGAAAACCAAGTTCAGTGCCAAGGATAAAAGCAAAGGGAAGTTAGAGGTGCCTAGAGAATCTAGTTCACACACTACTAAGTCTAAGGGACAGGTTAGGGGTTTTTCAGCAAAACCTAAGGTCAAAGGAACCCTTAAACCTAAGACAACCCAGTCTCCACAGAAAGGTCAATACAACACCCAACCTACATCGACACACATTTTGTCTGGGTCCAAGTCCTTTAGAAACCCAAGTTTGAGAAGGGGCACCTCAGGTCGATGTTACTATCCACCTGCACCGACCTTCTCTTCATTTCATCATTCCTATTGCTACAATTCTGGTAGGAAAGGTCGAAGCAGTTCATACATGAGGTCTGTGCAGCATTACAATCCTAATTCATACACCAGTTAGGAGCATCGACCTTATCACTGGAATGCATCTGTGCAACCTAGGCCCAGAACTTACATGAACCAGAATTGTCATGAATCTGTCTACTCTTTGACAGGTCAGCCTAGGGTCTACAGTGCACACTCACTTCCCAATGCCCACTGGAGAAAGGACTGGCACAAAAACTCTCAAAATGTTTCTAAGAATAAAAATGGCAATTCACAGAAAAGATCATCAAAAATTGAGAGTGAACAGAAAACACAGACTGAGCAAAAAGTTAAGAAATCCACAACACAAATCAATAAACAAAAACAAATGTGGATACCAAAACACTTACTGGCTTGTTTACATGAGTTGACTGCTGTTATGGGGCCTAAACAGCTTTGGGTTCCAAAATTCTCCACTTGATTTCCTTTGCAGGTATGCCTGGCAGTCAATCACAACAGATGGTATCTTGACAGTGGCTGCTCCAGGCACATGACCGGGGATAAGAATAAATTTTGTGTGCTGATAGAGAAGGATGCAGGTCATGTTACCTTTGAAGGTAATACCAAAGGAAAAATAATTGGGTCAGGTAAGGTAGGTAAGTGTTCTTCTTGCTGTATTGAGGAAGTCTTATTAGTTGAGGGCCTTGCCTATAATCTGCTTAGCATTAGTCAATTATGTGATAAAGGCCATAAAGTTGTGTTTGACTCTACTACATGTACTATTTTTGAACCTAATTCTGAAATTATTTAATTCTCTGGTAGAAGAGTCAATAACATATACATGGTAGATTTAGATGATGCAGCACACACTAACCTGTGTCTTACAGTGAATAAGGTTGACTTAGCTTATCTTTGGCATCGTAGGTTAGGTCATGCCAGCTATAATGTGTTGCACAAACTAAATAAACATAGCATGGTGAGAGGTCTTCCTGAAATTTCTTTCAAACTGAACAACAAAATTTGTGAGGCCTATACCCAGTGCAAACAAACTAGAAAGTCATTTAAGTCTAGGACTGAAAACATGTCTTCCAAACCCTTTGAGTTGATTTATATGGACCTGTTTGGTCCTACTAGATCAACTAGTTTATCTGGTAGGAGATATGGATATGTCTTAGTTGATGACTTTTCTATATTTACATGGGTATTCTTCTTAACTCACAAGAATGATGCTTTTAAAGAATTTCAGGAACTTTACCTCAAAATAAAACAGACCGGTGAGCATTCTATTTCTTCTATTTTGTCTGATCATGGTGGTGAGTTTGAGAACTCACAGTTTGATGAATTTTGTAGGGAAAATGGAATAAATCATAGGTTCTCTTCACCAAGGACTCCGGAGCAAAATGGAATTGTTGAAAGGAGGAACAGAACTTTGGTGGAGATGGCTCGGGCGATGCTTGTTGAAGGAAATCTACCTAGAAGGTTCTGGGCTGAAGTAGTGAACACATCTTGTTATATCATTAACCGAGCCCTGGTAAGTCCTTCCACTCAAAAGACTCCCTATGAGTTACTCAAGGGTAAGAAACCTTCACTAGCACACTTTAAGGTCTTTGGCTATAAATGTGTCATTCATGTTAATTCTAAAAGAGACCTTGATAAATTTCAACCCAAAAGTGAACCGAGAATATTTCTAGGTTATTCAAAAAAATCCAGAGCCTATAGAATCTATAACCTTAATTCTCAAACTGTTGAGGAATCACCACACATAGTTTTTGATGAACATGCTAATAATTCTGAAATTGGCTTATGCAGGGTCAAAGCTGATGGTGAGATTCTTGATAATAAAGAGGAGCAGGATGTAGAGCCTGCAGATATAGGTAATCAGGTTACCAATATCAGAATTCTCAGAGATCATCCCTTAGAAAATATTATTGGTAATTTGAATGAACCCTTTAGGACTAGATCACACTTTAGGATAGAAAATGAACTAAATTCTTTTGCTCTAGTCTCTCAGATAGAATGCAAAAACTTAGATAGTTCCTTAAAAGATGAACACTGGATTAATGACATGCATGATGAATTGAACCAATTTGAAAGGAACAAGGTATGGCATCTTATTCCTAAACCTTCTTAGGGTACTGTTATAGGCACTAAATGGGTATTCAGAAATAAAATTGATGTGCATGGAAAAATAATTATAAATAAGGCTAGACTTGTATCTCATGGGTATAATCAGGCATATGGAATAGATTTTGAAGAATCATTTGCCCCTGTAGTTAGATTGGAAGCCTTTAGGATTCTCTTAGCCTTTGCATGCAGTCTAAGAATAAAATTGCAATAGATAGATGTAAAATCTACTTTCTTGAATGGGTTAATTAAAGATGATGTTTTTGTTAAACAACCTCATGGGTTTGAATGTACTGACTTCCCTGATCATATGTATAAATTAGATAAAGCATTATATGGACTGAAGCAGGCTCCCAGGGCCTGGTACGACAGGTTGAGCTCCTTCTTCACAGGTAAGGGATTTTCAAGAGGTGAGGTTGACCAGACCCTATTCACCAAGGTAGACAATAGAGACATTATTGTTGTATAAATCCTTCTAGATGATATAGTGTTTGGGTCAACCAAACCTGCCATGTGTGAGGAATTTTCTAGATTAATGACAAATGAATTTGAAATGGGCCTAATGGGAGAATTGAAGTTTTTCCTTGGTTTGCAGGTTAATCAGACTTCAGAAGGAAGCTTCATCACTCAGTCAAAGTACATCAGATATCTATTGAAGAAATTCAAGCTGGAAAACCTCAAGGAAATTACTGCACCTATGGGTACATCAACTAGTCTTGATGCTGACCCAAAAGGTAAATTGGTTGACACCAAATTGTACAGATGTATGATCAGATCTCTCTTATACCTTACTACATCTCGTCCAGACATTCAATTTTTAGTATGTTTATGTGCTAGATTTCAGGATAGTCCTAAGGAGTCTCACATGAGTGTAGTGAAAAGAATTTTGGGGTATCTATCTGGCACCCTTGATTTAGGCTTATGGTATCTTGTCAGGTGTGAGCTTGATCTTGTAGCTTACACTGACGCAGACTATGCAGGGTGTAGAATAGATAGAAAGAGCACTAGTGGGTATTGTCAATATTTAGGTGGATGTCTAGTGTCTTGGGCATCTAAGAAGCAACACACTATTGCTCTCTGTACTGCTGAGGATGAGTATGTCACAGCAGGGAATTGTGCAGCCCAAGTACTATGGATAAAACATCAACTTATTGACTATCACATAAAATTGGGATGCATTCCTATTTTATGTGATAATACTAGTGCTATTTCTCTAACTAAAAATCTTATTCATCACTCTAAGACTAAGCACATTGAAATAAAACATCACTTCTTAAGAGATGAAGTAAGCAATAATGAAATTGAGCTGAACTTCATCGAATCAGAAAAATGAATTGTTGATATATTTACTAAACCTCTTGGGAATGAGAGATTTAAATTCTTAAGGAGAGAATTAAGTTTATGTAAATTTTAGCATGATGAATAATCTCTTGATTTTATTCTTATCATGAATAAATGTTCTTTCTTTGATATGCTATGTGCCTATAATTCATCACATGTCTTCAATGGTCAGTCATCATCTCAAAACGTGTCTTGTAATGTGTCATCTTGATTTTAGAGGTATATTAAATGGTATGATGGTAGAAGGACAGATTCATTATGTCTGAAAAGCCATACTATGCGTAGAGGCTAGTCCTCTGCCAAGTATCCTGAATCAAGAGTATGTCTGAGTCTTGCATGTCATATAGTAATGTTGTGTCCAATAACAATGCATATAGACAGGGGGAATAAGTACTCATATTTTGTCTTATGTATGTTGTCACGGGGAGTTCAGATTAAACTGGTTGAATCCTATCTAGGTTACTACCTTTTGGAATCTGTAATTCTATCTAAACATCTCTTGGTATCAGATTCTCTTGGTATTTCTACATCCTTGATAAATAGATTCACTTATCCTATGAGTTCAGTAATTCCATTGATTGATATCTAGTCTTTCTAACATATTCAGACATTTCCATCCATTGATATCAATCCTTTGGAAAGTGCTTGCAAATCTTATCCTCTGAAATAATGACAATCTAACAATCAGTTCATCAGTTTAAGCTAATAAAATCAGAAGTCTTCTTTTATAAGAATCTATTTTGCTTCATGAATGAACTGATGGTTTAAACTTAATAAACTTTAGAGTCTAAAGATTGAATTCAATGAACAAGTATGTTGATGACAATTAATAGCTCTCAACCTTTTATCCCATAACATGTTTGATAATGTCTTCCAGTATCTGAAAAATATTAAATTAATGATTTCTTGGTTGAGAAAACTTGGAGTGTGTATTGTTCTTAAATAAGTCTTTCTACAAAACTAAAGGGCAGCAACATTAAAAGAATGAGTCAAAATGTATTGGCAGAGCAATGATCGAATGCACTAAGAAACTGAGTACTTCATCAATGAAATGGAGAAAAACTCATGTCATGAAGTGCTTCAAGATATCTCTGTTCAATGGTCAAAATAGTGTGGTTAGCTTCACTGAGTACCTAGGGGTACTGGCGTCTGATAAACGTGTACCCTTATGCAAAAGGTGTAAACTACTTCTACTATTTTGATCTATGAAACATGATGGTATATTTTGCTGAAGTAACTAGGGCTACTGGCGTCTAATCAACGTGTACCCTCATATCAAAAAGCATGGATGGTACCTAACTGTTCATATCTCAGAAATCAAAAAGGTGAAAAACACTTTGCTGTAACCCTAAAGTAAAATTTCAAAAATGTCAAATTGTTTAAACTCAATACATATCCTAGTCACTCCTAAAGAAATTTACGGATTCTGTGTGAGTAGGATATAGTAAGACTAACTCTTTCATGTTTAATGTGGTTCTGGTTTATCGCTATTAAAGGTTACTGCAATCTTATTCAAAGAGTATAGTGGATACACTCTAATCTTTATTTTTTTAAAACTAGAATTCTATCAAGAATGCATTATATAGACTCTTATATCTGAAGAATTTGAGCTATGTATGCTTAACTTAATGAACTATTACTCAGGATGTTAATCATATTTCTCCTGTTCTTTCCTACCTCTTGATGCTATCCTTTCTGTCCTTATCTTTAATATTTCCTTGTTTGCTGATGGCAAAGGGGGAGAAATATATTATGGATAGAGGGAGAGACTTTTGAAAGAAACTTTTGAAAATAGGGGGATAATATTTTTACAAAGGGGGAGGATCAGGGAGAGAATCTGTTGGTGACTGAGTCCATGGTTTGCTGTGTCAAAAGTCTATGCATGAGAATCTGTTGGTAACTGAGTCCATGGTATGCTATGTCAAAAGTCTATGCATGTCTGCTTTTTACTGCACTATTGTTCTTAAGTGTAACTTGACTGTACTTCATGTATATTCTGACTAAGAGTGAACTGAGTGTTACCATCAAAATAGAGTTAATATAGTTGTTTTTCCATCATCAAAAAGGGGGAGAATGTTGTGTCTTCTCTAGATTTGATAATAAATGGGGAGAATGTTTTGTTTTGTTGATTAGCAAAAGTACAGATTGACTTTAGTTTGACTTTGGTAACACTGCAACTTTGATGTCTTTACTTTAGTCAGAATGATTTTTTTGTCAAGTAATGGTCCGTGCACATGCAGCATTTAGAGTCTGAGCACATATAGGTATGTGCATATCTAAGGTCCATGCATATGCAGCACTTAGAGTCTGAGCACATATTGGTCTGTGCACATGCAGAGTCTAGGTCAGTGCACATGTAAAGTCTGTGCATATGAAGAGTCTTGGTCTGTGCACATGCTTAGTCTAAGGTCTACACACATATAGGTCTATGCTTATCTAGGGTTAGTGCACATGAAGCATCTAGGTTGATGCACCTTATTAATTCACTGAATGCAAAGATAAGGTCGATGCACATTGAACATTGTACATACCACATGTCTATCCACCTCATGCACCTTGTGCTATAAGGTCGGTGCATATTGTACATAGGCCGATGCTAGCAACCTAGTGGTTGAACAAAGGTCGATGATGTCTACTAGTCTCTGCAGCATTAAGTATGTGCTTTTGATGTCATCTATATCAAGGTCGATGCATCTTATGAGATCACTATAAGGACAGGTTGATGTACCTTCAATAAGGTCTACATGTGCTTTTTTAAAGGTCGATGCCGTAGATGTGGAAAATGTGTATGTGTATATACGTGCCGGCCCCACAAATCACATGAGTAAGCATGAAGGCATAAGTTCACCAATCAAGTGAATAGCATGAATATGTGACTATGTGAACATGTTAGCATAATCATACAACCAATAAAAAGGTGATAAAAGATGTAGAAGAATACTGTGATCGCCACCAAGGAATAACAACGCCAAAGGATATGAAATACTATGCACGTTGTGTACCTTGGAAAAAGAGGATGATCGCGCTCAATATCAAGATGCGGGGATTTGTGGATTACCTCTCCTCACCTTCCAGCCGGCTAGAAGGTAAGGGCCTCACTTTCTATGCTTTCCTACGAAACAAACACAAGACAAGAGGCAAAACCCATTAGAAAATGCTAAGTGTAGAAATCTACCCAAGTGCATAAAGTAGCATGAACGATTGAGGGCAAACTCACCGGGGAGGGTTTTTAACCCCTATGGAAGGGTGCTAACAATAGGTGTGTATACAATGATGAGATTAGAGTGAAGAGATTGATTTAATATGCCATGATTAACATAGATAAACAAGGTGCAAAAGTGCAAGTCACAAGAAAACTGTGCAAATAGTGTAAAGTGGGTGCAAAGACTGATGCAAACAGAGAGACAAACGATGTCCAAATAGAGATAAAATTGAGATGGCAGCAGACTTGAGTGTTTTGAAGAAGTAGGAACAAAAATTACTCCAAAAGGAGGTCGGGACAAAAAGTTATGATGGCTGAGATTTGGGGAAAAACATGGACTGTGCAGAAAATGCAGAACATATGATAAAATGGACTCAAAGAATGATGAATATCTCACAAAATAGAACACCAAAAAGGGAAAGAGAGGATGCTATGAAAAGGTGAGAGTATTGTGGTGAAACTAGGGTAAAAAGTAGGGTTTAAAACTGGGAAGACATCAGTAAAAAATAGGGTGGAAAACACAAGAAAACAATGGGTGCAGAACATGGGAGAAAAATGACTCAAGTATAAAAACAGAATGATGATGCAAAACTCATGGACAAAAATATGTATGAAGATGACAAGATAATGAGCCCAAAACCAAGGAACACAAAGATTATACTTCCCTCTAGAGCTTGGAGTTGAAAGGACGGATCAAGAGTGCCCTACGGCCTCGCACCGGCGACGCAAACATGCCCCTGTCGCAAGAAATCTGAGTTTCAGCAAAGTACAGAACAGTGTGGTGAAACCTCAAAAGTAGGGGCTTGGAAGAGGGGGAAATGATAAGATAAATAAGGCAAACATATAATGAAAACGAAGCTAATACTCCCCTCTTCAAGATGGAGTCAAAGGAGGATGAAAAGGATGAAGCACGACTCCGCCCCGGCTTGATGAACAGGCCCCCGTCGTGAACTTTGTAGCAGAAAACAACAAACTGTGATGATTTGCCAAAAGTAGGGGTGATGTTGAGTGGGCAAACGTTGATGAAATTGAGCAAACAACGAACCAAATTGAAGTTAATACTTCCCTCTTCAGGCTAGGGTCAAAGGAGGATGAAGACAATTTGGCATGGCTTCGCCGTTACCTTGGAAACGTGCCCCCCGGCGCGAGGTTCGCACAGGGGCTTTATATAGAAAAACTGTCCAAGTCCCCAACTTTCCTCCACGAGTTTAAGAGATAGAGTCCACCAAATCTTGAGATCTATGGATCAATCTCGAGATAATATAAAGGATAAGAGGTAGGAACAAGTGGAACTCAATTTGGATGAAAGATCTAGAAGATATGGCTTCTAGAAGGAGACCCATCGCACTAAAAATCAGAGTTTTAGTTGTAGTTGGACACTAAAACCCTCAACTTTCAAGCAAGATTCTGATCAAGATAGGCGATGAAACTTGGAGTTCTTTGAACCAAATTCAAGATAATACCAAGGAGAATCCATAGGAGAAAACGGGGATCGATTTGGATAAGTATTCGAAATGTTATGGGCTTTCAAAGAAGGCCACGGTAGCACAAAATGTTGCAGAGTTCAGCAGCAGTTGGACTCTCGAGTTGGCTTAACGGTCTAACGTAAGACCGCTAAGAAACCGTTTGCAATAAGAAACGGTCGTTTGCACGACCGTTTGGCTGCTACTTCGCATAACCTTGGAAATTGGATCATATCTCCCAAACGGTGTAGAATTAGCAAAAGTGCTAGAAGAAGAAATTGTAGATAACTGAAAGATGAACAACTTTTATGAAGAGAGTAAGATGAAAAGACGATCATAAAATAGAGAAAATAGGGATAGAACAGAGAGAGAAAATTCTGGGACATAGGTGAACATCACACCGCAAAAATACAAATAACTTGAAATTGGTGTAGAACTGGCCAATTACATAGAAGAAGAAGTTGTAGATCTGGAAAGATATAATAACTTTGGTGAAGGGCACTTTTTGAATAGAGGAATAGAAGGGGGTGAAAAAGAACCATTTTCAATACTGCACAGTGAAAGAGAGTCGAATACTTGATGAAAATGGGCCTAAATGGGCTGCAAGTCAACTTAGAAGGCCGGAAGGTGATAAGATAAGCTCCAGGGCTATAAGAAATCATGATCTCCAAGGCTCAAAGGGAATGGAACAATGAAAATGGGCTCGAAATCCATCCAAGGAAGACTCCAAAATAATGGGTAATTCAGGACATCAAAAATGATGAATAAGAGAAATGACGCAACTTACGAGTTAAAACGGGTGTCAACAGATGCTGTTTTTAACATATGTTGAATGGTCAGTTAAACAATCTGATGCATCTTACTTATGCATCAATGATTCTGTAGAAATGAGCATATTTCTCAGACTTGTCTAAATATGTGGAAATATTTAAGATTGAGCTTGTGCTTAGGTTTATCAATTGCTTAATGATTAATGCCTTTCTGTATCTTATTTTGCCAGCTCAGCTATATGATCAAACACTTGGACATCGTAAAGGCAATCTGCGATCAAATGTCACGTGGAACTTAAAGTACTAGGTTGAAGGCACGTGATCCAAGGCAGGGGAGTAGAAAGGACATTCTGGCACGTGGATCATCACAACCTCCACTTCTGACACGTGGCATCTCAAGGCACTTTCTGGAATAAACTTTTTGACGGGAATGTGTCTTCCACATGCCACAGAATGAAACCTGGCGGCCACAGAGTGCATGCCCTCCATTATAAAAAGGGGGATCGAGCACACGAAAAGGAGGCGAGAGAAATTGAAGAAGCGAAGAGCAGAGGAGATAAAAGAAGAGCAGAAGATTGCTAAGAGCTGAGAGCTAAGAAGAGTCAGAGAAGTTAGAGAGAAGGAAGAAAGAAAGAAGAAGAGCCTGCTGCGAGGTTCAGAGAGAAAAACAGAGTGTCGTGAGAAGGTCTGAGAGAGAGAGAGAGTTGTGAGATCAAGAGATCTTGATCAGTTCTGACTCCTGGATCAAATCCAGAGTCAGATTGCTCTACGCCAGCTATATTTATTTTGATTACGTCATTGCTTTCTTTCACTTCCTTGATTTTCATTTTAAACTAGTTGTAAGTTGTGTATCAGCTGAGCAAGCTATGGTGCTCAGCAGGCGAGGTGTGATCCTTGGACAGCAAGCTGTGAAGCTCAGTGGATTGTAGGGATTTTATCCCCAAAGCTGTGGATCAGCCGTTTCAAGCTGTGAGGCAGCGGAATCCTTACTCGGTTGAGTAAGGGGTGGACGTAGATATCGGGGTTGAGATCGAACCACCTAAAAATTGAATTGTCTTATGTGTGATTGCATAATTCTTATGCTCTGAGAATAGATGAATGCTTAGGATCGTTATCTGCCATATCCATCCAAATTCAATCTATTCATCTAGTGTGTTGAATTAATTCTAAATCTCATACTCTGAATCTTACTCCATTGAGTTTCTATTGCTGATAATCTTTCTAGTTGCTATATTCAACTCAGTGGTATATCAAATAGATTCGGCTAAAAGGATAGATTACATCTATCTTGAGAACTGATCTATGCGCGAGGAGATTCTTTAATCAACCCTCCGCCAAGTACTATACTGAATTGAATTAATGAAGGTCTGCTTGAAGATTACATTGATTGTTGCACCTTTATAGAAAATTCTCTTACTGATAATTCACTGCTTCTAGTATTTGTGTTTACAGTAGTTCTCTTTAATTTCACATTATTTTTTTTAACTGTTGTAGATCAAAAAAATGTGGTTGATCTATTCACCCCCCCTCTAGATCTGTAGCTAATCCCATTCCATACATATCATTACAAGATCAGCTTACCTCTATCTGCTGGTTGTGTTTCTTTTTTCTTTTCTTTTCTTGACAAGGATCGATCTTGTCGGATTTGGACATAGCCACAATAGGATTTCTACCTTGGTAGTGGCATTGCCTCTAGCTAGCAAGAATAGTACACAACACTTTTTGGCACTTGGTCTTCAAAAGGAAGCTTTCACTTTGATGCCCCCAGCAGTGGCAGCCATGGTCTAGGGGTTGTTGCCCCCTGTTAGCAAGAGTAGCTTGGACATGTATTGTGTTGACATTTGGCCCTCGAAGGAAACCTTAACCTTGATGCCCCCAGCACTCTTAAACTTGATGCCCCCAGCGACAGCTTCAACAACAGGAATCCTTTGAATTCCTTGCAAGAGTATGAAGGGGGTACAACCTTTATAAAGGCAAGGCTATTCTTTGACAGAGAGATGAAAGGCAGGAAAAGTCCCATCGGACGTGCAAGTCTATTTAACATATGTGAAAAATTATTTTTTAATATATTTGTTGGATAAATGTACATATATTTTAACTAATTGATTAGCATGCATATTATTAATTCTGTGAATTTAGTTTATCAGACAATTTAGGGTTCATGTACTAGACTTTTCCCCACTAATCATAGTCAGTGTTAATTTACATCGGTACAAGTCTGAACACCTTTGATTAACTATCAAAGAACACCTTTTGCCTCTTTTCGTTGTGATATAAATGACCTTGATGATCGCCCATTACTGGTATATACTCTGGTAGAGAAATTTGAAGACTTTATTTCTTTCTTTGAACATATATAATTTAAATTACACTAGATCTTTTAAGACCTTTACATATGGTCCATATTATGTAACCAGGTTTTTGGCATTACATCTGATTGCAATTAGACCCTTTGAATTTACTTCCGTGTGTATTTGTACCTTTGAATTTACTTTCGCCATGATCGGGTCATTGAACTTTCTTTTTCCCCCTGATCAGACTGTTGAATTTTGAATTCCATCATGATCGGACAATTGGATTGCCAAGATGATCACTGTCGGTCCATCATATTTGCTTTCGGTCATGCTCTAGCCATCTGATTTGTCTCTAATTGAGATATGACCATTGAATCTGCTTTGGATTAAGATTTGGTCGTTGTATTGGTTCCTGGTCTCGATTAAGCCATTAAATTTGCATGTGGTCAGGATCCAACCATTAGATTTCAACATCTGATCATTGGTTTTAAATTTTATCACCGTCGATCTGTTGGATCACTAAGATGATCACTATCAGACCGTCAGAGTTGTTTCCTAGCCATGATCACTCTTTTGATTGTGATCGGACCTTTGCGTTGACTTGATGTCTATAAAGGACATTTCCACATAAGGCGGGAGAATATTTGTAGCTTCTAACCCTTTCTTAATATTTTTACAATTGTGACCATTCCTGAGTATTTATGTAATTTTTGACTATTTTCTAGGTATATCTACAAATTCGTACCCTTTCTAGGTACATTTGTCATTTCTTAACAACTTAAAGCTATTATGTCTTTCCTTGACTTTTCAGGGTAGTTTTTATCGTTTCCTAACCTTCTCGGGCATTTTTGCCATTTCTTGATCTTCCCAGGACATTTATGTCATTTCTTGACTCTCCTAGATATTTCCATCATTTTTTGAGTTTCCCAAGTATTTCCATCATTCTTGACTTTTCTGAGTATTTTCGTCATTTCTTGACTTTTAGGTCCATTTTCATTCTTTCTTGATGACGTGAGATTTAATTGTAATTTTTAGATTTTCCAAGCACATACAAAAGTCTTCGTGCTTGAATCTCCCTGGCCGCCCCTTGATGCTTGACCCATATTCTTGAATTCACCTCCTAAAGTGTCCCTTAGGAGTTTAGGGATAATTGACATAAGGGCATATATGCAATATATGCCCTTTCATGTATTTTGTTTTATACTTGTTCAGTTCCGAGCACAAGAATATGACCACTTCCACCCCTAGGCGATCCTTCCTTTCTTGTTGCCCCTTTCCTTCATGCTTGATCTTTGGTGGATGCTTTTTATGAGTTTCTCTGTAATTTTTTCCACAAGCGGGGATATATTTTTACTTTCTGATCCCTTTTTAGATATTTGTACCATTTCTAATCCTTGCTGAGTGTTTATGCAATTTTGACCCTTCTTGGGTGTTTATTCATTTTTGCAAAGTTGTAAGGTATATTTGCAATTTTTAGAGATGTCAGGCTTTTTCCTCAAATTTGTAGACTTTGTAGGTTTTTCCCATGATTTTAAGACATGATGGGTTTTCTCACAATTTTCTCAATTGAGATATGTTTTACACAATTTTCATACAATTACAATAGATTTTCCCTAAAGTAGGGGTATACATGCAATAACAAGAACATACCCTTGGAATGAGGTTTTAAAAAATCAAACAACACAAACAAACAATTCCTGGGGGATGGATCAAATTCCAAGCTGTATCCCAAGTCTTAAAGTTCTTGGCGTTCTTGAGAGTTCTTAAGCCTTGTGAGTTTGCCTCACGGCTATCCTATCCTCCTTGTGTGATGGGTTGTGTGTCTCTCCGTGTGTGTGTGTGTATGTGGAATGAGCTCTCCTCCTTTTATAGGAGAGTTACCCAAGGGAAGGCCCATGTCAAATTAATGTTGAGCATTTATCACCCATGGGGGTTTACCCGGGTTAATGTGAGAGGTGGAAGGTGGGTGTAGGCTTCCCTCGGGTTGGAGTGGAAAGAGGGGGGGGGGGTTCTCCTGGGTTCACATGGAGGTGGGAGTGGAGCCCCCTGGGTTCCCCCATTGGGCTCCCCCCACTGGTTCCTAGCGGTGGAAGGCCACCTTCCCCCCTCCAATTCACCTAAGGAAAGGGGGATCTCCCACTCCCGCCGGGTTGCACACTCAAGAGAAGAAAGGAAGGGAAAAGGGGATCCCCCCACTCCCTCGGTGATTGTTGCAGTGGTGGAGGGCGACGATTGGCACTGACGGTGGAAGGCCCCCACCCCCTTTTGCAGCGGAGAGAAGGAAGAGAGGAGGAGGAGAGCTCCCCCCTCCAGTTGGCTGGACCGGTAGTGGGGGTGGGATCCCCTTCCACCGGTGGCTGGACGGGTGGTGGGGGTGGGGGAGGAAGAAGATGACCCGGTGCAGTGCATCGGGCTCCATCTCTCCCATTTTTCACCGATGGAAGAAGAAGATGACTCGGTGCAGTGTGTCGGGTCCCATCTCTCCCTTTTTTTTATTTTTTTATTTTTTTCATTTGTTGTTTTTTTGTTTATTGTTTGGTACATCAACACTCTCAATCATAAGATCTGGTTTGAGGCACCTGGCTATGAACGAAAGTCCAAAGCTGTGATCGAAGCCCATTCCAAACATGCTATTCTTGATTAGGCGGGTCTCATAGGTTGGCACAAACTCTTCCAATCCTTTAAGCAAATCCTTTGTTGTCCATTCCATTATTTTGCACTATTTGGGTCTGTACCAAGGGACGCATAGTGATCCGATATCCAAGGCCAGATCCTCCATGCTGCCAAATAGGGCCATTAGGGGGAGGGTCTCATAAGGGGTGACAGACATGAAGTTGCGGGATTCAGAGGGGAGGGATCCTAGGAGGAGCAGTATGAGGGAGATGATGAGGCACTACGCCATGACGCCAGCCCTCTTGCCCCTGCCGATGTATTGGGAGAGCCTCGCCACGACGGAGGTATGCTTCCTCATCTTGGACTCGTCGTCGTCGTCATCTTCCTCCGGGTTCGGCGCGGACCGGAGAGAGGAGAGCATGCTCGCCGGCATCTTCCATCTCTCTCCTTCTCCTGCAAAAGAAGTAGAAGCACACACACTCTCTCTCTCTCTCAAATTATTATGGTATTTTTCTCTTCTCTGGTTAAGTTAGACTATGATTAGGTTAACCTTATTAGACTTGAACTGATAGAGAAAGACTAAAAACCAATTTCAAAAGATTTTAAAGACTAAAAATACCTAAAAGATATTTTTGGCGGAGATATTGAATAAAGAAAAATAGCATTATTTGAATTGATAGAGTGATTCTGATATGTCTAAGAAAGAAGTTGGGTTGGAATTCTCTATGATGAAATTAACCACACGAATGTCTCCCCTTCGAAAAGGACAAGAACCCAGCCCTCCTACCGCGTCGAAGGTTACTTTGGCATCGACTTAGCCAGTTTCGATGTCGATGCAATCGACTTCCTTTGTGGATGGCTTGGCTTCTCAGTCTGTGGTTGGTGCCGCATCTGGTAAAGAGCTCCCTTCATCCCAAATTTTAGTCCCTGAGGATGCAGCTGGCGACTTCGAGGAAGCGGTGGTGCCTATTAATTTGCATGATAACATTGCTCTGCCTCATGATACTGTTCGAGGAAAGGAGCCCCCTGTTCTGAAATCTCCTGCTCCTGCTGGAGGTGTCTCTTCTCTTGGGTTTATGATTCCAGTCCCAGAGTTCCATGTGGTAGACCCTACTCGGTGCAAGGTCTTACATATTCTAGGTAGTGACATCCCTCCTGATGACCCTGCTATAGTGCTTTCAGCACATTCCCACTTTATTGGATCTATGGATGTTTGTCGTTCGTAGACAGAGGGTGTTATCACCAGGGGTAATCTTCGCCGTAGTGCCTCCTCTCAATATATTCTCTCCTTTAAAAAATGAATGCCTTATTCTGGAACATTCACGGTGTGGGGAATGCCAAATCTGTTGCTCAGTTGAAGCTGCTGATTAGGACTTTCCATATTGATCTTGTGGCTCTTATGGAACCCATGCTTGATGCTAGCCGCATTGAGAGGTGTATGCGTAGGCTGCATATGACTTCCTCTTCTTTCAATTGTGATGGTATGAGTCGTATTTGGTTGTTCTGGAGACCGCCGATGCATTTCTCTGTTCTGGCTGCCAATGATCATTTTATTACCTTGGTAGCTGGTCCAGCTATGTTGAAGAAGTTTTTTGTTACGGTTGTATATGCTAGCTGCTCTCTCAATGACTGAATGGCCTTGTGGCAGTATTTGATTGATTTCTCTGGTTCTTGTTCGGACCCATTGATTATCGGAGGAGATTTTAACAGCATTCTGGATCCATCAAAAAAGCGGGGAGGTCGCCATGTTTTCCAACGATCTTTTCTGGATTTTCAGAATTGTGTTGCCGCTGCTAATCTAGAAGATGATGGGTTCTCTGGTTGCCCTTTCACTTGGTATAATCATCGCTCTGTTGGTGGCATTTGGGCACGACTGGATCAAATACTATTTAATGCTTCTTGGTCTATCGCATGCCCGCAGTTACAGGTCCAACATCTTTCACGGGCATGTTTTGATCACAATCCTCTCCTTGTTCGGCTCCTGCCTTCTCAGCCATGTAGTCCTTCACGATTCTTTTTCCAGCAAATGTGGTGTTCTCATGACACATTTCAGGATGATGTTCGTGCGGCGTGGGATTCTGCTCCCATCTCCACTCTCCCTCTACAGAATATTGTTCTTAAGCTCAAACACATGAAAATTTTCTTCAGAGAATGGAACCGTTCCACCTTTGGCAATATTTTCATTTCCCTACAACAGAAGGAAGACATGTTTAACAATGCTTAGCTTATCTATGACTCCCAGCCTAATAATGACAATGCAGGGGCTCTCCTTTTGCCTAGACAGGAGTTGGATAGTGCTCTGATTAAGGAAAAAAAATTTTGGAGGCAAAAGGCCCGCATTAGGTGGTTGTGGGAAGGTGATAGAAACACAAAGTTCTTTCATTCGTGTGTGATGTCTAACATGAGGCGGGCGCATATATCTCATTTGAAGTACTCAGCAGGGAATGTTGTTGAACAGCAGGATGTTATTGCTGATATGTTTGTTCAGCACTTCACTGAGGTCTTCTCCTCTTCTTGTCATGCTATTGACACTCAGTTATTAGACCCAATCTCACTCTTGGTCACTCCTGCCCATAATGCAGTTTTATGTGATGTGCCTACTGATATGGAAATCAAGAATGTTATTTTCAGCATGTCCCCAGATAGTGCTCCGGGTCTAGATGGGTTCTCTGGTTACTTCTTTCAATCCTGCTAGACTGTCATCCAAGCTGATGTCTGTGCTTCTGTAAAAGCTTATTTCTGTGGTCACATGCTGCCGAGATCTCTTACTTCTTCTATTATTGCGCTGATCCCAAAGGTGGATAAACCACTTACCTGTGGCGATTATCGTCCCATTATCCTTTGCAACTTCATGTACAAGATTATATCTCGCATCATCTCGGATAGACTGTCTTTGCTCCCGCCTGTTCTCATCTAAGAGGAATAGGGTGCCTTTGTCAAAGGGCGCTACATCATTGAGAATGTGTCCCTTGCGCAGGAGCTGATCCAGGACTTGGGTCAGAAATGCCGAGGCAGAAATGTCATCTTCAAATTGGACATGGCTAAGGCATATGATCGGATGGAATGGGACTTCATTTATGCTGTCCTTCTACAGTTTGGATTCTCCAGGGCTTTCATCTCCCTTATTGATTCGCTACTATCCAATTGCTAGTTTTCTATTTTGGTGAATGGGTCTTTCTGCGATTTTTTCAAATCTTCCAGGGGCATTCGCCAAGGGGACCCCATCGCCCCAGCACTATTCATCTTGGCAGAGGAAGCTCTCAGTAGGGGCCGTAGTAGTTTGTTCAGGTCCCGCCGGGTCAGCTTCTATCAATCCTATAGGAGGTGCAGCCCTGTCACACACCTCCTCTTTGCTGATGACACTTTGATTTTCTCTAATGGTTCTGTTAGATCGATCCGCAATCTGATGGTTTTTATTAGATGCTATGAAGCTTCCTCAGGACAGCTTGTTAATGTTGCCAAGAGCTCCTTTATTGTGCATAGGAAGGCGCCTGCTAGTTATTGCAATGCTATCTCGGCTGCTACAGGGTTCTATCGAAAAAACATTCCTTTTGCATATCTAGGCATTTCGCTTTTTTATGGGAGATCCAAGGCTGTTTACTTTTCTCATTTGGTTGCCAAGATTAATGCCAAGGTTCAGGCGTGGAAAGCCATTATGTTGTCTGCTGGGGGTCGGCTTATTCTTATTAAGCATGTTCTTTCTTCTATACCTTTATACACTTTATCGGCTCTGGTTGTCCCTCAGGTTGAGATCCGCTCGATTCACAGGCTGTTTGCAAATTTCTTCTAGGGCTCTTTTGAGGGTGATCCTAAAAGGCACTGGAAATCCTAGAATACAATTTGCCAACTTAAGCATTGTGGTGGCTTGGGTCTTACTAACCTACATGATCTGCAGGCGGCCATCCGTGTGAAATTGCTTTGGAGCGTGATCTCATCTTCATCTTTGTGGTCTAGATACTTCAAGGAAAAACATTTGCAGCGCTGTCATTATTCTGAAGCAACGTTCACTCTTATTAAAGCTCCTGACAGGGCTCTATGGATTAAGGCTGCCTCTATTATTGTTGAGCGACATCGAGTTGTTCCCTCGCCAGTGAACTCCTCAACCTCTTTCTAGTTTGATATCTGGGTGGGCAGCACTTCTCTCAAGTCTTTCATTCCTCTACAGTTGTGGAATGTGGTAGATGACAAATTGATCACAGTTAGTTAGGCCCTTTCTGGTCCTGACTCGACCCATCTCTCCCTGGCCCTTCAGCACTGCCCCCCGGGGTTATTTCATTACATTCTTTCTTTCTCAGATTTGAAGGATTCCTGGATTTGGTGTCCCACTACTTTTGGTCGCTTCACTTCCAAATCTGCTCAGGAAATTATCCAAGGGCCAGCCCCTCAGGATGATTGGCCAACTCTTTGGTCTGCCCACATCCCAGTCAAATGGTCAGTATTTGTCTGGAAAGTTATGCAGGGCTGCCTCCCTACTGATGATCTAGTTAAGCGTTGTGGAGTTCATCTGTGCTCCAAATGCTCTTGTTGTTCCCAGGCTAATCAGGAATCTGCGATGCATCTTCTTTTCTGTAGTGACATTGCAACGGATGTTTGGGCTCCATTCTCTGATCTCCTTGGCAGTGTGGCGCATCATACCACGTCTTGTGCGCAGTCCATCATTGGTTTCTTTGATTCAATTCATATTTCCTCCATGGGCGGGTGTATTGCACGAGTGTTATTCTTTGCGGCTATGTGGGAGATCTGGTGTAGTCGGAACCAATGCAGATTTGAGGGGCATGCGATGTCCTCCCAGCTTATTATACAAAAATGCATATTCCATTTGAGGGAGATTGTTCCGGGTATTCCTGCGTTGGGGGGTTGGCTCTCTCTACAGCAAAATCGGCTTTTGCAGCTTTTGGGTGTGTGTCTCTTGTCCCACCACATGCCCCGGGTGGTGCGTTGGCACTCCCCCCATCAACATTTGCAAACTTAACGTGGATGGTGCTTTTAAGCGAGATGCTTGCCTTGCTGGAGGTGGTGGGGTTCTTAGGGACTGTCATGGGAATGTCCTCTTTACCTTTGCTGCGCCTTACCAGGATGCTCGATCCAGCCTTCTAACTGAAGCTTTAGCCCTTCGCGACGGGTTGCGTCTTTGCAAGATTAACAGCTTCACCAGGGTACTGATTGAGTCCGATTCCAACGTGTTGGTGGGGATTGTGCAGCGGAACTTTGATTGCCTTGGCGTCTTCTGTACATTGTTCATGACATTATATCCTTGATGTCCTCCCTGTCTTGCTCTAGTGCTTCCATCTAGCATTGTCTCAGGGAGGCGAACCAGTCGGCTGACTGTTTGGCCAACTTGGGTTGTTCTCTTTCTCTTTTGTCTTCTTGGGCCTCTTGAGCTGATCTTCCGGTCTCTGTTAAAGGGCCCCTCCGTTTGGATAAGGTTGGATGCCCCTCTATTCGGCCCTAGCCTTTGTACTTCTACATTTATCAATCAATAAAATATCTCTTTATCCTAAAAAAAACCCAACGTCGTTTTCCATACAGATTCTTAAATTAAGATATTTCAAAATTATCTTTGTGCGGCCAAAAAAAGGGGGAAATCAAGAAAATCGTCACATCAAGGGTAAGGTAATCTTTCCACTGGCGAGGAGTTTGAAACGAAAAGAATGCTTGGGAAGGTTGGTGATGATAGATCCATCTCTTTTATGTGTGTGTGATAGGTGGATTCTTGGCTTTGATTATGTGTCAAGATTATACCATCTGCCAATATCTTTGATGAGTAATACGTTTGATTCCATCGTTCAAAATAAACATCAGAATCGATTCCATCGTTCAAATAAACATCCGAATAGTCTAATGAATACTCTTAACATGGAAAGGCAGGAGGCTTACTTGATATAGGCCGGCCGCAAGAGCTGGTAAGGATTTTCAAAACTTCGGCATACAAATTCACAAAACAATAACAGCAGATGGAAGCCCCTTCTCCTTTTTAAGGGCTTGTCTCGGGTACTGCAAAAATGTCGTAAAAATATTACTTTTAATATTTTTTTGAGTCTTAAGCCTTATAATCATTCATATTTAGCCCCTTCAATCTAGACACTCTTGATAAGTTCTCAAAATTACACATTTATTTGTTAAACACTCTTTTCATGTTCTTTTTTATAAATATATGATGGGTTTTTTTTTTCGTAATGATACGTGTTGGTTTACTAAATAACTTGAGATTTTAAAGAGTAGTAAAATTGTAGGTGTTAAAAAGTAAATATCTCCTTGGTGGTGACTGGTGACGCAAATTTCTTAGATTACGAAATCTTGTTAGTTCATCATAATTCATTTTAGGATTAGTTGACTTTGAAATTGAATACTTACAATAACTTTATTTTGTTATTTTTAAGACCAAACAATTTCAAAAGCCAATGTTTTGCCACACACACCAAGGGACCAACAAAGACCAAAATTTTGTACGTAGATCAGTTTTCTGATTAATTGTCTTCAGCCGTGTCCAAACAATATCGCGGTTAAGGTAGTGTTACTGCACCGACGTGTCTACTCTCGCCCAACCATGCATTTCTTTGATTAGTGCGACTTTTGGTGGGTGATTGGATCCGCATGCCGTTTAGGGCACAGAAATTCGGATAATCATGCAGGGTTAAGTGATGTTTCCGAGCCACCGGAAACCAACAGATCTCAAGATAATCTTGGATCTGGCGGCGATATATGAAAGCTCCGGTGCTAGGACTGTATTTTAAGAGCATGTGAATTTTTTTTTCTTAATTTTAGAATCAACAATTTTTAAATTTCTCCTTTTGATTCCTACTAGCTTTAGATTAAAAATCGAAATTGCCTGAAAAGGATACCACATGGTCAACGGATTTTGAAATGCAAAAACTTGGGGCTCACTCCAAATCCAACAAATTAAGAAAGCACAAAATTTACTTTCCGACACTCTCAACATAAGAGAAAAAATTATTCCTTGATATTCACAATGTTGATAGAACTCAAGTAATCCATGTATTCTAATATGGTCCGAGTCCGAAATGAACATGTGCACACCATAAGTGGTAGGCCCACGTTGCGTCGTGGAGGTGGAGAGTAGGCTACTAGAGTCTACACTTTAAAATCCACACTCCAAGACCTAAAGAAGAGAGTGATATCTTTTCCAAGAAGATTAAGCCGAGATGGCCGTGAGATTGCAACTCACCCACAAAGACGATGTGTGGCGGCCTTCTTTCTATTAGGCGTGGCGACCTTCTCCTCTTATTCCTCCTTGCAGTAGTGAGTAGATGGCAGGAATGCGGAGAAAGGAGGAAGGGAGACAACAAGTGTAACAACCCAGAATCTGGGTACAGAGAGGAACCCAATACCATTTGGATCCCGTGCCGCCACCCACTGTAGATAGATTAATCTACCCCGCCCCCTGAATTAAACAATATATGAACATGCATATAAACATGAGATTGCATGAAAAATAAAGGGGCGATGAAGAAGAGAAACTTGACCGTGATCGCCACCAAGGTTCTACGGCACCAAAAGGATGGAGAAAGGATGAAGATGGGGCCGTGTACCTTAGAAAATGAAGAAGAAGACTCTACCTAATGGGAAGCCGCTACAACGTGATCGCGGTTTGAAAAGGGGTGTGGGGAACCGATGTGGGTGACACCTCCTCGCCTTCCAGCCGGCTAGAAAGTAAGGGCCTCACGTTCTATCAACAGTCTCCTGCAAAATAAAGCCACAAAAAAAAGAGAGAAAACCCATTATAATGTGAAGTGTAGCATGTGTCCCGAAATGATAAAGTAGCATGAAAGAAAAGGGGAGAACGCACCGGGTAGGATTTTTAACCCCTATGAATGGGTGCAAATAAAAGGTGGTAGTGTTGTGCATGCATAGGATTTGAAACCACGAAATTTAATGGAGAGAATAAAGAGAAAAATGTTGTGCAAAGCGGAGAAAAATGCAGAAACGTGCATAAACAATGTAATTTGTGATGATTTTGAAAAAGTATGATAGAAGAACTAAGGAATGGAGCAATGAAACTGAGCCCAAAGAGATGGAAATTAAAGCTGGTACCTCCCTCTTTGAAGTGGGGTCAAAGGTGTGAGTCGACGATCCAGCATGGCTTCGCCCCAGGTCGAAGAAGAGCCCTCCCGCGCGTTGGCGAACTGGGCAGGTTTATATAGAAGATGCTGGAACCCAGAACTTTCTGCTGTAATTTCAGAGGAAAGAGTCCACCAAATCTCAAGATCTATGGATCAATCTCGAGATAATAGTCAGGATAAGAGGTAGGAAGAAACGGGACTCTATTTGGTGGAAGGATTTGGAAGTTATTAGCTCTGGAAGATGGCCCCGAAGCCTATTCTGGAAGAGTCTGTGTACACAAAAATACATAAAACCAGAAATCCCGGCCACGATTCCCGTGAATATACTCCACTAAAATTCGGGTTCTATGGCTTAAACTCGAGATCTTAGTGGGGAGAAGAGACATAAATAAACAAGAGATGATTTGGTGGAATATTTTGGAAGATAGAGCGCTAAGAAGGTGACCCCGGCGAGTAGAAATCGGCGAGAGAGTCCAGCGGTGAAGAAGTCGGAGTTCAGGATCATCTGGACTCTCTGTTATAGAGACGGTCTATCGCGCGGCCGCTTCATGAAGAAAACAGTCTAGGGAGGACCGCATGGTCAATAAAAATGGTCTAGGAGGCGACCGCCAGACGATTGGGTGAGACGGTGCGAAAATGGCATAAAAACTGAAGAAACTGTCATCCAAAGACCATTTTTTTGAAAGTGGCAGTCTCAAGAAGACCGTCATTTGACATTTTAAAAATAATAAAAATAAAATAAAAAATAAAAATGTTACTATTCATAGGCGGTCAACTGTTGATCATTTTCTTCATGAAGCGATCAACCTTTGACCGCTTCTTCAAAGTGGCGGTCAACAGTTGACCGTTTTATTCAAGGTGGCTGCCAAGCTCGTGCGACTTTGGAAATCGGAGTATATCTGAAAAACGGTGCAGAACTAGCAAAAGCAGTAGAATTAGAAATTGTAGATAACGGAAAAATAAACAACTTTCATGAAGAGAGCAAGATGAAAAGACTATCAAAAGAGAGAGAAAATGGGGGTGAGAACAGAGATGAAAAATGTCGGGACGCAGGTGAACAACGCAGCACACCGAAAAAATGTGAATAACTTGAAATCGGTGGAGAACTGGCTAACAGCGTAGAAGAATAAAATATAGGTCTTCAAAAATAGAACAACTTTGGTGAAGGACATTTAATGAATAGAGGAACAGAAAGGGATAAAAAGGGACCATTTTTTAAAACTGCGTAGCGAAAGGGGCCGAATGCTTGAGGGGAAGTCGACCTAAATAGGCCATAAGTCGACTTGGAAGGCCGGAAGTTGATAAGATAGGCTCCAGGGCTTTAAGAAATCATGATCTCCGAAGTCCAAAGGTTATAGAACAATGAAATGGGCTCAAAATCTTTCCAAGGAAGGCTCCAAAATAATGGTTAAGTTGGGACATCAAAACTGATTAATAAGAGAAATGACGCAACTTGCGGGCTAAAAACGGGTGTCAACAGATACCCCTCCTTGATGTCTGCTTTGCAAGTGAATGAGTGAAAGCGACGTGGAGGTGAAATGGAAAGGAGATGGAGCGAAAGCAACAGTGACGAGGAATGGAGATGAAGCAGAGATGAAGCGGAGAGAATTGAAAAGCGGACATCAAGGCAAAAGTCACCTGTCATAACCAACAAGTGATAGGAATTCTCCCTAAAATGTCGAACTAATCACCTGGAATGATGACGCGGATGAGACATGTCTAGAGAACTAAACTAAGGAAGGAAAAGAAAAATACGACCAACCTCATTGGGGAACACAATCCACGGACAATGAGCAGATCAGAAAGAATACAGCCGAAAAGCTGAAAATGGAGAAAGTAAAACTGAGATAAAATCCGGACAGGAATCACGCTGGCCAACCAGACCAAACGAGAAGATCAGAGAAATCGTTCAAATTTAGAGTGGAATGGGGATCTTTTATCCAAGAGAACTGAAGTGCAATTAACCATTGTTGAGGAGAAACCTTGAGAGAATTCGAGACGTGGATTCTCAAAATGACATGATGCATGCTGGGCTAAAATAAAGAATTCATCAAAACGAATGCAAAGAAAGATAAAATAGAAAGTACTCAAGGATATTATTGTTAGACTGAGCCAGACGGGGTCAAGAGTCTTCTTGCAACCACGGGGTGCGAGACAGAGTCCATCGTCCCCCACCCGACTCAAACTAACGGTCTATCCAACGATTAACCGTGTGCTCCTAGATCATCATCATTTTTGTTAAAGGGGAACATCAGAGCCCAGAACATACGGACAACCAGCAGGTCCTTGAGAGGCTTTAATAATATAGATATCATATAGTAATGCAACAAAGAGAAGGGATAGAGAGCCATATCTGACTTACCTGCCAAGCGAAACATCATTTTTTTTATTTTACATTTCTGATTTTTATGAACTTTTATGTATGAGATAAATACGACAAATAAGCAAGCATGAACATGATGAAGATAACATAACGATCAACTGAACGACAGACAACACAACATAACATAACGATCAAATGAATGGAAAATAATGTAACATAACATAACAAAGACAAACAAGCACATATGCAATGGCATGAACAAACAACATTCACACACGAACATAGTGGGATAAGACAACAACGCCGTGGGATAACACGCGGTTGGGACAAGAACACGAGAGATGACCATACGGTTGGGACAAAACACGGGACACAGAGGGACGACTAACAACATATGCAAGATAACTAACAACACGCGGTGAGGGACAAAACAACATGCGCGGGATAAAGATATGCATAAGACAACCACATGTGGGACAATGCATCAGACAACCACAGGTGGGACAAAACAACACGGGACATGACACATATGCTCTTCAATCAAGCCCCAAGATCAAACGAAGTAGCACCGCCGGGTTCACAATCGTAAGGCAGAGAGCCCTCTCACAAAGATATGATCAAAACTGAACAACGCTAAACAAAGCATGAGAAGGACATAAGCTTTAGAACAGATCAAGAGACAAGATTGAAGAAAAGAGAATAGATTGAAAAGCACGTGAACAGGAGATAGAGCGAATGATAAGGAGCCAGGAAGAGCTTGAACACCTGCGACCTACACACTGAGCAAACGAATCATATTCGTTCTCAAAACAAAGATACGTAAAAATAAAGGACACATATTTTTGGATTTTTGACTTTTTTTGATTTTTTTGGGGTTTTGACTATCTAATCTTTTTGGAATTTTGACAATATTTGATTTTTTTAGATTTTTTTGACATAATTATTTTTTTGATTTTTGGAATATATATATATTTTTGATTTTTTGATAATATATGGTTTTTTGATTTTAGAAATATTTGATTTTTTGGCTTTTTACGAAGCAATCTGCAGCACGTAGACGGGCTAAACCACTGGCCTAGAGCCGTCGTTCCTCCCCCCTTTCATTATAGATTTCTCTTGAGCAGGGCGTGCATATGGGGGTAGCTCGCCACAACCAACCGCCTCTAAAAAATGGTGCCCCTAATAAGGTCATACCCGGGATACAACCCAGCCTAAGAGGGAGAAGTAGAAGAACAATGGGGATACGTTTAATACAGGATGAGAGATATCAGGATGAGAGATTCCTCCTAGGCCACTACCCCTCAAAGAGATAGTATGTTGCGCCGGGGCTTTGTGTCTGTGATTTTGAGACCCATATTTATCAGGCACGCATGCGACCAGGCTCATGATGTCCCGCGGGGAACTGTACTGCCACTCTTGCCATGCCTTTCATTCATAATTTTGACATATTGATTCATATTCTGATTTTGATAGCCCTTGTTGGCCAGATTTAGCATGAAAGCTCACTTTTCAATGGTCAAGACTGCCCCTATTTGAGACATCTCTCGTATTAAGGAGCGCCTAGGTTGGTCATCTCATCCATCCATCTCTTGCCCCTGCACTCGGCTGAGCTGAGAAAAGAAAAGACCTTCGTGCATACCCAAAGTATGGCCAAAGCAGCAACGGTGTTGCTCAAAGGAATCGGCTATGGCTTGCCGTGAACTGTGTGAAAAACCCATACTCAAGATCACCCTCAATAATCGAGGAAAGAAACTAGACTCCCAGCGCGGAGCTATCACCAGCCTAAAAATACTGCAGAAGCGAACTCTTTATTGACACAAAGCTAAGATCTAATTAAGTAAAGACTCCTAAAGACACTCAAACTATGTTGAGAAATTCACCATTATAATCATGCGCAGGAATAGATAGAAATAATAGCAATGATAGCATGTTTCTTGCACAGAATAAAGGTACCTTGCAAATCCATAGCGTGGAAGTAGCATCCTGAAGCGCTCTTGACCATTTAGCTTTGAGCAGCATGAGCTTTGTTTTCCTCGCTTAACATGACGAAGAATGGAGAGGATAACAAGGACTCAAAGATTCCTTTACATGGAAGAGCAGCAGACATCATATTGGACGAATAAGGATAAAAAGGAAGAGAGAGACGAGGGCTAGAACTCCCTCATTAAGGCACAGAGACCCTAATAACAAGGAACTAGATACAGAATAAACAAAGATCAACTGAGATCAAGGCGGACTAAAGCCTCGAAAATAACAAGAAAAAGGGTAACGACCCCGAAAGGGTGAAGAAGAAAGAATATACAAACCAAAAGAAGATTGTTGTGAGATGAGGAAGAAGATGAGTGGTCATCCGACGTGGTCGGAGGGAATGAATAGGAGTCGTCCGACGAAGTCGGAGAAGGAGAACGAGAATTACCCGATAGGGTCGGGGAAAAAAATGATAGACACCCGACAGGGTCGGGGAAGAAGAATGATGGTCACTCGACAGGGTCGGGGAAAGAAAAGGGTAATCACCCGACATGATCGGGGAAGGATCAGAAATAGAGCCCGGGGATACCGAAGGAGAAGGATCAAAAGAGGTCTCGAAAGCGGGGTGAAAGGATGACATAGGCCGAGGCCTAGAATCATGAGAAAATGGAGAATCCGGATGCTCCGGATGAGGGGAGGAGGAAGAATGGGGGTTTGTGCTCCCAAAAAGAGAGGAGAAAGACATGAAAACTGGATTAGAGGAATGGAGGTACACCACCCAAGGGTGGGAATTGAGTAGAAGAAACATTGAATGAGAAGAAGGGGAAAGAGAAGTGGACCCCTGAGTGCACATCCGACAGCCTTTGAATTTGCGCCGCCGCCTCTTCTTGGAAGAAATCTCTTGAAAACAAACCCGCCTGGTGTGGGCTTGGACCTTCGGGCTTCTTCTCTTACTACATCTCCTCAAATAACGGGCCCACCTGGCAGATGGCCTGGCCCGATTATGAATATGTAGCCTTGTTGGGGTGGTTGCCCCTCAACATCTGGTGCTAACAATATGCAGACATTCTTGAGCAAGTGACTCCTTAGAAAAATCGGCACTACAGAACCATGGAGTCTTGTCACTTGGCACTAGCAGCACGAGATTCGGCATCTCCACTCGACAATCGGGCATGAAGCATAACTCCCTTACCGGAAGGGTAGGACGAAACTGAGGGAGAGTAATGCGCGGCGTCGACGTGGCCGACTCACCAATAAACTGAGGGAGATTGCATAGGACGTGTAGAATGTCCTTGAAAAGCGTAGAAGATACGGCCAATTACCCCTTGAATAGGGAATCCATCAGGCTCTTGGCGACCGTATTATTGATTTGTTTTGTTTATCTTCTTCTTTTTGTTTTATGTGCAATAAAGATGATAGGCAAAAATCAAAGATCTCAATCAACCCAAGGACATGCGAACCATGAACCTAGTCAACCAGAACAAGCTCTAGCATGGGCATGCTATCTCAATCATCAAACTAAACTAAGGGAATAAAGAAAAACACACGCTGGGGCGTGGAGCAAGAGCAAATAAAAAAACACACCGCAAGGGTGGAGCAAGCAAAGAGAATAAGAGATATGAGATGGAAAGAAAGCTAATGCCCAATACTAAGGAAAGAACGTGATCGCCACCAAAGTAGAAACAAGCCCGAGACCTGAAAATACCTTGGAAATAGGGGGATGAAGAACCCACCCACGGGAGAGAGAAAATCAGGGAAATCTGCAGATCAACGGAATGTAACGGTCGAAAGCCCACGCGTCACTCGGAAGTGACGGTCGCTCGATGAACCGCTATATGAATCTGACGCACCTGCACAAGACCGTCAAATAACCTACAGTAATAGCTTGTGGATTCTTTTAACTCCAACTCTTCTAGTTGGACAGAAGACTTGGGCCTCGTGTGGTGAACCTGTAAGCCTGCCAAAGAACGTGAAAACACAAGAGAACAGACCCAGATTAGCCCTTTAAACAATATAGCATCGATTCTTCAATAAACTCAATAGCATGCAAAAGGAAAGGAAAGTACCGGGGAGGTTTTGGTTTTTTAACCCCTCTGGGCGTTTTAAAAAGATAGGAGGATGTTTAGATGATGAAAACCAGGGAGAACGTGGAAAAAGAAGAGGGACAAAGCTTTTGATGAAAGGGAGATGAGGAAGAACACAATATGTAATGATGAACTTTGAAAACCAATGGAACGAATACTCCCTTCACCGTGAAGCAGATGAACGTGAGAGACAATTCTCCTTGGTCAGATGTGACTCCAGAATGCGACAGCACTTCGACGCAAACTCCAGATCTTCCTCTTTCGGGCCATGAAGTTAAGGGTGCTATTTATAGGCCCTCAAACTCTCCGGTCGAGCAGAGGATAATCCAGCAAGAAAAGAGGATAACTCTTAGCAAATCCTTGAAGATAATATCACCAAGAGTCCATAGAAACAAACAGAAGGTTCTGAGGATCAGATTTGGAAGAGAAATCAACAATTCAAACTCTTATCTCGACCACGGAGTAGCATAGAAAAGGCCTGAACTGCCAGGACTCTCTGTTGGATGTAACGGTTGGTCGATAGACCGCCACATGAAAATAACGCGCCAGGGAACGTCCGTTACATTCAACCTTATCTCAAAAGAGATAAGATCAACGGGAAGAAGATCAAACAAGTTGGAGTCTGGAAGGAAAGTAACGGCCAAGGCTGGACGCGTTGGAATAAATAACGGCTGCACGACAGACCGTTAGATTTAACGGATAAGCAAGAGGATAAGCTTTAGAACAAAGGTCTCAAACTTCAGGACTCTTCAATAAGTAACGGCCCAGGGATCATGCATTATATGGAAGTAACGCCCCCAGGGAGGACCGTTATTAACAATGAGGATAATAAAAAAAAGTGAAAAGCTTGCTAAGCTCATCGAATAAAAGGCCATAATAAACCACACTCCAACCAAGGAGAAGACCCAAGAAACAGGCTTCAAACTGATCAAGGAGACTCAATGAAGAGTGAACAACTCGGAGCATCATATGGATAAATAAGGAGATGACCCAACTTATTGGTCATAAAACGGGTGTCAACAGATGCCCCTCCTTAACGTCCTCTTTGCAGGGGAGCGAGTGGAGGTGAAGCGGAAATGAAATGGAACATGGAGATGAAGCGGAAATGAAGCGGAGTGAAGCGAAAAAGTGGGCGTTAAGGTAAACGACACTCGTTCTTTACCAACAAGCGATAGGAACTTTCGGGAAAACTTCGAACTGATCACAAGGAAAAAGCCAACCAAAGGATGCATGTCTGGAGGAACTAAGAACTAAGGAAAGGAAACACGGCTAGCCGCCGGAGGCAACAGAAAGGAAAGAGAACTGACTAAACTCCAGACATGAATCTTCAGCCAACCAAATCGAGCGACAAGATTAAAGGAAACCTTCTAATTCAGAGTGGAATAATTCTCCTCATTCGAGATCAAGAATACAGCTATTCACCAACATCGAGATACCTTGAACAAATGAAGCACATGAATGCTCAAAAGATGCGTATGATGCATGCTGGGCTAAAGAAAAAGAAATCTTTAAAACGAATGCAAAGAAAGATTAAAATAACAAGATACTCGAGAATAATATTGCTAGACCGGAGAAACCAGGGTCAGGACACCATCTCCAACCACGGCGTGCAAGACAGAACCATCGTCCCCAAATTTTTCCAACCTAACAGCCTATCCAACGATTAAACATGTGAACTTAGATCATCATCATTTTTATTTAAGGGGAACATCAGAACCTAGAACACACGAATGACCAGCCGGTTCTCGAGATAATATATCATAGATAACATACAGTAATGCATTAAGGGATAAGGGAACAAGATACAATACCTGACTTACCTGCCTGATGAACGACAAAGCGTGACCCTTCATTCATGAGAAAGAGGTTAGCAAATAACAATATGAGCATGAAACAAGGCATAACCATTTGTACGTGTGATAATCATCAACAATGAATATTTATGGCAGAAAATGCAATCATTTAATCATCAAATAGACTATTTCATTCATCAAGAAACTTGCAAGTTTGTAACGGTCTACTTAGAGGGCATCACATAAATTAACGGACCAGCCCTGGGCCGTCATAAACTAAGCGGTTCACATTCTCCAATGAAACAGTTCAAATTCATGTAACGGTCAGAATAGTACGCGTCAGAGAATGTAACGGTCAGACGACAGACCGTCACATTTCCTGAGCGTTCAAAAAAAAACAAACCGAACGGCCCACGGCCTCATTCATTCGTCACATTCAATCCATCAAACGCCCAGAAGAAACCCCAATCGAGACCTCCGGCGACCACCGTCTTCCGCCCAAGATGGCCGGCGACGAGGCCCCACAGCCAATGAAGAAGAGGGAGAGAGGGAAGAAGAAGGCGATCCGGCGGTTCCACCGCCGTATAGAACGCGAAGTGGCCCGACAGCCGGAGGAAGAAGAATCGAGGAGGAGACCTCCAAGGGTAGAAGAAGAGGTACAAACGGCCGAGGAAGACCAAGGAGAAGCTGATGGGGACATCACCTCACATGCCCACGTTCACAGCTCGTCTCCTCGCCCCGGTTGCATCCGGCATGGTCTAGTCATTTAATTTTGAGTCCTATGTAATTTTTATTTGAGTCATTTGATGTATTTTCCCTTTTATTTGAGTCATGTTCCTAGGTCTTGTGTTTATTTCCCTAAGTTTGAGTGTCATTAGGTTGTCTAGTTAGCTATTGGGCCCAATTCATTGGGCTTGGCCCAAGGGCTCTCGCCTACCCCCTCGGTTATTTGTCATTGAGTCAATTGTCAGGGACTTTTGTAGAAATGTGGGTTTCCTATATATAGGACCCCATTCCCCCCCATTTCAACTTAATGAATCAATGAATGAAAAAACTTACCATTTTGAGAGTTTACACTTCTTATCTAGTGGAGAGATTCCATTTTTTGGGTGAGAAACCCTAGGGGAGAGATTCCCCACCCTTCCCTCTCTTAATCTCTCTTTTTCACTCCACTTTCTCTCTCCTCAACACCCAAATTCGAATTTTCTTCTCTCTCCTCCCTTCCCAACCACCTCCACTCCCCACCTACCCCATTTAAGCCTCTTCCCATTCCCCACAACCCTCATCAATACTCCACCCCTTCCCAAGACCCCCTCCACCAATCCTCTCCTCACCATCCAACCCCCAACTACCCCTCCCAGTTTTCCAAGCACCCTTCCCACTACCCCAAGCACCCCTTCCCTTCCCCAACACAACCCCCCCATTCCCAAGATAAAAAATTAACCCCACCCTTAAACCTATTTTCGAATATCCTTTCCCTCTCTCCATTCCAACCAAATTCGTAGCCCCCACTACCACCATCTATTGGACCCTCTTCCAGACCTTATTCTGCACCTCCCACACCTTATAACACCCCCTCCAAGACTCCCTTACAACCAGGGGTCACTCCCACTCTCATCTACCCCCTTCCCCTTCTTCTTTCTTGGTCATTGGAAGCTACTTCGAAGTTGCAGTTTGCTGTCCAGAGGTTGCAGATGAACCAGCAACTTGCAGCGGCCACCACGACTTCCTCCGAATGAGTTTGAAGACCCAAGAGCCATCGTCGGAAGTATCTACCAGTCTCCTTTGCAACAGAAGTGGTTTCATCTTCTTCCGATCTCCGAGCCGTCCAGGAGGTCCATTCTCCCACAACTGCGCAGTTCTACCTCGGCTGAGGACCTGAGCCAGATTAGAAGCTCTGCCACGACGAACCCGAAAGGAGTCAGTCTACGAGTTCTTCTTAAAAGTTCTTCATCGCCCATTCTACTTCCAGAATCAAGAAACAGAACTTCATTCGGCGTTCGTGATCCAGAGTTCTCATTTGTCTCCCTCAGCTACGCAGATCTGCTACTCATAGTCTGCACCAAGCAGTTGCCATTGTTCTGCATCCCCTAGTCTTCTCCGACATCGGTTGGCTTCCCTGTCAGTTTTTCTGCGAAGATGACTCGTCCACGATTCCAACGACTCTGACGGCGCTTGATTCTGAGGTCGGGAGCTGCCGGGGCGTTCTCTGCAATCTGCTATTAGAAGTCTGCAACTGCAGGTCCGAGAATCTGAAGCTCTGTTCAAACCTCCATCCCGGTCAGCAGCGGCTCCAGAAAAAATTGAAGAAATTCTGAAGCATTCCCTTCCCAGCTACGAAGATTTCCTCACTAGTCTCATCATCAGTGAAATTCCTGAGCGAGTTCTACATCAGCAACTCCGTCTACCTGTCCCTGTTCGGAGAGAGCAGGCAGAACCGGTGACTTCATCGTTCAATGCTTTTAACCATAGTTTCCCCTCCCCGCTTGGCCGGATGAAGGCCCCTCCCTGTGTGGAGGTAATTTTGGTTGTAATATCCCTTAACCCCCACCCCAAGATCCCCCTCCTGTGAGAGGTGTAGTGTTGTAACTTGTTTGGGCAGGTCAAGCTACCCCGGCGCGGCGTGTGGGGAACCCACGCTTCCCTGCTTGCCCTCGTCTCCGAGCGGGACCGGTTTCTTCAAACCGGTCGAGTGAGTGCTCCAAAACTTTGCTCTAATTCATGCTTGTTCTTTTAATATTAGTTCATAAACTCCGCTGGCCGTGACGAGAGCCCGATCCTTAAGCTCATTGCTATAAGTGATCATCGTGGGAAGAGAGTGGAACCCGTGCCCTTTGGCACTTCGTCGGACCCTTGATTTGGGCAGCCATACCCTTGGGGAATCAAACCTTGGCCTTGCTGGCCCTCTACCAGCAAGGGCCCAGCCCACACAACCTCCCCTTGGCATTGCCAAGTTACCCCCGGGTTTTAGTGAGCATCGGGTGAGCGGTTGCCATTATCGGTCCGTTTTGAATGCTTAATTGTGCTTGCTTGTTGAGTCCTAGGTTGTGTCACATCAATTGGTATCAGAGCAAGTCATTGACTTGTCTCTATCAAGTCAAGTCCTAGGGCATGCTTGCATTGGAGTCATCGTCAATCCGACCCTTGCATTGATTCCCCCGATCATCATGGCCACCTACTTAGCCTACTCATCACCCATGGACTTCATCCTAGATAGGGATATTACCTTTGACGGATCGCATTCTAGTGACTATCTTAGGTGGGAGGCTACCATAGAAAAGTACTTTGAAAAGACTTGGGTATATGGATGCGCGAGAGTCCGAAAGGCCAAGGGACGACTTCGGGGTCAAGCCAAGAGTAAGTGGAAACACATAGAGGGCTTAAGGAAGGTTAGAAGATAAGAACCTATTCACTCATGGGAAGAGATGAAGGTAGAACTTAGAAAGATCTACATCCCCAAATATTTCCACCCCTCCTACTCAAGCACCCCTAACCCGAGGAGCACTACCACTCCTCCACCCCCACCCGACCAACTTGAGACCGACCATTGGTCTCCACCCCCACCACCCCCAACAATTCATCTCTCAACCATCATAACAACACTTCGCGACCAAGTCCTCTCCCTTAAGACCCAAATAAACCAAACAACCACCTCTCCACTAAATCCCATGAGGATCCCCACACTCCAACCAAAACCTCCTTCCGCAAACCTATCTATCCAAACTCAATTGGCCCCCACTACCACCCCTCCACAACCAGCCGATCCCAAGGGGAAGAGACCCCTAACCGACCCGGTTTCCCCAAAAAGGACCACCACTCACCCTATTCTCACCATTCAAACCCAAGTAGACCCCGTGTCCATCCCTCCACCTAGAACCATGACGGCCACCACCACCCAACCCAAATCCTGTCACCCAACCCACCTTCCACTTCCAAACCCCATCCTACCCCAACCTAGAGCTCCACTACTTCCACTCCCAAACCACATCCTACCAATCCCAATCTAAGTTTCCCTTTACCCTCTACCCTGGGAACACCACACACAAACCCTCATCACCCCAAAAGACTCTCTCACCTCTTTGGTAACAGAACTCATACCCAATCCAATAGTTGTGAGCACTCCAAACCCACCACCCACTTTGGAGGAAACCCAAGTCCAAGCTGAAGAAGGAACCTCACACGATGGTCTTTACCTTACACCACCCTCTTTAGTTGGGGCGGAGCTCATCTTAGGAGAACCCATTGTTAGTTGGCTAAAAGAGAGCCCAATTCGAGAGACCCCGGCCCATGTTTTCCCTCCCATAGAACGAGACCTTCCCATAGTGCCCTTCTTCTCCTATCACACTACAATCCAAGCATCCTATCAAGTGGAGACCTTAGAGGACCTCCTCAAGGGCATAGCATGGCAAGTAGAGATGACTAGCATGTTGACCCCTATGGTCGAACAACCTAGGAGCCTTAGCCTCCTACACCTATGCATAGGGTCTATCACCTCGGTTTGCACCATTGGTTGCTACACTAGCGACCTCCTTCTATTCCTCCCTACACCCGATGAGCCCAACCTTCTCCTCGATTTAGAGCTTCTTATCTCGGGTAGAAAGCCAAGCCCTCCACTCATGGCCGACTCACTTGTCAAGAACATTGGCCCAACTATAATGGAGAAGGATGACTTAGCACCTTTTAAGGATCTTAGGACATGGAGTTCCTCCCCCTAGGTGACCCATTTTATGATCCATATGATCCATTCCAATGGGAGTCAAGGGACTCATATGACCCAACCATCTTACCAACCACCCACCCTTTCCTACCCTCACCCACCATATTGGGCCAAACCCACCTCATCTATGACCTTGGTTACACCTTGGGAGCCATGACCTTGGGCCACATTTCCCTAGGTAATGAGGTTGTGCTCCATCCCATGATGACCACATTCTTAGATCCGTTCGATCCTTTCCAATGGGAGTTCAAAGGTTGTCCCACACCTATACATATGGAAGTCACCCTTAGGAAAAACATGCATGTGTCTAGGCCTACCACACCACTTGGCATGAACACTATGTTGGGTCCATTCATTCATGCCACCCACATGTCAAGTAGAAAGCATGAGTGACCCATATTCGGATGTATTGGTCCACCTTCATTTATCATGGGTCTTAAGCATGTCAAAAGCATCTACGGATGTCCAGGTACCCCTACATTCATCACCACTTTGCATGATAGGTTCACCTACGGGTGCCCCGGCCCACCTAGGCCCACCAAAGTCTACATGACAACATTGCATGATAAGTCTACATATGGTTGCCCCGGCCCTCCAAAATCCATCAAAGTCTTCTTGGCATCAAAGCATGATTGGTCTACTTTTGGTTGCCCAGGTCCACCCATCACCCCTAGAATGTCAACATTCACAAAATTGCATGAAAGCCTTTGCAAGCACATAAGCAAAAAGAATGAGGCTTATAAGAGGCGGGCCGACTCTCATCGGCGTCACCAAGAATTCCATGAGGGTGACTTTGTGATGGTAAGGACGGAGAGGCTCTCCCCGGGAGCCAACTCTAAACTGAGGCCACGTGGGGCTGGTCCCTTCCAGGTCTTGAGGCGCATTGGTGCAAATGCCTACGAGTTAGATCTCCCTGAGGAGTATGGAATAAGTCTCACATTCAATGTCGCCGACCTAGTGCCATATAAGGGACCCACGGTGGTACTTAGTGAGGATATTGAGCCTATTCCCTCCGTTGAGAGAGCACCCACCCGTAAGGAGAGTCCACCAGCCAAGAGAGCCCAGCGTGAGCGCATTGAATGAATATTGGATGAACAGGTCACTACCACCAGGAGCAAGGTATACGAGCGCTATCTCAGTAGGTGGATGGATCGGTCTCGTTCGGAAGACTTGAGGGCAGTACTACTTTTACACCCTCCAAGGAGGGAAGGACACTTACTCGACGGAGTCGAGTTCTACGCACCCCGGGAGTATGATGGGGACATCACCTCCCATGCCCACGTTCACAGCTCGTCTCCTCGCCCCGGTTGCATCCGGTATGGTCTAGTCATTTAATTTTGAGTCCTATGTAATTTTTATTTGAGTCATTTGATGTATTTTCCCTTTTATTTGAGTCATGTTCCTAGGTCTTGTGTTCATTTCCCTAAGTTTGAGTGTCATTAGGTTGTCTAGTTAGCTATTGGGCCCAATTCATTGGGCTTGGCCCAAGGGCTCTCCCCTACCCCCTCGGTTATTTGTCATTGAGTCAATTGTCAGGGACTTTTGTAGAAATGTAGGTTTCCTATATATAGGACCCCATTCCCCCCCATTTCAACTTAATGAATCAATGAATGAAAAAACTTGCCATTTTGAGAGTTTACACTTCTTATCTAGTGGAGAGATTCTATTTTTTGGGTGAGAAACCCTAGGGGAGAGATTCCCCACCCTTCCCTCTCTTAATCTCTCTTTTTCACTCCACTTTCTCTCTCCTCAACACCCAAATTCGAATTTTCTTCTCTCTCCTCCCTTCCCAACCACCTCCACTCCCCACCTACCCCATTTAAGCCTCTTCCCATTCCCCACAACCCTCATCAATACTCCACCCCTTCCCAAGACCCCCTCCACCAATCCTCTCCTCACCATCCAACCCCCAACTACCCCTCCCACTTTCCCAAGCACCCTTCCCACTACCCCAAGCACCCCTTCCCTTCCCCAATACAACCCCCCCCATTCCCAAGACAAAAAATTAACCCCACCCTTAAACCTATTTTCGAATATCCTTTCCCTCTCTCCATTCCAACCAAATTCGCAGCCCCCACTACCACCATCTATTGGACCCTCTTCCAGACCTTATTCTGCACCTCCCACACCTTAGAACACCCCCTCCAAGACCCCCTTACAACCAGGGGTCACTCCCAATCTCATCTACCCCCTTCCCCTTCTTCTTTCTTAGTCATTGGAAGCTATTTCAAAGTTACAGTTTGCTGTCCAGAGGTTGCAGATGAACCAGTAACTTGCAGCGGCCACCACGACTTCCTCCGGATGAGTTTGAAGGCCCAAGAGCCATCGTCGGAAGCATCTACCAGTCTCCTTCGCAACAGAAGTGGTTTCATCTTCTTCCGATCTCCGAGCCGTCCAGGAGGTCCATTCTCCCACAACTGCGCAGTTCTACCTCGGCTGAGGACCTGAGCCAGATTAGAAGCTCTGCCACGACGAACCCCGAAGGAATCAGTCCACGAATTCTTCTTCAAAGTTCTTCATCGCCCAGTCTACTTCCAGAATCAAGAAACATAACTTCATTCGGCGTTCGTGATTCAGAGTTCTCATTTTTCTCCCTCAGCTACGCAGATCTGCTACTCATAGTCTGCACCGACTAGTCACCATTATTCTGCATCCCCTAGTCTTCTCCGACATCGGTTGGCTTCCCTGTCAGTTTTTCTGCGAAGTTGACTCGTCCACGATTCCAACGACTCTGACGGCGCTTGATTCCGAGGTCGGGAGCTGTCGGGGCGTTCTCTGCAATCTGCTGTTAGAAGTCTGCAACTGCAGGTCCGAGAATCTGAAGCTCTGTTCAAACCTCCATCCCGGTCAGCAGCGGCTCCAGAAGAAATTGAAGAAATTCTGAATCATTCCCTTCCCAGCTACGAAGATTTCCTCACCAGTCTCATCATCAGAAAAATTCCTGACCTAGTTCTACATCAGCAACACCATCTACCTATCCCTGTTCGGAGAGAGCAGGCAGAACCGGTGACTTCATCGTTCAATGCTTTTAACCATAGTTTCCCCTCCCCGCCTGGCCGGATGAAGGCCCCTCCCTGTGTGGAGGTAATTTTGGTTTAAAATCCCTTAACCCCCACCCCAAGATCCCCCTCCTGTGAGAGGTGTAGTGTTGTAACTTGTTTGGGCAGGTCAAGCTACCCCGGCGCGGCGTGTGGGGAACCCACGCTTCCCCGCTCGCCCTCGTCTCCGAGCGGGACCGGTTTCTTCAAACCGGTCGAGTGAGTGCTCCAAAACTTTGCTCTAATTCATGCTTGTTCTTTCAATATTAGTTCATAAACTCCGCTGGCCGTGACGAGAGCCCGATCCTTAAGCTCATTGCTATAAGTGATCATCGTGGGAAGAGAGTGGAACCCGTGCCCTTTGGCACTTCGTCGGACCCTTGATTTGGGCAGCCATACCCTTGGGGAATCAAACCTTGGCCTTGCTGGCCCTCTACCAGCAATGGCCCAGCCCACACAACCTCCCCTTGGCATTGCCAAGTTACCCCCAGGTTTTAGTGAGCATCGGGTGAGCGGTTGCCATTATCGGTCCGTTTTGAATGCTTAATTGTGCTTGCTTGTTGAGTCCTAGGTTGTGTCACATCAGAAGCTCCCCTGGACGAGGGAGAACCCAAGGAGCAGGAGAAAAAGAGGAAGAGGGGCCAAGACCATGAGGTAGGCCTCCGCCCTAAAATTTTTTTTTTGTGTGCGTTTTAGTATGAATGCATGTGGGGATGGGGGTAGAAAATGGGTCCATGAACCCTTTAGGACCATGTGTAGGCCTTTTGGCCAAAGAGGGAGAGCCACGGGATGCAAAGGGAAAAACACCCTCTAGCAGGGAATGTGACGGTCCTTCCAGTGACCGTCACATATCTAACGCGTCACCCTAGATGCGTTAGAAACACGTGACGCCCCTTACTAGGGCCGTTACATGCGCTAGAGGCCAGAACTATTTTTTTAGGTTTTTAATTGTTCTGTTTTCATTTTATAAATGCTATGCAATAATTTTACGATGCATTTGACTGACTCATGCCCTAAATGAATGCAGGGAAAAAGACGGATGAGGATCTCCTGGCTCCAGATCCGGGCGGTGTACCAGGCACTGCCCGATTACCAAAGAGAGAGGCTGGCTGGGATGGGATTCGCCGAGGTGCTGAGCATTGAGGTGACCAGGATGGACACGCCTCTGCTATACGCCTTGCACGAGAGATGGGATCCGATTAGCAGGGCGTTCATCTTCCCGTGGGGTCACATGATCCCCACGCTAGAAGACATGGCGAGGATTGCCGGGCTGCAAGTCCACGGAGCCGTAGTGACAGGATGGACTTACAGGAACTACCGGGAGATGGCCCAGGAGCTGCTGGGGCTGGATTTGATTAGACCGGGACAGACGTCATCCCAGCTCTCGAGATCAGTTCTGCAGGAGAGCCTAGGACTGAGAGGAGCAGCCATTGCCGTGGGAGAGTTACCAGAGGAGCATATGGGTAGAGTGATAGATCAGGTGCGCCCACGAGTGGCGGTAGAGGCGGGACCGGAGGGAGATCGCACCCTGAGGCGCTTTCTGATGCTATTGTTCGGGAAGCTCCTGTTCGCGACTCGAGCAGATGTGATCAGCTGTAGGCTGCTGTCGATGCTCGAGGATCTGGGTAGAGTTGGAAAGTACGCCTGGGGAGCAGCAGTCTTGGCCTTCCTGTTCGAGTCTCTCAGCACAACGGACCGACAAATGATGCTGGGCGGCTTCTCACCTTTTCTACAGGTAAATGCAATTTAAATGCTTCTATTATGATTATGCAAATGTTTATGAAAATGATTATGCAGTTGACTGAGTTAACTAAATGCAGTTCTGGAGCTACATGTACCTCCCGGGCATCGGACGGGGCACACTACTCCACGACGGCCACATCCCGATCGCCAGACAATGGGTGGTCGCGAGGGACCCGGGGTCGATTATCAGATTGACCCGGGCGATCCAGGATGATTTGGATTCCTTCCCGCACACGGCGGTAAGCCCGATCTCAAAATGCTTTCTAAATGATTTTGAATATTTCTACATGCTTCTATATGATGAACTTATATGCTGATGAATGGACTAGCATGCTTCTAGGTGAGGTGGACCCCGTACAGAGGCGAGAGTTACGAGGGACAGCCATGGGTGGAGGCAGCCCTTTCGTACCGGGGACGAGACATATGGTTGCATTGCATCCATATCATCGAGCCTCTTCATTATCGGCTGATTCTGAGGACTCGAGGACTACATTAGCCTGAGGTGACCTTCCCACACCGCAGTGACTACCACCCGGGGAAGTCAGCTAAGGGAATCAGTGGCAACATAGACTGGTGCGCCCGGAAAGCAAAGTACGTCCATGACTGGAATAAGGGGGGCAGAGCAGTGAAAGAGCGGGATGAGAGCGATGAGGCGTATTTGAAGGCCTTCGCTCGACTGTACGGGGACCGGGTGTACCGAGGTACCCGACGACCGGTATGCAATTCTAAACTCAAAGCTCTGAATGCCTTTTATAAAAAAATTTTTATCCTATATGCACTGACTCACATGCTTCTAAAAATGTAGCTAGACCCTGAGGGAAGGATAGCCGAGCTCGAGGGGCTACTCCACGCCACTGTCCAGCAGCAGGACGAGTACCGAATTGCCCTAGAGCTCTCGGTAAGACTCTACAACTTTGGACCTTAAAATGATTATGCTTTGTGATGCAAAATGATGACTGAGTATGAATTCTAAATGCAGCGGGCCGAGAGAGCCCAAAGAGCGGGACCGGATGCCCCATCGTCATCCTCACAGCCTGCGGGAGGCGGAGCTGAGCGGGATGCCGACTTTGCTCGAGCGGTTGCTCGGGCCGAGGAGGCGGAGGCCACCCTCGCGGAGCGCGTAAGATGCTAAACTCTATACTCAAATGCTTATGCTTTTATGCAATTTAGATGCTTATGTGACTAACTAGGTGAAATGCAAACTACAGGCGAGAGAGCTAGCCATAGCAGTGGCCAAGGCAAGGCTGGCTCGAACGGAGGCAGAGCGTCTCCAGGCAGAGATAGAGAGGAGCCGGGCCGAGACTGAGCGAGCCCGAGCAGAGACAGAGCTTGTGCGGGTAGAGATGGCCCAATTGAGAGCGGAGACCCCGCGACGTTCGGATGATGCAGAGGTGGAGCGACTTAGGGCTGATGCTGTGCGCCTAAGAGGTGAGCGAGACCAACTCCGAGTGCAGACTTTCGCGATGAAGGGCGCGATTGGGGCCTTGAAGGATGCACTCCGTCTCCTAGGGAAGAATTCGGGGATGAGCAGTCGGAGCTAGAGCGCGGCCCCTAGCAGCGGGTTTCGAGGGTACTTCACTTGTTCTTCCGGCCATCGGAGGAACCAGGAGGCGGATCAGAGGCGACAGCAGGAGGGAGAGCACAGTGCCATGGGACCATCAGCCAGGCAGCCGGAGGGCATAGGGGATAGTGAGGGTGGCCAGGGAGACAAGCCGACCGAGTGATGCATTTTTTCTTTTGTTTTTACTTGTACATGACTTATATGAAATGAAAATGAGAATGAAAAGTTCTTTTTGGTTTTTGTTTGTGAATGTGTGAATGAATGGATGCATACATGAATGTAAACAGATGAGCCTGAATGAAGGCAAGAATGAATGTGAGAATGTGTGATTGGTAATGCAGGAAATGTATGTGGATGTGCTAAAGAACAGATGAGAATGAGTGTATGTTAAAGGATGTTTGCATGAAGATGAAATGTGGGTGGTGAGAGACTGTATGGATGGACAGGAAATGAGAAACATGTCAGACCGCCAGGTCTAAACAGAGGCAGGTAGAAATAGCTCAAGTCACAGTAGCAGACAATGTAACGGTCTACACCCAAACCGTCAGGATCAAGTAACGCATCATAAGGAGGCCGTTAGAGAGGACAGAGCCCAACTTTGCAGAACTGAGCAGTAGGAAAGAATAACGGCTCAGAGATGGTGCGTTATATACAAGTAATGGCCAAATGCTAGACCGTTAGAGATGGCAGAGCAATGTTTGAACTATGAACGTACTGACTGTACTCAGTGTGTATAGACCTTGCCCAAGCGATGTGTAGACTTCGAGTGCAGACGTCCAGATGATGTATAGACTTCATGAACACAGCAGCAAGGATGTATGGACTTGGACAAGGGATGTACAGACTTGGGGCTTGTGCTCACGTTGGGCAATGTATAGACTTGAATCAAGAATGTATAGACTTGAAGCGGTGTGGACGTATAGACTTGGGATGAAGACTGTACAGATTTGGAGAATGTATGGACTTCAACGAATGTATAGACTTGCACCTGGTGTATGGACTTCAAAGTAAAGGGATGTATAGACTTCAACGAATGTGATGGATAGACTTCAACAAATGGGATGTATAGACTTCAAAGAATGTGGGATGTATAGACTTGGGTGAAGATGTGGAATATATAGACTTGGCAACGATGGTGAAGAATGTATAGACTTGGAAAATGATGTGGAATGTATAGACTTGGGTGGAGATGTGGAATGTATAGACTTGGAAAATGATGTGGAATGTATAGACTTGGGTGAAGATGTATGAACTTGAAGCTGATGTATGGACTTGAAGCTGATGTACAGACTTCAACGAATGTACAGACTTCATCAATGGTGTATGGACTTCAAAAATGCATGGACTTGAACGAATGTACAGACTTCAACATGATAAATGAATGCAGACTGGGATAATGAAGGGGATGTATAGACTTAACCAAATATGCAGGAAATATGACGGTTCAGGCGCAGTGCGTCGGAGGCAGATAACGGCCATGAGCAAGACCGTTGAGAATGATTGACCAAGCAGAGGCCAAAACTGATCAGCAGAGAATGTAACGGCTCAGAGAGAACACGTCACAAGAATATAACGGTCTAATTCTAGACCGTTAAGCCTGACAGAATAGGTTTGATCAAATTAAACCTACAGAAAATGTGACGGCCCAGCTCTGGCGCGTCAGAGGAAAGTGACGGTCTAGCGACAGACCGTTAGATAATGAATTGTACTCCGAGACGGATTGAGCCGCAAGGGGCAAAACCCGAGATAGGAAGCCTCAAATCCGTTCTAGACTCCTCCCAGACTTAAGATAAAGCCTTCCAATCCGAATCTTATCTTTCTAAAGCCAAAATCAAGCCTTTAAAACTTGGAAACTTAGCCAAAATCGTATCTTTCTGAATTCTCTACTAGGAGGGCTGAAAAACCTCTCTTAAGGGCAGGAAACAAGATGAAGAGAAGTTTCAAGGTGATGGCTATGGAGGAGAAAGCCTACACCGGTCCTAAAGCTGCTAGAAAGGAGTATGGGGAGCTACAAAGGCTGACCTCAATTCCCAAGCACCTAAGCTCCAATGCTCAAAGAGTGGTAAGCTTCCATGACCTAACCAAGTTCAGAAATTTCTGCACTTGAATTTCTTCCTCCTGATCTTCTCCTTTTCTTCTCTCCTCAAGCCCTTTCCTGGTCCAAGATGCTATTCTAATCTGAAGTGGGTGGCTCCCATGGTAAAGGCACTTCCTTTAGAGGTCACTTCAATCCTCAAAGCATGGCACCTTCAACCTCTCTTGGTCTTAGGCAAAAACTTCCAGAAATTGACATTAGATTGGCCTAGAATTTCAGCCCTCATAGAATTGTGGCATCCACAAACACACACCTTCATCTTCCCTTCCTTCGAAGCAACAGTCCTATTAGAGGTTGTAGAAACCTACCTAGCCCTTCCTAAGACTAAGGTGGGTGATGAAGACCGGGTTTGCTACACGATTTAGCCTATTGACCCGTCCTTGATTTTGAGCGATTTTATCCATAATCCAAAGGACGTGAGGACCATGATCAGCCCACGGCACATTCACTTGATACCCTTAGCATAGTGGATAGTGTCTCATTGTAAAAAAAAGTGGGAGAGACACGAAGCAATAGCCAAGGCGGTGGCGGTTTGCTTATGCGGGGTTTTCCATTTCACTACAACCGACCACCTTTTAGATACCCAAAATCTCAGCATTATTAGTGGGTTGTGGCGGGGAATGTCCATCTCTCAAGCGATCCTCTCATACCTCTATGAAGGACTCAGCTCGGCTTGCTTATGAGGACCTTTGTTCGGCTCCATGATACTCCTTGAGTGTTGGATGGGAGTGAGAATCAAATTCCAATCAAAGGAAGACATTATCTTCTAGCCGGATCTTCGGGAGCCACCCTCTCTTCTTCATTGGAGGGGCATCTGGATTCTCTTCTCAGGTTGAATGCAAGACGACGGACAAGAAAACACGGGATGAATGGCGCCTCTTCTTCAACACCTTGCCAACGAAAAAATTCATCATGCGACCAAGGATCCTTCGGAGCACTCTTCTTAGAATACCGCGGCGTCAAGGCCTGGACCTCCAGCTAGTGGGAAACACCACCATGGCAATCTACAACCCATACCGGTGCCATCTCCAGATCGGACTTCCTCGAACTAAAGTTTCTGCACTATCATACTACCCTCCCCTTCTTCCTAGGAAGATGGGGACCGAGGAAGATGAAAGAGTAGTACAGAACGCGCTGACCATGTGGGAGATCAGCAAGGTGCGTCCGTGGCAAGAAGAAGTTGAAGAGAAAGACGAAGCACGTCGTGACTACGTGAAAGAGCTGAGGAAGATCCGCCCTCTTGCGGACAAGAAACTGAATGTAATTTGATTTCTTTGTTCATGAAGGATGTTGCTTGCAATTTGACAATCAGATTTGGAATTTTATCAATCTTATGTTTCATTAAGTTCACTTGAATAAGATGGGATTGCCTTAGTTGAATGGATGTGCATTTCGTGGATTGATTGGCTAGCATGACCAGCAGAACAGAGCTTATGGAGAAAGTAACGGATCCGAGCAGGGCCGTTAGAAAGATATAACGGTGAGGAGACAGACCGTCAGGAAGGATGCGCTGAGAACTAAGTTCTCTGGAGGATGTAACGGTCAAACGACAGACCGTTAAAAGGTGATAACGGTGGTGACCCAGACCGTTAGAGAGAGAGCTGCTGAGGGAATCAAAGTCAACGTTCTAGAGGAGAGAAACGGTCAAGAGCAGACCGTTAGATGAGTGTGGCGGTCTGGACCTTGCGCGTCACAATCCTGGACCTGCAAAAATTGTGAGATTTCAACTTTTGATCTTGATCCTGCGTTCTGCCCACACTTAAACATAGAACAAGTTAGATCCGTTCTTAGGCTCAACCCCTTGCCTCGAAGCAAGTTAGAGAATGACCGTTTCTTGATATTTGGTCAAGGGGTGGAGCCTTATCAAAATAGGCGGAAAACATAATGGAAATAATGCGATGCATGCAATGCATATGATGATATTTTTAGGAGTTTTGGAGACAATATCTGAATTTTTGTGAGTTTTGGAAATATTTGATGTTTTTATATTTTTGAGATATATGTTTTTTTTGGGTTTTAAAATATATGTTGTTTTTTTGGATTTTGAAATATATGTTGTTTTTTTTGGATTTTGACATATATGTTGTTTTTGGATTTTGAAATATATGTTATTTTTGGATTTTGAAAACCAGTGCTTTCCCTAGCAACGCGGGCCCTCCGTATTGTACTGAGAATCCCGAGGTTGGCGTGCAATAAGGTGACAATCCCTAGCCAGGGCCCATATTTTCATGACGGTGTTTCTACCAGGGCCATACCCAGGGTACTAATTTCAATCCTGAAAAAAAGGAAAATAGAACACGGGGGTAAGCTTAGGCCAGTCTTAGAAGCTTTCAGGACTTGATTTCCTTTCCAGACAACCCATTAGAGATTTGGTCTGTTGCGTCGGGGCTTTGCGTCCGTCATCGAACCTTTGTCCACTCTAGGCGTGCATGCGACCGGGCTCATTCGTCCCGCGGGGAACTGTACTGCCACTCTTGTCATGCCTAGATTCTTCTTGTCTTTCTGGAGCTTTTGGAATTTATACTTGATAGACCTTTTGAGATGATGCTTTTGATTTTGTCATAAAGACTACTCCTTTGCTTTCTTTTCTTGTTTCTTGTGGCGTCAGGTCATAACGGACTGCCCCTATTTGAGACCTCCTCTCGTCAAGGTGCCTGGATTGGTTGCCGCCTCCTTATTTACTTCTTGCCCCTGGATTCAGCCGAAGGAAGAAACGGACAGGGATGTAGACTTTCCCCCAAAGCATGGCCAAGGAAAAACGGTGTCTTTTAAAGTGGAAAACCTGACCAGGGACGTCGTGTGGTGTGTGATTGCCGCACTCGGGACCCTTTTGAATGAAGGGAGGAACATCTCGCTGCTAGGGTGGCACTGATTAGACTCTAAGGAAAGAAACGCTTAAGATACAACCCATTCCACGGGTGAGAGAGCTCCTCACCTTCCGCGTTCACTAGACGGTAAGCATTCCCTGAATAAGCTTCTTTTACAACGAACGGCCCTTCCCAGTTAGGTTGCAATTTAGACCTAGGACCTGCAGACCGAATGAATTTGCGTTTCAAAACCATATCACCTTTTTGAAATTTGCGTTCGATTACCTTCTTTTGAAAATAACGCGAAACCCTCTTTTGATAAACAGAAACGTGATCGGCCGCGTTCATCCTCTTCTCATCTAAGAGTTCCAACTGGACCAGCAACGCCTCTCGACGTTCATCGAGATTAAGTTCCTTATCGAGCTGCACTCTAAGGGAAGGATCAGGATCTCATATGGAAGCACTGCCTCCATCCCATAGGTAAGGGCATAGGGAGTTTGTGCCATAGGAGTACGGACGGAGGTGCGGTAAGCCCACAGAGCTTCCACTAATCGTTCTGGCCAGTCGGAAAACTTATGAGATTCGCATGTTTTCTTGATGATTTTAAGAAGGGTTTTATTAGTGGCCTCGGCTTGACCGTTGCCTTGTGGATAATATGGAGATGAATGATGCAATGTAATATTGAACTTCTTACATAGGTCCTTGAGCTCTTGGGAGACGAACTGGAGTCCGTTGTCGGTGATGATGCTGCTCCGAACCGCGAGATGATATTCTTCATGATAAAGCGGCACACCGTTGAAGCTTTGATCTCTGCGTACACCTCGGCTTCGGCCCATTTGGTGAAATACTCAGTGGCGGTAAGGATAAAGGATTTCTGCTTGATCTGAGAATTAGGATCACCGAGCGGGCCGACAACGTCGAAAGCCCACATAGAGAATGGCCAAGGAGCGGAGAGAGGATGAGAGATGAAGCTGGAGCATGAATTTTATCAGCGTGGAGTTGGCATTTAAGACACCTCCAGACATAGAGGGAGCAATCTTCCTCTAGAGTGGGCCAGTAGTAGCCCTGCCTAAGGATTCTTTTTGCTAGAGCCTGGCCATTGACATGACCTCCACACTCGCTAGAATGAGCTGCTTCAGCCACCTTCCAAGCTTCAACATCATCTAAGCATCTCATGAGCATTCCATTGGTAGTGCGCCTGTACAGTTCTCCTGCAACAATGGTGTACCTTGCGGCGGCTCTTCTTATTGACTTGCGTTGCTCGGCATTTGCCCCTTCTGGGAATGACCCTTCTTTGCAAAATAACTCGATTTCATGATACCAAGGCAACTCTTCTTCGTCCAGAATCTCTTCTAGCTCCATTAAAGATACTTCCTTTAGATCTTCCTTCTCAGCCCTCGCCTCTACAGCTTTCCTAAGGTTGATGAACCACGGGTCCTGAAGAGAGGGTACGTCCAATCTCTGAACGACGACAGTCTCAGTGTTCCGACTGAGAGGGAAAGATAGAGAAGAAGCAAGAGATGCTAGAGCGTCAGCTAGGATGTTCTGAGAACGGGGAGTATGGATGTAGATTAGCTTACGGAATTGCCTAGCAAGAAGCGTGACCAAATCTTGATATGGCTTGAGTTTGGGGTCACGAGTACGGTAAGTGGATAGAACTTGCCGTAAGACGAGCTGAGAGTCTCCGATGATGTTCAAATAACGCGCACCTAGGAGATAGGCGTGCTTCAGTCCAGCCAGGAGAGCTTCGTACTCAGCGATGTTGTTGGTAGCAGGAAATCGAAGTTGATAAGCAAAGGGAATAGTTACTCCTTCGGGAGTAAGCAGAACAGCGCCGATCCCTCGGCCTTGAGAATTAAGTGCACCATCGAAGTGCAGAGACCAGAAGGGATGGTGAGAGAGAACTAAGAGATGCTCATCAGGGAAATCATCCTGAATAGAATCAGTGTGAGGAATAGGAAGATGGGCAAGATGCTCAGCGATGGCGTATCCTTTGACCGCCTTCTGAACGACGAATGTGATCTCGAATTGAGAGAGGAAGCTCTGCCAGCGAGCTAACCTACTAGAAAGGACGGGCTTTTCTAAGAGATAGCGAATCGGGTCCATTCTAGAGATCAACCTAACTGGGTGGGCAAGGAAATAGTGTTTAAGCTTCTGAGCTACCCACACTAAGGCGGCACAAGTCTTCTCCATAGCGGTGTATCTGGACTCAGCTGGGTTAAACAACCGAGAGAGGTAATAAGCAGCCCGCTCTTTCCCTTCATCGTCTACTTGTGCTAATACCGCCCCTAGGGAGTCTTCAATAACCGAGATGTATAGGATTAGGGGTTTCCCAGGGACAGGAGGTTGCAAAACCGGGGGATTGGATAGATATTCCTTTAAGTCCTCGTAGGCCTTTTGACAATCTTCATTCCATTCAAACTTAACCCCCGCCTTAAGCAATTCATAAAATGGACGGCACCTTTGAGAATGTTGGGATATGAATCTTCTAATGAATTGCAATCGACCGATCAATCCTCGAAGTTTCGTAATGTTCTTAGGCGGAGGCATGTCCATGATGGCCTGTGCTTTGTTAGGATCAATCTGGATCCCCTGTTTGCTCACTATGAAACCTAACAGCTTCCCAGAGGAGACTCCGAATACACACTTCTTCGGATTCATCTTAAGCTTGTACTCCTGGCTCTTTGCAGCACCTTAGCCAGAATAGAGGGGTGTTCTTCTTTGGTTCTTGACTTCACCAAAATGTCATCCACGTAAGCTTCCATATAGATATGCATCATGTCGTGGAAGATGGCCATCATCGCCCTTTGATAGGTGGCACCTGCATTCTTCAGACCGAACGGCATAACCACATAACAATATGTGCCCCAGGGCGTGGTGAAGGAGGTTTTCTCTTGATCTTCTGGAGTGAGACGGATTTGATTGTATCCTGAGTAACCATCCATAAATGACAACGATTCGTACCCGGCGGTACTATCGACCAAGACATCAATGTGAGGCAGCGGGAAATCATCCTTGGGACATGCTTTATTGAGATCCCTGAAATCGATGCAAATACGCACCTTTCCATCCTTCTTGATGACAGGGACTATGTTTGCCACCCACTGAGGATATAGAACAACTCTAATGAATCTGGCCTTATATAACTTGTCAACTTCTTCTTTAATCCTTAAGGCCATGTGGGGGTGAAATCTCCTTGACCGTTGTTTCACAGGTGTTGCCCCTGGTTTAAGCACGAGTCGATGTTCCACTAAAGAGGGGTCAAGACCTGGCATGTCCTCATAAGACCAGGCGAAGGAATCGCTATACTCCCTTAGAACCTTGATCAGATCTTCTTCTACTTGTGGAGGGAGATTAGCAGCAATAATGATGGGCCTGGGGTCTTCTTCAGTTCCCAGATTGATTTCTTTCGTAGGTTCATCCATTGCTGATGACGGCTTGTCGAATTTCTTAAGTCCTTGTGCGTACAGATCAACAGTGTCATCTACGTCGCTGTCCTCATTGACCGGATCTTTCTCATCCAGGATTTCATAGACGCCGAGTCTGTCATCGCTCCACACCCCTTCTATTTCCTCTTCATCTTCAATCACGATTGCCGTAGCAACAAATTCTGGACATTTCAAAAGGGCATGACAACGCTGAGCTAGGTCTTGCAAGAACCTATCAGGAACAGATTTGGGAGGACGCGCAAGCGGGCGCGGCTCAGAGGAGGAAGGGTTGGACGACCTAGAACAAGACCCTACTTCTTTAGACCTAACTAATTCTACTTCCCTAGACTCGATAGACCCTAATCCTAACCTAGGAGAAAGGAGACCTAGTGGAAGGGAAGGAGCAGGGGACTCGTGCCCCTGGGATGAGGATGGAGACAGGGTAGCATAATCTTCCACTGAAATCTCCGTTTTGAATTTGACGTTTTTTTTGGAGATCAGCAGAGACTACACAGCAAGATGGAGGAGGCGGGAGCTGCATAGGGAATAGCTCGGGGAAGATGCAGTCAAAGAAGGGATCGGAAGATGAGAACCACATCTCGTGGAGTTGGGCGTTGGGAGGAGGAGGAGTGAATAGAGTGGATAGATCAATGGGCGGGCAATGCCCGCAAGCACAAGGAACAAATAGAATTTCGGGCGGATCAACGAAGGATGGATTTACCATGATAGGAGGAAGACGGGGTAAGAAATCCCATTGCTGGAGGAGAGATTGAAAGCAGGAGAGAGACCAAGAAAAGACAATCGGCGAGCTCCCCTCCTCCCGTGGATCATCGACTGGCCGCTTCTTCGGCCTCCATTGCACGAGCCGAACCTCTTGCTTCTTCTTGTAGTCTTCTTCATGAAATAGCGCCTGAAGGGCTTGACCATAATCAAGCATATCATCTTCTGGCCTCTTCAGTGCTGGCGGCGGACTGGCAATCGGACATACTGTATTTCTCCCTGACGGAGCTGGCTGCAGAGCTAATGTGCTGGGCTGGAGAGGCCCTCGAATAAAGTGTTGACGGTAGTCCCAAGTGAGTGGCCCAAAATCACCCATCATAGATAATGTGGTTTCTTGTAGCCGAGACCTCTCCTGCCCATCTTTCTTCCCTTGGGTATGGGCTTAGTCATTCCTTGTAATTGTGCACCGAGGCCTCTCCCCGGTTGGTAGCCCAGTTTCAGTATAATGTTCCAGCCTTTTGAGTCTCGGATCTGGGGCTTCATCTTGATGTTAACTGGAGTAGTGATGGGCCTAGGAGATGTATAAGCCCAAGGGAAGTTCAAATCCACCACTGATATGACGGGTCGGCTGCTTGGCCAAAGTGTAGGAAGAATCTGTTCTGAAATGGCCTTAACCGATTGAATCGTGGACAAGCTCTTAACTTTGACGACCCTCCCTTGGAAAGGGAATTTGACGCACTGATGTGCGGTGGAGGGTACGGCACCGAGTGTATCAATCCATGGACAACCCAAGATCACCTTAAACATGGGGTCAATGTCCAGCACATAGAACTCTACGGGCATAGTAAGGGGCCCGAGCTCTGCTTGAATAGTGACTACCCCGTGACATGCTCCCTTGAGTTGTCATATGCTGCTATAGTGGTGGGGGTAGGTCGTAGTAGTCCTTCAGATATATTGCAAGCTCGGAGAGTGCTGAGTGGGCATACATTAATTGAAGCCCCTGTGTCAACCAGTGCTGCCTCGACGCTGACTTTGTTCAGAATGATTGTAATGCAGAGCGGCATTTGCCGAGCTTCTGGAGGTGCTAGCTCGATTTCTGAGAATGTAATTGTCGGCCCTTTAGAAATAGTTGCCAGTGCTGTTGGTAAGCTGTCAACTGCCATGTCCTCACTAACCATCACCTTTTGTAGGAAATCCCTGAGAGCGTCCTGGTGCAGGGTGGACCTTTTGATAAGTTCCAGAACTGATATCTTGGCGGGCACTCGGTCCAGATGATGTAGCAAGTCATACTGAGTTCCTGGCAGAGGTTCGGCTTCTTCTTGCTCGGCTGTTGGCTGAGAGGACTGGGGATTGGAGGTAGTAGGGTAGTTCCGATGGAACAACTTCCCGCTTCTTAGGGCGCAATTTGCCGCGGCGTCGGGAGATGATATTATTGGCCCGGTAGGGTGGATGAGTGGAATAGACTGCGTAGGAGAGGTGATTTGGTGAGGGGTGATGTTGGGGTTAACAAGAGATGGTGGCCGGATGAGTGGCGTGGGATAGACGGAAGGCGGGGTGATGATGGTGGATGGTGCGGATGGTGGGAGGGTTATGACCGTAGCGGGGGTAACTAATGGTGGGTATGATGGCACTGTGGGTGGTGGTGGATTTGCTGGTGCGGGTGTGAATGGAAGGACAAGCGGAGAGGGTGTTGGGTGTGTAGGGGGGATAAATGAAGGAGTGAGGGGGTTGCGGTGGTTATGGTGGAGGGCCATTACTTGTGGTGCAGTACCATCATCATCAAAAGACCACTCGGCGTTAGGAGCCGGGGGTTGGACTACATTGACTTGCGCCGGCGGCTGAGGTTGTGGAGCGGGCGGATGGTTTGGCATCGGATTTTGATGGATCCCCAGATCCTGAACCTGCTGTGGTTGCTGCTGTTGTGGCGGCTGCTGCGGCTGCGGTGCTTGATGCTGCTGTACTTGCTGCCTCTGCAGCTGCCTTCTCTTTTCCTTAATTTCTACGATGGCCCTGTGCATTTCGGCCCAATCTATCCTCTGTCCTTCATGAAGATCATATACTAGGTCCCAGAATTGAAAACATCCTTCAATGGTATGTCCCGGTTGCCTGTGGAACATACAATACTTCATCTGATCAACGGCCGGATTCCAGTTGGGCCGTTCCGGAGGAAGCTGTATAGCATTAACCGACATAAGAGCCGAGAAAATATCCGTGAGGGTTTCTGGCAGTGGAGGATATTGTGCCCTCTTGGGAGCTGGGCGCTTGTTGTTTGGGTTGTTGTTATAGCCGTTGGGTGGAGGGACGTTGTGGTATTGCGGGGGTGGTGGTGGTTGCTGTGGTGCGGCAAAGGTGTTTTGTGGAATGGTGAAGGTGGGCGGAGGGTTTTGCGGAGTGATTTGGAAGTTCTGTGGAGCGGGATTTTGTGGAGTGCGGGGGTTTTGAGGGAAGCGGAAAGGTGCGTTTTGGAATGGAAAAGCAACGGCTTGAACCTGCTCATTCGTTTGGACCCCTTCTGTAACCGGCCCTTGTGGCTTCTTATGGTACTTGGGCTTTTGGTTTTCGAACAAAGAATGGATAGGGGAATCCTTAAACTGAGTTTGGATAAAGCGCGCCCGGCTATATAGTTGGTGCATGTTGGCTATGTCGTTCATTGCCAGGATGTTTCGGAAGGTTGGAGTAGCATTTGAAATAAGTAGCTTGACCTTCTCTTCCTCCGGTATATGGCCGGGCACCCTAGCGGCCATCTACCTCCACCTATCTACATAAGTGGCAAACTCCTCATCTGTTTTCATCTTTTCGGCCACCAGATTTGTAAAAGAATATTCCGGGCCGACCTGGTCTTGAAACCGCTGAATAAACTTGTCTTTTACTACCTTAAAGCTCTCAGCTTCTTCTAATGGCAGAGAATAAAACCATTCCAGTGCAACACCATCCAATGATCGGCGAAATAAATACGCCATAAGGCGATCATCATATTGGAATTGGGCCGATTCATATAAGAAATCCCTCACGTGAATAAAGGGATTGCCGTTCCCGTCATATTTTCTATAATTGGGGAGCTCAGACTGCGGAGGGAACCGGATGTTCTGGAAACTAGGAACAGGAACATCTGCCAAGGATTGTGGGCCAACCCGCTTCTGGAGGAAGTCGAGTTGTTGTTGCATGGTGGCCCATTTATCAAGTAATTCCTGCTCTCTGGATGGAGCAGGGGTAGCAAGAGATGATGCTTGAAGTTGAGGAGCAGAGGGGTGAATTGTAGTAGGAGGTGGGAGCCCATAAGCAGGAGCAGAAGGATAAACGGCCGCAGTAGGGGGCCCATAAGAAGGATATTGGGCCTGAGATTGACCCAGATTGGAGTGGGCTTGGACCACCCCTGACTGAGGGTGCAGAAAATCGGAGGGACCCAGCAGGACTTGTGGAACCAGTGGGCTAGACAAGTGATGATCCATCTGAGTGAAAGAAGGGATAGGAGACTTCCCTTTGTCAAAAGATTGCTGGGCCGAAGCGGAAGATTGGCCCGTCTCCATGCCGGTGAATGTGATGGTCTGGGGTTGGACCGGAGTGAGATTAATTGGAGTGGGCTGGATGAGAGGATTGGATTGACCCTGCACAATCGTGGGAGGGGAGATATTGGATCCTTGCATGGCCTGATAGACAGTTTGGAGTTGGGCCGGATCCAATTGGGCCATCATCTGAAGAATGGAGCCCGCAGAAGGAGTAGAGAAGGAAGGGGTAGCCTGACCACCTTCCATGGAGGTAGAGGACGGAAGAGGGGCCGTCCCCTCTCCAGAAGAGAATGAGGTAACCCTAGCAGGGTTTTCAAGAAGCCCTTGAGGAAGAGAATCCTCTTGGGAACGGGGAGGATTGAAAGAAGCCATGGTGGATTCGAAGAGCGGATTTGAGTAGCACTTGGAGAATGAGTTGACCCTAGGAGGTGCTTCCAACTGACGAAAACAACTCCACATGCAACGAACAACCTTAACAAGATGCAAACAACACAACACAAACACACAATGAGCAACCAAACTTAGATGATTTATCACAAAGATGTAAGTAGCAAGAGATGAAGACACTCAAAGTCAACCAAGTTGTTTAATATGATGCTTCAAGATTCTTATGATTTCTCCTTTGGAACTTTAGTGGATGGATTAATGTGAGCTCTCAACAATAGGTTCCTGACGGGAGATGGATGTAAAGCTTGGTTTGACTCTAAGTGTGACCACTCCTTCACTTATGCAACCCTAGACACGGGGTGGAAAAGGTACAAGCGGCCCGGCGTCCGTGTGGGAATCCACGGCTCGCGGGGACTTATGGAGGTCCCTGGTGTGATTTCCTAGTCGGCCCCAAGGAATATGGAGACGAGAGGTCCGCACACCAAGGTAGGAAAATGCAATCTAATGTATGAAAGTATGAATGAACTTATGTGCACCGGCGTGCATGCAAAATCTAGCCTAGAATCTAGCAAACAATTATGCACGCAATGATGTAAATATGTAGAACAATCAGGGAGGAAGTCAGATATCACCCAAGCAAGGAAATCACAGCAGAAACTACGGAAAGTAATGCACCTCGGGATGCGTACCTGTCTGGAGTATAACGGTCTATAGACCCTGCGTCAGAAGATAATAACGGTCGAAAACCAGACCGCCAGAAGTAATATAACGCAGAGCACCAGGACCGTCGGATGAGCCAGAGAGCCAAAAACAACCAGAAATAAAAGGGAAATCCGTGAAAAGCCCGCACACAGGATCAGGCGTATAACGGTCTAATGCCCCTGCGTCAGAATGGAGTAACGCAGGGATAGAGGGCCGTCAGAACACCCAGAGAACCAGAAATAAGATGAAGTAAGAGGGAGATCCAAGGACAATCAAACAAGGGAATGATGGCAGGTTTAAACAGAGATCAAGACACGATTGGCACAAGTTGTCCCACCGTGATCGCCAAAAAAATTATCTGTTGATTTGTTTTGCTTCTCTTCTTCTTTTTGTTTTATGTGCAATAAAGATGATAGGCAAAAATCAAAGATCTCAATCAACCCAAGGACATGCGAACCATGAACCTAGGCAACCAGAACAAGCTCTAGCTTGGGCATGCTATCTCAATCATCAAACTAAACTAAGGGAATAAAGAAAAACACATGCCGGGACGTGGAGCAAGAGCAAATAAAAAAAAAACACACCGCAAGGGTGGAGCAAGCAAAGAGAATAAGAGATATGAGATGGAAAGAAAGCTAATGCCCAATACTAAGGAAAGAACGTGATCGCCACCAAAGTAGAAACAAGCCTGAGACTTGAAAATACCTTGGAAATAGGTGGATGAAGCACCCGCCCACGGGAGAGAAAAAATCAGGGAAATCTGCAGATCAACGGAATGTAACGGCCGAAAGCCCACGCGTCACTGGGAAGTGACGGTCGCTCGATGAACCGCTATATGAATCTGACGCACTTGCACAAGACCGTCAAATAACCTACAGTAATAGCTTGTGGATTCTTTTAACTCCAACTCTTCCAGCCGGCCAGAAGACTTGGGCCTCGTGTGGTGAACCTGTAAGCCTGCCAAAGAACATGAAAACACAAGAGAACAGACCCAGATTAGCCCTTTAAACAATATAGCATCGATTCTTCAATAAACTCAATAGCATGCAAAAGGAAAGGAAAGTACCGGGGAGGTTTTGGTTTTTTAACCCCTCTGAGCGTTTTAAAAAGATAGGAGGATGTTTAGATGATGAAAACCAGGGAGAACGTGGAAAAAGAAGAGGGACAAAGCTTTTGATGAAAGGGAGATGAGGAAGAACACAATATGTAATGATGAACTTTGAAAACCAATGGAACGAATACTCCCTTCACCGTGAAGCAGATGAACGTGAGAGACAATTCTCCTTGGTCAGATGTGACTCCAGAATGCGGCAGCACTTCGACGCGAACTCCAGATCTTCCTCTTCGGGCCATGAAGTTAAGGGTGCTATTTATAGGCCCTCAAACTCTCCGGTCGAGCAGAGGATAATCCAGCAAGAAAAGAGGATAACTCTTAGCAAATCCTTGAAGATAATATCACCAAGAGTCCATAGAAACAAACAGAAGGTTCTGAGGATCAGATTTGGAAGAGAAATCAACAATTCAAACTCTTATCTCGACCACGGAGTAGCATAGAAAAGGCCTGAACTGCCAGGACTCTCTGTTGGATGTAACGGCTGGTCGATAGACCGCCACATGAAAATAACGCGCCTGGGAACGTCCGTTACATTCAATCTTATCTCAAAAGAGATAAGATCAACGGGAAGAAGATCAAACAAGTTGGACTCTCGAAGGAAAGTAACGGCCAAGGCTGGACGCGTTGGAATAAATAACGGCTGCACGACAGACCGTTAGATTCAACGGATAAGCAAGAGGATAAGCTTTAGAACAAAGGCCTCAAACTTTAGGACTCTTCAATAAGTAACGGCCCAGGGATCATGCGTTATATGGAAGTAACGCCCCCAGGGAGGACCGTTATTAACAATGAGGATAATAAAAAAAGAGTGCAAAGCTTGCTAAGCTCATCGAATAAAAGGCCATAATAAACCACACTCCAACCAAGGAGAAGACCCAAGAAACAGGCTTCAAACTGATCAAGGAGACTCAATGAAGAGTGAACAACTCAGAGCATCATATGGATAAACAAGGAGATGACCCAACTTATTGGTCATAAAACGGGTGTCAACACGTATGAGTTAGCACAACTCGAGTAGAGAGCCCTTCTTGGCCAGTGAACTGAATAGCAATCGAGCGAGATGTGATAAAAGTGTCAATAGTGAATCCTCCGGCGAGCAAAGAGATTGCCACCGGCCTCGCTCGAGAAGAAATTGGCATTAGTGCAAAGGAGCTCCTCTTAGCAACCATCTTTGAAAGTGTAGGCTCATCATCCCCAAAATAGCCAAAGACTAGGACTCAGATCGGCATGCAACAAATGAAGTCTTGAATCTGGAAACACATGACCGACACTGAAATGTCCTGACTTGGCTTGTCATCTCCATGGGGGCCAGACCCAAGGGGCACCAAAGGTAATGAACACCCACTCCGTGGGGTGGAAGTAGGTGGAGAAAGGGGTGGAGAAGGCTTGGAAGGTATGCAGAAAGGGGTGGAGAAAGCTTGGAAGGATTGGAAGCCAGCAACGTCAATGCATTGAAGAGACCGACGACAATGCCTGCCTGGTAGGGTTTGCCCCAAGCGTCTGTTCATGGCTGCCCCGAGGGGGCCGCCGTTGCCCCCCTCAGCTCCTCTCCAGTCTATTCCCCCTTCGATCGTTCCCCCACTAGAGAATGTCTTGGGACTTAGCAGATCATTCGCTGAGGTCCTCTCTTCATCTATGAAGCCGCCGGTGATTCAGGGCAATGTTCACGAGCCTACGGTGACGGATGGTGGTGAACCAGCTATTTTCTTCACCTTTCAGGCGATTCAGTCGTCTCTGCAGCCTTTTGCTTTCTCCTTAGTGGCGCGTACTCCTTGTGGCAGACTGGCTTTCACTGAAATCAGAGCACACCTTACTAACAGATGTGGGTTTAAGGAGGACTTCATGATCAGCGCACTTGATACGCGCCATCTCCTACTTCGATTCCGGAACTATGAGGATTACTTATAACTACTTCTGCGGGAGTCTCTGTTCATTCATGGCCGGCTATTCAAATTTTTCAAATGGACATTGCAGTTTTCACCTGTAGTGGATTCGCTTATCCTGCCGATTTGGATTGCTTTTCCTGGACTTCCAGCCAATTTTTTCATTGAGCCTTTGCTCCACTCCATAGCTGGCAATATTGGACGTGTGCTGAAAATTGATCCTTCTACCTTAAATCTGCCCAATACTATGGTTGCTCGTGTCTGTGTGGAGCTGGATGTTTTGAAGCCTCCTCCTTCTAGGGTATAGATAGGTTTTCCAGGTGGTGATGCCTGGCAAGAAGTACTCTACCCAGGGCTCCCGGCATTCTGTTCAGCTTGTTCCCACCTTGGTCACTCTAAGGAAGATTGCAAAGGAAAAGGATTGCGCCCTCATCGCCCACAACGCAGGATCCTGCCCCTGTTCATTTTCCTTCAAAGCCCAAAGTCTTCTGGCAACTAGTTCATTTAAAAAGGATGTAGTTGTCAATGTCAATCCCCTGAGGATTCTCTACAAATATGTTCTAGTCATAGTCCAGCTATGGATGTTCCTGTTCGATTGGAACTGGTTAGTCCTGCTAAGCCTGCTCTGGTTAATCAGGATAATCAGAAGTGTATATTCCGTTGGGAGATGCTGTAGTGGGAGACGCTGGAGTGAGCCATCCAAGCGATATCCTTGAAGGGTCTATCCCTTCTCGGATCCAATCCCCTCCTTCTTTGGAGGCTGGTTGTTCAACGGCGGAGTTGCCCTCTTCGAAGACTCACAGTACCATTCACGATAATCCCTTGCTTGCGATCACCAACTCGTCTTCCAAAGACGCCTTGGTTACTCCTCCAATGGACCTCCCTTCAACCCAAATTGCTGCTTCTTCGGGCGCCATTGCCCCTATTCCTGAGCTTGCGGTTGTGGATTCTCATTCCTCCCTGGTAGAGCAAGATGATAATTCAGTCTCCAAAACGGACTCTCCGCAGTCAGCTGAGGCTTTAGCTCGAAGATAGGAAATAGCAATTTCTGCTGCTATTGATAATGTGCGAGTCTTGCATATTCAGCGCCCAGGGATCATCACCAGATCCATGACTAGGTCTGGATCCACGGGTAACATTCTTGATATTCTACATACCTGATGACTTACATCATTTGGAATATTAGAGGCATAGGGAATGATATCTCCATTGGACGTGTTAGGTTTTTCATTAAAACATATAACATCGATTGCATTGTTCTATTAGAACCTAAAGTAAATATAAGCAATATGGATAGACTCTGTAGAAATCTGGGTATGTCTAAACCTATAGCCAATGAGGATGATATGGCGCATATTTGGGTGCTTTGGAAGGATCCACTGGAATTTTCAGTTGTAAGCCGGGATGATCAGCAGATCACTCTACTCCAGACTAATTCTGTTCTGTTAGAATTTCATATTTCACTTGTTTATGCTAAATGTACTATTGCTAAAAGGAAGTTTCTATGTGCCTCTTTACTCAATGTCCACTCTCAGATCAATGGGCCATGGTTACTAGCAGGAGACTTCAATTGCATTTTGAATGTGAATGAGAACCTAGGTGGAAATCCTCCTAACTTGGGAGCCATGTCTGATTTTAAAGAGTGTGTCTCAGATTGTGCACTCATTAATGCTGGTTTCTCTGGTTCAAACTTCACTTGGCATAACAATAAGCCCGGGTGTAGAGGTATCTAGGCAAGGTTGGATAGGGTTTTTATTAATGCTGCTTGGATGACCCTATCCCCAATTTATGTCGAGCACCTATCTAGAGAAGCATCTGACCATGCCCCATTACTTGTCAAATTTCTTTCTCAGGACAGGTTCAAAAGCAGATTTTGTTTTCAAAAAATGTGGACTTACCATGGTCAATTTCTGGAGGATGTTAAAAAATGTTGGCTTACCAGTCCGATGGCTTCTTCTCCCACTACTACTCTTTACCACAAACTGAAGTACCTGAGGAAAATGCTTCGGGTCTAGAACAAACAGATATTTGGCAATGTTCATATGAATCTGGTGGAAGCTGAAGATGTTGTAATTAAGGCAGAGTATTCCTATGATCTTCAGCCAACGGATACAAATTCAGCTGCCCTAGATGAGGCAAAGTCTGCTTTATCTGATAGACTGCTTCAACAGGAATGCTTCTGGAGATAAAAATCTAGGATTTGATGGCTCCTTGAGGGGGATAGAAACACTAAGTTTTTCCACTCAACCACTATGGCTAAAAGACACAAACAAGTTATATCTCAGCTTCGAAACCCTGCTGGTATGCTCACTTCAGACCATGAAGATATGAAAGTCATTGTAGTTTCTCACTTCCAACATGCCTTTTCTTCACAAGACCACTATATAAGGGAAAATTTTCTGTACTGCATCCCTCGGTTGGTGACTCAGACTGATAATGAGATTCTATGTGCTCTTCCCACTGAGTCAGAAATTCATGATGCAGTTTTCAAGATGTCTCCTGATAGTGCCCCGGGGCCTGATGGCTTCACGGGTGCTTTCTATCAAAAAGCATGGGATGTTATTGCAAGCTCTGTTGTTAGTGCTGTCTAAGAATTTTTCATCTCTCGGCAAGCCCTCCCCAAAATTGTCACTTCCACTTTGGTTGCTCTCATTCCTAAATGGTCTCATGTGACTGACATCTCTGATTTCAGGCCAATTAGTCTCTGCAACTATTTCTACAAGATCATATCTTCAGTTATTAATAGCAGATTAGCCACTATCCTTCCTAAGATTATATCTTTAGAGCAATCTGCTTTTGTGAAAGGAAGACAAATTGTAGAGAACATTGCCCTTGCTCAAGAGCTATCTCTTGAGCTGGGCAAGAAAACCAGGGGTTCAAATGTCATGTTCAAGCTTGATATGGCCAAGGCATATGACCGATTAGAATGGGATTTTCTTTTCTCTATATTACACAGATTCAGTTTCAGTATTCAATTTATATGTCTTGTTGAAAAAATGGTAAACAACTGTTGGTTCTCTGTACTGCTGAATGGGGAATCAGCTAGCTTCTTCAAATCATCAAGAGGTGTTCGATAGGGTGACACCATTGCCCCCTCATTATTCATTATTGCATAGGAAGCCTTGAGCAGATCCCTAAAGGAAGCCTACATCAGTGGTCGGGTGGAATGGTTTTCCGGTCCTAGAAGATGCCCCAAAATTTCACATCTTTTATTTGCTGATGATACTCTGATATTCAGCAAAGCTATTGTTGTCTCTGTCAGGAATCTGATCAAAGTTCTCAGAGATTATGAAAGAGCCTCGGGCTAGCAGATTAGTGTAGCAAAAAGTGGATTCTTTATCCACCCTAGGGTCAACCAAAATGCTGTTAAGCAGATCCAAGACACTACTAGTTTCACACGCCATTCTTTCCCACACAAATATCTGGGCTTCCCGCTGGTGCTTGGCAGATGCAAGAAGATCTACTTTGCTGGCATTATCAACTCCATCCAAAAGCGGATTAATGGTTGGAAATCTGGTCTTCTCTCATAAGGAGCTAAGCTGATTTTAATCAAACATGTCTTGATTTCATTACCCATCTATTCTATAACTTCTTCTCCTCTTCACATTGGTACCCATCAAATGTTAGAGCAGTCATTTGCTAACTTCTTTTGGGGTTCATCCACCCATGGCAATAAAAGGCATTGGAGGTCTTGGCAGACTATTTGTAAGCTGATTTTACATGGTGGTCTTGGCATCATGTCTCTAAGACATATGGAAACTACTCTGCGGGTCAAGATGCTTTCGCAGGCTCTTCATACTAATTCTTTGTGGGCAGTGTTTTTTAGAGCCAAGTACATCCGAGATAGTCACTTATCTGATGTCCAATTTAAAAACATGAAAGGTTTAGCTAGAAGGAGTTAGACTAAGGCAAAAAACCTCATCCTCCAATATAAAAGGGTAGTTGTTGGTGATGGCAATCACACTAATTTCTGGTATGATACATGGTTTGGCAGTCTCACTCTGGCTGAACTAGTCCCTACTAACCGCATTTAGAACCCAAAGGTGACTGTCTGGGATTTCTTATTACATCCAACTAATGAAGATTTGACACTGTAAGATAGCTTTTTTCCTTCTGATATCAGCAAAGCACTAAGGAATTTCACATTGAACCAGGAATAGGATTTGGAGATTTGGAGTTTTCACCTTCTGGGAAGTGCAATGTTGCTTCAACCTATAAAATCACTTGCAGCAGTACCAGCTATCAGACCTACATATTGTGGGCTCGGCTTTGGTCTACTTGGTTACCCAGCAAGATATCTGTGCACCTGTGGAAAATCTTACACAACCGTCTCCCCATTGACTCAATTGTCCAGCGGGTGGGTGTATCTATTTGTTCTAAACGCCTCTACTGCAAGCAGTCAAAGGAAGAAGATATAAATCATCTATTTGTCAAAAGTGAGATTGCTACACATGTATGGTCATACTTCAGATCTATTGGTTTGCAAATTGAAGGTAACTCTGTCAGAGCTCTCATTCTGAATTCAATTAGTTGCACCCATCAAAAGTCTTTATTTGGTCTTTTCACTCTGGCCATCATCGGTTATGGCATGTGGGAACTTTGGAGTGCTAGAAACCTTGCTAAATATGATGGGAAACACACCTCCAAGCAAAGTCTTGTTCACAAAATCTCTTACAAGGTGAAGCAAACTTGTCTAGCAGCTGAGCTCAAGGAATCAAATCACAGCAAAAGGAAAATCATGGAAGAGTTTGGGCTTCACATTATCACCCCTGGCTGACAGCAAATTAAGATCATAAAATGGATTTGCCCACCTTGGCCATCCCTAAAGCTAAACACTGATGGGGCCTCTAAGAAATCCAGTGATTCTGGGGGAGGTGGCGTAATTAGAGATCACAGAGGGAACATTCTCCTTGCCTTTTCTCACTTTTATGGAAAGTCCAATAGCATAATAGCAAAGGCCCGAGCTCTACTAGATGGTGTCAAGTATTTACGCACTTTGGATAACAAGCCCGCCTTCATTGAATGTGACTCCCAAACCCTTGTGCAGATCATCAAAAGACAAGTTCAATGTCCATGGTCCATCCTATTATACGTCAGAGAAATATGGAGTATTCTTTCACAGCTGGATTCTATTACTCACATCTACAGAGAAGGCAACACTGTGGCAGATTCTTTAGCTTCATTAGCATGCACCTTGAAATGTAATTCATTTTTTTCCTTCCACAAACTTCCCTCCAATATAAAGGGTGCATCTCGTTTAGATAAGCTAGGCATGCCTAGCATCCGATTGATGTAAATGTAATTATTTTTCCATGGTAATAAAATTTACCTCCTAGAGACCTGATGGTGGAGTGGCTATTCCCCTTACCTCTGGCAAGGGGTGCACTCTCCCATCAATCCCTAGGCAGGGTTTTCCCCCTTAAAAAAAGGCTTGGAAGGCGTGGGTGAAGGTTTAGAAGGTATAGAGGCCTCGAGTGGTGGAGGGATAGTGGCAATGATAGGCTCGGGTGGAGTTAAAGGTAGAGGTGGAGGCATAGGAGGGGGTAAGGGCGAAGGTAGAGATGTAGCTTGCTCAGGTTCGGGCAGAGATGATGGAGGTGGAGAAGGCGGGTATGTGGCGGCAGAGGTAGTGAAGGGTTAGGCAATAGGGATGGTGTTGGGGATGGAGATGATGTAGGCAATTTGGAGAGAGGAAGAGGTGACAGTGAGGGATGGTTAGGCAATGGTAACAATGGTGGAGACGATGAAGAGGAGGGTCATGGCGCCCACTGTCGGCATATCGGCACGACCCGTCGGGCGGTGTTATGAGTGGAAGTGGTGGTAATGGAAATGGAGGAGGAAAGGGCGGCACTAGCCTGACCAGATGCTTGGGTTGGTAGAGGTTGTGGAGTTGGAGCAGGAGATGGTGAAGGTGATAGGGCAGGTGGAGATGAAGAAGGTGATGAGGTAGGCAAAGGCATAGGTGTGGGAACATGTGATGGAGTAGGTGACAGAGCGGGTGCAATGCCAGATAAAGAACTGTAGGGGTGCCCCTGGTCTTGTAGTGGAGACGACTGCCTGGGCGACGCTTGTTGTTGCTGCTTGCTACGGAGATAAAGAACAACGTTGTGGCTTCCAAGCCATAAACATACTCCCGAAACTCGGGGCAATCCTCATCCAAATGCCCCTGCTGGGGATGATAATCATAATACTGAAGCATATTCCCGATCGTGGGTCGGTAGGGCACAACTGGAGGGAGCTGCAACGCGTGAGTGGCCATCAAAGCCCTGAAAATGTCAATGAAACACTCCGGCAAAAGAGGATGAGGAGCCCGCTTCGAGCAAGGTGGATGCCAAGGGATATGGGAAGGTGAGGGAGAAGGTTGTGGTGATGGAAATGGAGGTTGCGTAGGCAATGGCGTATGGATAGTGGAGAGATTTGGTGAAGGCATATGTGGGGCGGGATAAGGGGGTATGTAGACGGCATCCACCTGCTCAAGGTGTGGCGTTCCCTAGACTGGAGGCGGAGGTGCATGCGGATATGAAACAGTGGAGGGCTGACCGTGGATGGTGGTAGGTTGACTCATGGAGGGCTGATATGTGGACGTATATGGGTATGTAGGAGCGGAGGGCTGACTCATGGAAGGATATGTGGTGGAGGGCTGACTCGTGGAGGGATGACTCATGGGAGATGATGAATAGGAGGCGTGTGTGGGCGTAGAAGGTGAAAGAGACTCGGGGTCAAGGGAATTATGGAGTTGTTGGTGGATGACGCGGGCTCGGCTATACAATTGTTGCCAGGAAGTGATATCATTGAGGGCTAAAATAAATCAATATTCGGGCATTGCATTAGAAATGAGCATTTTAATCTGCTCTCCCTCCGGAATATGTCCCGGGACTTGCGCAGCGAGGCGACGCCAGCGGTCGGCGAAGGTAGAGAACTCCTCGTCGGCCTTCATCTTCTCATGGGCCAGATCAACAACAGAATACTTGGGCCCTATCTGGTCCTGATACTGCTAAATAAACTTCTCTTGCACCACTTGAAAATTCACAACTTGATCTTGCAGGAGGGAGAAGAACCAATCTTGAGCCGGGCCTTCCAAAGACAGACCAAATAGATAAGCCATCAAGTGCTGGTCGTGTCGAAACTGGGCCGACTCATAAATTAACTCCTTTAAGTGCACAAAGGGATCACCGACTCCACCATAATGGCGATATGCGGGAATTTACGAATGAGGTGGAAGTCGAAGATTTTGGAATGTGAAAGGCACACTCAAAGAATATTTGGGATCAATCTTGCATTGAAGTTCATCAAGCTGGCGTTGGGTTTGAGCAATCATCTCTTGGGTAGGGAGAGGTCGAGAGAAATGTGAGCCAACTTGAGCAAGAGATTGTGAACCTGGACCAGAATGATGGTATTGGGCCGGATGAGAGGATCCAGGCTGAGAAGAATAAGAGCCCATTCCGGGAGTAGAAGGATGTGCAGGCCTAGAAGAATCATGAATACAGGGACCCATTGGGATAGCAACAACATGGGTAGAAGGAGCGGGCCCATTAAGAGAATAAGAAGGCCCACTAAAAGAAGGATGAGGCCCATTAAGTGAAGAAGAAGGCCCGTTATTAAAGGAAGAGGGCCCACTGAAAGAACAAGGCCTATTAAGAGAATGTGACCCATTAGAGGAAGATGGAGGCCCATTAAAGGATGGGGGCCCATTAAGATGATTGGCAATGAGTTTTTGGGCCTGGGCTGGGTCCATCTGACAGATAAGACGTGATAGATGGGCCATGAGATTGGCTTGCCCCTCAGACGGGTCAGGGGAGCCACTGGAAGATGGGCCCGCGTGGAAAGACGAATCTACACGGGAATAGGAAGATGAAGAAGGAGGCTACAAGGGATTAGTATGGTGCCCCATGAGGGCAAATGGAGACTTAATACAAGGATATCAAGGAGAATACAAGTGGGGAGGCAAGGGCTTAATGGGCTTGAGGACAAGAGGGGGCTGACCCACTAATGCAAGGACAAAGAGAAAACAGACCTATGACAAGGAGACTGGACAATGGATAGACAAAATGGGCTAACCTAAATGGGCCTAACAATAACAAAACATGTGGATGATGATGGAAATACAACACAAACACCACAAAATGGGCTTGGACAAGCCCAAACAACACTGACAATTTGAAGGATTTCACCTAAGTCAAACAAGGTTGATATGATGGGAAATAGTTTATTTTTCCAAAGTGGGCCTTTTAATGTTTTGAATTAATCACAATTCCCTCAAGAAATAGGAATCCTAGGGGAATAAGGTCCAAACTTTGGGTTGACTAAGGTTAACTCCCTCACAACTTATGCAAAATGCAAACCTAAGGGTGGAAAAGGTACAACCAGTCCAACGTCCATGTAGGAATCCACTGCTCACTAGGACTTACGGAGGTCTTGGATAAGATCACCTAGTCGACACCAAGGAATATGGAGGCGAGTGGATCCCCTACCAAGCTAGGTATGCAACTAAGATATGATAATGGATGGTCCTATGTGCACCGGAGTGCATGCAAATTCTAGCCTAAAACTAGCAAATCAATGCAACATTTAATTATGCAAACACAATGATATGGATGCAACCAATATATGAAGATGAAGATAACACAAAAGACAGCAAGATAGGAACAGGAACAAACACAATCAGAACTCGGGAGGCAGTGAAATCAATGATGCAAAACGTACCGGTGAATCTGCCCTCGGACCTGCACAAAGGTTTGATGCACAAAATGTGATAATGATGGAAAGTTTTAGCTATGCAAATGGAGTCTAATGCATGCAAATAATATATGGATGGAAAGACAATACAAAAGACTATGCAATGGACCTAAAAATTAGGCTAAACAGACTCTAGAAGGCATTTTAAATCAGCAAAGAAAACAGGCATGTGAACCTGTCCCGAATCTACCTGCAGACTAGATGCATAAAATACAAAAATGGAGCCAAGTTTTAAATATGCAAATGATATCCAATCTATGCAAATTTTATATGGGCATGTGTTGACACCTAAAATATACCAAAAGAGACCAAAGCAGACTCAGGGCCCTGAAGGTCAACCAATGGTGCGGCTCCTGTACCATCCCTGGAAGTACTGGGAATCAGAATAGAAGAGGTCCACTACCCCTAACACTCTGTTCGGCTAAAGCCATCTCTGGCTAGGCCGCTGTCCAGCATTGCTGTCATTCAGATAGTCGGGTTGATAAAATTATAACAACATTCAGGCAACCATTTGCCTGCTGAAGAGAAACCTTAGATAATTCAGATTCTCATGAAAAGGGATTCACACTGCCTCACACATGGGCGTGAACGCAAGGTGCTAAACAAGCCTCAAGAGGAATATACCAAGAAGCCCACCAGAGCAATGAAAAGAAGCTTATTAGATGAGCCCCTTCCGGCGTCGGGTTCTGAACAGATGGGCCAAGCCCAATACGAAGCCAGGTGCGCCGAGATGATGCGTGCTGAGGCGCGTCGAGAAGCTCACGTCGGGAACAGAAGGCCACCCTTCTATAAAGGCTGCTGCCTTCGAACAATACAAAAAAACAACAACAACAGAAGAGGAAACAGAAGACAACATAAGAGAAAAAAAAGAAGAGAAGAAGAGGCAATAGAGGGAATAGAGAGCAGTAGCCACTGCAAGAAAGGGGAGCTCGAGAGCCCTCCATAGAGGCTGAAGAGATGAAAGAGTTGCAAGGATTCGGGGGGAGAATCAAGGTGGGATCGGTTTCAAGATGCCCTGAGGGGCTACAGTCTCCCCTTCCCCCTGTCTTTTATTTGAATGTGCCTTTTCTTCTTTTGGGTCTGCTTTCGAGCATCTTCGCCCCAGTAGCATCGAATGCTAATGTAACTTTGCTATCAAGGATTTAGTATGCGTACGATTTTTCCTTAGTTGTATTTTTCTTCTGAGCTAGATGCGTATGCTGTTTGGTTGAAATGGTTAATAAAAAGAGGGTTGATGATGGGGGCATCCCTTGCCCCTCCACATTTTTTATGGGCTCGGATTGTTCGTCGGCAAGCGCCATTGTGTTAGTCATGTGTTTCTGAGTCTAGTTATATAATTTTCATATTTTCTTTGAGTCATAAACTATGTAATTTTCCCTTTATTTGAGTCATGTACCTAGGTTAGTGAGTCATTTTCCTAAGTTAGTTGTCATATGGTTGGTTTGATAGGCTAATGGGCCCAACTAATGGGCTAGGCCTAGGGGCGCCCCTCCCTTGGACTGCTTTGGTCATTAGTTAGTTTGTCAGGGTCACTATGGTAATATGAAAAGTATGGAGTCTATAAATAGGCCCCCACTCCTCTCATGTGTAACAACCTTTTATGATCAATTTAAATCAAGTGAGTTTTAGTGTCTCATTGGAGTGGATTCTCCAAATCTCTCTCTCTCTCTCTCTCTCTCTCTCTCTCTAAGGGGTGGATTCCCCTCTCTCTTTCTCTCTCTCTCTCTCCAAGAGGAGGGGGCGCCTCTTTCTCTCTCCTCCCCTCCCTCTCTCTCCTCCACATCATCAACCCTTCCCCTCCCCTCATTACTCATCCTCCCAACTACCCCAACCCTCATTACTCCACCCCTAGTCCCAAGAGACCCTCCACCACTCTATACTCCACCACCCAACCACCAACTACCCAATCCCCTTCCCTAAGCACCCTCTCATCTCCCAAGGGAGAACTCCCCACTTCTCAAGCACCCCTTCCATTCCCCAACACAACCATTCCCATCCCCAAAGCCCCATTAACCACCCCATTAGTCAATTTTCAAACCTTGGAGAGAGAACTCTCCTTCCCTCTCCCCCACCCATCCAAAATTCGCAGCTCCTCCTCCCACCACCTGTTAGACCCCCTTCCAGACCCCATTCTTTCCCTCCCACACCTTGGAACACCCCCTCCTAGACCCCCTCACTGTCAGGGTTCTCCCCACACTCATCCACCCCCATTTCCCCTCCCATATACCCCATTTCCCCCCCATCATCTTCAACCTACAGTTCTTAGTTCGCAGGCAACAGAGAAGTGCCCAGTTGCAGAGGCTGCCACGTCTTCACCTGGAAGCTTCATAGGGCATATCATATACCGGTGGAATCGTCGTCAAGTCTACTTCGCAACGGCGGTGGTCCCATCCCTTTCTGAGCTCGTGATCGCCCAGGGGAGCCGTTCTTCTCCGACTACGCATGATAGATCCAATCAGCAACCTGAAGCCACTTCCAGAAGTTCTCACGGTCACATCCCTCCGCTTCTTGAAGCGCCACTTGGCCGAGAGCTTCTACAACGAGTCACCTTCCATATCCAAGAAGCAGCGCCTCGATCGACCTCCGGAGCGGCACTTTCTCAATTTTCTCCTTTAGGTGTGTTGCTCTGTCCACTCCGGGACTGAACAGACACCTGTTCACTGATCGGGCTGCTCAGGTCTAATCCAACGACTTTTGGCATTCCCGTGGGTCACGTTTGAAGAAGACTCGACAAAAAACTGTCGAATCCAGCCCCGCCTAATTCCGAGCTCTGAAGCGTCCGTGGAGTCTTCATCTTCTTACTGTTGTGTTCCTGAAGCAGATAGAGTTAGAGTTCTACCTCCCTGTTCGTGCCTCTGCCCCGACCAGCACCGACTTGCCGAAATTCTAACAAAATTTGGACGACTTCCTGGGTCTCCTACAAAGATTTTCCAGTTTGTCTCATCACCAAAAAAATTCGGGAGCAGCCGCAGCGGCATCATCTTTGACTGCCTGTCCCCTGTTCCAGAGGGCAGACAGAACCATCGACATTCTATCAATTAGTTCCTAGGCCAGTTCTCCCCTTCCCTAGCTTGGCTGGCTGAAGGCCCCTCCCTACGTGGAGGTAGTTTTTGACTGTAATAACTTAACCCCCACCCCGAGATTCCCCCCCTTGCAAGGGGTGTAGTTCATGTAATAAATCAAGTCAGAGGTTTGAAGCTTCATCGACACGGCGTACGGGTACATACCCTCGCCTCCCCACTCGCCCCCGTCTCCGACCGGGATTGGCGTCTTCACGCCGACTAGGTGAGCCTCGGTCCCCCTCTTGGCTGGTTTAAATTCCTTGCTTAGCATAGTATTATCGTTATTGCTTCATCGGACGGAGAGTGAGAGCTCGGCCCATAATTGCCATTGATGTGAGTGATCACCGCGGGCGAGTTGTGAGTGATCCCCTACATCCCACACCCTTGGTGTGCTGGCCGCCCGTGAGTTGGGCATCCCTGGCCCATTTGGGGTTCTCCCCAAGCTAGCCAACCATTGGAGCATCAAGGTCCCGCCTCAGACCCTCTCCATCATCGCCGAGTCGCCTACGGGCACTAGTGTGCACCACGCGAGTGAGTTTGCTAGAGTAAGTCTGCCGCTCAAAGATACTTGTTTGAAATTGTAAGTCCAAGGGCATTCGGTCTTGTGACTATCACCCCAAGGTGGTGTCACATGAAATGGTATCAGAGCAAGTTCACAACTTGTCTCTATCAAGTTGGTCCTAGGGCGTGTTTATGCATTTAGAGTCCTCGGTTGCATCTCTTATGTCCACTAGCATGGCCGCCTCTTACCGACCTTACCCAGTCTCCATGAGTCCAAACCCCCAAGGGATGCCTACCACTAACACACATGACCTTCCTGGCCATGTCAACTACCTCATGAAGGCCTTGACCTATGCTAATGAGCGGCTTGATAACCTATCTGGTCGACTCGACCAACTAGGAGAAAATGGGCCCGCCCCAAGGGCGGATGATAGTAGCGCTCCTCCCCCACCTCCCATCTTTGATGGAACTCATACTATTGACTATTTATATTGGGAAGTCTCAATGGACCATTACTTCACTTGGCATCCCATGTCCGAGGATGAGAAAGTCCAATGTGCCAAATCACAACTTACCAAACGGGCTCAAACCTATTGGCTACAAATTGTCGGGCTAAGGATAATTAGAAGGGAAGATCCCATCACCACTTGGGGAAATATGAAGGAACAACTTAGGGCTAGATATGTGTCCCCCTTCTACTCAGATCACCAAAGCCCAAGCAGCACTTCAACTCCACCATCCCCACCCGGCCAATCCAAGACTCCAATTCCCCAATTCCCCACAATGCAACCAAGACCCAATTCCACAACCCACCTTACTCAAGGCCCTTTGGCCCCCACCTCCACCTCCACCCCTCACCTTACCCCTTCTCAAAAAGGAAAAGGTCCTATGGAGATAGAAGTGAGTGAAATAACCTCCGGTAAGTGCGAGCCGGAATGTTATAGGTGCCACCAATTGGGGCACATCGCCGGACAATGCCCCACGATGAAGCATCTTCCCATACCCCTAGTGGTTGAAACCTCTCCCACCCCGGCCACCATTACCCCTCCATCGTCCCCCAACAAGGACACTCCTCCCAAGGACAATCTTCCCAAACCCCCTCAACCAACCCATCTTCCACTTCCTACCCCAACCCAACCCCAACCTAGACCTCCACTACTTCCCTTACCAATCCCAACCCAAGCCCATGCTTTTTCACCACCTCGGGTGCACCACACATCGACTATCGCCAATTCCCTCGCATTAGACCTACCCACCCCATTATCATTAGAAGTTGAGACCCACACACCCACCCACACGGAAATGGATGCTAGTCCGGATCCGTAACCCACCATAAAGGAAATCCAAGAATCTCCACTTCCACCCACCTCTCCTAGTCCGGATCCTCAAGAGCCACACACCCTCACCGTGAATGAGTCCATACTCTAATGGCCCAAGCAAAGCCCCCCCCCCCCCCCCCCCCCGCCCCTAGTTCACCCCCACACCTCTCACCCATGGGACATCAATCCCAAATTGTGGCCCTCCCCTCCTTTCACACCACGATCCAATCCTACTATGAGGTAGAGGGTTGGGATGATCTCCTCAAGGGTCTAGAGTGGCAATTAGAGTTGACTTGTTTGTTGACTCTAGGGGCGGACTGACCCAAGAGCCTTGACCTAATCCACCCATGTACCTGGTCTATCACCTCGGTTTGCACTATTGGTTGCTACACTAGTGACCTCCTTTTCCTTCTCCCCATGGTGCAAGAGCCCATCCCGGTCCACTCCCCTACCATTGTGATTCCTAGAACCTTGACCAACCAACCCACCCCATACACCGGCCCAACCATTTCACTAGAAGAGGATGATTCACCACCTTGTGAGGACCTTGATGACATGGAGTATCTCTCTCTAGGTAACCCTTATCATGATCCCTCTGATCCCTTCCTATGAGAGTCTAGTTCCCCATGTGACCCACCCACCTTACTCACCACTCACCTTACCCTACCCCCACCCACCATGTTGGGCCAAACCCCTCCCTTCCTAGAATCGGGTTACAACATGGGAGCCTTGACCTTAGGCAACATACACCTTGGGATTGATGAATTGGCCCACTCCATGATGTCCCCCTTCTTAGATCCCTTTGATCCATACCAGTGGAAGCTCAAGGGCCACCCCACACCCATGCACATTGAAGTCATCTCTAGGATAGGAATGCATGTGCCTAGGCATACCGCACCATTTGAGATGATTCATAAGTCGGGTCCATTCATTCATATCACCCACATGTCAAGTAGGAAGCATGAGTGGTCCATATTCGGATGTAATGGTCCACCTTCATTCATCATGAGTCTTAAGCATGTTAGGAGTATTCATGGATGTCCGGGTCCTCCGGCACTTATCATACCTACGCATGAGAGGGACATTTATGGATGCCCTGGTCCTCCTAAATCATTCAAAGTCTTCATAACATCAATGCACGATAGGTCTATATGTGGTTATCTTGGACCACCTTTGCATACCACACATTGTCCACTCACACCGCATCATAGTGCATGGCATATGCATCCAAGCAAGTATCAAGCAACAAGCGGTGAGATTAACAAGAAGCGGCCAAAAACTCATGAGCGCCACTTGGAATTCCAAGTTGGCAACTTGGTGATGATGACTTTGGAGTGGCTCTACCCTAGGGTCACCTCTAATTTGAAGGCATGAGGACTTGGACGTTACCAAGTTTCGAGGGGATTTGGCAACCCAGCTTGCGGGTTGGACTTACCTATGTGTTTTGGGATTCACCCCATTTCTCACGTGGCAGATCTGACACCCTCTAAGGGCACCGCGGTGGATCCTAGTCAGTGCCTTGAGCTTACACCTATCCTTGCAAGAGACACCCTCAGAGTGCCATCATAAATTATCCTGAGACCCCGATGTGAGCACACGGCGGCAATACTAGGCAAGCAAGACCTCACAGCCAGCATGAGGGTGTGTCCAAGCCACTTTGAAAAGCTGAAGCGCCATTCCTCGGCTATAGATGCGGGTTGAGTTTGGAGATCGTGGTTCGCCCGAAGCTGCATTTTGGTGTACTACTTCCCCGATGGACCCATACTCGACGGGGTCGAGTTTTCCCCACCCCGAGGGTATGATGGGGGCATCCCTTGCCCCTCCACATTTTTTATGGGCTCGGATTGTTCGTCGGCAAGCACCATTGTGTTAGTCATGTGTTTCTGAGTCTAGTCATGTAATTTTTATATTTTCTTTGAGTCATAAACTATATAATTTTCCCTTTATTTGAGTCATGTACCTAGGTTAGTGAGTCATTTTCCTAAGTTAGTTGTCATATGGTTGATTTGATAGGCTAATGGGCCCAACTAATGGGCTAGGCCCAGGGGCGCCCCTCCCTTGGACTGCTTTGGTCATTAGTTAGTTTGTCAGGGTCACTATGGTCATATGAAAAGTATGGAGTCCATAAATAGGCCCCCACTCCTCTCATATGTAACAACCTTTTATGATCAATTTAAATCAAGTGAGTTTTAGTGTCTCATTGGAGTGGATTCTCCAAATCTCTCTCTCTCTCTCTCTCTCTCTCTCTCTCTCTCTCTAAGGGGTGGATTCCCCTCTCTCTTTCTCTCTCTCTTCTCTCTCTCTCTCCAAGAGGAGGGGGCACCCCTTTCTCTCTCCTCCCCTCCACATCATCAACCTTTCCCCTCCCCTCATTACTCATCCTCCCAACTACCCCAACCCTCATTACTCCACCCCTAGTCCCAAGAGACCCTCCACCACTCCATACTCCACCACCCAACCACCAACTACCCAATCCCCTTCCCTAAGCACCCTCTCATCTCCCAAGGGAGAACTCCCCACTTCCCAAGCACCCCTTCCATTCCCCAACACAACCATTCCCATCCCCAAAGCCCCATTAACCACCCCATTAGTCAATTTTCAAACCTTGGAGAGAGAACTCTCCTTCCCTCTCCCCCACCCATCCCAAATTCGCAGCTCCTCCTCCCACCACCTGTTAGACCCCCTTCCAGACCCCATTCTTTCCCTCCCACACCTTGGAACACCCCCTCCTAGACCCCCTCACAGCCAGGGTTCTCCCCACACTCATCCACCCCCATTTCCCCTCCCATATACCCCATTTCCCCCCATCATCTTCAACCTACAGTTCTTAGTTCGCAGGCAGCAGAGAAGTGCCCAGTTGCAGAGGCTGCCACGTCTTCACCTGGAAGCTTCATAGGGCATATCATATACCGGTGGAATCGTTGTCCAGTCTACTTCGCAACGGCGGTGGTCCCATCTCTTTCTGAGCTCGTGATCGCCCAGGGGAGCCGTTCTTCTACGACTACGCAAGACAGATCCAATCAGCAACCTGAGGCCACTTCCAGAAGTTCTCACGGTCACATCCCTCTGCTTCTTGAAGCGCCACTTGGCCGAGAGCTTCTACAACAAGTCACCTTCCATATCCAAGAAGCGGCGCCTTGATCGACCTCCGGAGCGGCACTTTCTCAATTTTCTCCCTCAGGTGTGCTGCTCTGTCCACTCCAGGACTGAATAGACACCTGTTCACTGATCGGGCTGCTCAGGTCTACTCCAACAACTTCTGGCATTCCCGTGGGTCACGTTTCGAAGAAGACTCGACAATAAATCCGTCGACTCCAGCCCCGCCGAATTCCAAGCTCTGAAGCATCCGTGGAGTCTTCATCTTCTTGCTGTTGTGTTCCTGAAGCAGACAGAGTCAGAGTTCTACCTTCCTGTTCGTGCCTCTGCCCCGACCAGCACCGACTTGCCGAAATTCTGAAAAAATTTGGACGACTTCCTGGGTCTCCTACGAAGATTTTCCAGTTGGTCTCATCACCAACAGAATTCGGGAGCAGACGCAACGGCATCATCTTTGACTACCTGTCCCCTGTTCCAGAGGGCGGACAGAACCGTCGGCGTTCTATCAATTAGTTCCTAGGCCGGTTCTCCCCTTCCCTAGCTTGGCCGCCTGAAGGCCCCTCCCTGCGTGGAGGTAATTTTTGACTGTAATAACTTAACCCCCACCCCGAGATTCCCCCCCTTGCAAGGGGTGTAGTTCATGTAATAATTCAAGTCAGAGGTTTGAAGCTTCATCGACGCGGCGTGCGGGTGCATACCCTCGCCTCCCCGCTCGCCCCCATCTCCGGCCGAGATCGGCATCTTCATGCCGACTATGTGAGCCTCGGTCCCCCTCTTGGCTGGTTTAAATTCCTTGCTTAGCATAGTATTATCATTATTGCTTCATCGGACGGAGAGTGAGAGCTCGGCCCATAATTGCCATTGATGTGAGTGATCACCGCGGGCGAGTTGTGAGTGATCCCCTACATCCCACACACTTGGTGTGCTGGCCACCCGTGAGTTGGGCATCCCTGGCCCATTTGGGGTTCTCCCCAAGCTAGCCAACCATTGGAGCATCAAGGTCCCGCCTCAGACCCTCTCCATCATCGCCGAGTCGCCTACGGGCACTAGTGTGCGCCACGCGAGTGACTTCGCTAGTGTAAGTCCGCTGCTCAAAGATACTTGCTTGCAATTGTAAGTCCAAGGGCATTCGGTCTTGTGACTATCACCCCAAGGTGGTGTCACATCAGTTGAAGTTAGCCCCTTTCGTTCTCCTTTCTTTCTCTGCATCCGAGGTTCAATATATGCCATGGCTACTGCGAACTAGGCGTGTTTTATAGTTTGGTCTTCTAGATATGTTGAAGGCTTTTCCCACTGTATTTCCTTTCAACCTCGCATCTACATCGAGAGCCAGAGACAGTCCATCTCATGGCTTTTCCTCGGTGAAATGAAGAGGGATAAATTCAGAAGTTTCCGTCCGTGGCTCTACCCCCAATGAGGCCCCAGAGGGAAGGTTGCCATCCCCTTGGATTATACCCTCTCTGTAATCCCCGTCAGTGGTCGTCAAACCCTTGAATAAACCTTCTTTGCAGACCCCTGGATAAACCCTCCTCTAAAGCTCCCAGAGCCCCTTTAAGCCTCCGTTCCAAAATCTCCTCAAAACATAGCTGAAACCCTCATTTCAGAAACCCTCCTGATGTGAACCCCTCTCGGCGCGAGTCTCGCACCGAGGGCTGCCCGCGCCGGCTGGACTTCTTTTATCGCGCCGAGACCTTCACACCTTTCATGCTGAAGATGGCCACCCTGTTATGCTCGTGCCAATGCCTTCGAGCCATGCCAGCCTTGCTCATGATACCCCATCCTTCTGAGGAGAAATACCATCCTTCCCTAGACCCTCGTGGGAGCTATATCAAAGGGGTTAATTCCCCACATTCTGCCAACCCACTAAGTCACGGAGTTCTACCACTGTATGTCCTCCGTTGACTATACATGGGGACATTAATGAATCTTACAATACATGGATAATGTCACATAAGATGGGGATCCTTTTGGGATCCAGGGCTACGCCCGCCTCCCTTTTGGTTTCCACTCCGACATTTCGTGAGTGGATGACCTATAATACCCTTTTGGCACACTCCAAAATAAGGGGAGGTGCTGTCAAAATTCATCCCCGAGCTTTACTCTGTCGTATAGTGTGATGCTTTCACCGAAATTATGAAGCTAACCCCAGCTGTGTGACGGAGATCTGAGCTCGCCGTCTTATGATCCTCTGCTCACAACCGTCAAATGGGAACATAACCATCGTAGTCACATGGTCTCTCTAGACTTCCTATGGATGAGCCTACCCTCACTCTGTAGCCTGCTCAAAGGCCACCATGAATAAGCTCATGAAACCCCCATTGAACGCAAAAGTCCCCTTTGGATTCTTAAAGCCTCACAACACTTGAAAAATTAATGAACACCCAGCTATCGGCGCCACAAGTGCTCCCGGCGCAACCTCCTCCCGGCGCCGCTTTCGCGCCGGGTGAAGGGCGCGCCGACGAGCTGGTCGTGCCGACCCTGCCGCACCGTTTACCTTCGTACCGAAACCCTAGCCGCGTCGGCTCCTTCCGTTGTTGGCCACCTGTCATATATCCAACTTCCAGAAGCCCTACCGAGTCCACCATCAGCCTAGACTTAGGACCCTGACCCCCACAGGCCATTATACCAGTTCCCACCATATCATGAGGGTTTCATTGTTCTTCATCCATGTCTAAATAGAGCTATATTAACGGGGTCTTACCCCGATATTCTACGCCATTAACCGTCAAGTTTTCTTCCAACCCTACTGACCCTGGGAGTCCTGCCATTGCAAGTCCCCCAATGGTCTCTGAAGGGAATATCAACAAACACCGTGGTAATGGACACTGTCCCATCACACTCAAATCCTTTTTGGATCCAGGGCTACGCCCGCCTCTCTTTTGGCTTCCATCCTGGCATTCCATGGGTTGATGACCTATTTTCCCCCTTTGGCATAGTCCAAAATAAGGGGTATGCTGCCGGATTTGCGCCATAACACTGTCATCATGTCCCGCGTAGCATGGTTTTCTATGCATGTTTCGCATCCCGTTAGCAGAGTTAGCGTAATAGTCTTATCTCGTTTTGCCCCCGAGGCATCCTTTCTTGGCAACTAATCAAGGGTTGTCCTTCTTTGGAAGGACGTAATTAACGTCATAGCCTTTATGGTATAACGGACTCCGGTTCCTGACACGAATATCACAATCGACTGACTGAGTCAGGTCGAGCGCACAATAAACTGTCACGCTAGTGACTGGCACGCCTAATTAATAAACCAAATAAACAAACAAAAAAACAACCGAATAAATATCAAATAAAGATATTCTAAAATAAAAAAATCAAATAATTTTTTTTCATCTCCCACAAGTCTAGCACGCCCAGTGGGACCTGAGTCTCCCTTCATCTCTTTGCCAAGAGAGGATACCTTCGGGGGCTTCCCCCAAGAATACTAATTGTTTGTCTGTTTGTCTCAGGCAAATGATGACGTCATACGGACTCACCGGTGTTGGCTTCGGCCCCGCAATCGTCGTCGACCACACGGAACACGGGTACCTGGCGGTGCCCATGGTTTTCGGCTCCTTCCCACCAGCTATAGGCTTCCCCAACTTCTTGGGGTTGGCCTTTGCTGACATGCTACAGACGGAGTCCTCAAGGCCCGCAGAAGAGAAGGCTGCAGAGAGGGCCGAGGCCTCGAAGGCTCGACACTGTGCTGGCTCACCTACCAGCCCGATTCAAGTCGCCAGCTGCATGGTGCATCATATTGCTCACGGGGCCCACCCCGTCCCTACCAAGAACTTCGGGAGGCGCCGACACTGGAACCCTCGAAGGAAGGTTGATGCTGCTGTGACCGGACGTCTCTCCGCATCAGGCAAGTCTATGCTGGTCGGTGGCCTCTGCGTCTTTCTAGATGGACGTAAGGCTCGAGTGAGCCCAGACCGGGTGATCCCTACAGTGCCAGTCCATAACTCCTATCAGGCTCTTGCTGGAAGAAGAGCAGAAGAAGAAGAAGCCGGCCGCCATGGCCAGAGAAGGTTGGCTCCCAAGCCAAGAAGATTCAAACAGGTTTGGGTCCCCAAAAAGGTCCAGCCTGTCCAGCAAGAAGCTCCAGTGCAGTACCACCCCAGGTTCACCAGAGTAGAAGAGAGAAAGAAGAGGGAACCTGTCCCGAGGAAGGAAGAGACAATCGTGGATCCGCCACGCCGAGAAAGCTTTAGGGCCTGCGCCCGACAAGCCAACATCCCCGTTGTGGGAAGAAGATCATAGCATGCTACCGAGAGGGCTCGATTTGCTTACATTCCTCCGATGGGAGGTCGACAACTGTCCCCGACCCTACACCCGGGCCGAGGGCAAGAAGAAATGACCAATATGGTCAGAAGTTATTTTAGGGGGTTAGGCAACCCCTCTTTGGGCCAACAACGGCTGTTGCAGGCAGCCGCAGCTGAAGAAGATCGCTGTCCATTAAAGGCAGTGGGAGAAGAAGAAGATAGGAGGATGACGTCATCGGTTGATGACAATGGATATGAAGATGGCTCTGATGTTCAAGCCGATGAAACTGCTCCACGCCAAGGGGAAAAGGGAAGGATCTCTGTGTTTGAAAGGCTTACCTTCCCGGGGAATGTCAAGAGGAGGGTTCGCAGATAGAAATGAAGGATGTAGATTTTCACATGCAATATGGCCGGGATAGATGGCCATTACGGAAAATTGCCCGAGGAGCCTCAAGAGTTGGCCTGGCTAGCCGGAAGACCGGGGCCGAGCATTCGAAGAGTGGAGGCCGCAAAAGAGAAGTTGGCGGCGACCGAAGGAAAGCAAGCCCTGCCTCGCCTCCAACAGCATGACAAGGCTATTATTCTCACAGCGAATGTGATAACGGCAGGTGAAGAAGAAGATGTCTTGCTTGACATCCTACCTGAGGGTGCATCTGGCGAGATGACAGAGGCCATCCCCAGTACAGCAGCTATGGACCTGGCCGTACTGATGATGCTCCAGAGGTACCGCCTGGAGATAGAACAGCTGAAGAAGCAATTGACGGAAAGGACAGAGCAGTCCTCAGCCTCCAAGCAGCCTGATGTGCAGGTCGAATCATCAAGGGGAGCCGTCAGCAAGAATGACTTCCCACCACTCTATACCCCACCTCTACAGGCAGAACCAAACTTGGAGACAACTCAACAGCGCCCATCACAGCCGCTGGCTCTACCAGTGCTGCCACAGGTGCACCAGACGCCTCCACTGCTGCGTCCTCCTCCACAGGCGACCACCCTGGTCACCCCCTACTTGCAGCCGGCGCATTTCTACCCGGAACCGGTCGACCCGACCATCATGAGCAAGATAATGGTAGAAAGGATGATCGAGATGAAGCTCACTGAAAGGGCTGAAGGTGACTATGTTGTATTCGATGCATATAGGGTTCCATACCCACCGCATCATGCTGCCAAGTGGCTCACTCCTGGGATTAGCAAGCCGCCGAAGTTCGACAAGTTCAACGGGAAGGGATCCCCGAAGGAACATGTTGCCTACTACATGACCGTCATGGGTGACTTGGCCACTGACGAGTCATATTTATTGAAGTTCTTCGGGTCCTCACTCACAGGGCTCGCATTTGAAGGGTACTCCAGCCTCCCGGCTGGGTCGATCAGCGACTGGTCGGACATGCAGAGGAAGTTCAGAGAAAGATTCCACGTCACAGAGAGAGAGGTCACAGTGGCTGAACTCTATTCAACAAGACAGAGGGCAGATGAGACCGCTCTCGACTACATCAAGAGGTGGAGGAACCTCGGGATGAGATGCAAGCGGTCCCCGCACCAGGAGGACGCTGTACAGATCTGGAAACAGAACCTCAGGAGAGAGGTGCTGGAGAAGATGATTGACATGGAAATCCGATCGTTCGACCGTCTGAACAATATTGTGGCCGAAGTGGAGGCTTTCTTAGCGAAACCGACTCTTACACCAAATATTCCTACTGCACAAAAGGGCAAGGCAGCAGAACGGCGCCAGGCACCGAAAGAAGCAAACGCCCTTGATAACAAGGCATTTGAACAACAAAAAGATAAAGGCAAGAAGACAGCTGCTCCTCAGCCTGCCAAGATCGGAGATGGCAAAGAAGGCCCATCCCTCCCGGATAAAATGAAGAAGGCCTACTCTTTCCCAAAGGAGAAGACCAGGATCTTGTTTGACTGGGTTACCTAGTATGATAAGGTCACCTTGCCTGAGCTGAGGAGGCCGGAGGACCTGAAGAGAAGAGATAGCCCAAGATTTTGCCCCTACCACCAGATGCTGGGGCATCCAATTGAAGACTGTTATGTTTTCAAGGATATTATCGAAGGCATGGTGAGAAAGGAAGAAATAGAATTGGGGGAGCACAAGGTCGACCCTCCACAACCACATGAGGCGCCCGTAAGAAGAGTCGCCGTCAACATGGTCTCTCTGTATCAAGCCTTGCTTGAGGAGACCGCAGAAGCCAGTACTCAGCGTACATATGAAGCCTGTTTTCTGGCCCCAATAAAAGAACAGGAGGGATGGCAGCAAGTCCTTGCAAGAGCCAAGAAAAAGGGCCTGCCTCGCCTGGCACCGGAGGCACATATTCGTGGCATCACACCACGACCCCCTTCACCAGTAGCAACACCTGTGTGGACCAATCCGCCATCAGTTATCCGGATACCTACCTGCAACCGAAGGAGGCAGACTCCGTTGCCGGCAGTCAAGAAGATAAGTCCAGAAGCCTGGCGGCTACAGGACTACATAAATGGGCTAGATGAGTGTGTACAGCCCGAGCTAGAACCTTTGCTGGTATGGGATCATCTCCCATGGCAGGAGCTGGAACAGCTTTCACTAAAGCAGGAAGAGGAAGCTGACAAAGCATCAGATAGGGATGGCAGCCTGTTCTGGGGGCAAGCGCCAGCCAAAGAAAAGAAAAGAAGATAAAGAAGGAAGAGAAGGGCCGGCAAGGCTACAACGGGTGTGAGCCTTTCTTTCAACACCCTCTCTGCTCTGTTCAATTTACCCGGTGAAGAGGATGAAGAAGAGATTTGCTTCACACCCGCCGCTAAGGAAAGCCAGGCCGAAGCCGCAACTGCCACACATGCAACCCGGTCGGGCCGAAGGTGGGGGCGTCAGCCACCTGCCAACCATAACATTATCTTCAGAGGGGAGCAACCCCAAAAGATACCCCCTCCGGAGGTCAGGGGAGTTCAAATCCCTCCTCCGTCAGGCTTATACAACCAAAGTGGGGGCGACACTCCCGCTCCTTCATTTCTGGAGTTCATAAAGATGTCAAAAGGGAAGCAGCCATGTTGGGAGGTTGAACCGGTAACCGGGGGTAGTCACCCACAACTCCAGCAATCTCCCAAATTGTCAGAAGAGGTAGAAACTCGCCTGGCAACAGCCAGTGAGGAGCAGCCAGGAGGTAATCCCAAGCAAAAGGGTGTAGCCTCCGAGTCCGATGAAGCAGGTCCATCAGGGGCCACAGTCCAAGGATCTTCCAAGCCCAGGTGGGCAGATGAAATGAAGCTATCCAATGTCCGAGCTGGAAGTCGGGTGGTCAAACTATTGAAGAAGCTCCCAGTAAGATTCACTGTCTGGGAAATCCTCTCTCTCAGTGAAGAGACTCGACAGGCGATCATTACTGCTCTCCAGACGCCTGCCCAGTATGAAGCCTGCCTAGCTGAGGCACTGCCGAAGGCCAGCATGACCTTCACCCAGGAAGACATGTTGCTCCCCACCACCAGTCACAACAGACCTCTGTAGATGAGGGGACATCTAAATGGCCGGGAGCTGAACAGAATCCTGGTGGACCCCGGGGCAGCTGTCAACATCTTACCCTATAGGATATATTGAGAGGCACTACTTTAACGTGCACCTACAAAAGGTCGGGGATATGCGCATTGCCGGATTCAATCAGAAGTGCGAAGTATCGCTAGGAGTAGCAGAGTTCACACTCACTCTAGCGGACTTTGTCACGAAGGTGAAATTTGATGTCATTGATTCTCGCACCTCATACAAGGTGCTGCTTGGCCGCCCTTGGCTACATGAGAATATGGTGGTACCTTCCACACTTCACCAGTGCATCAAATACAGCATGGATGGGAGAGAGGAAAGAGTATTTGCTAATCTCCACCCATTTGAAGTATTCGAATGCCACTTGGCAGACGCCCCTCTATATGCAAAATGGTCGCAGAAGGCCCCTGCGGCCAAGACCTCTTCTAGCACAACAAAAGGCACTTCCAAAGCAGAATGGTTCCCTCCGCCGCCGCGTGGATATATCGATCCTAAGGTGGTTTCACACATCACTATCACCGGGGATGTAGGCCGGATAGCGCCTCCCGCCATCTACCCCGAAACTAATAAAGTCAGGGTTGACCAGCAGCACGACCACATCGGGATCCCCGAAGGTCTTAACAAGCCAATTCTCAGCCTCGACAATGCTACTGTCGAGCCTTTCAAAGCCTGGGAGGTGACACAGATAGATGGCCCTAGCAGCCTGTTCTACACAGCTGAAGAGCATCCTACACAGCAAGACACTGATTGTCATCTGCCTGAAGATATAAAAAACCCCTCAATGCCTATACAAGGGCTGACATTTATAACAAATTGAATGGCCAAGATGTTCCAGAAGCAGCACATCCCTTCTGGCCAGCCTCGCAAGAGGAAAGAAGCATTCCAGAAGCTATGGTACCCTCCGAGCCTGGACAAAGAAATGAGGCATGTCTCTCAGCACCCGGGATTGGGCTTCACCCTTGAAGAATACTATTATAGCGGACGCTATGAAGTGGATACCATCTCTGCTTTCTACCCAATGGAGGATAACCCACTGGGGGAAACTATTGGTGAACACCTGACAGAAGTTGAGTGCATTCAGCCAGCCCGGCCAAGGAATCCAGAATCCGAGGCTGTATTCCCCTGCCGGTGCTGGGAACAAGTCTATCTGGAAGATGCAGCTCTTCAAGCCAAATTTGACACAGCTAGCAGTAGTGAAGCTGAAGATGTTGAAGAAGCAGAGTTGCCTCCCTCTAGTGGCCCTCCTCTGTTCATGATGTCGACACTTCTCGAACCAGTCGGGGAAGCTTCCCCCGAGCCTGATCAAGAGACAGATGCTGCTAGAAGAGAAATGGTTGCCTTCACTGAGGACATGGTGGTTCAAGGGATCGAAATCTCTTCACCCCTTGCCAAGGAGCTGCAAGGTTACTCTGACTTAATGACAAATAATCACCAGCCCTTAGTGACTGCAACCCCCTCAGCAGGGGGTGAGGCAATCAACTCGCCCCTTGAAGTTGCTAGTAAGGTAAACTTGTTGGCAGAACAGTGCATGCAGCCATTATCAGCCGAACAAGAGATTTCTGGCAGAACTGAAATAAGGCAAGATGAAGGGATCGAGGTCCTCGACCTCGAAGATGATATACCAGACTTTGTCGACCTCCGGCCTGCACCCCCTGAGATAGGAGATGGAGGTCAAGAAACAGTCGATGAACTGATAGAAGTCAACTTGGGAGACGAGGATGACCCCAGGCCAACCTTCCTCAGCGCCCAACTGTCTGCCGAAGAACAGAGGATGTACATCCAGCTGCTACAAGAGTATCGGGACTGCTTTGCCTGGACATACAAAGAGATGCCAGGACTAAGCCCCTCAGTCTCACAGCATGAGCTGACCATAAACCCTGGGGTAGAGCAGGTGAAACAGCCCCCTCGGCGTATGAGGCCAGAGCTCATCACTCAAATATGCAAAGAGGTTGACAAGCTCATTGATGTGGGTTTCGTCGAGGAAAATCAATATACCACGTGGTTAGCTAACATCGTGCCCGTGAAGAAGAAGAACGGACAGATCCGGATATGTGTTGACTTTCGGGATCTGAATAAAGCCTGCCCTAAAGATGACTTCCCAGTGCCGATAACTGAGGTCATGATAGATGCAACAACTGGTCATGAGGCCCTATCATTCATGGATGAGTCATCTGGCTACAACTAGATATGGATCGCGGAACATGACCGGATCCACACTGCCTTCCGGACCCCCAATGGCATTTATCACTACAAAAGAATGTCGTTCGGATTAAAGAACGCTGGCGCAACTTATCAGTGGGCGATGACTAGAATATTTGATGAGCTGATTTACCATAAGGTCGAGTGCTACATATGTGACCTGGTAGTCAAGACCAAAAAGAAAGAAGACCATCTGCAAGACCTCCGAGTCATTTTCTAGAGGCTGAGGCAGTATGAATTAAAAAATGAACCCTATGAAGTGTGCGTTCGAAGTCTCGAGCAGAAAGTTCTTGGGTTTCATTGTCAGGTATCGGGGAATTGAAATAGACCCCGCAAAGATCAAGGTGATTCAGGAGTTATCCTCACCAAGGAATCTCTCTGAGCTAAGATCCCTTCAGGGCCGCCTTGCATACATCCGGCGGTTTATATCCAACTTGTCGGGGCGATGCCACCCCTTTCACAAGCTGATGATGAAGGGTGTTCCCTTCTACTGGGACGAAGAATGCCAGATAGCCTTCGATAAACTGAAGGATTACCTGAAAACCCCTCCAGTGCTGGGTGCGCCAGTGAAAGGACGGTCGCTGATCCTCTACATAGCAGCCACACACAATTCCCTGGGGGCAATGCTAGCCCAGAATAATGAAGAAGGAAAATAACAAGCCCTTTACTATCTCAGTCGAAGAATGGTTAGAACTGAGGAAAGGTACACCTACATCGGGAAGATTTGCCTGGCATTGGTCTTCGCGGTCAAGAAGCTGCGGCACTACATGCTGTCGCATGAAGTTAAGCTGATTTCTAGGGAGGATCTGCTTAGATACATCATGTCCCAACCAGCCTTCAAAGGTCGCCTGGGCAAATGGGCGGTGATTCTTATGGAGTATGATATCTCCTATGTACCGCAGAGGGCCATCAAGGGCCAAGCTATTGCAGACTTCTTTGCTTAACATCCAGTACCCGAAGATTGCCCTCTGGAACCAGAGCTTCTTGAAGATGAAACTTTAGAGGTCGGCCAGTTGCGGCCCTCCCTATGGCAGCTGTATTTTGATGGTGCCTCCAGAATTGACACCTCAGCGACGGGATCGGCCAGAGTCCGTGCAGGAGTAGGCATAGTCTTGAAGTCTCCTGAAGGGGAAGTCATACATACGTCCTGCTCAATAAACAAGCCTTGTGCAAATAATGAAGCAGAATATGAAGCCCTAATAATCGGGCTACAGATTGCTCTATCCATGGGGATTCAAATGCTAGAAGCGTTCGGGGACTCCATGCTGGTTATAAAATAATTGGAAGGGGAGTTCGAGGTGCGAAAGTAGGAGCTCGTCCCTTACTACCATCTGGCCCTGCGCCTAATGGCAAGATTCTACTTCATCAGCGTCAAGCATGTCAACCGAGGATAGAATGCTCAAGTTGACGCCCTCGCAAAGCTGGCAAGTTCCTTGGCGGTCCCGCCTGATACGAGCCTGAACATAACAGTCATCAACCGGCGGTAGGTCCCCAGTATGACAGAAGCTTTAGCCGATGAACAAGCCAATGAAGTAGCAGTTACTGAAGCATTCCAGCAGCCCGACTGGCAGGAATACCTCCTGCATTGGTTCCAACACCAACAGCTCCCGAAGGTGAAAGAACAGAGAATGAGACTCCTGAGAGTCAAAGATTCTTATGAGATGAGGAATGGAACATTGTTCCGAATAATGGCAGATGCCCAAAAGAAGGTATTACTTCGATGCTTATCTCCAGGGGAAGCCAGGAAGGTAATGCAACAAGTCCATGCCGGGTCAGCCGGGGCGCACCAGGCCGGTCCGAAAATGAAGATCAAAATAAAGAAATTGGGTTATTATTGGCCCACTATATTTGATGATTGCTGCAAGTTCACCAAGGCTTGTCAGAAATGTCAAGAGCACGCCAATGTGTCAAGAAGACCTCCAATGCCTCTACACCCTACCTTACCAAGCTGGCCGTTTGCCCAGTGGGGCACGGACGTGGTGGGGCCACTACCAACAGATTCATCCGGCAGAATGTAATATTTCGGTTCGGGATTCCCAGCCAAATCATCTCCGACAACGGCAGCCACTTCAGAAATCAAAAGGTTTATCGACTAGCTGACAAATACAAGATTGATTGGAGAACATCATCTCCCTACTACCCTCAGGCCAACGGACTTGCAGAGGTCTTTAACAAGACGATGTGCACTCTGCTGGCGAAAATTGTCAAGACTAACAGAAGAGATTGGGAAGAAAGAATGTACGAGGCACTGTGGGCTTACCATGCGGTCTACAAGACCCCTACCGGCTGCTCACCCTACTCCCTCGTGTATGGGTCAGAGGCTGTGGTGCCAATTGAGCTGGAGGTCCCCTCATTACGGGTCGCCATCCAGCATGGATTGGTGGGCAACGAGTAGACCAACGTAGAAAGAAGACTAGAAGAGCTCGCCGAGCTTGAAGGAAAGCGTCTCCGGGCGCAACATAATATTCAACTCTATCAAGCCCGCATGGCCCGTACTTTTGATAAGCTGGTCAAAGGACGGGAGTTCAAAAGGGGTGACCTGGTGATGGTTAAAAGAAGAGAGGTGATGGCCTCCAACCCCAAGGGGAAGTTGGTTGAAAATTGGGTCAGACCGTATGTCATCCACCGAGCATATGAAGGGGGTGCGTATGTCCTTGCGGATCATAAAGGAGTCATCCAATTCTCTCCCCTTAATGGGAAGCACCTAAGGCTGTATCACACGGTTCAACCGGCATTCCCCGAATTATTTACCTCAAACTCGGTCTAGTGGCACTCCGCCCTGACTGAGCTACCCCCACCCTGGGTCCAGTGGCACTTCGCCCTGACCGAGCTACCTCCACCCTTGGTCCAGTGGCGCTCCGCCCTGACCGAGCTACCTCCACCCTTGGTCCAGTGGCACTCCGCCCTGACCAAGCTACCTCCACCCTTGGTCCAGTGGCGCTCCGCCCTAACCGAACTACCTCCACCCTTGGTCCAGTGGCGCTCCACCCTGACCTAGCTACCTCCACCCTTGGTCCAGTGGCACTCCACCCTGACCGAGCTACCAAACCCTTGGTCCAGTGGCGCTCCGCCCTGACCGAGCTACCTCTACCCTTGGTCTAGTGGCACTCCGCCCTGACCGAGCTACCTCCACCCTTGGTCCAGTGGCACTCCGCCCTGACCGAGCTACCTCCACCCTTGGTCCAGTGGCACTCCGCCCTGACAAAGGGTGCCCTGACCGAGCTACCCCCACCCTTGGTCCAGTGGCACTCCGCCCTGACAAAGGGTGCCCTGACCGAGCTACCTCCACCCTTGGTCCAGTGGCACTCCGCCCTGACCGAGCTACCCCCACCCTTGGTCCAGTGGCACTCCGCCCTGATCGAGCTACCTCCACCCTTGGTCTAGTGGCACTCCGCCCTGACCGAGCTACCTCAAACTTGGTCTAGTGGCACTCCGCCCTGATCGAGCTACACTTACCTCGGTCTAGTGGCATTCCGTCCTGATCGAGCTACACTTACCTCGGTCTAGTGACACTCTGCCCTGGCCAGACTCGCATAATACCTACGACTTTGCCATTACGGTCCTTACGCCCGAATCGACACAAATCTATCCTTTGCGTTAGCATTACCTTCTTGCTAACGAATAAACCCCTTTGTTCGGCGCAAGACTCTGTGTCCTAGCCGACCTTTATACATCATTGCCATTGCGGGCCCTATGCCCGAATCGGCACAAATCTATCCTTTGCGTTAGCATTACCTTCTTGCTAACGAATAAACCCCTTGTTCGGTGCAAGACTCCATGTCCTAGCCGACCTTTATACATCATTGCCATTACGGGCCCTACGCCCGAATCGGCTCAAATCTATCCTTTGCGTTAGCATTACCTTCTTGCTAACGAATAAACCCCTTTGCTTGGCGCAAGACTCCGTGTCCTAGCCGACCTTTATACATCATTGCCATTGCGGGCCCTATGCCTGAATCGGCACAAATCTACCCTTGGCGTTGGCATTATCTTCTTGCTAACAAATCAACCCCTTTTTCGGCGCGATACTTCATGTTCTAGCCGACCCTCTCAGCATCCTTCTGCTACATGAGTTCAAAAGAAAGAGGAAGAAATAGAAATGGGGTTAAAAATAGAGATACCCCGCCGGCCTTGTTCCTAAACGGGGACGAGGGCAAAAATGGCTATAACCCGGCTGTGGCGAAAACCTGAAAGGGCGCTGCAGGTAAAATCGAGTAGCCCACCACGTGAAAACCTGAAAGGGCATGTGGGAAAAAGCAAGAGGGGGCTGGCCTCGGCAAAAACCCGAAAAGGGCTCTTAGGTCAGTAAAGTGGTAATCCAAAAGTTTCTCTTCATCCTCCTCTCAATGAGATTCCCAAGGGATAACCATCAGAAGTCCCACCGAAGATCCCCTAACAAACCTATGTCCGACCCTTGTCATCATCGGCAGGATCTGTCGACCTCCATCCTATAACTTGGACCTTTCATCCTCGTTAATGAGCATGTCCCTTTCTTCGACATGTAACCCATGTCGACGAACAAACCTGTGTTCGACCCCCGTCATCATCGGCAAGATTGGTCAAACTCTACTCCTTTAACTTGGACCTTCCGTCCTTGTTATTGAATATATCCTTTACTTCGACATGTAACCCATGTCGACGAACAAACCCGTGTTCGACCCTCGTCCTCATCGGCGAGACCGGTCGACCTCTATCCCTTAACTCTGACCTTTCGTCCTTGTCAATAATCATACCTTTGCTTCGACATGTAACCCCTGCCGATGAACAAACCCAGGATTCGACCCTCATCATCATCGGCGAGATAGGTCGACCTCTACCCTTAACTTGGACCTTTCGTCCCTGTGAATGAATATACCATTTACTTCAGCGTGTAACCCACATCGATGAACAAACCCAGGTTCAACCCTCGTCATCATCAGTGAGGTAGGTCGACCTCTGTCCCTTGACCTGGACCTTTCGTCCCGGTCAAGAACCATATAGCCTTTGCTTCGGCATTTAACCAATGTCGACGAACCAAACCAGGATCCGACCCTTGTCATCATCGACAAGGCCGGTCGGCGTCCTAGCAAACAAGCTCTCCTGTGTTCCAGATCCTCTGGGGAATTAAAAGAAAAAAAGAGAGAAAAGAAATAGAAATGGGGTTAAAAATAGAGATACTCCACCGGCTTTGTTCCTAAATGGGGACAAGGGAAAAAATGGCTATAACCCGGCTATGGCGAAAACCCGAAAGGGCGTTGTAGGCAAAATCGGGTGCCCCGCCACGTGAAAACCCGAGAGGGCACGTGGGCAAAAGCAAAAGGGGGCTGACTCTGGTGAAAACCCGAAAGGGCCCTTGAGTCGGTAATGTGGTTAAAAAAATGATGAAATGAATGAATAGAAAAAAAAATGATGATAAAAATGATGATGAAATGAAAAGATGATGTAGTAATGGGTTTATCCTCGTTCGTCATTCCATCCCAAACTACCTTTTCGACCCTTGTCACCATCGGCAAGATCGGTCGCTACCCTTTACGGTTCTTGTCACTATCGGCAAGACCGTCTACCCTTTTCGACCCTTGTCACCATCGACAAGATCGGTCGCTACCCTTTTCGATCCTTGTCACCATCAGCAAGACCGTCTACCCTTTTGACCCTTGTCACTATCGGCAAGATCGGTCGCTACCCTTTACGGTCCTTATCCGCAAGACCGTCTACCCTTTTGGGTCCTTGTCACCATTGGCAATACCGTCTACCTTTTCGACCCTTGTCACCATCAGCAAGATCCGTCGCTACCCTTTACCATCCTTGTCACCATCGGCAAGACCGTCTACCCTTTTCGACCTTTGTCACCATCGGCAAGATCAGTCGCTACCCTTTCCGGTCCTTGTCACCATCGGCAAGACCGTCTACCCTTTTCGGTCCTTGTCACCATCGGCAAGACCGTCTATCTTTTCGACCCTTGTCACCATCGGCAAGATCGGTCGCTACCCTTTCCGGTCCTTATCACCATCGGCAAGACCGCCTACCCTTTCCGGTCCTTGTCACCATCGGCAAGACCATCTACCTTTTCGACCCTTGTCACTATCGGCAAGATCGGTTGCTACCCTTTTCGGTCCTTGTCACCATTGGCAAGACCAACTACCTTTTCGACCCTTGTCACCATCGACAAGGTCGGCCAGCATTTCCCTAAATCGGGCCCCGACAAAAACCCGAAAGGGTGCTTGGGTCAGTAATGTGATTACTATAAAGTATATGCTATGCCTCTGAGTGGCACTCCCATCAGTTGTCCCACCGGTAATAAATCCTATCCCGGATGGACCTCTCATCAGCCAACAGTCATATTTTTGACATTTCTTGTCGGCAAGACTTACATCTGCACCAATCTGGCAACCCTTGGAACCCCATCACGTGGTGGAGCGAGGCCCCCATCCTTTCCTTGAAAGGGTGGATGCTCTCCTATGGCGCAGATATGGGTATACTTCCAAGCAGGTCGCCAAAGTTTCCACAAGATATGATAGAATACAAGTGCAAAGGTGGACACCTAAAATAGTAAAGGAAGCTTGTATTTCATTGCAACAATGAGGGGAATGAATACAAAAGGGGGCCTTCGGAGGGGACGAATTACAAAGGCAGATCAGCTAAGACCGCCTAAAAATATTTGCAAAGTCAATGAGCCCAACATGTGGAGCCTCTCCCAGTTCACGGAGCTGCATTTCTTCCTCTTGAACGCGAGTCACCTCAGTCTCTAGGGATGCGACTCGGCCCTCCAGTAAAGAAGTTTCCTCGATGCCTTGGACTTCTATAGCCTCCAGCCGTGGTATCTCAGCTTCAATGGTAGCCAATTCAGCCCGGAGTTCTTCCCGTCGGCTACGTACAATATGTGCCCGAGCAGCTGAAGTTTCAACATGAGCCTTGTTCCTGTGGAGATCAGAGGTCAGGGACGCCAGCTCTGTCTGACAATCGACTTTCTGCAATTTGAGGACCGCTAGCTGGTCATTCATCACCCTCCCGAGAAAGTCTCGGTGGTTTACAAATTTTAGCAGGAACAGCACCCGCTGGGTCCAGGTGTCCAAAGGACAGCCTAATGCCTACCCGCGCCGAGAGCATCGCCGCGCCGAGAGCATCAAAGAAGGAGCCGCGCCGAGACCATTGCCACGCCGAGATGGGCGTGCCGAGACTGTCAACAGCGCCAGTTGGCTCACCCAGGGGTGCTGCAATCAAAAGATTAAACCAAGAATGCTGATGTCTGTCCGAGTATGCTTACAAATACTAGGATTATACAAACAGAATGAAGACTCAGAGTCACAAAAATGAACAATGAACAGGAGTAGACCTGAAGAAATTACAAAGTAGGGTGCAATGTACACCCTCATGTCCCGTGTCACTCATCCTTCGCTTACGCCACCTGCGAGTGGGGGGCATTTGTTGACACCTAAAATATACCAGAAGAGACCAAAGCAGACTCAGGGCCCTGAAGGTCAACCAATGGTGCGGCTCCTGTACCATCTCTGGAAGTACTGGGAATCAGAATAGAAGAGGTCCACTACCCCTAACACTCTGTCCGGCTAAAGCCATCTCTGGCTAGGCCGCTGTCCAGCACTGCTGTCATTCAGATAGTCAGGCTGATAAAATTATAACAACATTCAGGCAACCATCTGCCTGCTGAAGAGAAACCTCAGATAATTCTGATTCTCATGAAAAGGGATTCACACTGCCTCACACATGGGCGTGAATGCAAGGTGCTAAACAAGCCTCAAGAGGAATATACCAAGAAGCCCACCAGAGCAATGAAAAGAAGCTTATTAGATGAGCCTCTTCCGGTGTCGGGTTCTGAACAGATGGGCCAAGCCCAATACGAAGCCAGGTGCGCCGAGATGATGCGTGCTGAGGCGCGCCGAGAAGCTCACGTCGGGAACATAAGGCCACCCTTCTATAAAGGCTGCTGCCTTCGAACAATACAAAAAAACAACAACAATAGAAGAGGAAACAGAAGACAACAGAAGAGAAAAAAAAGAAGAGAAGAAGAGGCAATAGAGGGAATAGAGAGCAGTAGCCACTGCAAGAAAGGGGAGCTCGAGAGCCCTCCATAGAAGCTGAAGAGATGAAAGAGTTGCAGGGATTCGGGGGGAGAATCAAGGTGGGATCGGTTTCAAGATGCCCTGAGGGGCTACAGTCTCCCCTTCCCCCTGTCTTTTATTTGAATGTGCCTTTTCTTCTTTTGGGTCTGCTTTCGAGCATCTTCGCCCCAGTAGCATCGAATGCTAATGTAACCTTGCTATCTCGGATTTAGTATGCGTACGATTTTTCCTTAGTTGTATTTTTCTTCTGAGCTAGATGCATATGCTGTTTGGTTGAAATGGTTAATAAAAAGAGGGTTGAAGTTAGCCCCTTTCATTCTCCTTTATTTCTCTGCATCTGAGGTTCAATATATGCCATGGCTACTGTGAACTAGACGTGTTTTATAGTTTGGTCTTCTGGATCTGTTGAAGGCTTTTCCCACTGTATTTCCTTTCAACCTTGCATCCCCATCGATTGCCTGAGACAGTCCATCTCATGGCTTCTCGTCGGTGAAATGAAGAGGGATAAATTCAAAAGTTTCCATCCGTGGTTCTGCCCTCAATGAGGCCCCAAAGGGAAGGCTGCCATCCCCTTGGATTATACCCTCAATGGTCTCTGAAGGGAATATCAACAAACATCGTGGTAATGGACACTGTCCCATCACACTCAAATCCTTTTTGGATCTAGGGCTACGCCCGCCTCTCTTTTGGCTTCCATCCCGGCATTCCGTGGGTGGATGACCTATTTTCCCCCTTTGGCATAGTCCAAAATAAGGGGATATGCTGCCGGATTTGCGCCATAACACTGTCATCATGTCCCGCGTAGCATGGTTTTCTATGCATGTTTCGCATCCCGTTAGCGGAGTTAGCGTAATAGTCTTATCTCATTTTGCCCCCGAGGCATCCTTTCTTGGCAACTAATCAAGGGTTGTCCTTCTTTGGAAGGACGTAATTAACGTCATAGCCTTTATGGTATAATGGACTCCGGGTCCTGACACGAATATCACAATCGACTGACTGAGTCAGGTCGAGCGCACAATAAACTGTCACGCTAGTGACTGGCACGTCTAATCAATAAACCAAATAAACAAACAAAAAAATTACCGAATAAATATCAAATAAAGATATTCTAAAATAAAAAAATCAAATAAAAAATTTTCATCTCCCATAGCATGCAGAAAATACAAAGGAGAACACAATGCAATAGAAAGCAGCCCAATCTGATGTCAGTGGACAAAGTTATGTAGGAATGAACAAGGCCCCTGTGAGCAGTGCGCCTGTCCTGCCAGAACCAAGAGGAGGTCACCTGATGACTGTTTTTAACATAGTAGCGGTCTACTGCTAGACCGCCATGGTCCTGAGAGGCCCTGGGAAGACTGCTAATATGCCAGAGAAGTGGGGCGGCCCTCTGAAGGCCGCTAACAGGGTTTGGGCGGCCCTGCGATAGACAGCTACTACCTGACAGACCCGAAACTGAACAGTGCAGTAGAAAAATGAGGTGAATGCAACCCAAACATGCACAAACACCTACCTAACATGCAGGAGACTAAAAATATAACGTGATGGGCACTAGGTGTCCCACCGTGATTGCCAAAAAATAGAGATGTAGATAGATTAATCTACCCCGCCCCCCGAATTAAAAAATATATGAACATGCATATAAACATGAGATTGCATGAAAAATAAAGGGGCGATGAAGAAGAGGAACCCGACCGTGATCGCCACCAAGGTTCTACGACACCAAAAGGATGGAGAAAGGATGAAGATGGCGTTGTGTACCTTGAAAAATGAAGAAGAAGACTCGGCCTAATGGGAAGCCGCTACAACGTGATCACGCTTTGAAAAGGGGTGCGGGGAACCGATGTGGGTGACACCTCCTTGCCTTCTAGCCGGCTAGAAAGAAAGGGCCTCATGTTCTATCAATAGTCTCCTGCAAAATAAAGCCACAAAAAAGAGAGAAAACCCATTAGAATGTGAAGTGTAGCATGTGTCCCGAAATGATAAAGTAGCATGAAAGAAAGGGGGAGAACGCACCGAGGGAGGGTTTTTAACCCCTATGAATGGGTGCAAATAAAAGGTGGGAGTGTTGTGCATGCATATAATTTGAAATCATGAAATTTTATAAAGAGAATAAAGAGAAAAGTGTTATGCAAAATGGAGAAAAATGCAGAAACGTGTAGAAACAATGTAATTTGTGACGATTTTGAAAAAGTATGAGAGAAGAACTAAGGAATGGAGCAATGAAACTGTCACGCTCCAAACCGATAGTAGCAGAACATGTCGTTTGCTCGGAACGTTGCAGTTAAACAGTCGTGAATAATCAAGAGCAGTCGCATAAGACCAAATAATTTGGAGTGATAATAATTTTTTTTTCAAATATAAGTCTCTTACAATTTAAATTCTAAAACTTGAAGACTCAACTACATCACATTGAAAAAAAAGGGGATGGCGCATTAACAGACTTAGACAAGATATCTCAATAAGAGACACCATGCTAGACTCAAGAGAAGTAAAGGACACGGGTTCACTAATTTTCAGAGCTCGCTTGCACACTTGTCTCTCCTATGTGAGTCTCGATCTCGTTAGCCACTTGATTACCTGAAAAATGTTGGAATAAAACTAGATGAGCGAACGCTCAATAGGAATTACATCTCTACGATCCAGACTTGCTTAAAGTAATTAACATCTTATGCAATGTACTATGATCATGCATGAGTGAATGCGAGAAAATATAGCAATGAGATAGGCATGAAATATCTAGCACAAAAACTAAGTTACAGGATATATCGAGCAAGAAGTTTCCATATCATATCACGAGGTATTAGACAATTGATCATCATGTAAATACCCTTTCTTGGGTAGAGGTTCATGATTTTCAAGCACTCAAGTCAGTCTAGAATCACCTAACGAGCCAGTGGTCTTTACTCATAGGTTGTCATGATATCTTTAACCTCATGAGCCAGTGGTCTTCCTCATGGGTTTATTTATTATTTATTCAGTGTGCCGCATGAGCCAGTGGTCTTCCCTCATGGTTTATTTATAACTCGATTCACCTCATGAGCCAGTGGTCTTCCTCATGGGCTTATCATTAGTTCATTCTACCTCATGAGCCAGTGGTCTTCCTCATGGGTTTGTGATTAGTTCATTTTACCTCATGAGCTAGTGGTCTTCCTCATGGGTTTATCATTAGTTTAGGACTTCCATCCTACTGGACAATAGCATTCATGCGGCCGAAGGACCAATATTTACTTGCTGTTATTTAACGGCCCAATTCAAAGGAAATTAATAAAAAATCAACTCATGGAGTACAATAAACTGGGTAAATGGCGTCCATTATGGTCGCCGCAATTCAGAATTCACGTCCGTATCAATGGGCGCTTATTCTAGAAATAGATAAATAGGCACGAAGAATTGGCGTCCGCCACCACGGGTGCAATTCACTAATGGCGTCTACTTCACTGGACGCAGATTCGAGGAAGTGACTATTTTCTCAAAAATGCCAGAAAAAGCACTCTTTGAGGGAAAGATCGTCATGTTTCTTCAGAGAGACATGACAGTAAATTGGTGTATAGGATTTTTAGGGTACAACCTGCTCGGCTGCCTTGAGGGAATCCAAGGCTAGCGTAGACTTACGGAGGTCTCTATGATGAAATCACCAGTCCGAAGGAACAGAATGTCCATCGGAGGGTTCAATCATCACGGAGAGTTAAGGGTAAACGCTATAAATCAAAACCAGGACTCCATCTACGGATGTGAGATATGAGTGCCAAGAACCCGTGACTAAGGGTTGGAAACTCAGGAAAATCAAGCGGTCAGAAAAATTGACGTCCTTCCTGGCAGACGCTATTTAAATTGGCATCTATCAAGGAAGACACTCATTAGTTCATTTCATTTTATCCGGAATTGTTAAATTTATTTCCCAGAATATAGCATCCATATAGGTGGACGTTAATTTCTAATTTTTTTAATTAAAAAAACATTTACGTCTATTTTTAAAGACGTCATTTCATATTATTCAGTTTGGAAGAGAACATCCCTTTATATGGACACATACTATTTAATAAAGAATTTTATAAATAAAATATATGATAATTAGGAGAAAATTTTAAGGATTCCAAATATATAATTTTTATAATTTTATGCTACATAGTTTGGTAGATATGGATTTTTGAAGATATAGTCAAGAGTTATATATATATATATTAAAATGATTGAGCGGCGGTTGGGTTGTCCGCGATTTAAATAGCTAAATTGACAACTTCTTAAATCCTCCCATTCCTTAAAGTAACCACGTCGGAATCGCGCATATGATGTATTGAAATGACGGACTCGAAAAACTCTACCTAGTCAGGTGTTCAAAATAATTTTTCATTGAGAGATGGGGGATCTTGAGATAGGGGGCACAGAAAACGGTGGCATCACCCTCACTACCTCGGTCTCCACCCCAATAATATGCTCGAAAAATTTCATGATCAAAGGACGCTCCGGCACCCATAAACAAGTGGTCCAAACAAAAACTTATAACTAACATGCAATAGTGTCCTGGGGTGATTCACCGAGTAACTCATTAAAACATATTAAATTGCTTAAGTAATTACTATTACTAGTTAATACCTTATATAAAGACATGGAAATTTAGGATTTCAGTAATATAAAATTTGTGATTTTTATGCGTATGATTTCATAGATAAATTTTTTTTAAGCATGGTGTACGTATTGATTAATTAAGATAAACAATGCAAGTTAAACGTAAACCATGCAAGCATGCAAAGGATTTTAACAGGAATATGAATCTAACATCATATATGCTGGTTAGGAGTTTTGTCTGGGGAGAGAAAACCTACCTTTGGAGTGATTGAATGACGAACATAGATGAGAAAAAAAAAGAAGATGATGTGATACTACAACCGCAATAATCAGCCGGAGAAAGAAAGGATGAAGAATGCCCGCATGTCTTCAAGCGGTGAAGAGAACCGCATTAGTAGGATCTGCCCCCCCCCCCCTCGAACGCAGCAGCAGCTTGCTCGTTCGATTGTGGGTTGATTATATAGAGGAGAAAAAGCCATTGTGAGGGGTTTGATCATCGACAGGGGAAAGAGCCTTAAAACGTTTCCATGCGTTGCTCTCGAAGGCATTTCCACCTTCCTAGTTACCAGCCGCCTGCCTTACTTTCACATCGTGAAACCCTAAAGTTGACCACTCATGCAACGTTGGTTGGCTTGGGTTAATAGTAGGTTGTTTCGAATGGGCATGTGATGCATGCAAGTGGGTTTTGGGTTTGAAACCTATGTCCACTACGTAGGTTTACTTTGGATAAATGTGAACATGAGTTTTGGGTTGCTTTAGCAATGAAAGGCCCAAGCATTTATGTATATATTTAGGTTTTGTCCATTAACTGGGGTTGAAAGTCCATGGGCTATTCTATATATATATATATATAGGTTATTATAACCCATGCAGTTATTTAAAGGTTTCATTTATTATTCTTATATCTCGATAGATGTATGTGCATACATATATCTAAACCCACTTGTCATTTACTAACTATATATATACACATGTATATATGTATAAGGCTCATTAACGACTTTTATTTGAGATTGTAAAATAGTAAAGGCTCCTTTATGTTCCAAAGGCCTAATTAAGTTCAAGACTCTTGTAAAAAGCCCATTTACTATTAACTAGCTCTTTTATTTAAAGAAGACTTTATATACCATTAGTTATGTTTTTAAGGGTCTTTTATATATTTATAGGTGAAGACTAGTTTAACCTATGTGGGTTTCGAGCGAGGTGGGCTATAACACAAAGCCCAAATATAGTTAAACTAATCCTTTCAACCCATTTGTTGAATATATATATATTAGGCCCATTAACCTTTATCTAAATTCACCTACGTAAAACTCATACTCGGGAGTATAGGTCTCTTAACTTCTAGTCCATTAGCTTATCAATTCCATATTTGGTTCAGATTATCATTACTCTTAATCCTCTATCTACCTTATTGGTATCAGAGTCATGTTCGATCCTAGGAAAATATTTACTTTCATTTAAAAGGGAATTTAACTAGCCACCTATTTATTCTAGGAACAATATACCTAATTCTTATTTATTCAACATTATTAACTATCTATAAAAATATATAAATATCATCATGTATAGATTATATTTTTTTTCAAATCGAAAAAATATTCTTTTATTCCTATTTAGGCTTCAAAATTACCGGGCGTTACACCCTCCCCCACTTAAAAGAATTTGGTCCCCAAATTCATATAGTATTTTTCTTCCAAAACAGCTTAAAATTATTACACCATGACCTTAATTACCAACAATATGCTAAAAAGGGTAATGAATGGAATCTATTCTCCTAATAGAAACAAATAGGACTAGCTTAAAGTTATGGGGTACCTCTCGCTACTCCATCAGTTAGTTCGTTCAAAGGTTGAAGCCTTCCTTGATGTCGTGCCCCATCGAGGTTTTTAACTTTCGGAGGTTGATCCTTTGGAAGAGAACAACTTGCTACCTTGTGGTCCTTGCTTCCACAACGAAGACATACACCTAACTTCCACCAACATTCCTCCGACCGATGATTTCTTTTCCCACAATGTTTACATCTCTTTTGTGGCACCCTATTCTGTATATCTGCTCCTTTTATCTTCTTGCCATTAGAAGATCCATTGCTATCATTAGGTCTCTTCTTATTTGTCTCGATTCTCTTGGCTAACTCCTTCTTTTCTCTTTGAGCCTTGACTCTTTCCATCATCTCCAAGACATCCTCTAGCAATTGAGCTCTTTTAACCATCTCCGGATAAGATTGTATATCCATTGGCGCCAACTGGAGAATGAGCTGAAGTCTTAACCCATTCATAAATCTTTTAGCCTTCATTCTTTTAGTCATAATCAGATGAGGCGCATAACGAGACAACATTGAGAATTGGGCTTCATACTCAGCCACGGACATACTCATTTGTTTCAACGATGCAAATTCTGCGGCCTTCCTTTCTTTAATTCTCTCGAAAAAATATTTATCATTAAAATATGTTAAGAATTCTGCCCATGATACTTGATTATCCGGCAATGTTGCTTCTACAGACTCCCACAATGCCCTCGCATCCTTTTCTAGTTGAAATGTAGCCAATAGAACCTTATCTTGGTCGGAATATTGCATTATCCAGAATATCCTCTCAATCTCCTTTACCCAATGTTCTGCCTTGTCAGGGTCGGTGGATCCATCAAACCTAGGGGGATTCAGTCCTTGAAAATTTCTGTGCAATTCTCCCGCACCACGATCCGCTACACCATGAGCCACCTGTTGGAGGGCTTGAGTCAATCCTTGGACCATCTCACGCCATTGATTTTGCTCAACTGCCATCTAGTTAGAGAGTTAAATTTCTACAAAACAAGACAAGAATTAATTTCTTATATATTTTAGGATTAGTACATTTTAAATTGGAGAGTGAATATATTTTAACACTTAACCCGTGGCTCTACCCGATTCTCACGGAATTTCTATAGGATGACCACAAGGATACTCGACCTATCTCTTGGACTTAATGCCCTAAGGAATTGAAAGCCGAGGCTCCGATATGACTGACAAGGATACTTGACCTATCACTGGAACCTAATAACTGGAGGATATGAAAGCCGATACTCTGATACCACCTCTGTCACGCCCCGAACCGATAGCAGCGGAACGTGTCGTTTGCTCGGAACGTGGCAGTTAAACAGTCGTGAATAATCAAGAGCAGTCACATAAGACCAAATAATTTGGAGTGATAATAAAATTTTATTTCAAATATAAGTCTCTTACAATTTAAATTCTAAAACTTGAAGACTCAACTACATCACATTGAAAAAAAAAGGGGATGACGCACTAATAGACTTAGACAAGATATCTCAATAAGAGACACCATGCTAGACTCAAGAGAAGTAAAGGACACAGGTTCACTAATTTCCAGAGCTCGCTTGCACACTTGTCTCTCCCGTGTGAGTCTCGATCTCGTTAGCCACCTGATTACCTGAAAAATATTAGAATAAAACTGGATGAGCAAACGCTCAATAGGAATTATATCTCTACGATCCAAACTTGCTTAAAGTAATTAACATCTTATGCAATGTACTATGATCATGCATGAGTGAATGCGAGAAAATATAAAAAATATAACAATGAGATAGGCATGAAATATCTAGCACAAAAATTAAGTTGCAGGATATATCGAGCAAGAAATTTCCATATAATATCACGAGGTATTAGACAATTGATCATCAAGTAAATACCCTTTCTTGGGTAGAGGTTCATGATTTTCAAGTACTCAAGTCAATCTAGAATCACCTAACGAGCCAGTGGTCTTTACTCATAGGTTGTCATGATATCTTTAACCTCATGAGCCAGTGGTCTTCCTCATGGGTTTATTTATTATTTATTCAGTGTGCCGCATGAGCCAGTGGTCTTCCCTCATGGTTTATTTATAACTCGATTCACCTCATGAGCCAGTGGTCTTCTTCATGGGCTTATCATTAGTTCGTTCTACCTCATGAGCCAGTGGTCTTCCTCATGGGTTTGTGATTAGTTCATTTTACCTCATGAGCCAGTGGTCTTCCTCATGGGCTTGTCATTAGTTTGTTTTACCACATGAGCCAGTGGTCTTCCTCATGGGTTTATCATTAGTTTAGGACTTCCATCCTACTGGACAATAGCATTCGTGCGACCGAAGGCCCAATATTTACTAGCTGTTATTTAGCGGCCCAGTTCAAAGGAAATTGACAAAAAATCAACTCATGGAGTATAGTAAACTGGGTAAATGGCGTCCACAATGGTCCCCGTAATTCAGAATCTGCGATCGTATCAATGGGCGCTTATTCTAGAAATAGATAAATAGGCACGAAGAATTGGTGTCCGCCACCACGGGCGCAATTCACTAATGGCGTCTACTTCACTGGACGCAGATTCCAGGAGGTGACTATTTTCTCAAAAATGCCAGAAACAACACTCTTTGAGGGCAAGATCGTCATGTTTCTTCAGAGGGACATGACAGTAAATTGGTGTAAAGAGTTTTTAGGGTACAACCTGCTCGGCTGCCTTGAGGGAATCCAAGACTAGCGTAGACTTACAGAGGTCTCTATGATGAAATCACCAGTCCGAAGGAACGGAGTGTCCATCGGAGGGTTCAATCATCACAAAGAGTTAAGAGTAAATGATATAAATCAAAACTAGGACTCCATCTTCAGATGTGAGATAGGAGTGCCAAGAACCCGCGGCTAAGGGTTGGAAACTCGGGAAAATCAAGCGGTCAGAAAAATTGGCGTCCTTCCTGGCAGACTCTATTTAAATTGGCGTCTATCAAGGAAGACGCTCATTAGTTCATTTCATTTTATCCGGAATTGTTAAATTTATTTCCCAGAATATAGCATCCATATAGGTGGACGTTAATTTCTGATGTTTTTAATTAAACAAACATTTACATTTATTTTTAAAGACTTCATTTCATATTATTCAATTTAGAAGAGAACATCCCTTTAAAAGGACACATACTATTTAATAAAGAATTTTTCAAATAAAATATATGATAATTAGGAGAAAAATTTAAGGATTCCAAACATATAATTTTTATAATTTAATGCTACATAGTTTGGTAGATGTGGATTTTCAAAGATATAATCGAGACATATATATATATATATATATATATATATATATTAAAATGATTGAGCATCGGTTGAGTTGTACGCGATTTAAATAGTTAAATTGATAACTTCTTAAATCCTCCCGTTCCTTAACGTAACCACGTCAGAATCACGCATATGATGTATCGAAATGACGGACTCGAAAAACTCTACACAGTCGGGTGTTCAAAATAATTTTTCGTTGAGAGATAGGAGATCTTAAGATAGGGGGCACGAAAAATGGTGGCATCACCCTCACTACCTCGGTCTCCACCCCAATAATATGCTTGAAAAATTTCATGATCAAAGGACGCTCCGGCACCCATAAACAAGTGGTCCAAACAAAAATTTATAACTAACATGCTACAGTGTCCTGGGGTGATTCTCCGAGTAACTCATTAAAACATATTAAATTGCTTAAGTAATTACTGTTACTAGTTAATACCTTATATAAAGACATGGAAATTTAGGATTTCAATAATATAAAATTTGTGATTTTTATGCGTATGATTTCATAGATAAAATTTATTTTTAAGCATGGTGTATGTATTGATTAATTAAGATAAACAATGCAAGTTAAACGTAAACCATGCAAACATGCAAAGGATTTTAACAGGAATATGAATCTAACATCATATATGTTGGTTAGGAGTTTTTTTTTGGGAGAGAAAACTTACATTTTGAGTGATTGAATGACGAACATAGATGAGAAAAAAAAAGAGGACGACGTGATACTGCAACCGCAATAATCAGCAGGAGGAAGAAAGGATGAAGAATGCCCGTACGTCTTCAAGCAGTGAAGAGAACTGCAGCAGTAGGATCTGCCCCCCCCCCTCGAACCCAGCAGCAGCTTGCTCGTTCGATTGTGGGTTGATTATATAGAGGAGAAAAAACCATTGTGAGGGGTTCGATCGTCAACAAGGGAAAAAGCCTTAAAATGTTTCCATGCGTTGCTCTCGAAGGCATTTCCACCTTCCTAGTTACCAGCCGCCTGCCATACTTTCACATCGTGAAACCCTAAAGTTGCCCACTCATGCAACGGTGGTTGGCTTGGGTTAATAGTAGGTTGTTTCGAATGGGCACGTAAGGCATGAAAGTGTGTTTTGGGTTGGAAACCTATGTCCACTACGTAGGTTTACTTTGGATAAATGTGAACATGAGTTTTGGGTTGCTTTAGTAATGAAAGGCCCAAGCATTTATGTATATATTTAGGTTTTGCCCATTAACTGGGGTTGAAAGTCCATGGGCTATTCTATATATATAAAATCGTACCATAAGGCCCCAGGGAAAATGGGTTTAATATATTAGATATATATATATAGTTAATGGGTTATTGGATTAAGGCCCATTATGTATTATATGTTTATTGTATTAGACATATTCTCATATATATATACATATGTATTGCAATATGTATATATTTATATAGGGTTTATATATATACATATTTGTGTGGGTTTAATATTTACATATAGGTTTGATATATATATATACATATATCTATGTATGGTTTGAAGATATATATATATATATATACATATATATATATATATATATGTTATTATAACCCATGTAGTTATTTAAAGGTTTCATTTATTATTCTTATATCTCGATATATGTATGTGCATACATATATCTAAACCCACTTGTCATTTACTAACTATATATATACACATGTATATATGTATAAGGCTCATTAAAGATTTTTACTTGAGATTGTAAAATAGTAAAGGGTCCTTTATGTTCCAGAGGCCTAATTAAGTTCAAGACTCTTGTAAAAAGCCCATTTACTATTAACTAGCTCTTTTATTTAAAGAAGATTTTATATACCATTAGTTATGTTTTTAAGGGTCTTTTATATATTTATAGGTGAAGACTAGTTTAACCTATGTGGGTTTCGAGCGAGGTGGGCGATAACACATAGCCCAAATAAAGTTAAACTAATCCTTTCAACCCATTTGTTGATTACATATATATATATATATATATATATATATATATATATATATATTAGGCCCATTAACCTTTATCTAAATTCACCTACGTAAAACTCATACTGGGGAGTATAGGTCTCTTAACTTCTAGTCCATTAGCTTATCAATTCCATATTTGGTTCAGATTATCATTACTCTTAATCCTCTATCTATCTTATTGGTATCAGAGATAGGTTCGATCCTAGGAAAATATTTACTTTCATTTAAAAGGGAATTTAACTGCCACCTATTTATTATAGGAACAATATACCCAATTCTTATTTATTCAACATTATTAACTATTTATAAAAATATATAAATATCATCATGTATGAATTATATTTTTTTTCAAATCATAAATATATTCTTTTATTCCTATTTAGCCTTCCAAATTACCGGGCGTTAAAGAAATTGAGGCCAAAGAGATGAAAATTAAACCTGGTACTTCCCTCTTCGAAGTGGGGTCGAAGGTGTGAGTCGACGATCCGACATGGCTTCGCCCCAGGTCGAAGAAGAGCCCCCCCCCCCTCTCGCCCCGCGCGCAGGTGAACTGGGCCGGTTTAGATAGAAGATGCTGGAACCCAGACCTTTCTACTGTGATTTCAGATGAAAGAGTCCACTAAATCTCGAGATCTATGGATCAATCTCGAGATAATAGTCAGGATAAGAGGTAGGAAGAAACGAAACTCTAATTGGTGGAAGGATGTGGAAGTTATTAGCTCTGGAAGATGGCCCTGAAGCCTATTCTGGAAGAGTCTGTGTACACGAAAATGCATAAAACCAGAAATCTTGGCCACGATTCCCATGAACATACTCCACTAAAATTTGGGTTCTATGGCTTAAACTCGAGATAATTGTGGGGAGAAGAGATAGAAACAAACGAGAGATGATTTTCTGGAATATTCTGGAAGATAGAGCCCTGAGAAGGTGACCCCGGCGAGCAGAAATCGGCCAGAGAGTCCAGCGGCAAAGAAGTCGGAGTTTAGGATTATCTGGACTCTCTGTTATAGAGACGGTCTATCGCGGGGCCGCTTCATGAAGAAAACGGTCTAGGGAGGACCGCATGGTCAAGAAAAATGGTCTAAGAGGAGACCGCCAGATGACTGGGCGAGACAGTGTGAAAACGGCACAAAAACTAAAGAAACGGTCATCCAAAGACCATTTTTTTGAAAGTGGCGGTCTCAAGAAGACCGTCATTTGACATTTTAAAAATAATAAAAATAAAATAAAAAATATAAAAATAAAGGAACAGAAGGGTTCATAGGCGGTCAACAGTTGACCATTTTCTTCAAGAAGCGGTCAACCTTTGACCGCTTCTTCAAATTGGTGGTCAACAGTTGACCATTTTATTCAAGGTGGCTGTCAGGCTCGCGCGACTTTGGAAATCGAGGCATATCTCAAAAACGGTGCAGAACTAGTGAAAGTGGTAGAATGAGAAATTGTAGATAACTGAAAAATGAACAACTTTCATCAAGAGAACAAGATGAAAAGACAATCACAAGCGAGAGAAAATGGGTGAGAACAGAGAGGAAAAATGCCGGAACGCAGGTGAACAGCGCAGCATAGTGGAAAAATGTAAATAACTTGAAATTGGTGGTGAACTGGCCAATGGCGTAGAAGAAAAAATGTAGGGCTTCAAAAATGGAATAACTTTGGTGAAGGACACTTAATAAATAGAGAAACAAAATGGGATGAAAAGGGACCATTTTTCAAGACTGCACAGCGAAAGGGGACGAATGCTTGAGGGGAAGTCGACCTAAATGGGTCGTAAGTTGACTTGGAAGGCCGGAAGTTGATAAGATAGGCTCAGGTGTCACGTCCCAAGCCTTTATTACAACGAAAGACTAGCTCGAGGAACGTGAACAGCCGGCATGGTAAGCCTCTTGCAAGCAAGAATAATCAGAGCGCAAGACAATCACACATAAGAAAATACAATTGCATAATAATATACTCAAACTCCATCTTTATTTCATTAATAATCAAATTATTCCAATACAATATCTTTTCAACTATCTTCAATTCATCAAACTGAAGAACAAAAAAGGAAATTACAAAGACTCGATCTAAACAATATTGACTTTCCTAAGTCTTCACTCTCATTTTGATATGACTTTCATTCGCTCTCGGACCCGCTACTTGTATAACTCGAATCCGAATTCGTATCACTTCCATCTCTTGAAAAGATTGGAAAATAGGTAATGAGCACACTTGCCCAGTAGGTATCTTCACATCAACATGAAGGTACTATTAAAGTAATTAGCATTTTTGCTCTAAAGAATAAGGTAAAATCATGCGAATGCGATTAATCATGCGATTAAACCAAAGTAACAAAGATGATCATGTAAGATAGAATGAACAAGTATGAACTAGCAAGAATGTAACGAGAACAAGATATGGCCTGTCATGAACAAGAATGTACTAGAAAGTCATGTATCAATCAAGAATGTACTCTTCACTTAGTAGCAAGTACTTCGTGAATTTCAGTGGAATATCATGTAACAAGTTAGAAAGTCATGTCATGCCGTGGATTTTCACTTATTTATCAAGAAAGTACTCCCAGCGCAATGCGACACCAGTAGCATCATACCCCATGGTTTATAATAGTATGTTTCCGACAATCAGCCGAGGGGACTAGCATTGAGTCCTTGAACACAATCAGTGCTCGATCCGCATCTTCAAGTATAAATCAAGCTACTTCCATGCATGTAAATAATGTGGCCAAGAAAGTGCAATTTCAATAATAGGTTTATGATAATGTAATCCATCATAAGAATGCTTCTATTTGAAAAGAATTCCAAAAAACACATTAAGACTAGGTTATGCCATGAAAAATAATCGGCAGCATAACGGTACGTTCCTTAACTTTCATAAATTAAAATTAAGTATCTTGAGCAATATGACAAGTCCTAGACCTTCAATAATCCATCTAGAAACTTTAGAATATCAACCCTTGGGTAAAACCTCGGGTTAAATCACTCAGGAACTGTGACGGTCAAATAATGGGCTGTTACATGAACGTGACGGTCTATTATTAGGCCGTTATAATAGACTAAATCCAGAAAGAATAATTGGACTCAGTGAATGTGACAGTTGTATACTGGACCGTTAGATGTGCCTAACGATCGAGTAATAGGCCGTTACATAGTCAAACCAGAAAACATCGATAGTACTTTCTAAACAATTGGGCTTTAATGGTACAACCAACTCGGCGTCCTAGTGTGAATTTCAGGCTCGCGGAGAATTACGGAGGCTTTGAAACCAGATTTCCTAATCCATTGGAAGGAATATCCAATAGAGAGGTCGTCAAGTTAAAGAATATGTTCCTATCGTGCAACAGTGTAAACTAATGGTCACACACCGGATTATATGCTATGTACTTAAAGAAATTGACTCTATAGATAGAAAAGAATGTGTAACAATGTGAAACGATGATAAAATTTCGTCAATACATCATTTAAATTCATGTTTTAATACAAAATTATAGAGTTTTAGCAATGAAATTAACATGTACTTTAAAATAACTCTAGGTACTTATAAACATGCATTTTCTATCCTGAATCAATAAATAACTCAAAGTCATGAAAATAGGTCAAAACTTAGATAACTAGGCTTATTTATAAGCTACTTTGATTATCCTCAATTCTGTCTCGAATTGACAGAACACATTACTCTGGCGGTCTAAGACAGGCGCATCATATATCTGTGACGGTTTATCGTGGAGCCGTTGGAGTGTTGTAACGCTCCGATCCTGGTCCGTCAGAGATTACAGAGAAATTTAAGTACAGTAGGCGGTGTGACGGCTTATCGTAAGGCCGTTAGAGTTATGTGACGGTCGAATTATAGACCGTTAGAGTTATGTGACGGTCGAACTATTGACAGTAAATCAAATAAAAAGATTCTAAGGTTTTTAACTCACATCATGTCTGGAAATCATATATAAACTTCTACATGATAGAATGAAGGTTAAGCTAACAATATGCATGGGTTTTCTGTGAATTGACAAGAAGGTTCCTTTTTAAGTTAGTTAGGGATAAGGATATGCATGCATGATATACAAGTGCATAGGTCCTAGTAAAACATGAAATTCTCTACATATAAAGTATGAAATCAAGCAAAACAAGAGGGCTTTTACTCCTATCATGAAGTTCTTGTCATTCATGAGATAACCTACCTCTTTACTGGGCTTTCAACTTCCAATTTGGGACTGCAAGACACGCCCTAGTTCTTCCCTTCCTGTGAGTTTTCAGCAACTTCACGTCGCTCGAACTCCTCAATCTCTTGACCTAAGGACGTGAAATTTTGTGGGTAAGAATGTGAAACTAAGGGGAACAGAAAGTTTTAAAAACACTTAGGCTAATTACCTCATTTTGGTGCTCTAATCTCCTAATCTTCAATAGACTTTCGCTCAGATTCCTAGGTTACTATGGTCGAACCAGCAACTCTGGAAGCTTCAAACTCCTTGTGTAGTTGATCTCGTAGCACAAATTTTTGAGGAAGATTAGTCCTATATATAAGGAACAAAAAGTTCTAAAGAACTTACCCAAAATACTATCTCCTTACCTTAGTTCCATGCAAGCCAATGTAAGGGTCGCGCAGGTCGAAACTAGGGTCTATTTATAGGTTCTAGCTAGGGTTTTGAGGACTAGATCGATTCTAGAGTCCTTGTTAAAGCTTAGATCGACTTCTGAGAGTCCTTAACACGTTTACTAGTCCTCCCATCTCGATCTCAAAGAGATAAACTAGCAAAAATCTAATCTTTTTGCTTGCTCTTCACTTTACGGAACTGACAGAGTGTAACAGTCTAGTCTTGGAGAGTTACATGTCTGTGGCGGTCGCACGATAGACCGCTACATCCACTGTGGGCAGAATTCAACTTACTTCAAACTCTTTTATTTATTTTATCCACATAATTATCTATAAAAGGGTGTTTATCCTTAAAATTCATGAATATGCTAAATAACCTTCTAGAATATGGGCCAAACTTAATGGGCTTGGTACTTAAACCTTTTGGGTTTTATTTATCAAAGCTGGATTAATTATTCCACATACTTGGGCCTTTATAATCAATTTAAGTTTTATAATTCCTAATAAATTCCCAAAATTCTTAAAATAATCTAGAAATTATTTATATAAATTTTGGGGCACTACACCCTCCCCCACTTAGAAGAATTTAGTCCCCAAATTCAATACATGATTTATATGGAGAGTGTACTTACAGTTGAATAATTTCAGGAATCTTTTTTGTATAGCTTCCTCTGTTTCCCATGTTGCTTCGAACGGCCATGATTTCTTCCATTGAGTTTTGACCATAGAAATAGCTTTATTCCTTAATTGACGCACTTCTCGTTCCAGAATCTTTATTGGTATTTTCTCGTACGTCATATCCTTCTGAATCTCCAAATTATCGTAAGTGATAACATGGTAAGGATCATATACATACTTTTTCAACATAGAGACGTGAAATACGTCATGAACTCCTGCTAATTATGGAGGTAAAGCCAATCTATAAGCCACTTCACCGACCCTTTCGAGAATTTCAAATGGGCCAATGAATCTTGGAGTTAGCTTGCCTTTGATGCCAAATCTTTGAATACCATGACCCAGAGAAATCTTCAGATACACATGATCTCCTACTTGAAACTCCAAGTCACGCCTTCGATTATCAGCATAGGATTTTTACCTATCTTGTGCCACCTGCAATCTTTCTCGAATGAGCTTAATTTTTTTTGAAGAATCCCTGATAATGTCGGGGCCTAGAATTTGCCTTTCCCCTATTTCATTCCAACATATCGGTGATCTACAGCTTTTTCCATATAAAGCTTCAAAAGGTGCCATCTGTATGCTAGTCTGAGAGCTGTTGTTATATGCAAATTCTACTAGAGGCAAGTGATCATGCCAACTTCCTCCGAAATCAATAGCACAAGCCCTGAGCATATCTTCCAACACTTGATTTGTTCTTTCAGTCTGACCATCATTTTGTGGATGGAATGCCGTGCTAAAGTTCAGTCTGGTCCCTAGCGAATGTTGTAGACTTTTCCAGAATTACGATGTGAATCTAGGATCTCTATCAGATATGATAGCGACATGGACACCATGTAGTTTGACAATTTCCTTCATGTATAAGGCTGCTAGAATATCCACAGACCATCGACTTTTTATTGGTATGAAATGTGCAGATTTAGTCAATCAGTCTATGATTACCCATATACCGTCGTGTCCACCTCTTGTCTTAGGTAAACCCATAATAAAATCTATTCCTATACTCTCCCATTTCCATGCTGGAATATCTAAGGGATGTAACTTACCTGCGGGTCTAAAATGCTCTACCTTTACTTGTTGACAAGTGAGACAGCAGGACACGAAATCAGCTATTTCCCTCTTCATATTGGGCCCCCAGAAATTTCTTTTGAGATCTTGATATATTTTCGTACCACCTGGATGAATGGTGTACTTGGATTTATGTGCTTCTTCTAGGATCAGTTTCTTTGTATCCTCATGATCTGGTACACACACTCGGCCCTTAAATAGCAATCTTCCGTCATTGGAAATAGAAAAATCCGGCCTCTTTCCTATGTTGGCTTTAATCTCCAGTAATACAGGATCATTGTCTTGTATCCTGACTAGATCTTCTATCAATGTAGGTTGAGCTCGGATATTAGCTATAAAATAATCTTCTTCCTTTATGTCAATATCTAAGTTCAACTGAGCAAATTGAGGAATAAGATTAGTCATACTAATCATAAGACTTGATAGCTTTCCCATTGATTTTCTGCTGAGTGCATCTGCTACAGCATTAGCCTTGCCAGGATGATATTGAATAGTAAAATCAAAGTCCTTGAGATATTCTAACCATCTCCTCTGCCTCATATTTAACTCCTTTTGAGAGAATAAATATTTCAAGCTTTTGTGGTCCGAGTAGACTGTGAACTTCTCTCCATAGAGATAATGACGTCAAATTTTTAAGGTGAAAATAACATCAGTCAATTCCAAATCATGAACAGGGTAATTTTCCTCGTGACATTTCAATTGTCTTGAAGAATAACATATTACCTTTCCATTCTGCATGAGGACGCATCCTAAGCCAATGCCAGACGCATCCGTATATACTTCGAATCCACCACCCTCCACTGGTAGTGATAGAATAGGAGCTGTAGTAAGATGGTTCTTAAGAGTTTGAAAACTCTTTTCACATTTCTTTGACTAGGCAAAAGGATTTTCTTTTCTTGTGAGTCTAGTTAAAGGAATAGTAATTTTTGAGAAGTCCTTAATGAACCTCCTATAATAACCAGCTAGACCCAGAAAGCTCCTTACTTCTGATACAGTCGTTGGTCGGCTCCAGTTTCTGACAGCTTCTACTTTAGAAGAATCCACAGCGATACCTTCTTTTGAAATAATGTGGCCTAGGAATGAGACTTCCTTGAGCCAAAATTCACACTTATTAAGCTTGGCATAAAGTTTATGTTCTCTAAGTGTTTGCAAAGATATCCTCAGATGTTCTTCATGTTCCTCTTTTGTCTTGGAATATACCAGGATGTCATCGATGAAGACAACGATGAACTGGTCTAGATATGGCTGGAAAACACTGTTCATAAGCTGCATGAATGCTGCTGGGGCATTTGTTAACTCGAACGGCATTACTACGAATTCATAGTGGCCATAACGACTTTGAAAAGTCGATTTATAAATGTCTTCTTCTTTAATTCTAAGCTGATGATAACCTGATCTGAGGTCTATCTTGGAAAAATATTCTGCTCCCGAAAGCTGATCGAAGAGCTCATCAATACGCGGCAGCGGATACTTGTTCTTGATTGTAAGTTGATTCAGTCGTCGGTAGTCTATGCACAACCTAAGAAAGCCATCCTTCTTCTTGACAAAAAGAACTGGCGCACCCCAGGGGGATGTGCTAGGTCTGATGAAACCCTTGTCTAGTAGTTCCTACATCTGCCTTTTTAATTCCTTAAGTTCCGTAGGGGACATCCTATAAGGGGCTATAGAAACAGGTGCTGCTCCTGGAATGGGTTCAATAGTGAAGTTTACTTCCCTCTCGGGTGGTAAACTGGGTAATTCGGATGGGAACACATCTGGGAACTCATTTACAATTGGAATGTCTGCTAGGATGATTTCCTTGGACTCGATAACAATGACAGAAGCAAGAAAAGCTTCACATCCTCGTGAAATAAGTTTGCAAGCGTGAAGAGAAGATATGATAGTGGGATGTTTCCTATACTTGATGCCAAGGAAAGAAAGTCTTGGAAGACCGAGCTTTCGAAAGGATATAATCCTATTTCGGCAGTTAATATCAGCATTATGATCTATAAGCCAATCCACCCCTAAAATGGCATCATAACCTTTCATGTCAAGGCATACTAAGTTTGCGGGGAGATTGTGACCTTCTACCATTACCTCACTATCAGGATAATACTCGGTAAGTTTTGTTCCATAACCTAAGGGTGTAGTAATAGCAAGGTCTGAAGGTAAGGGAACGGATGAAATTGGTAATATTTTTGCAAAAGTAGTGGAGATAAAAGAATGAGAGGCACCAGTATCAAATAGCACAAATGCAGGACGGAACAAATTTGAAGGGTACCTTCCATAAGTCCACCATCCTTGGGTGCTTCTTCTTCTTCTAGAACAGCATTGAGGCGAGCTTGCCTCTTACGTCCTCCACCAGACGATTGATCCTTCATAAGGGGGCAATCTGGCATACGATGCTCCCTGCTTCCATAATGCAGACACGCACCAATGCGCTTCCAACATTCTTCAGCCGAATGGCCAAACTTCTCGCAAAATGTGCAAGCCACCATGACTTGCTCCTTCTCCTCTTTGGCTTTCTTGTGCTTCTGGAAACTTCCACCGTTCTCGCTCCTGGATCTTTTCTTATTATCACGGCTTTTATGAGGTTCCGTTATGCTGAATCTTTCTTTCTTATAACGCCGATCAGATCGTCGGCTGGACTCTTCTCCCTTTCCTTTCAATTTCTCGACCTTCTCTAAGGTCCTTTCAAATAAATACGCCCGCTGAACCATCTCCGCATAGGTACGGATGTTTTGGGTCCCGAGCTACTGAATGAAACCGGGTCGTAACCCGTCCATAAACCGATTAGCCTTCAGTAAATCGGTGCATAGGGTGCTAGCCTGGAGAATTAAAGTTCATACTTCGTGACTGTCATCATTCCCTGACGAAGAGAGGCGAACTCCATAGCCTTTCTTTCTTTAACATGCTCAGAAAAGTATTTAGCACGGAATAGAGTGAGAAAACCATCCCATGTATGAGGTGCATCGGCCGGAGGTGCCGGAACCGACTTCCACCATGTGTGTGCATCTTTATTGAGTTGGAAAGTTACGAGACGCACCTTCTCTTGATCTGTGCATTGGATAACATCGAAGATGCGATTCATCTCATCTATCCAGTTTTCTGCCTCATCTGGACTAGAAGAATCGTAGAAACGCAGAGGGTTTAAGCTCCACAAATTGCGATGCAAGTCACCAGCCCTCGCCCCTGCGCCTGCCTGGGCCATAGTTTGTAATACCTGAGTAAGTTCGGCAACTGTTTGTTGCATGTGACCCCAATCTACGCGATGAGCCATTGTAATAATGAGGTACCCGAGAGAAATAACAAATTGTTAATTCTCATGGAGTTAGAAGGAGATAAAATCTTAAAACTAACTATCTTATCCCGGGCTCTACCCAACTCTCGCATGGGTGAGGAATTTTCTTCCTTAGTTCATAGGTAGGGGTCCTTAAGCCTTGGACTTATCCTATGACTCTTTTCCCTAAGTCCTGAGACTTAGGCTCTGATACCAACTTAACTATCACGCCCCAAGCCTTTATTACAGCAGAAGACTAGCTCGAGGAACGTGAACAGTCGGCATGGTAAGTCTCTTGCAAGTAAGAATACTCAGAGCGCAAGACAATCACACATATGAAAATGCAATTGCACACTAATCTACTCAAACTCCATCTTTATTTCATTAATAATCAAATTATTCTAATACAATATCTTTTCAACTATCTTCAATTCATCAGACTCAAGAAAAAAAAAGGAAATTACAAAGACTCGATCTAAACAATATTGACTTTCCTAAGTCTTCACTCTCATTTCGATATGACTTTCATTCGCTCTCGGACCTGCTACTGGTATAACTCGAATCCGAATTCGTATCACTTCCATCTCCTGAAAAGATTAGAAAATAGCTAATGAGCACACTTGCCCAGTAGGTATCTTCGCATAACATGAATGCACTATTAAAGTAATTAGCATTTTTACTCTAAAAAATAAGGTAAAATCATGCGAATGCGATTAATCATGCGATTAAACCAAAGTAACAAAGATGATCATGTAAGATAGAATGAACAAGTATGAACTAGCAAGAATGTAATGAGAACAAGATATGGCCTTTCATGAACAAGAATGTACTAGAAAGTCATGTATCAATCAAGAATGTACTCTTCACTTAGTAGCAAGTACTTCGTGAATTTCTGTGGAATATCATGTAACAAGCTAGAAAGTCATGTCATGCCGTGGATTTTCACTTATTTATCAAGAAAGTACTCCCAGCGTAATGCGACACCAGTAGCATCATACCCCATGGTTTATAATAGTATGTTTCGGACAATCAGCCGAGGGGACTAGCATAGAGTCCTTGAACACAATCAGTGCTCGATCCGCATCTTCAAGTATAAATCAAACTACTTCCACACATGTAAATAATGTGGCCAAGAAAGTGCAATTTCAACAATAGGTTTATGATGAAGTAATCCATCATAAGAATGCTTCTATTTGAAAAGAATTCCAATAAACACATTAAGACTAGGTTATGCCATGAAAAATAATCGGCAGCATAACGGTACGTTCCTTAACTTTCATAAATTAAAATTAAGTATCTTGAGCAATATGACAAGTCCTAGACCGTCAATAATCCATCTAGGAACTTTGGAATATCAACTCTTTGGTCAAACCTCGGGTTAAATCACTCAGGAACTGTGACGGTCAAATAATGGGCCGTTACATGAACGTGACAGTCTATTATTAGGCCGTTATAATAGACTAAATCCAGAAAGAATAATTGGACTCAGTGAATGTGACGGTTGTATACTGGATCGTTAGATGTGCCTAACGGTCGAGTAATAGGCCGTTACATAGTCAAACCAGAAAACATCGATAGTGCTTTCTAAATAATTGGGCTTTAATGGTACAACCAACTCGGCGTCCTAGTGAGAATCCTAGGCTCGCGGAGAATTACGGAGGCCTTGAAACCAGATTTCTTAGTCCATTGGAAAGGAATATCCAATAGAGAGGTCGTCAAGTTAAAGAATATGTTCCTATCGTGTAACAGTGTAAACTAATGGTCATACACCGGAATATATGCCATGTACTTAAAGAAATTGACTCTATAGACAGAAAAGAATGTGTAACGATGTGAAACCATGATAAAATTCCGTCAATACATCATTTAAAATCATGTTTTAATACAAAACTATAGAGTTTTAGCAATGAAATTAACATGTACTTTAAAATAACTCTAGGTACTTATAAACATGCAATTTCTATCCTGAATCAATAAATAACTCAAAGTCATGAAAACAGGTCAAAACTTAGATAACTAGGCTTATTTATAAGCTACTTTGATTGTCCTCAATTCTGTCTCGAATTGACAGAACACAGTACTCTGGCGGTCTAAGACAGGCGCTCATATATCTGTGACGGTTTATCGTGGAGCCGTCAGAGTGTTGTAACGCTCCAATCCTGGTCTGTCAGAGATTACAGAGAAATTTAAGTACAACAGGTGGTGTGACGGCTTATCGTAAGGCTGTTAGAGTTATGTGACGGTCGAACTATAGACCGTTATAGCCCTGTTGACAGTAAATCGAATAAAATGATTCTAAGGTTTTTAACTCACATCATGTCTGGAAATCATATATAAACTTCTACATGATAGAATGAAGGTTAAGCTAACAATATGCATGGATTCTCTATGAATTGACAAGAAGGTTCCTTTTTAACTTAGTTAGGGCTAAGGATATGCATGCATGATATACAAGTGCATAGGTCCTAGTAAAATATGAAATTCTCTACATATAAAGCATGAAATTGAGCAAAACAAGAGGGCTTTTACTCCTATCATGAAGTTCTTGTCATTCATGAGATAACCTACCTCTTTACTGGGCTTTCAACTTCTAATTTGGGACTGCAAGACATGCCCTAGTTCTTCCCTTCCTGTGAGTTTTCAACAACTTCACATCGCTCTAACTCCTCAATCTCTTGATCTAAGGACGTGAAATTTTGAGAGTAAGAAGTCGAAACTAAGGGGAACAGAAAGTTCTAAAGACACTTAGGCTAATTACCTCGTTTTGGTGCTCTAATCTCCTAATCTTCAGTAGACTTTCGCTCAGATTCCTGGGTTGCTATGGTCGAACCAGTAACTTTGGAAGCTTCAAACTCCTTGTGTAGTTGATCTCTTAACACGAAATTTTGAGGAAGATTAGTCCTATATATAAGGAACAAAAAGTTCTAAAGAACTTACCCAAAATACTATATCCTTACCTTAGTTCCACGCAAGCCAATGTAAGGGTCGCGCAAGTCGAAACTAGGGTCTATTTATAGGTTCTAGCTAGGGTTTTGAGGACTAGATCGATTCTAGAGTCCTTGTTAAAGCTTAGATCGACTTCTGAGAGTCCTTAACACGTTTACTAGTCCTCCCATCTCGATATCAAAGAGATAAATTGGCAAAAATCTAATCTTTTTGTTTGTTCTTCACTTTACGGAACTGACAGAGCATAACGGTCTAAGTCTTGGAGCGTTACATATCTGTGGCGGTCGCACGATAGACCGCTACATCCACTGTGCGCAGAATTCAACTTACTTCAAACTCTTTTATTTGTTTTATCCACATAATTATCTATAAAAGGGTGTTTATCCTTAAAATTCATGAATATGCTAAATAACCTTCTAGAATATGGGCCAAACTTAATGGGCTTGGTCCTTAAACCTTTTGGGTTTTATTTATCAAAGCTGGATTAATTATTCCACATACTTGGGCCTTTATAATCAATTTAAGTTTTATTTCCTAATAAATTCCAGAAATTCTTAAAATAATCCAGAAATTATTTATATAAATTTTGGGACACTACACCAGGGCTCTAAGAAATCATGATCTCCGAAGTCCAAAGGCTAGAGAACAATGAAATGGGCTCGAAATCCATCCAAGGAAGGCTCCAAAATAATAGTTAATTTGGGATATCAAAAATGATGAATAAGAGAAATGATGCAACTTGGGGGCTAAAAATAGGTGTCAACACCCACGAGCCTGGAGGCTTGGAAGGGTTATTTGGGTGTTGTGGAGATGCATTGAAATTTGAAACAATTGTTGGAATTAAATTACAGAGCTAAACAATCTAATCTGATAGAAATAGAATTAACATTTTTAATTAAACAATTTAACTACAGAGTCTACTCCACAAGTACAGTCAACAAAAAAAGAAGCGTACACTGCTACGGGGCATACCCCAGCACTGGCAAGCTGAAAACTAGCGATTGCTCGCGTGCTGCACCACTCCGAGGAAAAGTGTCGCACCTCAATAGCAATAATAACAACAATAAAAATAACAAGAGTGGCAAGAACAATAAGAACGATAAACGGCGGAAGTACATACTCTCTACACTACTCCGACTCTCAACACAAGGAGCCACGACCTCCAGTCGGGTCCGCCGACTCATGGTGGAACTATGGTCACACTACTGAGAAAACCTACGACATCTCTATTGTTCATCTTGTCCTCGCTGACGGAAACCACCACTGAACCATACCGCTGTAAAATACTAGCATAACTATTAGAAGAACCACGACAACATTGTCAAGAAAGCAACATTCACGCAACCATGGAAACACTAACACAGTCGGCGGGAGGGCCATCTACCTCAACAGCGAAAACTCATCCTCGATGGGCTGAACACTCAGCACCCACTTGCTAGTATCGGTTGGATGCATCCACTGATGTCTTACACCATGCCTACTATCCCTGGCCTGCCCACCTCCTCTTGCAAAGAGTGAGGCTAAGGGACTGGGTCGGATGCATCCAGTGATGCCTTACATAGCCCACAGACTCACGCCTACCCACCTCCTCTTGCCAGGAGTGCGGAGGAGTTGAAACGACACAAGTACTAGTCGGGGTCACACTCGTCAGCGCTGGTCCGCCGCCCCTAACCATATGTGCACAAACTGACTGACTACGCTATGTGAAGCCCTCTAGCTGGTTTTCCTCTCGGCCTGGACTCAAGCCGCCACAGTGGGAGGCCCTACAAAAACTAGCCTAAACCATCTCACCGGGACAGCTGCCAACCATGCGGTCGGCACGTGTCTGCACTCAATGAACAATGCTCTCGACTCCACAGCCGGTACGTGCAAGACACTTAGTAAGCTACGCTAGCGGGGTACTACTCTGAGGTGGCTGTAACTCTCACACGCTTGGGAACACGGTGTTGTAGAGTAGTGGATAGCGGATCTAGAGGGGAGGGGTGAATAGATATGCCCTTCTTTTCGCAGAACACCTCACTTTAAAGCTAGATAAAAAGAATTACAGTGGAATATAACTAGCTTAGCGTAGCACACAACGATTTGCTTAGCAAGATGAGTAAGTAATATATCGATTCGAACCTAAGCATGCATCTAGCACAAGGTAATCTCATAAGCAAACCACAACACAAATGATTTTAAGGTGATTCGGACTGAATCCCCAGTCCTACGTCCACCCCTCACCAAATCCGGTGAGGCTCCACTAGTGCAACGCACTGAACCGTAAATTGGAAAGACCTCCGATTGCCTTCCTACTAACCACAAGTAGAGATGTCAACACCGCAGATAGGATAACTTTCGATTGCTTTCCTACTAACCACCGGTAGGGACGATCTTCAGTTTCAAATGTTTGAATGAAATGGAAAGAGAACAAATATGAAAACACTTAAACAAGATATAGAATATGCTCAAAGAGAAAAGATCTTGTCTGAGATTGCTGGAGCTTGAATCTGATTCTTCAATGGTATCTTCTTCCTTGTGAAATGGTCTTCCTTGGATCACTTTGAGTTGATGAAGAAGATAAAGGATGCAAATTTGATCTCCCTTGAAAACCTTGTGAAATCAGCTTCCTTGGATCACCTTGATAGCCTTGCTTGCTTCTGCACTTCCTTGGAGATTGCTTGCTTTGATATGAGCTTGAAACACCTTGGAATGGATGAAGAACTTCTGCACGGAGTACTGTTCACGGTTATAGTACCTCTTCCAAGCTCCTCTCTAGCCTCTCTTGATCTCCCTTTGATACAAATGATCAACTAGGATTTCTAACCCTCTTGTGTTGGTTTTATATATCTTGGATGGTCATTAGACATCCCCAGACCAGATCCACAATCCATGGGAGATTGGGTGACTTTGGGGTTAAACAAATCCAAGAAAAGGGGCTGGCCTCGAGGTGGAAAACAAAGTCAACAATTGATGGCTCGGGGCTGGCGGTCGATCGGAGGTAGGTGGCGATCGTCCACTATTGAGAAACCCTGTAGTTACTTGGTCCCTGGAAATTCTGGTCGACCGCCCCTGGGCTGGCGGTCGACCGCCACTGAGAGAATTGCAAACTTTGAGCTGCTGGCAGGGGCGGTCGACCGCCCCTGTGCTGGCGGTCGACCGCCAGCTGGGAAGACCCCCGGGTTTCCTGATTCGGTCCGTTAACCCGTTAGCTCAATCACTTAACTCCTTTAGCAGCCCATTCTAATCTGTGGCATCAACCTTGACAGTATTGAAGGTGTCAACTGATTCTTTGACCTTGGGTTCTCTTAAAGTTAACAGATTAAAGGTATGTCGCTCCAATAATCCAAATTTTATTCCGGGGGCTCCGCCTCCGGAAACCCCCGCAAGGGGCGCTGCCCCCTTGACCCCCGCGACATCAGATGCAAGGGGCGCTGCCCCCTTGACCCCCTTGATTAAAGGTCGATCCGCGTGCAAGGGCGCAATCATTGAACTTTCACATTTGCCATCTCCACTCCATTCCTTGTCCATTCATTGGCTTACCTATCATGAACAAACCATCACATATGTCAGTCATATGAGAGTGGAAAATAACAATGACTTATAGTGTTTAGCCATTATCAAAACCATGAATATCAAATGACTCAAATGATCACAGGGGCATAATATTCTTCCCATTTTTGATGATGACAACACTGTGAGTCATTATGTGACAGTAATATCTAAGATGGCAAAGTTTATAACATATGCAGCTCAAGATATGCAGCAGCTCAAGATCCATGAGAAATGAAAGCATGTGAATGCGGATATGATGTATGCATATGGATGATCAAAGCATGTGAATGCTATGCAAATGAGATGAACATGATGAGCATGATTCTTCCCCGTCTCACACACAAAGGTATCTCTTCTCCCATATTCTCAAATATTCTCCCCCTGGGTCAACAACTCACAAAAGGACTCACAAGGTATTCTCCCCCTTTGACAACAGCAAAAAGGAGGGATAAGGTATAGATGGGGACAAATGTCCGAGAGACCAGAGCTGAATAGGAGTTGAGAGCAAGCCATTATATGCAAACCTTAAACATGCCGTGAGCAATATACATGATTCAAAGCTAATGAAATCTGAGATCATCAATAGAGTTCGAAAAGCAGCTACATCCATGTTTTAATAGAAATGAACCAGAAATGCATATCATGGCATTGGTGAACTTTCCTTTGTCATATACATTCATATTCAATTACATCATCGGGAATAGCACAAACTAGTATTGAGGGTAAGCAAGTATGATTAAAGCATGGAATTTTATGAATTCAACACTGGTTTGCATGATCTTTTGCAGTTTTTATGCACATGACTCATATTTTAAGAGCAATCGAGTCTAGTACATGCCTCCTATCCATAAGAATACACGTTATTTAGACGCCAGTATTCCTAGGTATTTGGTAAGACTAATGTTATGCTTCAGAATGAACAGAGATAGTAAAATCACGTCATGACATATCCGATCTCATTTCTTTGATGAGAAGATATATTTCCCAGTAATTATGCCAGTGCTCTGCCTAGAGTCCAAATGAATTAAGACAGAGATAACAGGGGCACATCATGACATATCATTCGTCACTTGTTTTGAGGACGTGACATATTTCTCCGTGCAACAATATCATTGCTCTATCAAATTGATTTTCACGAATTCCAGCTTATCAAGGTGTTTAACAACAATACTAAGCTATAGCAACTTCAACCAACGTTGTAATGACATTTGAATTTTTAGATTTTAGGATAGTCATTCAAGCCACATCATGTAATCTCTAGTTAAAGTCTATTAAAATCATAGAACATAGATGATGTCAAAAGATATATCAAGACTTCAAGGAAATCATTAAATCTGAACCATTTTCATTGGATGGATAATCATCAGTTCATAGAATAGAAAGCTCTTACACCATAGTTCTGTCTGTCGCATGATCTCATATTCAGACTATAAGACATTGAAGTTCAGATTGCAAGAGATTAAGAAAAGCAGCAAGACTATCCCGAAGGATATGCAGTGGATACACTCAAGGAGTTATGTTTGAGGCAAATGCAATGACAAATGTCAAAGAGAGGTTGACTTGAACCAAGCATGGGTTGACCTGATCGAACATGAAGTTGGCAGAGATGAAATGCATGACCTAACACATGGTTGTACACTGATTCATGGCAACAGAATGAAGATGAAATATATGCATGAATACTTCAAAAAGATAACTCCCCCTTACTATATGGCCTATATGCGATAGTGGCACATGGTACTTGGCGAAGGTGAAACCTCTTGCATATTGAGTGCTTCTAGACAAGCATAACCTGTCTTTCCATACATCAACATTTAATATACCATGGCCATGCAAGTATGATGCTACACAAACCATGCCATGCATCGTGAACATGAATTCAACTTTATTATACATTATGACTACATGCAATGCTACATCAGATGCAAAATGACATATTTACATATAAACAATGCATGGAAACCAATCTGCAAAAACACACAACTAAATTGAACAAGATCATCATTTTAATTTTTATTGGCCTGAGGTCGGCAAAGACCAAGCTCCCTTCTGAGTGTAGTAAACTTGTCATTACACAAGGGCTTGGTGAAGATATCAGCAATTTGATTTAGAGTATTAACAAAATATAGCTCAAAGTTTTTCTTAACGATCTCATCTCTAATGAAGTGATGCCTAATCTCAATATGTTTTGTCCTAGAGTGCTGAACTGGATTTTTTACAAGGTTGATAGCACTTGTGTTATTACACAGAATCGGGATACAACCAAGATCCATTAAGTAGTCTTGGAGTTGGTGTTCAATCCACAACACTTGGGTGCCACAACTCCCCGCAGTAACATATTCTGCATCTGCGGTTGAGAGAGCAACTGAGTGTTATTTCTTGGAGGCCCAAGAAACTAAACACCCGCCCAGAAACTGGCAGTAGCCACTAGTACTCTTGCAATCCAGCTTACATCCAGCGTAGTCCGCATCAGAATAAGATATAAGAGATAAATCACATGATGACGGATACCACAATCCCAAATCTTGAGTGCCGGCAAGATATCTAAGGATACGTTTGACGGCAGTCAAGTGGGATTCTCTAGGACTAGCTTGAAATCTAGCATAGAGGCAAACACTAAACTGGATATCTGGTCAGGATGCAGTCAAATAAAGTAAAGAGCCAATCATACCTCTATAGATCTTTGCATCCACTAATTTATCATTTTCATCCGAATCCAGTGAAGTTGAGGTGCTCATAGGAGTGGCAATTATGTTGCTGTTTGTCATGTCAAATCTTTTCAGAAGCTCCTTGATGTATTTGGCTTGACTTATGAAACACCCATCTTCTCCTTGGTTGACCTGCAAACCAAGAAAAAAATGGAGTTCTCCCATTAGGGTCATCTCGAATTCGCTAGTCATGAGGTTAGTAAATTCCTCACACATTTCAGATTTAGTAGAACCAAACACAATATCATCAACATAAATTTAAACAATCAAGATGTTCTTACCTTGCATCTTGGTGAAAAGTGTTTGGTCTACATTATCTCGTGTGTACCCTTTTTCAATGAGGAACGAGCTTAGTCTCTCATACCAAGCTCTTGGTGCTTGTTTTAGTCCATAAAGCGCCATGTCTAGTTTGTATACAAAATCTGCATGGTTAGTGTTCTCAAAGTCAGGGGACTGCTCAACATAGACTTCTTCTTTGATCAAGTCATTTAAGAAAGTACTTTTTACATCCATTTGATACAGCTTTATTCTAAGGGAGCATGCAAAGGTAAGTAAAATTCTAATGGCTTCGAGTTTCCAAACTCTTGATTATACCCTTGAGCCACCAATCTAGCCTTGTTTCTTATTATATTACCATCCTCACTGAGTTTGTTCCTAAAGACCCATTTAGTGCCTATGACAGATTGTGATGATGGTCTAGGAATAAGATGCCAAACTTTGTTTCTCTCAAACTGGTTTAACTCGTCTTGCATTGAATTTATCCAGTTTTCATCCTTTATGCCTCATCAACATTCTTGGGTTCAATCTCGGAGACAAGAGTAAGTTGATCTAATTCTTCCACAATTCTAAAATGTGACCTTGTTCTAGGTGGATCATTCAAACTGCCAATGACATTTTCTAAAGGATGATCCTGAATTCTAATGTTTGTAAAATCATTACCTTCTCTTGGAGCTTGATCCCTTGCATTGCTTGATTCAGCTAGGTCACCATCTTCTCTTGTTTCTTCTTGTGGAGGATCATTCTTTTCCTTCATGCTTAGAAATTCCCCATCTTCATCATTTTTCCTGCAAGAGTTATCATTGTTAGAATCATCATGATATTCATCAAAGGAAACATGGGGTGATTCTTCCACAGTTTGACTCTTAATATTATAAATTTTATAAGCCCTAGATCTATCAGAATATCCAAGGAATATACCTTCATCGCTCTTGGGCTCGAATTTATCTAAGTCTCTTTTGTCATTATTGTGGATAAAACATTTTGACCCAAATACTTTCATATGTGTGAGAGAAGGCTTTTTACCTTTCAGCAACTCATAAGGAGTCTTTTTGGTCTGTGGCCTTACCATAGAGCGGTTGATAATATAACATGCCGAGTTTACCGCCTCAGTCCAAAATTTTCTTGGGAGTTGCCATTCGGAAAGTATTGTTCTTGCCATCTCTATGAGTGTTCGGTTCCTTCTTTCAACTACACCGTTTTGCTCTGGGGTTCTTGGGGAAGAAAATCGGTATGAAATGCCTTCAGCCCTGCAAAGATTATAGAAGTCAGCATTTTTAAATTCACCACCATGATCAGATTGAATGTTGGAAATCTTAAACTCACAATCTTGCTTTATCTTCATATAGAGTGTTTGAAACTCATCAAAAACATCATTTTTATGTGTGAGAAAGAAAACCCATGTGAACCTAGAATAATCATCCACCAAGACATATCCATATTTTCTCCCACTTAAACTAGCAGTTTTAGTTGGACCAAACAAATCCATATGAATCAGCTCAAGTGATTTAGATGACATGTTTGTAGATCTAGCCTTGAAGGATTTTCTTGTTTGTTTACCTAGGGCACATGCATCACACAGTTTATTTTCTTGTTTAAAAGATAGTTCAGGCAACGCTCTCACCATTGAATACTTTAAAAGTTTATGTAAGACATTGTAACTAGCATGTCCTAGTCTACGATGCCATAACCATGCAAGCTCAGATTTTGGTGCAGCTAGATAAAGATTTATGTGAGCAGGATCATCTAAGTCAATCATGTAAACATTGTTGACCCTTTTTCCAAAAAATTTTACCTTGTCAGATTTTGGTTCAAAGATTCTACATTCATGAAAGTCAAACAACACTTTATGACCTTTATCACACAATTGACTTATGTTGAGCAAATTGTATTTTAAACCTTCAACTAACAGCACATTTCCAATGGAGTTGGAGAGGTTCTTACCTACATTACCTCTTCCAATGATTCATCCTTTGTTGTTCCCTTCAAATGTGACATGTCCTCCTTCCTTTTCCTCTAAGAGATAAAATTTTGTTTTGTCTCCAGTCATGTGTCTTGAACATCCGCTGTCAAGGTACCACTTGTTATGCATGGCTGCAAGACACTCCTGCACAAGTAATTAAGCAATGGTGTTTGGAACCCAACCAAATTTGGGTCTCATCAAACTCTTCAGATTTTCAAAATATGAAACCATTTCTTTTGGAATCCAAACCTTCCTAGCATTCAAGTTTTGTTTGCTTAGAGCAGGGATTTGATTTTATCTTTTCAGCTTTGACATTCACTTTTTGTTTAGAAGCTCTTTGTTGGATTTTGTGAAAGTTTAAGGACGTTTGCTTCTTAAACCATTGAGGCCGTTGGTTGGTTTTAGATTGAAAGTGAGTGTTTTGCCACCTAGGAGATTGAAACTTATAAGGTTGGTGAACACAAGAATCACAATTTCCCCAAAAGTAGAGTGGTATTCGCCTATATGAATGTGCAACACAGTTATGGTGACATCTGGAAGGCTGAGCAGGTAATGGCCAATGAAGTGTTGACCTGTGCTGCTGGGAAGGTTGACCTTTCTTAGGCTTTTGGACAATATTTTTGGGAATTTCATTGGCTTCCTCTTCAACCTTTTCTTTTCCTTTGGATGTAGTTTTTGAGGTAGAAGCATCAGACGAGGAAACAAATGTGACAGTTTTTAACCCAATTGGCCTTTTCTTTGTAGGTTCAAAACCCAACCCTTCCTTATCGAAGTTCATCCGGGTACCTAGCAATGCATCTAGGTTTTCTCTTCCATCCATAAACTTTTCTAAGGATTGTTGTTTATCCTTCAACTCTTTTTGTATGTTTTTAATGTTTTGAAGAAGTTGTGTGTTGACTTGTTTGACAGCTTCATACTTCTCATTACTCAATTTGCTGTCCTTTTCATAGCTTTGCATTTTTAGCTTCATGCTATCAATCTCATTTCTTAAGTCTTCATTTTAAGTTTCCAAGTCAGTCATTTCTTTTCTTCCCTCTTCCAAATCCTCAATCATTTTCTTAAGATCTTCAATTTCAGTTACAAGTGAAGCAGTCTTATCATTCGTATTATGATCATGCACAAACAAGTTAATTTTCTTTTTCAATGATTTATTCTCTTTTTTGTACATGTCATATTTCTCCATGAGCTGTATATATGCTTCCTCCCAATCATCAATTGTGTAATTTTTAAAAGGAGAGTTTACCTTAGTTTCTTCGTCACCTCTGGCCATGAGACAAAGATCTTCTTTTTCCTTGTCCGAGGAGCTAGTTCCACCATCACTTTCTTCCTCGTCACTCCAAGTGGACACCATGGCCTTGTTCTTCTTCTTGCCCTTCCATTTGTTAACTTTTCTGAATCTGTCAGGACAATCAGTCTTGAAATGCCCTGGTTTTTTGCAAGAATAATAAATGATTTTGTCAGATTTCTTAAAGTTTTCAGAATTAGATTTGAAACCATTTCTTTCCTTTGACCTTCTTCCCATGAAGCTCTTACCATCCTTTCTCAGAAATTTTCTAAACTTACGTGTGAGCATGGCTACGTCATCCTCATCTCGCTCACTTGCAGAATCCTCACCTTCATCAGAAGTGCCTTGACTGCTGGGTCCTGCTTTAAGAGCTAGGGGCTTTTTCTTAGGTGCCTCAGACTCTTTGCTCTTAAGGTTGATCTCATAGGTCATCAATGACCCAACGAGTTCATCTACCTTAGTAGTTGCGAGATCTCTGGATTCTTCAACCACGGTCGCCTTCGTGTACCATGCTGGAGTCAATGATCTGAGAATTTTCCTCACAACTTCCTGTCTGAATATTTTTTCCCCAAATCTGTTAGACTATTAGTAAGCACAGTTAAGCGAGCATACATGTTTTGAATTGACTCATCAGGCCTCATCCTGAACATTTCATATTCAGAAACTAAAATGTTGGCTTTTATTTTTCGTACCTGAGAGGTTCCTTCGTAGATTACCTCTAACTTGTCCCACATCTATTTTGCCGTTGCGTAGGTAGCCACTCTTGAGAATTCTACTGGATGGAGTGAGCATTGCATGATGTGTTTAGCACTCCAGTTAACAGTGGATTATCTTATTTGTTCTTTTGTCCACAAGTCCTCATTATCCGTAAGCTCATACGGACCTTTGTTGATCACTCGCCAAAGTTCGTAGTCTTGGGCGCGAATGAACACCTGCATGTGATGTTTCCAATAAGGATAATTAGTTCCAGTGAAATAAGGAGGTCTATTCACAGAATGTCCTTCAGGTAAAAAACCCTTGGACGCTAATCCACCATTTCCCTCAAGGTCGTTGGACCCCATAATGAGAGATTAGGCTCTGATACCACTTGTAGAGTAGTGAATAGTGGATCTAGAGAGGAGGGGTGAATAGATCTGCCCCTCTTTTCACAGAACACCCCACCTTAAAGTTAGATAAAAAGAATTATAGCGAAATATAACTAGCTTAGCATAGCACACAACGATTTGCTTAGCAAGATGAGTAAGTAATATATCGATTCGAACCTAAGCATGCATCTAGCACAAAGTAATCTCATAATCAAACCACAACACAAAGGATTTTAAGGTGGTTCAGACTGAATCCCCAGTCCTACATCCACCCCTCACCAAATCCGGTGAGGTTCCACTAGTGCAACGCACTGAACCGTAAATCGGAAAGACCTCCGATTGCCTTCCTACTAACCACAGGTAGGGACGTCAACACCGCAGATCGAACAACTTCTGATTGCCTTACTACTAACCACCGGTAGGGACGATCTTCAGTTTCAAATGTTTGAATGAGATGGAAAGAGAACAAATATGAAAAAACTCAAACAAGATATAGAATATGCTCAAAGAGAAAAGATCTTATCTGAGATTGCTGGAGCTTGAATCTTATTCTTCAATGGTATCTTCTTCCGTGTGAAATGATCTTCCTTGAATCACTTTGAGTTGATGAAGAAGATAAAGGATACATATTTGATCTCCCTTGAAAACCTTGTGAAATTAGCTTCCTTGGATCACCTTGATAGCCTTGCTTGCTTTTGCACTTCCTTGGAGATTGCTTGCTTTGATATGAGCTTGAAACACCTTGGAATAGATGAAGAACTTCTGCACGGAGTACTGTTCACGGCTACATTACCTCTTCTTCCAAGCTCCTCTCTAGCCTCTCTTGATCTCCCTTTGATACAAATGATCAACTAGGGTTTCTAACCCTCTTGTGTTGGTTTTATATCTCTTGGATGGTCAATAGACATCCCCCAGACCAGATCCACAATCTATGGGAGATTGGGTGACTTTGGGGTTAAACAAATCCAAGAAAAGGGGTTGGCCTCGAGGTGGAAAACAAAGTCAACAATTGATGGCTCGGGGTTGGCGGTCGACCGGAGGTAGGTGGCAGTCGACCGCTACTGAGAAACCCTGTAGTGACTTGGTCCCTAGAAATTCTGATCGACCGCCCCTGGGCTGGCGGTCGACCGCCACTGAGAGAACTGCAGACTTTGAGCTGCTGGCAGGGGCAGTCGACCGCCCCTGTGCTGGCAGTCGACCGCCAGCTGGGCAGACCCCCGGGTTTCCCGGTTCGGTCCGTTAACCCGTTAGCTCAATCGCTTAACTCCTTTAGCTGCCCGTTCTCATCTGTGGCGTCAACCTTGACAGTCTTGAAGGTGTCAACTGATTCTTTGACCTTGGGTTCTCTTGAAGTTAACAGATTAAAGGTATGTCACTCCTATAATCTAAATTTTGTTCCGGGGACTCCGCCCCCGGAAACCCCCGCAAGCGGCGCTGCCCCCTTGACCCCCGTGACATTGGACGCAAGGGGCGCTGCCCCGTTGACCCCTTTTATTAAAGGTCGATCCGCGTGCGAGGGTGCAATCAAGCTTTCACATTTGCCATGTCCATTCCATTCCTTGTCCATTCATTGATTTACTTGTCATGAACAAAGTATCACGTATGTCAGTCATATGAGAGTGGAAAACAACAATGGCTTATAGTGTTTAGCCATTATCAAAATCATGAATACCAAATGACTCAAATGACCACAGGGGCACAACAGGTGTGACATGGTCGCATATCACTAAACCACCTATGGCCAGGTGACGGAAAATCGGAGATGTTGGCCCACTAGACTCCCACAAGAACACCCATCCGTGATCGCAGAATTCATGCGGGAATATCTTTCCCCGGTCACTGAACTCTCGCGGGAACGACTCTCTGTAGGAACACAAACCATGTGGGAATAACTCTACCTATCTGGCTAAACCCTCCATAAAGGAGCCACGAAACCCCATATTCTATGAATCCATTCTTGGGTGGCCGCCACCCACGCAAGGTCGAAATGGCCCAATTTTCATGTGTTTTTATGCAAACAATATTAATTCCAGTATTTAGGGGTGAAAACCCGATTATAGGACTCAAACGGGCTGAACAACCCTCAAAACGGTCGACCAAAGCAACTGGTCGGTCGACCCATGAGACGGATCAGTCGACTGACCTAGCTGGTCGGTTGACCTATTCGTCCAAAACAGCCCTGACCTGAGCAGAGCTCAAGTGGTTGACTGATTCCCATGATCAATCGATCAAAACTGATCCGTCCACGTCGGGAACCCCTCCATGGGGACCCGTTCCACGCCTCACTCACTCCAAACGAGGGGGAAAACAAGGGGGAACTATTCCCCGCCATCCAAATGACCAAAAAACACCTTTTAAACTAAAAATCACCACCCGAATCGAGAGAATCATCTCTCGCCTCGAAACATACATTTTAACCCAAACAGAAGGAAAACCCGCTCATTCTCAAACAAATGAATACAAAACCATGGAAAATTAAGCACAGAGGTCAGGGATCCATCCCCCTACCTTTCCCGCAGAAACCACGTGAATTCGGGGTCTATCCACGCTAAAAACGCTTCATTCCACAACCGGTTCTTCTCGAAAACATGAAAATTCTCTGCCGCGACACCGCCTCCCATTCCAAGCTCCAATCCTCAGCGCTCGTCGCCTGCACCACCCTTTGCCTCACCCGCAAGTCCTCCCCACCGGCCTCCGGAGAAGAATAGGGAGAGAGGGAGAGAACGGGAAAGAGAGAGAGGAGAGTTACGGGAGAGAGGGAGAGAAATAAGGGGAGGGGGTTTAAATAAAAGAAAATTTTGTTATTTTATTTTTATTTTTATTTTCCTTCTTCACTTGGGCCTTTAAAAATCCATAAAATAAAAAAATCCCAAATTCCAACCCGGTGATCCTCAAAAAACGTGCAACTCATCGACTACATCACGTAACCCGAAAACATCTAATTTTCTCTTATTTGGGGGACTCAAAGATCCGATATTCCAAAAATCTATTTATACTTAGAAAATCACACTTTGAGACCCGTGGTAGCACTCCGAAACCCACAGATGCAAGATCCGAAAACAGTTCATGACAACAAGGGTGAGTGTAGTAGGGAGCCGCAACTTGCCAGTCACGTTCCTCTCTCTTGCGGGTAGAGCAGGGTGTGCGGCCTATTCTCTCTTTCTCATAGCACACACACACACACAATCACACACACAGCAGCATCGGTAGTTGTGGCCGCGCCGGCGTTGCGGGGGGAGTAGCAGCACCACAGGCGATGGTTGTAGCGGGCTGAGGAGCAGCCACGATGGCGCGTAGGGCTGCAAACAATTAGAGCAATAGTCACAATAGTGCATAGCGATGGCAGCATAGGAGGTAGTAGGCATGATGGCGAGGTAGCACCGAGGTGAGGGTGATGGTGATGGGGTAAGCAGCGGTAATGGCCGACCAATCAGGACTGGAACGATAGTGGGCTGCTCGCAAGGGAGGCTGCTACGCTCTCTCTCCCTCTCTCTAGGGGGTAGGGAACTATGTAGGTCTCTCTTTTGTTTCCCCTCCCCTGCCTTCTTATTTATAAAGGTGTAGGAGATAGTAGTTCACCTAGGAAGCAGAGTCCATGAAGGAGTTCCCTTCTTTGTTAAGATGTCAGAGTCCAAACCTGACTAGGAGAGAGGGCAGCCCACTCAAGGTGGAGTCCAAGCTTGTCTTTGACATCAAAGGGAGGAAAGTCTTTCAATTCCTTCTTTAATCCACCACAATCCCACCCTAGGTGGGTTTCTAGTGTGGGCCAGTCATAGACTATCCAAGTCTAAGTAGGACTTGGGTTGCACCCTAATGGGTTGCCCTTAATCGTGGAAGCCTTGATCGGAATAGAGAAAATCGAGAGGGGGGGCGTGGTGAACAGAGAGAGAGGGAGAGAAAACTGGCGTAATAGGAAGAGGAAGAGATGAGAAGAAGGAGAGGAGGGAAGAAGAGAAACTCCTACGAAGGGGAGAAAGAGGAGAAGGGAAGGAGAGAGGTCAGATGCAGTGGGGAAGAGAGAGGAGAAGAGAGCAGGAGGAGGAAGGAGAAGAGAGAAGATGGAGAGGAGAAGAAACAGGGGCGTCGGATCGGAGGTAAAGAGCTGAGAAGTGAGAGAGAAAGAAGAAAAGGAGAGAAGGAAAAGGAGAGAAGGAAGAGGATGAAGGGGGGGGGAAGAGAAGAAGAGGGGAGCAGAGGAATCAAGAGCCCCTAGAGCAGCCATTGTGGCCCTTCTTATAGGCGAGAACACCCTCATGCAAACCCACAGCACTACCTTCTAAAGTCTCGTGATTAAATGGCACCCAAGAGGGGGGGGTGAATTGGGTATCAATAGATTAATGAACTTATGCTAGATAAAAAACACATCTAAAGAGCAAGTAACCAACGGGAGGAGATTTAACGAAACACGAAGAGAATCTGGATAAATTAACCCCTACAGCAGTTCCTTGGTACTAGGCTGAGTCTAGGAATCCAAGGATTCTCTCACACAAAGTATTTTCTTTCTGACAGTGCTAGCCTTGTCGATCCGAAGTTACCTTTCGATATACCAGAGATCTCCCGTAAGAGGGTTAATAAATCTAGATCGAAATATAGAGGTAAACGATAATGCAAAACACAAAAGAGCTAGAGAGAATGGAGGTAGAAGCCATGGATCAAACCACTCAGAAGACAATGATTTTTAGGTGGTTCGGATGTAACAACGGCAACCTACGTCCACCCCTCACACACGGTGAGTATTCACACACTATCTTGTAGGAAATTACAAAATTAACATCAACCACACACATACGTGAAGAGTATAGTACTCACACGAAAGTGCTAGAGCACCAACACACAAGAATGGTGAAGAACAATGAAGCACACACACACAAACACACACACGGATCTATCTAGATCCACCCACACAAGTACTTGAATATTACAAGGGAAACATGAATCAGCTCAAACACGAATGAAAGGAGAAGAAACATGAAGTGAAGACACAAATTAGGCCCCCCCTTAGTGGATGACGATGGTATGGAATGAAGCTTGCTCTTGGCTTGATCTCCACTTGATTTGGATGCAGATTTGCACTTGAAAGCTTCAGCTCCTGGATGAAGAGTTCCTCACGAATCACTGTTCACGTGAACAATACCAGCACCCTCTCCCTTGATAGCCTCTCCTTGTTCCCTCTTGAAAAGCCTTAGGGTTTATGACCCCAATGAGATCTTTTATAGATCTTGGAAGGTCAGGAGACAAGTCCCCAGACCAGATCCACAAATCACTCCTTGACTGAGACCAATGGGTTTAAATAATTGGGAGAAACACCCTCTTCTTGCGCTTGAACCAAAAGTCAACAAAAGGGGGCCTCGGGGATTCCGGTCGACCAGAAAAGTAGGGGCGGTCGACCGAAACCTGTAAAACTTGGAGTTTTTCGTTTCTGGAAAATCTGGTCAACCGGCCACTACATACTGGTCGACCGAAACCTGTAAAAGTTGGCATCCTTCGTTGTTGGAAAAATTGGTCGACCGGCCCTAGGGTATTGGTCGACCGGAATGGCCTAGTCCTGAAAAATTGAATTGTTAGCCCAGAGAATTTGATCAAAGTGACAATGGCTTTTAAGTGAATGATTGTTTCAAGCATTTTGGGGTTTGTCTAGATATAGTTAACTCATTTCGAAACACAATGATTCGAATAAAACTAATGAGTTTTCTGTTGTGTCCCCTGTGGCTCTGTGGTTTTGATGATGACAAATGTTATGGGGTTCTATGGTTTTGATGATGACAACTATTATGGCTCATTATGTATTGATGATCTAATCCTGATGAAATATGAGGAACTGTCAGAACAGGTTTAAGGATGACTCACACTCATGAAGTCAACCTATGTCAAAGTCAAATCTCTGACAGGTACAGTCAATACACAGTTAGATCAGGTAATGTTCTATCTAATCTCAGATCTGTGCATATGTTAATTTTTATGTCTATACAGTCTATACATTCATGCATAATCACTCTCAGCACAGTCTTTACATTGCATGCGTAGTAGACATCTTAAGTCTATACATTGCATGTGTTGCAGACGAGCATAGTCTACACATTGCATGTGTTGTACATTCACAATGTCCATACAACGCATTCCTCGCAGGCACAGCAAGTCTGTACACTGCATTCCTCGCAGGCACAGCAAGTCTGTACACTGCATTCCTGTGGACGCACTAAAATTCGCTTATTCAAGTAGTTCATCTATTAAGTGCGTGGGCGTGCCAGTCACAAAGTGATAATTTATTCGGGCTCCAAAGAGCCCATGGTGCGCTCGATCTGACTCGGTCACACGGTTGTGTAGTTCGTGTCGGGACCAAAACCCGCCACGCCATAAAGGTTACGGCGTCATGTACATCCCCCATACGAGGGAACACCCTTGATTAATCGCCAGGATTCAGGGCCTCATGGCCAAGAAATCAATTGCATGGAAGGTCTATTACGAGGTATTAAAATCCTCGCGCGAGGGCGAGAAGAAAAACCTTCACGGTCATGTCAGTCGTGTACTGACCATTTAATGTTCGGACGAATGTCCGGCTCGAGAAGATCGCGGTTGTCGCGGGAAAACCGGAACGCATGTATGCCGAGGTACGGCAAATCTATTGTCCGGAAGAGCGGAGAACGTTCGGCTGAGCCTCGGTTAGAGCGGTCAAAAACCAATAAATCTGTTGGCCCGGTGCAAGAGCAAGCTGCGACCATACTACGGTGGGCCCCCCGCGGTCGAAACAAGACTTGCATGAGGGTCATTAATATTTCCGGTGCCAAGGGGCAACGAGGGAATATCCCTTGAATCGGCTGAAAAGCCCTATGTCTAAGGAAGCGGACGTTCGAAACGTGTCGGTCATTTGGGAGACCGTTCAATATTCGGACGGGTGTCCGGCTTGAGAATACCGTAATCGTCGCAGAAGGACCTAGAACATATGTATGCCGGGACACGGCAAACATATTATTCCGTGACTCTGAAAACATTCGGTTAAATCTCGGTTAGTGCAGCAGGAAACCAATGAGTTTGTTGGCCCGGTGCAAGATCGAGTCGGGACCATACCGGGGGCGCCTCCCGCGGTCCAAACGGGGCTTGCGTGGGTATCATTAATGTTCTCGGTGCCGGAGGGGAGCGAGGAAGAGTCCCGGGACTAGATTCCAAAACTGAAAGCATGTTCAAAGGGAGCGGGCTATAGGCCGAGGATATGGGTCAGACAGTGACCATAATCGGGACGGACCCGAGGTCCCAGCATAGCCCACGAAGGCCTTATTGACATTCCCATGTGTAGGGTACAGGGATGACGGGAGCCATCCCGTTCTATTCTGATTTCTGTCGGTCGCTTGCGGACCACTTGATATTCGGACAAGTGCCCATATTGAAGGTACGACGTAGATGGAAGCAACCCCGTACAAACGTACACCGAGTTCACGGCAACTTCAATGAAAGAGCGGGAACAAATCCCATTAGGATGAATCCGATTCGACAGGCTATTGGCCCAGAGCAATGCCGGGTTACGACCATGTCGGGATGGGAACCGTCGGCCATATCGGTCACGCATGGACCTTTTCATGTTCGGACACCGGTCCGTAATAGAAACGCGGCGAAAATCGAGGTGAACCCATTCAAATGTCTGCCGAATGTGCAGCAATTTTAGTAGTGGCTCGGAAGGGATCCGGCCCGAGAAACGAGTCCGGTTTAATCGAAATACCGGCCCGAGGCGAGGTCAGGTCGTGGCTATTTTGGGATAATTCCCAAGACTCAGGCCCGGCCTGAGAGGGCGGCATTATTGTTCCTTCAGTGCCGGGTCGAGGGAGAGACGGGGCTGCGATGTGGAATTAGTAATACCTTATATTGTTTTATCATTATTGTTCTTATTACTCCGTTGCTTATCCCTCTTTCCGTATCTGTTCCGGGTGCTTTCCCTCATCTTGCTTACTGTCATTATTACATTTATTATTATTATTATTATTGTCACTTATTTCATTCATTTCATTCATTTTTTTTATACGGATCTGTTTAGGCTTATTTACTCATCATGTTTTTTTACTAGCTTGTTAGTGCTGCCATTATATGCCCATATGTACATATATACATGTATTTTTTCTTTGGGGGGAGAGTTGGCCCTTGGCGGGATAAAAAGGGGGCTAAAGGGGGTGTACCGCTGAAGAAAGGTGGGCAAAAAAGTGTGCCAGCGAAGGGAGGGCTGAAGGAGGTGTACAACTGGGGCGCTGGCTGGAGACTGTACCGGCGAAGGAGGGGAAGGGTGGCGCATGGTGTCCCAAGGGTGCACTGGAGAAGCGCCAAGAGAGTGTGCCGGGGAAGCCCACAGATAGTGTACCGGTGAAGGAGCACATTGGCTGGTCACAGCAATGCAAAGTCTGTACATTCATCAGCCCAAAGTCTATACATTGGTTGCATTCATCAGCTCAAAGTCTGTACATTGGCTGCATTCAGCATCTCAAAGTCTATACATTGGCTGGTCAAAGTCTACACATTGTCCATTGGCTGCAGCTCAAAGTCTATACATTGGCTAGCTCAAAGTCTATACATTGTCCATTGGTTGCATTCATCAGCTCAAAGTCTATACATTGGCCAGCTCAAAGTCTATACAGCTCAAAGTCTATACATTGGCCAGCTCAAAGTCTGTACAGCTCAAAGTCTATATATTGGCTGCAGCTCAAAGTCTATACGTTGGCCAGCTCAAAGTCTGTACATTGTCCATTTGATGCAACCCAAAGTCTATACGTTGGCCAGCTCAAAGTCTATACAGCTCAAAGTCTATACGTTGGCCAGCTCAAAGTCTGTACAGCTCAAAGTCTATACATTGGCCAGCTCAAGTCTATACATTGGCCAGCTCAAAGTCTGTACATCTCAAAGTCTATACATTGTTCATTGACTGCAGCTCAAAGTCTATACATTGCTTGTTGCTGTGTTCGCGCATCAATCTGCCAAGTCTATACATTGTGTTCCACTTCGGAGGGTGAGAGGAGTGTGCCGCTGAAGGGCCGAGAAGGTGTGTCGTTGAAGGGTTGTTAGAGCATACCGCTGAAGGAAGGTTAGAGGTGTACCGGCCAACGAGGGTGGAGGGCGTACCGACAAAGGCTGGGATAGACGTGCCGATGAAGGCCCACTCCTCTGTTACTTGTTTTTAAGGATTTTCTTTTCTTCTTTTCTTTGATTTTTGTGTAGTTTTATACAAATCTTTTCTCCTTCTTCTTGCAATCTGTTGTTGCTCTATTTATTTGTTGCTTTTGTTATCTTTTAATGTGTATTTATTATCCCATTTGTTTGTTGCATCCTTTTTACCTTTTAACGTCTTGTTATTTTCTAACAAAAATTCGATAGCATCTCCCCTTGACCCGAGCGTAAGGGAGATAAAGGGAATGCGCCCACATGGAGTGGCGGAACCCGACAACTGGAGGTGGGCACCAGAGGGCGGCAACACCTTAATAAAACCTCAGAAAACACGGGGAAAACAACGAGCCGAAGACCTCTAAGACTGGACAGGGTGTACTGGAGAAGGGGGGCAGGCACAGATGAAAGCACTGGGCTTTACAGGAGGAGGTTGGCGACCTCAAACCATTCAATATGATGCCACATCCGGAGGAAACCGTCGGCATGAGAGATGTACACAAACACCGGAAAGTGAAAGGAAAGACGATCAAACGCACTGTGGCCCAAAACACCGAGACAAAGAGGAAACCCACTGAGGGGGACGATCTTCATTCATGGGGAACAAAGGGCCGTAGCCGTCCGTATGCATTACAAAGCATGCCCGAGCTAAGGCTACAGGCAAGAAAGAAAAGTAAAGAACAAAAGAACGGAGAGGGAAAAAAAGGAACAAAAGAAGAGGAAGTGTTGGGGATCGAAGCAGGGACGACCGTCCACTGCTCTTTCCCCCACCTTCTCCTATTACATCCAGCTCTCTCTCTCTCTCTCTTACTCTCTTTTCCTTGCCTAGTGGTCGTCGGAAGACCCCACGCCGGAGCCCTCTCCCTTTTCCTCTCTCTTTTCCTTCTTCTCGTAGGTGGCTCTGTGTCTATTCTTCTCTGTCTGTGGGTCTCTTCTCCGTGTGCCGGTCCTCTGTGTATGGGCCTCTTCTCTCCTTCTTCGCCAGAATGGGAGTGGTTTTATACTCCCAGCAGCGGGAGCCCTCGAGCACGGCAGTCGGAGGCGGGAAGCGGTTGGTCATGATGGGGATTGACTTCCCCCGTCCTGGATGTCAGGGGAGTAGCCTGCGTGGCCCAACCTCTGGTTGACACCTCGGACAGCTCACTGCGCGCCAAGGATACGTAGGGCATGGGCGTCACGTCATTCCGTTGAAATGCCTTCACGCTGTGCCACTGGCAGGCTCAAGAAGTGTGCCGCTGAAGGCTTGAAATGGTGTGCCGTTGAAGGCTTGAAATAGCGTGCCGTTGAAGGCCTGAGATAGTGTGCCGTTGAAGGCTTAAAATAGTGTGCCGTTGAAGGCTTAAAATAGTGTGCCGTTGAAGGCCCGAAATAGTGTGCCGTTGAAGGCCCGAAATAGTGTGCCGATGAAGGCTTAAAATAGTGTGCCGTTGAAGGCCCGAAATAGTGTGCCATTGAAGGCTTAAAATAGAGTGCCGTTGAAGGCACATGGGGCGTGCCGTTGAAGGCACATGGGGCGTGCCGTTGAAGGCACGTGGTGTGTGCCACTGAAGGGCCCAGGGGCGTACCGCTGAAGGGCCAAAGGGCGTGCCGTTGAAGGCCCAAAAGGGGCAGTTCTTAGCCCATTGTGAGCATGAGTTATCGCCCATTTAATTTTCTTCGAGGCCCATGGATTGTAGGGGCTCTTGGTGGTTGATTTCTCTTCACTATCATGACTCCGGAGACGGCTTCACGGTAGTGTGCATATTTGGGGAGTCCGGATGACCAGCCCCTCCGGGGCTTCCTCACTCGGTGCCGTTGTTGATGCTGGGCCAAGCAGGAAATCTGGGTGTGTAATTTTTGGTGTCCACAAATGCCCCCCACCCACGGGTAGCGCAGGCGAAGGATGAGCCGGGCGGTACCCGCGGGTGTGCTGGCCTCTTTTTCTAATCGTCGGTGCTGCCGGGGTGTCGGGAGCCAACATGACTTGTTTGTCTCCTCTTTTCTTTGTCAGTGCTGACGGGGTGTCGGGAGCTGACTTGGTTTGTTGGTCTCTTTGTCTCTTCGTCAGCGTCGACGGGGCGTCGGGAGCTGACATGCTCTGTTGGTCTCTTTGTCTCTTCGTCAGCGCCGACAGGGTGTCGGGAGCTGACCTGGTTTGTTGGTCTCTTTGTCTCTTCGTCAGCGTCGACAGGGTGCCGGGAGCTAACTTGGTTTGTTGGTCTCTTCTTCTCTTCATCATCAGTGCCGACAGGGTGCCGGGAGCTGACCTAGTTTGTTGGTCTCTTTGTCTCTTCGTCAGCGCCGACAGGGTGCCGGGAGCTGACCTGGTTTGTTGGTCTCTTCTTCTCTTCATCATCAGTGCCGACAGGGTGCCGGGAGCTGACCTAGTTTGTTGGTCTCTTTGTCTCTTCGTCAGCGCCGACAGGGTGCCGGGAGCTGACCTGGTTTGTTGGTCTCTTTGTCTCTTCGTCAGGGTCGACAGGGTGCCGGGAGCTGACTTGGTTTGTTGGTCTCTTTGTCTCTTCGTCAGCGTCGACAGGGTGTCGGGAGCTAACTTGGTTTGTTGGTCTCTTTGTCTCTTCGTCAGCGCCGACAGGGTGCCGGGAGCTGACCTGGTTTGTTGGTCTCTTTGTCTCTTCGTCAGCGCCGACAGGATGCCGGGAGCTGACCTGCTTTTGTTCGTCTCTTCTTCTCTTATTTTTCTTCTCTTCTCTTTTCTCCTCTTCTATATTCCCTTGCACGTAAACATGGGGTGAGAATTTATTTAGTGTCCTCAAATCAGGGAAGCGGGCTGCGAAAGCCAAAATTTGGGGAGCAGGCTGCCAGAGCCAGACTTGGGAAAGCGGGCCATGGGGGCCGAGGTAAGCAGGCTACAAGAGCCAAAGTTGGGAAGCAGGCTATAAAAGCCAAAGGGAAGCAGGCCAGAAGAGCCAAAGTCGGGAAGCGGGCCACGGAGGTCGAATTGGGGGAGCAGCTTATAAAGCCAAGGATATTGGGAAGCGGGCTGCAAGAGCCAAAATTATGGGAAGTGAGCCGCGAAGGCCGAATTCTGGGAAGCAGGCTATGAGAGCCGAATTCCGGGAAGCAGGCTGCAAGAGTCAAAGATATTGGGAAGGGGGCTGCAAGAGCCGAAATTATGGGAAGTGGGCAGTGAAGGCCGAATTGTAGGAGGCAGGCTATGAGAGACAGAATTGGGAAGCAGGCCACGAGGGCCCAAAGGGAAGTAGGCTATGAAGGCCGAGGGGAAGCAGGCTATGAGAGCCAAAGCTGGGGAGCGGGCCGTGAAGGCCGAAATTATAGGGAGCAGGCTACGGAAGTCAAATCGGGGAAGCAGGCTACAAGAGCCAAAATTAGGAAGCGGGCTGCAGGAGCCGAGATTATGGGCAGTGGGCCATGAAGGTCGAATTCTGGGAAGCAGGCAGTGAAGGCCGAATTCTGGGAAGTAGGCTGTAAGAGCCAAAGATGTTGGGAAGCGGGCTGCAAGAGCCGAAATTAGGGCAGCGTAGGAGGCAGGCTATGAGAGCCAGAATTGGGAAGCAGGCCACGAGGGCCCAAAGGGAAGTAGGCTATGAAGGCCGAGGGGAAGCAGGCTACGAGAGCCAAAGCTGGGGAGCGGGCCGTGAAGGATGAAATTATAGGGAGCAGGCTACGGAAGTCAAATCGGGGAAGTAGGATACATAAGCCAAAATTAGGAAGCGGGCTGCAAGAGCCGAGATTATGGGCAGCGGGCCGTGAAGGCCGAATTCTGGGAAGCAGGCAGTGAAGGCCGAATTCTGGGAAGTAGGTTGTAAGAGCCAAAGATGTTGGGAAGCGGGCTGCAAGAGCCGAAATTAGGGCAGTGGGCCGTGAAGGCCGAATTCTGGGAAGTAGGCAGTGAAGGCCAAATTCTGGGATGTAGGCTGCAAGAGCCAAAGATGTTGGGAAGTGGGCTACAAGGGCCGAAATTAGGGTGCAAGATGTGAAAGCCCAAATCGGGGAAGCGGACTATAGAAGCCGGAGTTGGGAGATTAACGAGCCGCGAGGGCAAGAGGTAGGCCATGGGGGCCAAGATTGGGCTCTACGAGCCAGTGCAGGGAAAGTAGGCTTTGATAGCCGAAATTGAGTTTATTGTATACACATATTTTTTATTATTTATTATATATATATATATTTATTATATATAATTTTTATTCAAGCATGCAAGCATTCATTAGCAGGCATATCATAGATATGAGTAAGGCAGCTCCCTCTATAGGGGATAGGATAGGGACATCGCCCGTAATTCGTAGATGCGGTGCGGGCCGCGAGGCACAATCGAAGGGTGGTGCACCCGTCAAGAGGATATCGCATGTCTTGCATGTATAGCCTAAATTCACGCATTTCACCCGAGGCAATTCTATGTGGCGTGGCAGTGCAAATGTGTGAACAAAGAGCCCTAACCATAGGGATATGCAGGTTTTCCTGGTGACACTCAAGGATCACTCCAGCACCTACACATTAGTTCCAGGCTTTCGACTTTTGGTAGCTTCACACAGCCCCCATTTGTTTATTTTGGTAGCGGATTTCACCGTTCGACGCGAGTCTCCTCATGTGTCTCAATGGGGATTCCCGGCTACTAGGATTTATCCTTATTGTGATTCGCTTCACCATTTCGCGCGTGTCTCCTCATTTGTTTCAGTGGGGATTCCTGACTACTCGGATCCGCGTTTCTCTCTCTCTTCTTTTTTCTCTTCTTCTTTTTTTTCTCTTCTCTCTCTCTCTTTTTTTTTTTTACAGTGGGGGTAGGCAACTTTTTCCTCATGATTACCTTTCACGCGAGTGCAGGAATTCAAGTCTCCGTAGAGTGCTAAGAAGAAATTCGGGCAATCCCTATAGTCGAAGGCTATTGAACACATTAAGTGCTAAGTGTGGGAGCGTTGCCTCAGGTTTATTTTGTGAGCTGGGCTTAGCGATTCAGCCATGACTCTTCCCCTTGACGTGTGCACCTACCGTAATTGGGTTCCCTTTGAGCGTGCGTCGTGACGCCCGTGCATCCGGAATCGGGGCGATATTATTTAACAAGGAAGCACGGTCCTAGAAAATTCCAAGGAGGTGTATTATTCTATATTAAGCAACCATACAAGCAGGGCAATCATGCATTCTCTTCTTTCTTTTCTCTTTCTTTTTTTGTGTGTTCGTTTTGTTGTTTTCTTTTTGTTTTGTTTTGTTTTGTTTTATTTTTTGTTTGTTTGTTTGTTTGTTTTGCATAAGAAAATATTACTGTTACGTATAAGTGTAGTGGTAGTAAAGGTATTAGGGAAGCAGACCACGAATGCCTGAAAGGACATTGGGGAAGCGGGCCGTGAAGGTCGAAGTTGATATTAGAAGTAGGCCACAATAGCCAAAAATCGAGGAGAGCGGGCTGCGAGAGCCAAATTATGGGAAGCATGCTGCAGGAGCCGAAGTTGGGAAGTGAGCTGCAGGGGCTGAAGTTACGGGAAGCCGGCCGTGAAGGCTAAATTCTGGGAAGTAGGCCGTAAAGGCCAAATTCTGGGAAGCAGGCCGCGAGAGCCAAAGATATTGGGAAGCGGGCTGTAGAAGCCGAAATTGGGAAGCGGGCCGTGAAGGCCGAATTTTGGGAAGCAGGTCGCAAGGGCCGAATTTTGGGAAGCAGGCTGTGAGAGCCAAAGATATTGGGAAGCGGACTGCAAAAGCCAAAATTGGGAAGTGGGCCGTGAAGGCTGAATTCTGGGAAGCAGGCCGTAAAGGCCAAATTCTGGGAAGCAGGCTGTGAGAGCTAAAGATATTAGGAAGCGGGCTGTAGGAGCCGAAATTATGGGAAGCGAGCCGTGAAGGCCAAATTCTGGGAAGCAGGCCGTGAAGGCCGAATTCTGGGAAGCAGGCTGCAAGAGCCAAAGATATTGGGAAGTAGGCTAAAAAGCCAAGGGATATTGGGAGCAGACTGACAAGCCGAGAGATGTTAGGAGTAGGCTGTAAAGCTGAAAAGATATCGGAGAGCGCGGTGGGACGGGTGGATTAATCATGACAGTGGGCCTTGGCTGGAATGACTGAGCCAAAGGGCGTCGGGTAGTAGGATACGTGAGCCGAGGAGAAGGGTTTGTGAAGCGGCGGGTTCGAAGACCACGTCTGTCTCATGTCTCTTTTTTTTTCTTCTTCTTTTGTGTGGGGAGACAGGTGCAAAGACCATGTCTGCCTCGTGACTCTTCTTTCTCTTCTTCTCTTCTTCTATTATGGAGAGGCGGTGCAAAGATCATGCTTGCCTCATGGTCATTTCTTTCTTTTCTTCTCTTCTTTTGTGTGAAGAGGCAGGTTCAAGGACCGTGTTCGCCCCGTGACTGTTCTTTCTCTTCTTCTCTTCTTCTTTCATGGAGAGGCAGGTGCAGAGACCATGTTCACCTCGTGACTATTCTTTCTCTTCTTCTCTTCTTCTTTTATGGAGAGGCAGGTGCAAAGACCATGTTCGCCTCAAGTCTCTTTTTTCTCTTCTCTTCTTCTTTTGTAGAGAGGCAAGTGCAGAGACCATGCTTGCCCCGTGACTGCTCTTTCTCTTCTTCTCTTCTTCTTTTATGGAGAGGCAGGTGCATGGACCATGTTCGCCTCATGTCTCCTTTTTCTCTTCTCTTCTTTTGTAGAGAGGCAGGTGCAAAGACCATGTTTGCCTCGTGACTGTTCTTTCTTTTCTTCTTTTGTGGAGAGGTGGGCTCAAGGATCATGTTCGCCTCATGACTATTCTTTCTCTTCTTCTCTTCTTCTTTTATGGAGAGGCAAGTGCAAGGACCATGTTTGCCTCGTGACTGTTCTTTCTTTTCTTCTCTTCTTCTTTTATGGAGAGACAGATGCAAGGACCATGTTCACCTCGTGACTGTTCTCTCTCTTCTTCTCTTCTTCTTTTGTGGAGAGGCAAGCGCAAAGACCATGTTTGCCTCGTGACTGTTCTTTCTTTTCTTCTTTTGTGGAGAGGCGGGTTCAAGGACCACGTTTGCCTTATGTGTCTCTTCCTTCTTTTCTTCTCTTCTTTTGCGTGATGGGGCGGGCTCGAGGACCATGTCTGCCTCATGTGTCTTCTTTTGGTTCTGCTCTTCTTCTTTTATGTGAAGAGGTGGGTTCAGGAACCATGCCTGCCTCATATGTCTCTTCTTCCTTTTCTTCTCTTCTTTTGCGTGATGAGGCGGGCTCGAGGACCACGTCTGCCTCAAGTGTCTTTTCTTCCTTTTCTTCTCTTCTTTTGTGTGATGAGGCGGGCTTGAAGACCACGTCTGCCTCATGTGTATTCTTTCTTTTCTTCTCTTCTTTTGTGTGATGAGGCGGGTTCGAAGATCACGTCTGCCTCATGCGTGTCTTTTTCTTTATTCTGCTCTTCTTTTCTCATTAATGCTTCCACGCTGGAGTGTATTTCTCTTAACGTGCCCTCAGGTTAGGGTGTAGCTTCATTTGGTATGCATCCCCCCTGAGGGGGTGTGTTTTGCCTCTTCGCTTCTGTGCCCCCAGGCGGGGTGTATTTTTTTGGTTTCTATGTCCCCAGACCAGGGTGTATTTTTTTTTAATACCCCCGAGGCGGGGTGTAGCTCTCTTCAAATGCCCCCATGGTAGGGTATACTCTTCACGGCTTCTATGCCCCTAGGTGGGGTATGTTTCTTCTTCAAATACCCCTAAGCCAGGGTGGACTTCTCTTCATATGCCCCTGAGCCGGGACGTGTTCTTTATAGCTTCTAGGCCCTCGAGGCGAGGTATGTTTCTTCTTCATATGCCCCTGGTACGGGGCGTGTTCTTTTCAAATGCCCCCAAGCCGGGGTGTACTCTTCACGGCTTCTATGCCCCCAGGCGGGGTATGTTTCTTCTTCATATGCCCCTGGTATGGGGCGTAGCTCTCTTCAAATGCCCCCAAGCCGGGGTATACTCTTCACGGCTTCTATGCCCCCAGGCAGGGTATGTTTCTTCTTCATATGCCCCTGGTACGGGGCGTAGCTCTCTTCAAATGCCCCCAAGCTGGGGTGTATCTTTTGCTTCTTATGCCCCCCTGAGGCCGAGGTGTATCTCTTTACGGCTTCTGTGCCCTCGAAGCAGGGTATGTTGTTTCTTCAAATGTCGCTTGGGCGGAGTATATCTTTCTTCTTATACTCCCAGATCGGGATGTATGCCTCTTTACTTCGGTGCCCCCGGGTGGAGGTGTACTCTGTCTCTTTGCTTCTGCGTCCCCCAGGCGGGGTATGTTTCTTCTTCAAGTGCCCCTGAGCCGGCGCATGTTCTTTATGGCTTCTATGCCCCCTGGCGGGGTATATTTCTTCTTCAAATATCCCTAAGACGGGATGTATTCTTCTCTTTCTTATGCTCCCGAGGCGGGATGTATCTTCTTCAAATACCCCTAAGCCGGGGCGTGTTCTTTATGGCTTCTATGCCCCCTGGCGGGGTATGTTTCTTCTTCAAATACCCCTAGGCCGGGGTGGACTTCTCTTCATATGCCCCTGAGTCGGGGCGTGCTCTTTATAGCTTCTAGGCCCTCGAGGCGAGGTATGCTTCTTCTTCAAATACCCTAAGATGGGGGTGTGATTCCTGACTTCATATGCCCCCGACGTGGGGTATATCTTTTGTTTCTTATGCTCCCGAGCCGGGATGTAGCCTCTTGGCCTCATATGCTGCCGAGGCGAGGGGTATGTTGCTTCATGTGCCCCCCGGGGGCAATGCATTTTGCCTCTACTGCCCCGTGGCGGGGCATATCTCTTGGCTTCTTACGCACCCAAGGTGGGGTGTGTTTTCTTCTTGTGCCCCCGGGGTGGGGTATATCTTTCACTTCTTATGCCCCCCCTTGAGGCGGGGTGAAGTCTTTGCTTCAAATGCCCCTAAATCGTGGTATAGTTTTGTCTCATATGCCCCTGGCGCAGGGGTGTATTTCTCTTCCTGTGCCCCTCAGTCGGGGTGTATCTTTGTTGCTTGTTGTGCCCCCAAAGGGAGGTGCCTTTCTCTTCATGTGCGCCGGGCACTGGGTGTATCTTTGCTTTTCTTTCTTTTTTTTTATATGCCCCTGAGGGGGGAATTCTTCTTCTTCTGCCCCGACACGCTAGGGAATGTTTGCTTCTTGTGCCCCCCGAAGTGGGGTGTATGCTTTTTCTTCAGACTCCCCTAAGGCGAGGTGTATTCTTTGTTGCTTCATGTACCCCCGAGTCGGGGTGGATTCTCTTCATGTGCCCCCATGGCGGGGTGTATTCTTTGTTGCTTCATGTACCCCCGAGTCGGGGTGGATTCTCTTCATGTGCCCCCATGACGGGGTGTACGCTCTTTATGTGTCCCCAGGAGTGGGGTGTGGTTTGCTTCATGTGCGCCCTAGCAGGGTGTATCACTGCTTGCAATGTCCCCCGAGGTGGGGTATCCTTCTTCTTCAAATATCCCTAAGATGGGGCATATTCTTTATGGCTTCTATGCCCCCATAGCGGGGTGCATTTCTTCTTCAAATACCCCTAAGATGGGGTGGACTCTTTTCTTCTTATACTCCCAAGGCAGGATGTAGCTTCTTCAAATGCCCCTGAGCCGAGGCGTGTTCTTTACGGCTTCTATGCCCCCAGGCAGGGTATATTACTTCCTCAAATACCCCTAGGCCGGGGTGTATCCTTGTTACTTCTCATGCTCCTGAGGCGGGATGTGACTTCTTCAAATGCCCTTAAGCCGGGGCGTATTCTTCATTACTTCTATGCCCCCTGGCGGGGTATGTTTCTTCTTCAAATGCCCCTAAGCCAGGGTGTGTTCTTATACTTTTTGCACCCCTCAGGGCGAGGTGCATTCCTGTCCATATGCCCCTAGTATGGGGTGTGCTTTTGTTTCATATGCCCCCAGGCCGGGGTACGTTCCTTCTTCATATACCCCTAAGCCAGGGTGAGTTTCTCTTTTTGTGTGTCCCCAGGCCTGGGTGAATTCTCTTCTTCTTATGCCCCCATGGCGGGGTATGTCTTTTGCTTCAGGTGCCCCCATATCGGGGTGTATTTCCCCTTCAAATGCCCCTAAGTCGGGGTGCAGCTCTATTTCTTCTTACGTCCCCAGGTCGGGGCGGATTCTTCTTCAAATGCCCCAAAGCCGGGGTGTAGCTTTTGCTTTGTGTGCCCCTCAGTCGGGGCGGATTCTCTTCATGTGCCCCTGGGAATGAGGTGTATTTCTTTTCTTGCCTCCTATGCCCCCGTAGTAGGATATATATCTTCTTCTCATCCCCCATGGCGGGGTATGTGCATGCTCTCTTCGGGAGTGGTGGTCGTGCTTGGCCTCATTGCTATAAAGCATTCCCCACAGTGGGCAACCACTCACCAAGCTACAATTGTGGCTCGCTGGGTCTTTTAACAACCACTCGGGGGCCGTTTTGTGCCAGATGGAGGCAGCAGAAAGGAGGAACGAGCGGGGTCATTGCACCGCGGACTCGGGACCTCCTAGAGTCGGGCGGGATGCCGGGTTTCTTCTTGCTCTTTCAGTCGGCGATGCTGGCCAACTTTTCTTCCTTTCTTCTTTATTTCTCCCCTTTTTTGTATGATTGACCAGGGTGGAGGTGCAAGAGAGCGCTCACCCCCTCAGGGAGGGGATGAGTGGTTCGCTCCACCGCATCAACCCCACAGTGGTAATCTTTGTTCAGCACGGGTCTCGACGGACGTGGCCGTACAACCCTCTCTTGCCAATTCTTTCTCTTCTTTTTTTTGCTTCTTTCTTTTCTCTTTTTTTTTCTTCTTTTCTTCTCTTCTTCTTTTCTCTTTTCTTCTTTCCTTCTTTCCTTCTTTTCTTCTCTTTCTTCTTGAGGGAAATGGGGGGGGGCTTGATTTCCCCTCCCTTCTCTTCTCTTTCTCTTCTCTTTTTTTTTATAACAGCCCCCATGATTCCTGGAAGCTACATATGCTTCGAAGCAGCATCCTCGAGGCCACGAAAGCAGCTGCACCGAGTCTGGCTTTTCTCCCCATAGGACTGGCGAAGACAGCACCTGCCATTCATCAAAGCAGGCAAACATCGTTAATTAGGAGGCCATGAGGCCCTAAATCCCGGTGAAGAGATGAAGGGTGGTTTAAGTCCCACCGGGTGTGCCAGAATTGTGGACGCACTAAAATTCGCTTATTCAAGTAGTTCATCTATTAAGTACGTGGGCGTGCCAGTCACAAAGTGACAATTTATTCGGGCTCCGAAGAGCCCATGGTGCGCTCGATCTGACTCGGTCAGACGATTGTGTGGTTCGTGTCGGGACCAAAACCCGCCGCACCAAAAAGGTTACAGTGTCATTTACATCCCCCATACGAGGGAACACCCTTGATTAATCGCCGGGATTCAGGGCCTCATGGCCAAGAAATCAATTGCATGGAAGGTCTATTACGAGGTATTGAAATCCTCGGGCGAGGGCGAGAAGAAAACCCTTCGCGGTCATGTCAGTCGTGTACTGACCATTTAATGTTCGGACGAATGTCCGGCTCGAGAAGATCGCGGTTGTCGCGGGAAAACCGGAACGCATGTATGTCGAGGTACGACAAATCTATTGTCCGGAAGAGCGGAGAACGTTCGGCTGAGCCTCGGTTAGAGCGGTCAAAAACTAATAAATCTGTTGGCTTGGTGCAAGAGCAAACTGCGACCATACTGCGGTGGGCCCCCCGCGGTCGAAACAAGACTTGCATGAGCGTCATTAATATTTCCGGTGCCAAGGGGCAACGAGGGAATATCCCTTCAATCGGCTGAAAAGCCCTATGTCTAAGGAAGCAGACGTTCGAAACGTGTCGGTCATTCGGGAGACCGTTCAATATTCGGACGGGTGTCCGGCTTGAGAATACCGTAATCGTCGCAGAAGGACCTAGAACATATGTATGCCGGGACACGGCAAACATATTATTCCGTGACTCTGAAAACATTCGGTTAAATCTCGGTTAGTGCAGCAGGAAACCAATGAGTTTGTTGGCCCGGTGCAAGATCGAGTCGGGACCATACCGGGGGCGCCTCCCGCGGTCCAAACGGGGCTTGCGTGGGCATCATTAATGTTCTCGGTGCCGGAGGGGAGCGAGGAAGAGTCCCGGGACTAGATTCCAAAACTGAAAGCGTGTTCAAAGGGAGCGGGCTATAGGCCGAGGATATGGGTCAGATAGTGACCATAATCGGGACGGACCCGAGGTCCCAGCATAGCCCACGAAGGCCTTATTGACATTCCCATGTGTAGGGTCCAGGGATGACGGGAGCCGTCCCGTTCTATTCTGATTTCTGTCGGTCGCTTGCGGACCACTTGATATTCGGACAAGTGCCCATATTGAAGGTACGACGTAGATGGAAGTAACCCCGTACAAACGTACGCCAAGTTCACGGCAACTTCAATGAAAGAGCGGGAATAAATCCCATTAGGATGAATCCGATTCGACAGGCTATTGGCCCAGAGCAATGCCGGGTTACGACCATGTCGAGATGGGAACCGTCGGCGATATCGGTCACGCAGGGACCTTTTCATGTTCGGACACTGGTCCGTAATAGAAACGCGGCGGAAATCGAGGTGAACCCGTTCAAATGTCTACCGAACGTGCGGCAATTTTAGTAGTGGCTCGGAAGGGATCCGGCCCGAGAAACGAGTCCGGTTTAATCGAAATACGGGCCCGAGGCGAGGTCAGGTCGTGGCTATTTGGGGATAATTCCCAAGACTCTGGCCCGGCCTGAGAGGGCGGCATTATTGTTCCTTCAGTGCCGGGTCGCGGGAGAGACGGGGCTGCGATGTGGAATTAGTAATACCTTATATTGTTTTATCATTATTGTTCTTATTACTCCGTTGCTTATCCCTCTTTCCGTATCTGTTCCGGGTGCTTTCCCTCATCTTGCTTACTGTCATTATTATTATTTTTATTATTATTGTCACTTATTTCATTCATTTCATTCATGTTTTTTATACGGATCTGTTCAGGCTTATTTACTCATCATGTTTTTTTTACTAGCTTGTTAGTGCTGCCATTATATGCCCATATGTACATATATACATGTATTTTTTCTTTGGGGGGAGAGTTGGCCCTTGGCGGGTTAAAAAGGGGGCTAAAGGGAGTGTACCGCTGAAGAAAGGTGGGCAGAAAAGTGTGCCGACGAAGGGAGGGCTGAAGGAGGTGTACCACTGGGGCGCTGGTTGGAGACTGTACCGGCGAAGGAGGGGAAGGGTGGCGCATGGTGTCCCGAGGGCGCACTGGAGAAGCGCCAAGAGAGTGTGTCAGGGAATCCCACAGATAGTGTACCGGTGAAGGAGCACGATGGCTGGTCACCGCAATGCAAAGTCTGTACATTTATCAGCCCAAAGTCTATACATTGGTTGCATTCATCAGCTCAAAGTCTGTACATTGGCTTCATTCATCATCTCAAAGTCTATTCATTGGCTGGTCAAAGTCTACACATTGTCCATTGGCTGCAGATCAAAGTCTATACATTGGCTAGCTCAAAGTCTATACATTGTCCATTGGCTGCATTCATCAGCTCAAAGTCTATACATTGGCCAGCTCAAAGTCTATACAGCTCAAAGTCTATACATTGGCCAGCTCAAAGTCTGTACAGCTCAAAGTCTATACATTGGCTGCAGCTCAAAGTCTATACGTTGGCCAGCTCAAAGTTTGTACATTGTCCATTTGATGCAACCCAAAGTCTATATGTTGGCCAGCTCAAAGTCTATACAGCTTAAAGTCTATACATTGGCCAGCTCAAAGTCTGTACAGCTCAAAGTCTATACATTGGCCAGCTCAAGTCTATACATTGGCCAGCTCAAGTCTATACATTGGCCAGCTCAAAGTCTGTACAGCTCAAAGTCTATACATTGTTCATTGACTGCAGCTCAAAGTCTATACATTGCTTGTTGCTGTGTTCGCGCATCAATCTGCCAAGTCTATACATTGTGTTCCACTTCGGAGGGTGAGAGGAGTGTGCCGCTGAAGGGCCGAGAAGGTGTGTCGTTGAAGGGTTGTTAGAGCGTACCGCTGAAGGAAGGTTAGAGGTGTACCGGCCAATGAGGGTGGAGGGCGTACCAGCGAAGGCTGGGATAGACGTGCCAATGAAGGCCCACTCCTCTATTACTTGTTTTTAAGGCTTTTCTTTTCTTCTTTTCTTTGATTTTTGCGTAGTTTTATACAAATCTTTTCTCCTTCTTCTTGCAATCTGTTGTTGCTCTATTTATTTGTTGCTTTTGTTATCTTTTAATGTGTATTTATTATCCCATTTGTTTGTTGCATCCTTTTTGCCTTTTAAGGTCTTGTTATTTTCTAACAAAAATTCTGCACCATCTCCCCTTGACCCGAGCGTAAGGGAGATAAAGGGAACGCGCCCACATGGAGTGGCGGAACCCGACAACTGGAGGTGGGCGCCCGAGGGCGGCAACACCTTAATAAAACCTCGGAAAACACGGGAAAAACAACGAGCCGAAGACCTCTAAGACTGGACAGGGTGTACTGGAGAAGGGGGGCAGGCACAGATGAAGGCACTGGGCTTTACAGGAGGAGGTTCGCGACCTCAAACCATTCAAGATGATGCCACATCCGGAGGAAACCGTCGGCATGAGGGATGTACACAAACACCGGAAAGTGAAAGGAAAGACGATCAAACGCACTGTGGCCCAAAACACCGAGACAAAGAGGAAACCCACTGAGGGGGACGATCTTCATTCATGGGGAACAAAGGGCCGTAGCCGTCCGTATGCATTACAAAGCATGCCCGAGCTAAGGCTACAGGCAAGAAAGAAAAGTAAAGAACAAAAGAACGGAGAGGGAAAAAAAGGAACAAAAGGAGAGGAAGTGTTGGGGATCGAAGCAGGGACGACCGTCCACTGCTCTTTCCCCCACCTTCTCCTATTACATCCAGCTCTCTCTCTCTCTCTCTTACTCTCTTTTCCTTGCCTAGTGGTCGTCGGAAGACCCCACGCCGGAGCCCTCTCCCTTTTCCTCTCTCTTTTCCTTCTTCTCGTAGGTGGCACTGTGTCTGTTCTTCTCTGTCTGTGGGTCTCTTCTCCGTGTGCCGGTCCTCTGTGTATGGGCCTCTTCTCCCCTTCTTCGCCGGAATGGGAGTGGTTTTATACTCCTAGCAGCGGGAGCCCTCGAGCACGGCAGTCGGAGGCGGGAAGCGGCTGGTCATGATGGGGATTGACTTCCCCCGTCCTGGATGTCAGGGGAGTAGCCTGCGTGGCCCAACCTTTGGTTGACACCTCGGACAGCTCACTGCGCTCCAAGGATACGTAGGGCATGGGCGTCACATCGTTCCGTTGAAATGCCTTCACGTTGTGCCGCTGGCGGGCTCAAGAAGTGTGCCGCTGAAGGCTTGAAATGGTGTGCCGTTGAAGGCTTGAAAGAGCGTGCCGTTGAAGGCTTAAAATAGTGTGCCATTGAAGGCTTAAAATAGTGTGCCGTTGAAGGCTTAAAATAGTGTGCCGTTGAAGGCCCGAAATAGTGTGTCGTTGAAGGCCCGAAATAGTGTGCCGTTGAAGGCTTAAAATAGTGTTCCGTTGAAGGCCCGAAATAGTGTGCCGTTGAAGGCTTAAAATAGAATGCCGTTGAAGGCACATGGGGCGTGCCGTTGAAGGCACATGGGGTGTGCCGCTGAAGGCACGTGGGGTGTGCCGCTGAAGGGCCCAGGGGCGTACCGCTGAAGGGCCAAAGGGTGTGCCGTTGAAGGCCTAAAAGGGGCAGTTCTGAGCCCATTGTGAGCATGAGTTGTGGCCCATTTAATTTTCTTCGAGGCCCATGGATTGTGGTTGCTCTTGGTGGTTGATTTCTCTTCACTGTCGTGACTCCGGAGACGGCTTCACGACAATGTGCATATTTGGGGAGTCTGGATGACCAGCCCCTCTGGGGCTTCCTCACTCGGTGCCGTTGTTGATGCTGGGCCGAGCAGGATATCTGGGTGTGTAATTTTTGGTGTCCACAATTCCTCGTAGGCACCACTGTTTCATGCATTCATACAGTCTGCACATTAGTCAGGCAGCAAGTGTGTACATTGCTTAGTATAAGCATGGCAAAGTCCAAAGTCTATACATTGCATGGCGAAGTCCAAAGTCTATACATTGCTGCTTTGCTCGCATTTGTAAAGTCTATACATTCGTTGTTATCTTGCAGCATTAACCTAAGTCCATACATTAGCACTGTAGCTTGCACGAAGTAAAGTCTGTACATTGGGCTTTCACATAAAGTCTATACATTCGTTGCCTTGCATTGCATCAAGTCTGTACAGCCTTCCCTTTGGCAAGTCCATACATTGTGAAAGTCTATACATTCCTCAGTGCTTTGCTTCATGCATCAAGTCTGCACATTCCTTACATCAAGTCTATACATTCGTTGTGCATGGTCTTGAGCATAGAGGAAGTCTGCACATCGTCCAGTGCATGCATCGTTCATGAAGTCTGTACATCGAGCTGAAGTCTGGCTAAGTCTGTACATCATCCATCGTCTCAACTTGCATCTCATGCCAAGTCTGTACAGCCTAGACATTGTTCAGAACATACTGGCCTATACAGTGTCAAGTATATTCATGCACCGTATCAGTGTAACTTAAAGTATGTACATCCACCGTCTCCTTTAATTTGAAGCCTATACATCGTGCATTGTTATGTCTGCACATTGTGGTAAGCAAGTCTGCACAACGCCTTGTTAGGAAGTCTATACATCGCCATAGCTCGCATGCAGAGTCTAGACAGTCTTAACTAAGTCTATACATCGTGTATGCATGTAAGCATTCAATGTCTATACATCGGTTGGTTGCACATTGGACTCCAAGTCTATACACTGCATACACCACTTCATGCATTGCACGAAGTCTGCACATTGTGTTGCTATGCTCATACTGCATGTTACAAAGTCTACACAATGGTGCACACTAAGTCTGCATACTCAATTGGCATGTCTGTACAACCATCTGTAATGCTCATAGTCTTGCATACACGAAGTCTGTACACGCCATAGCATTGCATGCACGAAGTCTATACATGCCATAGCTTTGCATTTACAAAGTGTGTACACGCCACAGTCCTGCATACATGAAGTCTAAACATTGCATCACTTGTACATGCATTACCTTCACGCAGAGTCTACGCATTACCTTCACGCAGAGTCTACGCAGCATGTCTATACATTGTCTGGCAGCCTGCACAACATGTCTTTACAGCGTCCAGCAGCTTGCACGCAAAGTCCATACATTGCATCCAGCAGCCTGCACGCCAAGTCTGTACACACTTCAGTGCACATATGCATCTTCTTCAAAGATGAAGTCTATACAATCCTTTCCAAGCCTTCAAGTCTATACACTCGTTGTCAAGCCTTCAAGTCTATACACTCGTTGTCAAGCCTTCAAGTCCATACACTGCATCAAGTCTATACAACAAAGTCTGTACACACTTCAGTGCACATGTGCATCTCCTTCAAAGATGAAGTCTATACAATCCTTTCCAAGCCTTCAAGTCTATACACTCGTTGTCAAGCCTTCAAGTCTATACACTCATTGTCAAGCCTTCAAGTCCATACACTGCATCAAGTCTATACAACAAAGTCTGTACAAAGTGTCGACATTAAACTGTTAAGTTTCTCTCTGTGTGACGGTACTGTTCGTGAAGCCTATGAAGGGCACGTGATTCGAGGTTGGCACCTGGCACGTGATCCGAGGTGTCCTCTGGATAAAGGGGGCACACGCCCTAGTTGCTGCTGATATATATATGTGAAGTTTCTTCATCTGCAGAAGACTGATAGAAGTGGGCTGATCGAGAGAGTGATAGAAGAAAGTGAGAGCAGCAGTGAGTGATCGAAAAGAGGAGAGTGTGATAGAAGAAAGTGAGAGCAGCAGTGAGTGATCGAAAAGAAGAGACAGAGAGAGCCTGCACGATCGAGTGTCAGAAAAAGAGAAGGAGAAGAGAGAGAGTGAGAGTTCGTGGAGAAGAAGAAAGAAGACTCGACTGAAGATCTGTCTACTGGACCGTGGATCAAATCCAAGCCAGTCAGCTCCATGGGAGCCACATCTATGTTATCATTCTTTACAGCTTTCTGATAGTTGTGAATTTTTCATTTCTTATTTTTCCTTTTCATTTGGTCATCATTGTTCTTCCGACTCTCTGGACTGAGGTCGGGTTCCTCCTGTGGACTCAGGAGAAGGGAGACATTGTGTCTCCGATTGCAAGTGGCTGGGAGTCACTTGTGGGTTTCCCTCCGGGTTGAGGAAGGGAGATTCGTCTCCGGTTCTGATCTTGTGGGTTGCAAGTCCAGGTGGTCCCTCTGGGTTTCAGAGGAAGAGAGACATCGGTCTCTGGTTTGCTAGTGACTGGGTGTCACTAGTGGTTCCCTCCGGTTGGGAGGAAGAGGGGAGGTTGTTCCCCTGGTCAAGCTGTTTGGCAGCAAGTGTTTGCAGACTGAGTCTGCTGTTCTAGCGTTGCTTGTGGAAGCCTCACTCCGGTTGGGAGTGAGGGGTGGACGTAGGTCTTGGTGACTAAACCACCTAAAAATTCTCTGTGCAGTGTGATTGTGTTTTGCTCCTTGTCTTCTACCTCCTTCACAGGTTGCCTTAGCATTCTCGTTTCTATCTGTGCTGCTTCCGCTAGTTGCTTGTTTAGGCGCGCCTTATATATTTGATAAGTGGTTTAAAAGACATTTTAACTTGCTCTTCAGATTGTCTATTTTCCTTGATAGTGATCTAGGTTTTTATTGAGCGAAAAGTTTTTAAGGGTGGGATTCATTCACCCCCCCTCTGAATCCATCGCACCGATCCTATCAATTGGTATCAGAGCGGTGTCTGCATAGTAGGTGCAACGACCTGCAGATCCGATCCTACTGTCTTCGGTGCATTTTTGGTTAGATTTGTTTTTCGGTTTGACTCCACTGCTTTGAATTAGTTTTGATCTGCTTCAATGGCTCATCCACCCGTCTTTAGTGGTTCTGATTTCAACCAGTGGCACAGTGCTTTCCGTGCTCATGTTAAATCTGTTGATCCAGACCTGTGGAAAGTGATTTCACATGGTCCACATAGACTACCAAAAGATCAGTCCAAATGGACTAACAAGCATCGATCTATGTGTGCAGAAAATCAAAAAGCACTGGAGTTAATGAAGGCCGGGACTAATCGAGCTCTTCATTCATGTTTCCTTGGTTGCAGATCTGCAAGGGATATATTGAAGATGATGAAGAGAGTCGAGAAACGAAATCAAATAAGCTACATGATGGCTAATGGAAGTAATCAAAGTGGCAGTCAAAATGAAGCAGAGGATGATGATGAGGTAAACCCTTTTGAGAACTATACTTTAGATGATTGGGAGAATGCATATGCTGATTTATTAGAGTCACATGAGAGGTTAAGAAGACAGTATAAAAAATTGAAAAAGGGTACTGGGTTAGAAAGTTCAAGCTCTTCTTGTGAAAAATGTCTAGAGTTGAAACAATCTCATGATGCGTACTTTTCTGATATTCAAATGTTGAAAAAACAAATTTCGTTGCTGAAAATTGAGAATCAAGATCATGTAAAAGAAATCTCTAAACTTGAGAAGAAGCTTAGCCTAACTTGTCATGATTCTGTACAGAGTAAAGAATTGATGAAAAATTTTGAAAGTGTGAACTCAGATTTAGACAAGCTGAAGTCTGAAAAAGATTCCCTCAGAAAATTCTCCAAAGAAAATGAAGAAAAATTAGAGAAACTTAAACGAGAGAATGATTTGCTGATTGAGAAACTTGAAGGCATAAAATCTGTAAACATGGAGTTATAGAAAAAGGATGAAAAACAGCAAAGAGAAATGAAGGAATTTGAAAATAGAAGAAAGTAAGAAGTCAATTCAGAAGATCAGCTTCTAATAAATGAATTGGTTCAAAATGATAAGCTTAAAGAAGAAGTTAAAAAATTAAATTTGTTAAACAATGCCATGTCTGAAAGACTTTTTACATTGGAGAAAGGGAAAATGATCTCTACAAATGAAACTGAAAAAGTAGAAGATCTGAGAAAGGAGATCGAAGAATATAAAATAGCCAACAAGGTTTTGAATGAAGCTGTCAATTGCAGTGAAAAAGAGACTGCAAGTTATGAGTTACACATTGCCTCTCTTGAAAACGAAATCCAAGACTTGAGGAACTCTTTGTCTAAGTTTGTGAGTGGGCAAGAAAACCTAGACAAGCTACTAGGTGTAAGAGTCAATGTCAGGAAGGAAGGGTTGGGCTACAATAATCTAAATAAAAAGGCTTTTCAGGATAAAGTAATGACATCATTTCTAAATGCTTCAAATGTAGCCACAACATCAAAAGTTAAACAGCCCATTGGTCAGAAAATGCTGGGAACAAAGGTTAATTGTAAGAAAGAGGGACTGTGTTACAATCCAGTCATGAGGAAGGTTGATGGATCCAACCTGAAAACTATTTTTGTTAAATCTTCAGAACAAGAAAAGCCTTCTACCTCATCTCCACCTCAGTACAAGGCTAAGAAAATAGAAAAATAGGATAAAAATCAGAAGAAGATTGGAAAACAGAAAATAAATAAAAAAGGTTCATCAGTGCATGTTGATCACAGTCCTCACACACACTCATATGCATCTAAAAAGAAACTGATTTGTCATTACTGTCATAGATTTGGACATCTGATGCATGAGTGTAAATTGATGGAGAATGATGATATGAATGCTAGGAAATTTCATGATAAAAATCCTTCACCTCAGAAAAAGAAAGCTGAATGCTTTCACTGTGGCAAATTGGGTCATAAGGCATTTGAATGTTGACTGAAAGCTGGTAGAAGAAATTCTAATTCATGTTTTCACTGTGGCAAGATGGGCCACATTGCAGCCCAATGTTGGCATGCTCAGGGAAGGGAGTCTAACTATAAATCTGGTAAATTCCCTGTCAATAGAAACACTTCTGGTAGAAATGGATTTGTTTTTGAAAGGAAAACTCTTGCATGTTTTGAATGTGGGAAGCCAGGCCATAAAGCTGCTGACTGTTGGCTAGCTTATTCTGGTAAACAGAATTTCAATTCTGTTAACAGAAATTTTCATGCATATGCACATAGAATTCATGCTAATAAAAATGTGCATAAATCAAATCTGAAATCTGCTGCATCTTGCCATCATAATAGTAAACAAAATTTTCTCTCTGCCAATAAATTCCATGACAACAGTAATTTGCATAAAAAGAATTTGAAATCTACTGCATCATGTCATTACTGTGGTCAAATAGGTCATTCAATGTATAATTGCTATGTGATGAAATCTGATGACCTTCATGCACAAACATTGTTGAGAAAACTTGCTAGGAATGTCACTTTTAATTCAGGACCCAAGACCTCTTGGATACCTGTTTGTCTAAAATGAACATTATTTTACAGGTGTGCCTTGGGACTGAGAAAATAAACATGGGTTAATAAACCAAGGCACTCAAGTATGAAAAACCCCAGGTCTACACTTTTCAGGTCAGTTACGTGAACTCTCTTTAAACCTTGTCATCTGAAATTTCTGGTTTAGATGTTTGCATAATCTGTTAATCATACATAGCTGCATGTGTTATCTGCACTACTCTGTTTGAATCTTCTTCTTGCATATTAAAATTCATTGCATATCTTGTTTGATGTGTTCTTGCATATTTGTCATCTTTTGCACACTATGGGTATTCATGTCTCTCAATGCTCATATGAATTGGCTGTTTAGATATTAAAATGAGAATAAATTTGTAATTTCTGAAAATCTGAACTGCATATGAATGTTGTTTGAAATCAGTCTGTTGCATAGCTCACTGAAAATCTGGATTGCATATAGGACTACATGTTGAATTATCATGATTGATCACAAACAATAAGAACCTCCAGACAGATTCATGTCTTCATTTAAAAGCAGTGTAATGAATATCATAAAATTTGAAAAATCTAAAAATTTGAAATGAAATTGATGCATTTGATAAATTCTCTCTCTGATCGAACAACCATGAATTCTTCTTGAGTATATTCTAAAATCATGAGCAGTTCATTAATTGTATTTCATGCACCTTGTCAGGGGGAGTTTGACTGATGTTGCATATGAAGTGTAGTGCAGTTGAAAAACCTAAAAAGAAATTTCATTGCATCTAGACAGGGGGAGCATTTAGAATTGGTGTTTTGCTTGTCACATTTTGAACACCTCTTGTCTAGTATTTGATCAACTCTCTTCATGATACTACCTGTCAGCTGATCTGTCTGAAATTCAGACTCAGCTACTGTTTGTTGATATACATTCTTCTGAAATATTCCTTCATGTATTTACTATACACCAGCTTACACTCACCCTTCATATTCGTCTTAGCTGGTGTGACAAATTTAATTCTATTGTTGACTTGTTGGTCAGTTATTCTTTTGACTTGATCTGAGGAACACAAGATGCATGTCATACAATCTAGTCTGACTCATGTAGAAATTCCTATCATATAGGTTTAAGAATAATCACTGAATCAGACTGATATAAGAACTATGTATTCTCAGATTTGCATTTAAATATCTTGAAAATATCTGAATGATAAGATTTAATGAACTTTAACCACATGTGTCATGAGAACCTTAGACTCTCTCATCTGATATCTGAAAATTTAAAATCAAGACTCTTTGGTAGAGATACATAGAGTGAGTACTGTGGTTAAACATTAACTTGAGAAATGTTGACTAATTGAAAAATTGTGAATTCAGAGCAATGACTTGGTCACCGAGAAACTGGGTTCTTTATCAATGAAATAAAGTAACTTATGTCATGAGGTGCCATAGTTATCTCTGGTGAAAAATTATTGAAAAACCTGATAGAGCAATGGCATGCCTGTGTTGAGTAACTGGGGAGTCTGGCCTCTAATCAAGGTGTCTCCTCATGTAAAAAGACACTTATATTGCTAACTCTGTTCTCGAATTTGAGAGGCAATGACAGTTATCACACTGAGTAACTAGGTCACTTCACCTGAGACGTGCTGTGCCTCATGTAAAAAGGTGTTGATCAACCCAAATTGCTCAGGAAAAATATAATGTGCTTCAAATGAAAATAAATTGAAATTTCTGTCAACTCATATTCTTGTTAAAAGTGTTTAACATCAATACTAATATGTGTAACTCTTAAAAGAGTCATTGAGATTTTGTGTGTAAGATGAAGATGATTAGTCATTAGTATTATCTGGTTATCTGGTTCACCTTTATTAAAACTTGAATTTAGATATGAGTATTGAATTTAATTGACAAATTTGGTATACATCATAATTAAATCAGATTGGTCAAGTTGCTAATTCATAACCCTCTATGATAAGAGAGTCTTTCATGTTAAGACTTATTGTAGTTGTGCATGCCCTATAATCCCTCATGATCTGTTTCATCCCTTGGTATCAGTCTTTCTTTGTATCAGTTTTCTGACCATACAAATGTGAGATGCAACTCCCATTATTACCTTGTTCACTTGCAGTCTTCTGAACTTCAGAATCCTTATGGTGATGAATTTCAGATTGATTCATTGGTTAACCAAAGTTCATTTCTGTTCTTCAAGAGAACTTCTGGGTCATGTGTAGTTAAGGGGAGAATAGTCATACATTCATGTTGATAGGGGGAGTTTCAGCATTACCTAAAAGCTCCTATATCATCTCCTTCAATAGTCAATGATCATTCCATTCTTTTTGATGTTGTCAAAGGGGGAGAAACTTTTGTGAGTCATCATTTGCATACATGGTGCATTACATGCTCATTATTTCTGAAAGAGCCATTCCATTGTGTATTTTCATATTCATCATGATGAATCTAAGGCAATGACTCATAATATTGCCATCATCAAAAAGGGGGAGATTGTTGTGTCCCCTGTGGCTCTGTGGTTTTGATGATGACAAATGTTATGGGGTTCTGTGGTTTTGATGATGACAACTGTTATGGCTCATTATGTATTGATGATCTAATCCTGATGAAATATGAGGAACTGTCAGAACAAGTTTAAGGATGACTCACACTCATGAAGTCAACCTATGTCAAAGTCAAATCTCTGACAGGTATAGTCAATACACAGTTAGATCAGGTAATGTTCTATCTAATCTCAGATCCATGCATATGTTAATTTTTATGTCTATACAGTCTATACATTCATGCGTAATCACTCTCAGCACAGTCTTTACATTGCATGCGTAGCAGACATCTTAAGTTTATACATTGCATGTGTTGCAGACGAGCATAGTCTACACATTGCATGTGTTGCACATTCACAATGTCTATACAACGCATTCCTCGCAGGCACAGCAAGTCTGTACACTGCATTCCTCGCAGGCACAGCAAGTCTGTACATTGCATTCCTTGCAGGCACAGCTGTTTCATGCATTCATACAGTCTGCACATTAGTCAGGCAGCAAGTGTGTACATTGCTTAGTGTAAGCATGGCATAGTCCAAAGTCTATACATTGCATGGCGAAGTCCAAAGTCTATACATTGCTGCTTTGCTCGCATTTGTAAAGTCTATACATTGGTTGTTGTCTTGCAGCATTAACCTAAGTCCATACATTAGCACTGTAGCTTGCACGAAGTAAAGTCTATACATTGGTCTTTCGCATAAAGTCTATACATTCGTTGCCTTGCATTGCATCAAGTCTGTACAGCCTTCCCTTTGGCAAGTCCATACATTGTGAAAGTCTATACATTCCTCAGTGCTTTGCTTCATGCATCAAGTCTGCACATTCCTTACAGCAAGTCTATACATTCGTTGTGCATGGTCTTGAGCATATAGGAAGTCTGTACATCGTCCAGTGCATTGCATGCATCGTTCATGAAGTCTGTACATCGAGCTGAAGTCTGGCTAAGTCTGTACATCATCCATCGTCTCAACTTGCATCTCATGCCAAGTCTGTACAGCCTAGACATTGTTCAGAACATACTGGCCTATACAGTGTCAAGTATATTCATGCACCGTCTCAGTTGAACTTAAAGTATGTACATCCACTGTCTCCTTTAATTTGAAGTCTATACATCGTGCATTGTTAAGTCTACACATTGTGGTAAGCAAGTCTGCACAACGCCTTGTTAGGAAGTCTATACATCGCCATAGCTCGCATGCAGAGTCTAGACAGTCTTAACTAAGTCTATACATTGTGTCTGCATGTAAGCATTCAATGTCTATACATCGGTTGGTTGCACATTGGACTCCAAGTCTATACACTGCATACACCACTTCATGCATTGCACGAAGTCTGCACATTGTGTTGCTATGCTCATATTGCATGTTACAAAGTCTACACAATGGTGCACACTAAGTCTGCATACTCAATTGGCATGTCTGTACAACCATATGTAATGCTCGTAGTCTTGCATACACGAAGTCTGTACACGCCATAGCATTGCATGCACGAAGTCTATACATGCCATAGCTTTGCATTTACAAAGTGTGTACACGCCACAGTCCTGCATACATGAAGTCTAAACATTGCATCACTTGTACATGCATTACTTTCACGCAGAGTCTACGCATTCTTCCACAGCCTGCACATCATGTCTATACATTGTCTGGCAGCCTGCACAGCATGTCTTTACAGCGTCCAGCAGCCTGCACGCAAAGTCCATACATTGCGTTCAGTAACCTGCACGCCAAGTCTGTACACACTTCAGTGCACATGTGAATCTCCTTCAAAGATGAAGTCTATACAATCCTTTCCAAGCCTTCAAGTCTATACACTCGTTGTCAAGCCTTCAAGTCCTAGTTGCTGCTGATCCGAGGTGTCCTATGGATAAAGGGGGCACACGCCCTAGTTGCTGCTGATATATATATATGTGAAGTTTCTTCATCCGCAGAAGACTGATAGAAGTTGGCTGATCAAGAGAGTGATAGAAGAAAGTGAGAGCAGCAGTGAGTGATCGAAAAGAGGAGAGTGTGATAGAAGAAGGTGAGAGTAGCAGTAAAGCAGAAGAAGAAGAAGAAGAGAAAAGAAGAGACAGAGAGAGCCTATACGATCGAGTGTCAGAAAAAGAAAGAGAAAAAGAGAAGGAGAAGAGAGAGAGTGAGAGTTCGTGGAGAAGAAGAAAGAAGACTCGACTGAAGATCTGTCTACTGGACCGTGGATCAAATCCAGGCCAGTCAGCTCCATGGGAGCCACATCTATGTTATCATTCTTTATAGCTTTCTGATCGCTGTGTATTTTTCATTTCTTATTTTTCCTTTTCATTTGGTCATCATTATTCTTCCGACTCTCTGGACTGAGGTCGGGTTCCTCCTGTGGACTCAGGAGAAGGGAGACATTGTGTCTCCGGTTGAAAGTGGCTGGGAGTTACTTGTGGGTTTCCCTCCGGGTTGGAGGAAGGGAGATTCATCTCCGGTTCTGGTCTTGTGGGTTGCAAGTCCAGGTGGTCCCTCTGGGTTTCAGAGGAAGAGAGACCTCGGTCTCTGGTTTGCTCGTGACTGGGTGTCACTAGTGGTTCCCTCCGGTTGGGAGGAAGAGGGGAGGTTGTTCCCCTGGTCAAGCTATTTGACAGCAAGTGTTTGCAGACTGAGTCTGCTATTCTAGCGTTGCTAGTGGAAGCCTCACTCCGGTTGGGAGTGTGGGGTGGACGTAGGTCTTGCTGACCGAACCACCTAAAAATCCTCTGTGCAGTGTGATTGTGTTTTACTCCTTGTCTTCTACCTCCTTCACATGTTGCCTTAGCATTCTCGTTTCTATCTGTGCTGCTTCCGCTAGTTGCTTGTTTAGGCGCGCCTTATATATTTGCTTTAAAGAGAATTTAACTTGCTCTTCAGATTGTCTATTTACCTTGATAGTGATCTAGGTTTTTATTGAGCAAAAAGTTTTTAAGGGTGAGATTCATTCACCCCCCTCTGAATCCATCGCACTGATCCTATCATTTTCCACAGAATTGATAAACTCAAACGTGAACCCCCTTTACTCGTATATTGAATCCTTTGACACGGGCCGTGATAAAACCTTCATTCTGAGTTTTGTTATCATCAAAATCATTCAAGGAGACTCAACAATCTCCCCCTTTTTGATGATGACAAAACACGAGTAGAGAAAGCGTAGACGAATCAACCAAGAAACAATTCATTTGAATCATTCATATATGCCCAGATTTCGACATGAAATAGAACAATTAGATCCAGTAACCAAGTGCATAACATCATTTCAATATCAGTTCAAGGATCTAATACAAGGGTTGATATTCTGCAAGGATTTCCAACAAGACGCACAAGATGCAAGACACAAAATGCAAACTAACAAGATGCACCATGACTCACAAGGACTCAAGCATGCAAGCAAACAAACAACCAAGATACATATAGATAGGGCCTGACATAACTACTTCTCCCCCTTTGGCATCATCAAAATGGGGAGTGGGGTACAAGACTTGTGGACAGAAAAGACACTACAGAAACACAAGGACAGCTAAGGAGCAGGGTGATCCAGAGTCCCCTCGCGAGCATCATCACTAGGAGCATCGGTAGCAAGAGGAACAGGAGCAGGAGGGAGACGGTCCGCAATGTCATGCAGAGTTTCATCATGATGAAGAAGCTGTCGACGGATGGTAAGAAGTGATTGATTGGTCATCTGGAAGGCTTCGCGGTTATCTTCGTGGCTGGCATAAGGAGTGGCCATGTGGGTAGAAATGTCATTCAGAGCATGGGTGAAAGATTCCATTCGGACAGTCATAGTGTCCATGAAAGTGTCCAGCTGATCAAGGGATGAGTAGAGCCGGCTTTCCATGCCTAAGACACGTCTATCAAGAGCCTCATAGTCCCCCCAAGGAGGATGACCAGCACCTTGAGTAGAAGACTCCCCGTGAACAAACTGTGGAGAAGGTGACAACTCCTCATCCATATGGTGTGGTGAAGGTGGGGGAGGCTGATCCTCTGCCTGAACTGGAGGGGGTGCATCCCCATGATCCTGTGGTTATTGTGGTTCTTCCTCATTGGCAAGTAGTTCTGCATAAATGGGAATATCCCTTGTAAGCTAACCATCTTCACCCTAGTAATATCCAAGATTGAAGAAAATCTTGTGTTCATTGTAGATATCATCTTGGCGAACCGGAAGTGATCTTTCTTCAGCCAAATCAACCCCTGCATAGATAAACACTCCGGTCAAGTGGGATGCATAAGGTAAGGATCGCCCCAAGTTAGTGCGGCATGAGTCAATCAAAGTAGTCATGAGCCGACCCATATTCACAATGTTCCCATTGATGACATGGTAAAAGAGGAACCGATGTACCGTTGTCACTTCATTTCTACTACCACCTTTAGGATAAATCAAGGTAGTGTATATGTGATGTAGAACAGGCTGTAGTGGCGGAAAGTGATTGGCATTTAACTGAATGAGATTACTAACACCCTGAACATAATCACATCCTGTCATAGCAAGGAATGTATCCTCCACTTCACCATGTCCAAAATTCATATCTGCACCCTAGGCTGAAACTCCTAAGGCACGCCAGAAAAGGTCGGGTGTAATATGAATCTCAATATCCTGAACAACTGTGAATAATTCTACATTTCTCTCAACAAGATTCCCAAAGAATTGCTGGATTAGGTTTGGATAAACCCTAGTGTATCTGGAGACAAAATCATTCCACCCGTCTTGAATAGCAAAGAGTGCAAATAAATCTGGTAAAATCTCAGTCACCTCCTGAAAGACAACCAGGCGAGGGTAGATGATCGGACGGAGAGGCAGACGGGGTGCACGAGGAGGTTTCAGTGCCCACTATGGACGAGCCGGGGCCTCCCGTCTCTGACTACTATCTTCCCCTTGAGTGGAACGCCGAGAGCTCCGTCTAGGCGGCATCTTAGACAAGGAAACCGGCTGTGAAAACCTTCGAGGAGAAGGGACTCTACCCTTGAGATAGAAATTGACTAAGGAGCACTCCTGGAACCCTGGAATTTCATTCCCCACGCTCTGGAATCAAGAAGGTAGGTTGGTGGCAGCACGAACACCCACGGAGATCGCGTCCTAGAGTGGTGACGAATCCGACGGAGATTGTGCGGATGGAGGAATGGTGAGTTTTGAGGGCTTGAGAGGTGGAGGGTTTGTGTTCTAAGGTTTTGAGAAAGTATGGAAGAGAGAAGGAGTGGGATAGAATGATATAAGAAGGGGAGAAAACCCCTTAAAAAGGGGGGGCGGTCGGGTCCCAGTTGGACCGGCCGTCGATTTCGGTCGACCGGGACGGGTGAGCCGGTCGACCGGAAAGGTCAAGAGGCCCAAAAAAAATTTTTTGTGTACTGAAAGTCTCCATAACACCTGCTATGGTAGTGCTCCGTTCACTTAGTGGTATTCATCCCCCTATGTTTCTCTTTTCCTTTTTTTATACTTTCTTTTTCTTTTTTATCCTTTTTTTTCTTTTGGGGAGAATTTCAGTAAGAGACATTTGAAGAATCAACCAGCGAGGTTTTTCTGAAGGCTCCCCCTCAGTGACTATCTAGTGTCCCTAGGTCAATTGTCCACATTTATTTGTCAAGGAGTATAGGGTTTTAGAAATTTTCAAGGAGGGTTATAAAGATAAAATATTATAATCACACATGCAGGATGGTATTCATACAAGAAAAGTAAAAACACACAACACGGTGATGCATGTCACACTATCTACCCATTATGCTTCTAATGTGCATCACGCATCCTAATACAGACCTAAGTGTGTATGCCCTCACCCTTGCACATGCCAAGTTCCCTTCTAATCTTGTTGAATTGATCCTGGTTTAAGGGCTTGGTGAAGATATCGGCCAGCTGATTATGAGTATCAATAAAATGCATCTCAAAAACCCCTTTGCCTACATGATCTCTCAAGAAATGGTGTTGAATGTCTATATGCTTGGTCCTAGAGTGCTGAACAGGGTTTTTTGATAAACTGATTGCACTTGTATTGTCACATAAAATTGGAACACGGTTTATTTCAATATCCAAATCAAGCAATTGATTTTTGATCCAAAGTACTTGGGCTCCACAACTTCCGGCGGCTACATACTCAACCCCGGTCGTTGAGAGAGCTACTGAATGTTGTTTCTTGGAGGCCCATGAAACTAGGCAACCACCAAGAAACTGATAGTACCCGCTAGTATTTTTTCGATCAACAATGCAACCAGCATAATTGGCATCGGTATATGCAATCAAATCAAAAGAGCTGCCGATCGGAAACCACAAGCCAAAGTCTAGTGTGCCAATCAAATACCGAAAAATATGTTTAACAGCCATTAGATGTGATTCTTTTGTACAAGATTGAAAGTGAGCACACAGACATACACTATACCGAATATCAGGGTGACATGCTGTTAAATACAGTAGTGACCCGATCATACCTCGAAACAGTGTAAGATCTACTATTTTACCATTTTCATTTTTGTCCAACTTCGTGGTTGTGGCCATCGGAGTTGATATGGGTTTTGCTTCTGCCATCCCGTATTTCTTCAACAGCTCCATTGTATACTTGGCTTGGTTTATGAAGATGCCTTCGGGCGTTTGTTTTACCTGCAAACTAAGAAAGAAGGTTAGTTCACCCATTACACTCATTTCAAACTCTCCTTGCATTATTCTTACAAATTCATCACATAAAGCATTGTTAGTAGCTCCAAAAATTATGTCATCAACATACACTTGAACTACCAATATCTCTTTACCTGATTTCCTTGTGAAGAGTGTTTGATCAACCTTACCTCTTTTGAACCCATTTCCAGTCAGAAATGAACTAAGCCTTTCGTACCATGCCCTTGGTGCCTACTTAAGCCCGTACAATGCCTTTTGGAGCTTGTACACATGTCGTGGGTACTTGGAATCTTCAAAACCTGGAGGTTGTTCTACAAAAACATCCTCCTTGATATACCCGTTAAGAAAGGTAGATTTAATATCCATTTGAAACAATTTAAACTTCAATGAGGAGGCAAACAACAATAAAATCCGGACTGCTTCTAGCCTAGCAACCGGGGCAAAAGACTCATCAAAATCAATCCCCATCTCCTGGCTATACCCCTTGGCTACAAGCCGGGCCTTATTCCTAACAACCACACCCATATCATTCAGCTTGTTTCTAAAGACCCATCGGGTTCCTATTACGGGCCAATTTCTAGGACGTGGCACAAGAGTCCACACTTCGCTTCTTTCAAACTGGTGTAACTCTTCATGCATAGCCTGGATCTAGGAGTCATTTTGCAATGCATCATGAATGTCCTTAGGCTCCTCTTGAGAAATTAAGGCAATTAAATCCTCCTCTTCTACCTGTCTTAGAAAGGATCTAGTTCTTACCCCGTCTTCAGGATTACCTATGATGTTTTCAGCGGGGTGATCTTTCAGAAGAGTGGATGATCTTGGCAAATCCTGGTGTTGCACTTGCTGCTCTTGAAGTGTTTCAATTGAGGGATCCTCATCTTCTTCACTCTTGTTGGATCCACCTTCAGTTGGATCATTCTTGGCCTTGACATCATTCTGACTTTGGAATCCTCATCTACATCCACAATTTGAACAGATTGGTTTGTTAGTTTTAACTCAGATTCATCAAAAATCACATGAGGACTTTCTTCAACAACTAAAGTCCTTTTATTGAACAACCGGTAGGCTCTAGAGTTAAGTGCATAACCTAGGAAAATTCCTTTGTCCCTTTTCTCATCAAACTTTCCTAGATTAATCTTACCATTGTTCAGGATAAAACATGAGCATCTAAAGGGTTTGAGATGAGAAATGTTTGGTTTCTTACCCTTGTACAACTCATAAGGAGTTTTCTTTAAGATAGGCCTTACCATTACCCTATTGATGATGTAGCATGTTGTGCTCATCGCCTCGGCCCAGAAGTATTTGGGCAGGGAGTTCTAACTCAACATGGTCCGCGCCATGTCTATCAAAGTTCTGTTTTTCCTTTCCACCACTCCATTCTATTGAGGCGTCTGTGGTGACGAAAAATTATGCGTGTATCCTTGCTTTTCACAGAACTTACTGAAATCATGATTCTCAAACTCTCCACTATGATCACTTTGAATGGTAGTGATAAGATAACCTCTATCATTCTGAACTTTCCTGCAAAAAACTTGAAATTCCGTCACGACATCATTTTTATTGGCTAAAAAGAGCACCCATGTAAATCTGGAATAGTCATCAACAATCACAAAGCCATAGGATTTTCCTCCTAGGCTAGAGGTTCTAGTTGGACCAAAAAGATCAAGGTGCAACAATTTCAACGGCCTACCGGAGGAAACAATATTTTTATTTTTGAAGGAAATTCGTGTTTGCTTGTCTTTTGTGCAAGCTTCACATATTCTATCACTTTCAAATTTTAATTTTGACAGTCCATTCACCAAATCATGTCTAGACAACTTGGAGATTATTTCAAAACTAGCATGACCTAATCTTTGGTGCCATAACCATGCATTTTCATGATTGTTAGCTACCAAGCAAAGATCATCACAAGAAACATTATCAATATCAACAGTATAGACGTTGTTATTTCTTTTTCCAAGAAATTTGATTTCATTTGTGTTCTGGTTCAAGACAATGCATTGGGCTTCATCAAAGATAATTTTAAAACCCTTATCGCACAATTGGCGTATACTTAACAGATTATGATTTAGACCTTTCACCAAAAGCACATCTTCAATAAGAATTTCAGAATTCTTACCAATGTTGCCAATCCCAATGATTTTACCTTTGTCTTGGCCTCCAAAAACAACTGAACCTCCATCCTTGTCTTGCAGTGTAGAGAACACCTTCTTGTCTCCTGTCATATGCCTTGAACAGCCGTTGTCCAAGTACTATTTGCTCCCCCTGACTTCAAGACATATCTGCAAGAAAGAAAATTCTCATGCAATTGTTTTTGGTACCCAAGCTAGTTTGGGTCCGTAGGAGTTAGTCCAGTTCTGTGTATATCTCTTCTTGGTCCAAAAGACATGATTTCTTGGTGGGCTTTGTCTGATCCAACAATTTGCAATAACATGACCAAATCTACAACAATGATAACAGTTAACATGTGCAAACTTTCTTTGAAACTGTCGTGGTTTGGGTTGAGCATGTTTTCGTTCAAGCTTGGAACATGAAGTATGGTTTTTATCTTTTTCATGAACAAAGGATGTGGTGATCTTATGCTCAAAAGATTTTTTATTTTGAGGAGTGTATCCAAGACCTTCCTTTTGAAAATTGACTTTAACTCCAAACAAATTATCTAGGTTTTGTTTGCCCTTTACAAATCTTGACAATGTGGACTGAAGTTCAGCCACTTCTTTATCTAAACTTACAATTTTCTCTTCGAGTTCTGAGTTTGTGGATTTCAGAATTTTTTCTTCAATTTTCATCTTTTCACACGCTTTCTCCATTTCAAATATTTTGCAAGATAATCCTTCTTTGGATTTATCACAGTCTAAAATTGTTTGTAATAGACTTTCTCTTTCTTCCGTTGCCTCAAACCATTCCTGTTCTAGCTTTTCAAATTTGACAAAGATATCTTCATGTGACAAGTCATCAAGTTTCTTTTTGAGAGTTTTATTTTCAGATCTGATTTTCTTGTATTTCGTGTACAACTTTTCATATTCTGATTCCCATTGTTCATTGGAAATAAAATCAGGGTCAGAATTTACCTCCGTAGATTCATCTTCATGTGCCATGAGGCACAAGCTTTCCACAAGTTCTTGGATCTCTTCATCAGATGGTTCATCTTCTTCGTCGCTCCATGTGGCGACCATGGCTTTGGGTTTCTTGAAATTATCCTTCTTGAATTTCTTTTTCAGATCTGGACACTCACCTCTCATGTGCCCAGGCTTCTTGCATTCGTAGCATATGATGCTACTAGGCTTGCTCGATTCGCCTTTGGTTTGAGTGGGCTTTCTTTGCCCCTTTCTGAAGTTTCCCTGAAAATTTCTCTTCTTTCTCAGAAATCTCTTCACTTGGCGAGTTATCATCGCCAATTCTTCCTCTTCATTGCTTCCGTCACTTGATTCACCTTCTTGAAATTCATCATCGAAGTGATGAGCATTCAGTCCAATGACCTTTTTCTTCTTGATGTCTTCATCAACTATCCTCTTTATATTTATCTCATAGGTCATGAGTGACCCTATGAGTTCGTCCAAGGTGAGAGTAGATAGATTTTTTGAATCTTCAATTACCGTGGCCTTTGTGTGCCAAGCTGACGGTAGGGACCTTAAAACCTTCCTTACAAGGTCAGAATTTTAGCATTCCTTCCCGAGACTTTTGAGACCACTTGTGATCTCTGTTAGCCTTGCAAACATCTCAGAGATTGTTTCTTCATGTTTCATATTAAACAGCTCATAGTCAGTGACTAGGAGATTTGCCTTGATTTCCTTGACCTCTGAAGTTCCCTCGTATATGAGTCGCAGCTTGTCCCACATTTCTTTGGCTGAGCTGTACATAGAAACACGAGAGAACTCATTAGGGTGTATCGCACATTGCATAATATTCATGGCATTGAAATTAGCAGTGCATTTCTTAATTTCCTCGGGTGTCCATTTTTCTTCATCATCCACGAGTTTATGAGGACCCTTGTCCACAACTCTCCAAACTTCGTACTATTGAGCCCTCAGAAAGACATGCATTCTTTTTTTCCAGTACAAGTAGTTTGAACTGTCAAAGAAGGGAGGACGGTTGATGGAGTGACCCTCGGGCATCATACCCTTGTTTGCCATTTAACCGGATCTTACTCTAGATCGTTAGATCTGTGAAAGAAAGAGCCTTAGCTCTGATACCAATTGAAGTCCCGTGATTAAATGGCACCCAAGAGGGGGGGGGTGAATTGGGTATGAATAGATTAATGAACTTATGCTAGATAAAAAACACATCTAAAGAGCAAGCAACCAACGGGAGGAGATTTAATGAAACACGAAGAGAATCTGGATAAATTAACCCCTACAACAGTTCCTTGGTACTAGGCGGAGTCTTGGAATCCAAGGATTCTGTCACACAAAGTATTTTCTTCCTGACAGTACTAGCCTTGTCGATCCGAAGTTACCTTTCGATAAACCAGAGATCTCCCGTAAGAGGGTTAATAAATCTAGATCGAAATATAGAGCTAAACGATAATGCAAAACATAAAAGAGCTAGAGAGAATGGAGGTAGAAGACATGGATTAAACCACTCAGAAGACAGCGATCTTTAGGTGGTTCGGATGCAACAACGGCAACCTACGTCTACCCCTCACACACGGTGAGGATTCACACACTATCTTGTAGGAAATTACAAGATGAACATCAACCACATACACACGTGAAGAGTATAGTGCTCGCACGAAAGTGCTAGAGCACCGACACACAAGAATGGTGAAGAACAACGAAGCACACACACACACAAACACACACACGGATCTATCTAGATCCACACACACAAGTACTTGAATATTACAAGGGAAACATGAATCAGCTCAAACACGAATGAAAGGAGAAGAAACAAGAAGTGAAGACACAAATCAGGCTCCCCCTTAGTGGATGAAGATTGTATGGAATGAAGCTTGCTCTTGGCTCGATCTCCACTTGATTTGAATGCTGATTTGCACTTGAAAGCTTTAGCTCCTGGATGAAGAGTTCCTCACGAATCACTATTCACGTGAACAGTACTAGCACCCTTTCCCTTGATAGCCTCTCCTTGTTCCCTCTTGAAAAGCCTTTGGGTTTATGACCCCAATGAGATCATTTATAGATCTTGGAAGGTCAGGAGACAAGTCCCCAGACCAGATCCACAAATCACTCCTTGACTGAGACCAATAGGTTTAAACAATTGGGAGAAACACCCTCTTCTCGAGCTTGAACCAAAAGTCAACAAAAGGGGGCCTTGGGGATTCCGGTCGACCGGAAAAGTAGGGGCGGTCGATCGAAACCTATAAAACTTGGAGCTTTTCATTTCTAGAAAATCTAGTCAACCGACCACTACCCATTGGTCGACCGAAACCTGTAAAAGTTGGCATCCTTCGTTGCTAGAAAAATTGGTCGACCGGCCCTAGGGTATTGGTCGACCAGAATGGCCTAGTCCTACAAAATTGAATTGTTAGCCCAGAGAATTTGATCAAAGTGACAATGGCTTTTAAGTGAATGATTGTTTCAAGCATTTTGGGGTTTTTTTAGACATAGTTAACTCATTTGGAAACACAATGATTCGAATAAAACTAATGAGTTTTCCACAGAATTGATAAACTCAAACTTGAACCCCCTTTACTCGTATATTGAATCCTTTGACACGGGCCATGATAAAACCTTCATTCTGAGTTTTGTTATCATCAAAATCATTCAAGGAGACTCAACACCTTCCTCCAATTGCGACTTGCAAGCCAAAATGGGGAAACCTCCCCATCCTATACGTGACTACCTTTTCTGCCAGCTATAACACATGCGTGTCCTGTTCATGCACGCCTCCTTCCGTCTTCGACACGAATAGGGGTCCAGCTACCATCCGCCTTCCATGCATGCAGTGAACCCATTATCTTCAAACACGGAACCTTTCCCGTGAGCCTGCACTCGGAGATGTCCCATGCAAGGAAGCCTAACCGCGAGTGACTTCCTCCTTTGATGGTCGATTCTGTCGCCGTCTCACATGCCTTCACTAGGACCCTTCCATTTTTGCTTAAAATACGAGAGCCCACAGCCATGTAAATGAGGGCACCATGCGTCCGTAGGAGCAACACACCCAAATGACATCACCTCCCCACTGTCCGAATGTCACCTTTAAGCTAGCCTTTCCTTCTATCGACCCTGCACCCAAATAATTAAAATAAAATTATTCTTGTAGATAAATTATAATTATGCAACCTATGCATTTCACATCTTACATTATGTCCCAAAAATTAATTAAATTCATGAAAGTTCAAATTTGATGTGAGATCAAAATTAAATACAATTATTACATAATTAATTACATTAAAGCCCAAAAAATAATGAGTGTGACACAAACAAAAACATAAAATTAAACACTTATCACTCTTCCACGAACTATTATGGATGGCTAGATGGGATTTAGGGTTCTATTTATAGATTCTAGGGACCCAAGAGTCATACTTTGACCTATTTCCCAAGGGATATATTTTACTCCGAAAATTTTGATTTGCATCTAAATCTAGGGCCACCTTGCACAATCTAACCCTAATTAGGCTAGGGTTTCATAAGGGAATGGCCCTATATAAGTGGATTAGGGTTTAATTATGATTCTAAGTCCATTAGCTTAAGTTTTAGCCCATTTAACCCTATTGAGTATATCTAGGCGATTTTGATGATAACAAAACCCAGTTTATATGTTTTCTCACGTGCTATATTTCAACAATCAAGTTCAAATTTAACAAGCATTCAAAGCCTACTTGACCGTGTATGATGCTTAATTGTTTAAACCCTTCCAGATGCATAAATCCTTGTTTTGATTTCTAATCTACCCAGGCTAAACTTAAACCCACTCACCTTGATTGGAACAAAGCCATAAATTGATTGGTTCATGTATTATATTGCATTGGTTGCTTGTTTATTTTTTGCAGAAATCCCAGCCAGCGGTCGACCGCCAGCTTATAGCGATCGACCGGTTTTCACAGCAACCAACGGGCTAGTTTTTGAAAAATTCCAGTCGACTGCCCTTGTGCACCGGTCGACTGCCTGCTTTGAGAAGCACCTATTGTTGACTTTGTATTCTCAACGTGGGAAGCCTATTTCCTTGGAGTTATTTAATCCCAAAGCCACCAATTTCACCATGATTTGTGGATCTGGTCTGTGGCATGTCCCTTGACCACCCAAGATCTATAAATAATCTCATTGGGGTCAAAAACTTAATTGATTGAAGAAAAATCAAGGGAGGCCATCAAAGAAGAAGAAGGGGTGCACTGTAGCTCCATGAACAGTGCTTCAAGCAAGAAGTTCTTCATCCAAGTGCAAGCTTCTGAAGTTGATTTGAAGGCCATGGAAGTGTAGATCGAGCGGGGAGCTAGCTTCATCAAATACCATCTTCATCCACTAAGGGGGAGCTTGAATTTGTGTCTTCATTTTCTGTTTTCTCATTCCAATCTTGCTGGGCTTTAACTTTATGTTCTTGTCATATTCAAACATCTGTGTCTATGTGTGTGGATCTACGTAGATTCATGTGTGTGTGTGTGTGTGATCTCCTTGTCTTTCACTCTTCTTTGTGTTTCGGTGCTTGTGCACCTTCGTGGGAATTCTGAATTCACACGAGTGTGTGTGTGTGCGCCTTGATCTTGTAACCTTCTACAAGATAGTGTGTGAATCCTCACAGTCGGTGAGGGGTGGACGTAGGTTGCAGTTGTTACATCCGAACCACCGAAAAATTGTGGTGTTATGTGTGGTTTGCTCCTTATCTCCTACCTCCTATTCTTTTCTAGCTTGTTTGCATACTGCGTTATCATAGTTCCTTTGTTTAGATCTAGCCTTATTAATCTCCTTACGGGAGATCCTTGGTATATCAAAAGGTAGCTTCTGATCGACATGGTAAATCTTATCGGGAGGAAAATACCTTGTGTGAGAGAATCTTCGGATTCCTAGACTCCGCCTGGTACCAAAGAACTGCTGTAGGGGTTGATTTAGCAAGATTTATTTTGTAATGCATCAGATCTATTCTTATTTGTTGCTCGCTCTTAATATTTATTTTTAAATCATGTAAAAGTTATTAAAATTTGTTATCACCCAATTCACCCCCCCTCTTGGGTGTCATTGATCGCGGGACTTTAATTGGTACCAGAGCTAAGGCTCTATTTCCTTCAGATCTAACAATCTAGAGTAAGATCCAGATCAATGGCAAACAAGGGCATGATGCCTGAGGGTCATTCCATTCACCGTCCTCCTTACTTTGATGGCTCGAACTATTCCTATTGGAAAAATAGGATGTATGTCTTTCTAAGAGCCCAGGAGTATGAGATCTGGCGAGTTGTGGACAAGGGTCCTTACAAACTCGGGGAGGATGAAGAAAAATGGACACCCGAGGAAATTAAGAAATGCACTGTAAATTTTAATGCTATGAACATTATGCAATGTGCTATACATCCTAATGAATTTTCTCGTGTATCTATGTGCAGTTCAGCGAAGGAGATGTGGGACAAGATGTGGCTCATCTATGAAGGAACCTCGGAGGTCAAGGAGACCAAGGCCAACCTTCTGGTCCAAGATTATGAGCTCTTCAAGATGAAGCTTGAAGAGATAATTTCAGAGATGTTCGCAAGGCTAACCGAGATCACGAATGGTCTCAAAAGCCTTGGAAAAGATTACACTAATTCTTAGCTCGTAAGAGAAGTGTTGAGATCCCTCCCTCCTGCGTGGCACACCAAGGTCACAGTCATTGAAGATTCCAAGAATCTGTCCACACTCACTCTCGATGAGCACATAGGGTCACTCATGACCTATGAGATAAATATGAAGAGGACAGTCGAGGAAGATATCAAGAAGAAGAAGGTGATCGGATTGAGAGCCCATCAATCCGATGACGACTCTCAAGAAGATGAATCCAGTGATGGGAGCAACGAAGAAGAAGAATTGGCCATGATAACTCGTCAAGTGAAAAGATTCTTGAAGAAGAAGAGAAACTTCCAAGGCAACTTCAGAAAGGGGCAAAGGAGGCCCACTCAAACCAAGGAGGAGTCGAGCAAGCCAAGTAGCATCATATGTTACGAATGCAAGAAGCCCAGGCACATGAGAGGGGAGTGCCCAGATTTGAAGAGAAAATTCAAGAAGGATAAGAAGCCCAAAGTCATGATCACCACATGGAGCGACGAAGAGGACGAACCGTCCGACGAGGAGATTCAAGAGCTGGTGGAGAGCTTGTGTCTCATGGCACATGAAGATGAGTCTCCGGAGGTAAATTTTGACCCTGAATTTATTTCTAATGAACAATGGGAGTCGGAATATGAAAAACTGTATACTAAATACAAGAAAATCAGATTTGAAAATAAAACTCTCAAAAAGAAAATTGATGACTTGTCACATGAAGATATCTTTGTTAAATTTGAGAAACTGGAACAAAAATGGTTCGAACTAATAGAAGAAAAAGAAAGTCTGTTGCAAAAAATTTCATATTGTGAAAAAGTCAAAGAAGAGTTATCTTGCAAAATGTCCGAAATGGAGAAAGTGTGTGAAAAAATCAAAACTGAAGAAAAAATTCTGAAATCCACAAATTCAGAACTTGAGAAGAAAACTGTGAGTTTGGATAAAGAAGTGGCTGGACTTCAGTTCACCTTATCAAGGTTTGTTAAGGGCAAACAAAACCTAGATAACCTGTTGGGAGTTAAAGTCAATTTTCAAAAAGAAGGATTGTGATACATTCCCCAAAATAAAAAAACCTTTGAGCATAAGATCACTACATCCTTTGTCCATGAAAAAGAAAATAATCATGCCTCATGTTCCAACTCTAAGCCAAAGCATGTCCAACCCAAACCACGATAATTTCAAAGAAAATTTGCACTTGCTAATTGTGATCATTGTAGTAGATTTGGTCATGTTATTGCAAATTACTGGTTCAAACAAAATTCATCAAGAAATCATGCTTTTTGGACCAAGAAAAGATATGCACAGAACTGGACTAACTCCTACGGACCCAAACTAGTTTGGGTACCAAAATCATTTGCATGCGAATGTTGTTTCTTACAGATATATCTTGAAGCTAGGGGGAGCAAGTGGTACTTGGACAGTGGTTGCTCAAGGCATCTGACAGGGGACAGGAAGGCATTCTCTATGCTGCAAGATAAGGATGGAGGCTCAGTTACCTTTGGTGGAAAAGATAAAGGTAAAATAATTGGAATTGGCAACATAGGTAAGAATTCTGAAACCTTAATTGAAAATGTTCTTTTGGTGAAAGGTTTGAATCATAACTTGTTGAGCATAAGCCAATTGTGTGACAAGGGTTTTAAAATTATTTTTGATGAAACCCACTGCCTTGTCATAAATAAAATTTCAAATGAAATCAGATTCATTGGCAAGAGAAGTAACAATGTCTACACTATTGATCTTGATAATGTTTCTTGTGATGATATGTGTTTGGTAGCTAACAATCATGATAATGCATGGCTATGGCACCGAAGACTAGGTCATGCTAGTTTTGGAGTAATCTCCAAATTGTCTAAACATGACTTGGTGAATGGTTTGCCAAAATTAAAGTTTGAAAGTGATAAAATTTGTGAGGCTTGCACAAAAGGCAAGCAAACACGCATATCCTTCAAAAACAAGAACATTGTTTCTACCTCTTGACCTTTGAAATTGCTCCATCTTGATTTGTTTGGCCCAACTAGGACATCTAGCCTAGGAGGGAAATCTTATGATTTTATGATTGTTGATGATTATTCCAGATTCACTTGGGTGTTATTTCTATCTAATAAAAATGATGCATTGATGGAATTTCAAGTGTTTTACAGGAAAATCCAAAATGAAAGAGGCTACCTTATCACTACTATCCAAAGTGATCACGGTGGCGAATTTAAAAATCATGATTTCAACAATTTCTATGAAGAGCACGGGTATACACACAACTTCTCATCACCAAGGACGCCCCAACAAAATGGAGTGGTGGAGAGGAAAAATAGAACATTGATAGACATGGCTCGGATCATGTTAAGTGAAAACTCTCTACCAAAATATTTTTGGGCTGAGGTGATAAGTACATCGTGTTACATCATCAACAGGGCAATGGTAAGGCCCATTTTGGAAAACTCCATATAAGCTCTACAAGGGTAAGAAACTGAATATTTCCCATCTTAAATCCTTTGGATGTTCATGCTTCATCCTGAACAATGGTAAGTCCAACCTAGATAAGTTTGATGAGAAAAGTGACAAAAAAACTTTCCTAGGCTATGCACTTAATTCTAGAGCGTATCGACTGTTCAATAAATAGACTTTGGTTATTGAAGAAAGTCCTCATGTAATTTTTGATGAATCTGAAGTAAAACTGATCACTCAAATTGTGGATGCAAGAGAAGCCCCCAAAGATACAACTAATGCTGGAACATCTAAAGTCAAGGATGAACCGAAGGGAGGAATACCCAGCAAGAGTGAAGAAGATGAAGATCCTTCAATTGAAACACTGCAAGAGCAGCAAGTGCAGCACCCCGACTTGCCAAGCACCTCCACATTCTTAAAGGATCATCCAGCTGAAAATATAATCGGTAATCCTCAAGATGGGGTAAGAACCAGAGCATCTTCAAGGCAAGTAGAAGAAGATGATTTGATAGCCTTAACTCACCGGAAGAGCCTAAGGATATCCATGAAGCTCTTCAAAATGTGTCCAGTTCGAAAGAGTTGCACCAGTTTGAAAGAAACCAGGTGTGGACTCTAGTGCCACGGCCTAAGAATCAATCCATTATCAGAACCAGATGGGTTTTCAGAAATAAGTTAAATGATACGGGATTGGTTGTTAGGAACAAGGCTCGGCTTGTGGCCAAAGGGTATAGTCAGGAGATGGGTATTCATTTTGATGAGTCTTTTGCACCGGTTGCTCATCTAGAAGCAGTCCAGATTTTATTGTCCTACGCTTGCTCATCTAACTTTAAATTATTTCAAATGGATGTTAAATCTACGTTTCTAAATGGGTATATCAAAGAGGATATTTTTGTAGAACAACCTCCAGGCTTTGAAGACCCCAAACATCCACAACATGTGTACAAGCTCTAGAAGGCCTTGTACGGACTGAAGCAAGCACCAAGGGCATGGTATGAACGGCTCACGTCATTTTTGATTGAAAATGATTTCAAGAGAGGTAAGGTTGATCAAACACTTTTCACAAAGAAATCAGCTAAAGATATATTAGTAGTTCAAGTGTATGTGGATGACATAATTTTTGGAGCTATTAATAATGTGTTATGTGATGAATTTGCAGAAATCATGCAAGGTGAATTTGAGATGAACCTAATGGGTGAACTAACATTCTTTCTTATATTGTAGGTGAAGCAAACACCTGAGGGCATTTTCATAAGCCAATCCAAGTACACAATGGAGCTTTTGAAGAAATATGGGATGGCTGAAGCCAAACCTTTGTCAACTCCAATGGACACAACCTCGAAGTTAGACAAAGATGAAAATAGTAAAACAGTAGATCCTACATTGTTTCAAGGTATGATCAGATCACTACTATATCTTACAGTATGCTGCCCTGACATTCAATTCAGTGTATGTCTTTGTGCCCGTTTTCAGTCATGCCCTAAAGAATCTCACTTATCGGCTGTTAAACACATTTTTAGATATTTACTTGGCACAATATATTTTGGCTTATGGTTTCCCATTGGTAGTTCTTTTGATCTGATTGCATACATCGATGCGGATTATGCTGGATGCATTGTAGATCGTAAAAGTACTAGTGGGTACTGTCAGTTTCTTGGTGGGTGCCTAGTCTCATAGGCCTCCAAGAAACAACATTCAGAAGCTCTCTCAACGGCTGAGGCTGAATATGTAGCCGCCGGAAGTTGTGGAGCCCAAGTACTTTGGATCAAAAATCAACTGCTTGATTTAGATACTGAGATGAAATGTGTGCCAATCTTTTGTGATAATACCAGTGCAATCAGCTTGTCTAAAAACCCTGTTCAACATTCTAGAACCAAGCATATTGATATTCGTCATCATTTTCTGAGAGATCATGTAGGCAAAGGGGTCTTTGAATTGAATTTCATTGACGCACACAATCAGCTAGCTGACATTTTCACCAAACCCCTCAACCAGGATCAATTTAATAAGATAAGAAGAGAACTTGGGATGCGTAAGGGTGAGAGCATTCATGCATAGGCCTTTACTTAGGTTAAGTTCTGCATTTGTAGAAACTCATATGCACCAAGGGTAGGAAAACATGCATTTTGCCTTTACTTCTTACCTTGTGTGTTCACATACATTCCTGCATGCTTGAATGTAATTATATGTATAGCCCTCCTTAAAAAACCTTTCTAAGGCCAGATATTCCTTGGATAAATAATTGTGGACTCAGTGATGTTGGACCTAGGAAACTTCTAAGAGGGAGTTAGAAACTTTCCTCAAATCTGCTTATATTTCCTTTCCTCCACTTCATGACATTGGCTCAACTCAGAAGGTCGGTTGTTAGTCCCCCCACTTAAAAAAGAAGAAGAAGAACATAGAAAAGAAAAGAAAAAAAAACAAAAAATATATACAAAAATTGGGGTTTTTCTGGGCTAGCGGTCGACCGCCAGGCGAATCGGCCCGACCGAGCCAACTTATAAGGGGTCCTAAAACCCCCCATTCTCATTCTATCACTTCCATTCACCATCCACCACTTTACCCTAACCCTAGAACCCATTTTCTCCACCTCCCAAACCTCTCAAACCCATCATTTCTCCATCCGCACAGGATCCGGCGTGTTCGTCACATTTTCGGGACGAACTCCATTCTGTCGTTCGTGTATTCGTGGAGTTCCTACCTTGGTTCCAGTTTGTGGAGAAGGTCTTTTGCAAGCCCCTGGAGTGTCCATAGTACATATTCATTCCCCGGGATGAGGGTCCTCTCTTCAAGGGTTTTTTATCGGGTTTTCTAGTTCGGGATGCCGCCTAGACGAAGCTCTCGACGTTCTGCCCAAGGGGAAGGGAGTGGACAGAGACGCGAGGCACCGTCCCCTCAACCACAGCGGGCGCCTGCACCATGTCAAGCACCTAGGTTCCTTATTCATCCCATCATCGACCCTCGACTGGTCAACTTCCATGAGGTGAATGAGCTCTTGCCCGATATTTGTGCAGCCTTTATGATTCAGCCGAGTTGGACTGATTTCATCTCTAGATATAACCGTCATTACCCCAATCTAGTACAACAGTTCTATGGGAACTTGGTTGCAAGAAATGAGCAATTATTCACTATTTGTAGATTATGGAAAATCTATTTAAGAAATGAAACCAAACTCAATTTCTAAAGCTTAAAAATTAATGGCGAAAGGGAGAGCATGCGTGGGATGCTAAAGGAGAATGTGATCGCCAGAGGGGTTACCTCAAATAAGAAAAAGGATGATCGCGAGTACCTTATGTTGAGCGGGGGAGATTGTGAACCCTTTCTTCCACCTTCTACCGGCCGGCCGATGAAGGGGGTTCTTAGTCTTGATTACCTTGCAAGAACACACAAATCAAATAAAAGAGCGGATTAGCCAAAGGGTGTAGTATCAAAGTTCTAAGATTATGAAATTAAACAAATTGAACATGAACATGAACACACCTTGTGTGTTTTGGTTTTAAACCCTTAAGAGGAGTAACCAGGTTTGAAAAGCATGGATGCAATATGCTAAGTAACAATATGATATGAGGTCTAGCAAGAGCTAGAGAAAAAGGATGTAAGATGATGATATGCTAATGAAACAACTAAATAACTAAAAAGAGAGAAAGAGAGATTCTCTTTGCTGCGTGTGCAGCAGTAGAGGGGAAAGAGCTTCAATATGCGCGATGGAACAGCAGCAAAGGATGAAGCCTGGAGAGGATGAAGAACCGCTGAGAAGAAGCTTTGGAAGAATAACCTGCAATCAAGAAAACACTCTTCTCTCCGTTAGCTTTCTTCTGTTCTCTTCTCACTCTCGTGTTGTTATCTCTCTGCTTAATGATGATATCTCTCGCGCGAGGAACACCAGGAGGGGTATTTATAGGGCCAAAAATCCTTGCTAAGCAAGGATTAAAACAAGGTAAAGATCCTCCATCAAGAAACTCCCTTCCCAGTCGAACACAAGGCTCAAAATGAGGAAGGAACCATTACTGGAAAGAAGGAGGCGAAAGGGAGACGGAAGTGAAAATGACGACCCCCTGAAGGGCGTCAAATTACAAATGACGACATGACCAAAGGCGTTAATTAATATAACGACGCCCATAAAGGCGTCAATTCCTGGATTTAATTATAGAAACAAATATCTTTCCTTATTTAAAATTATCAACTGACGCCTGCCAGACGGACGTCAAATAATAAACATCTTTAGGAAAGACGTCAATTCTTCAATTTTCATTTTATTTGAAATTCGGAATTTTCAATAAATCCAGAAAATGACGCCCGTATTGGTAGTCGTCCATTGTTAAAAGCGGCGCCCTTGTCCATGCCGTCAATTTAAATAGCGCCCCTAATCAGGGCGTTAATTCCAATTTCCCAAGAAAAAAAATAAGAAATCACAATTAATTTATAAGAAATAGAAAAACTTCATATTAAATCAATATTGAAGTCCGCTTTGGGGCGTCACATGGTGACATGAGTTTTACTCAACATAGCATCAATTTTAGCGTGTCTACAGCTGCCCCGCCTTGGCGTCTGCTTTGCAAGGGAGTGAGACAGAATGGAGTGGAAGTGAAACAAGCGGAATGAAATGGAATGAACTGATAAGTAGATGTCAAGGTGTGATGTGACACGCCTCTGACACTAAGTGTTGAAAATCTTTCCAAGATTCTGAATAAAATAACTCCAGATGATTCCAAGAAGGCATCGATTAGCTAGATAAAGGAGACTAAACTAGATAATCAAATTGTGCGAGAGGGCACGACAGGGAGGCACCATTGGAGAGCGGTTACCAGCCAATGTGGACATGCTACAACCAAGGTGGATTTGCAGAAAAGTAAAGTGAATTGAGATAAAGATCCAACAAAGGGATGGTTTTCAAGAGACCAGCCTGAGCAGCTTCAAGGAGAATAAAGTACTTGATTTGGAATGGAATATCTCATGTCAACTCAATTAAGAATGAGCGACCTTCATTATCGGAGTAATATGAAGATTTTCATCATTAAGCTCAAAGTCCTACATGATGCATGCTGGGCTAAAGGAAAAATTAAAACAAACTAAAATAAAAGATAATCAAGGATAATATTGTTAAGCCATCTAGATTTGGTCAAGAATCCAGATCTCTGAGCTGACACTAAGCCGAAGCCCGTTTGTCCACGCATCAACTCAGAAAGTGGAACCATCGTCCCGAACCTTGAATGACTCAACGGCCTATCCGTGTGATCAAGATTCACTTGGAATTATCACAGTTTTTGATGAAGGGGAACTCAAATTCCAGGTTCATCAGAACCACAAGGTCCTTGATATGTTATAATAGCGTAGATACCATATAGTAACAATGCATAGGGGAAATACAAGAGTGAAGTGATGTTACCAATAGAACAATCCAAGCATTTCCAGACTTGCACAACCTGCACTCAAAGCTCATTACCTCAAAAGATCATTAGCTCAAAACAGCTCAAAATATGATCATAAGTGCTTGATAGAAATAATGTAATCAAGATATAATAGCACTTAAGTTCATGAGAAATTCAACAATTCAAAAGCATGAGTTTGAAAATGACGACCCTTCGGATCGGTGTCAAATTAAGAAATGACGACGTGCTCGGAGGCGTTAATGACAATTGAGGTTTAACTTGGAATTGGAATACAAATGACGCCCTCCATGGAGGCGCTGGATAAATGACGACCCTGATGATGTCGTCAATTGAACAAATGACGCCCAAGAGCGCGTCGTCAATTACCTATTTTCGTTTCCATCTCGGAACTAAACTTCCAGTAAACTGTTTGATTCAAACTCAAACCATGATACCTGTTCATGTTCAAAACATTATAAATAGGGCAACTCTTGGTGTTTTCAAGCATCAAAACCATCGAAGCATAGAGACGAAGCTATCTTCTGTAATAGACAGAAAGAACCAAGTAGAAGCAGAACAAAGCATTGAAGCTATTTTCTGTCAAGCAAACAGAAGAACAGAAGCAGAAGAACCAGCAATACTATCAGAATGATGAATCAACTGATGCAGCAAAGGCTTTCCAAAAATCCAAGGATGAATTTCCCAAGAATTTCTGAATTGCCAGGCCATATAAGTGAGAAAATCACCAAGGGCCAAGTAAGTGTTCTCGATGTTGAAGCTTTTATTTTGTACTGTCTTTCTTCCTGTTCAAAATTTCTAATTATTATTCTCTTCCTCTTCTTTTTTCTTTTATGTTTTCAGGATTACCCCATCATTCCTGGTCCAAGAAGATTTCTAAAGATCAAGTGGCTTCCCTTGTTACTCTCCAAGCTCTCTCTAGATATGAGATCCTTCCTTGCTAAGTGGAACCTCCTAGGCCTCATCACCCATGCCACCCACTACAATGACATCCATCTTGATTGGGCTTCCATTGGAGCTCTTATAGAATTATGGCACCCTCACACCCATACTTTTCTATTCCCAACCTTTGAAGCAACCATCCTCCTAGAAGAAGTGGAGATGCTCTTGGGTTTGAAGAAGATGAAGCAAGGAGAGGAAACAAAGATGGCCCATATGACTAAGCCCATACAAACCCATGATATGCTCATGAGTTTTGTTCAAAGCTCAAATTTAGTAAATCAAATGAAGGCCAACAAGGGAATCAATCTTTTGAAGTTGGCTTCTTGGGTATATAAAAACATGGACAAGGTTCAAGATGATGAAGGTCTTTTGGAAAGAGTGATGAAGGGGTTTGTCATATGTGTAGGAGGAGCTTTATTCTTCCCTTCATTAGAGGATCATTTAGAGGAACAACACTTGAGTGCAATAGCAAGCATGTGGGAGGGAAAGAGAGTAGGTGGGGCAATACTAGCCAACCTATACAACGGGCTCACCTCGGCTTCACTAGGACGGCCCTTATTCGGATCAATGCTTCTTCTAGCATGTTGGATAGATTTACACTTTAAGTTTGATCCATGTCAAGCAAACCAAGCAGCCTCCAAAATCTTCTCCAAGAGTCCACTTCGGTATATGACAAGCTCATTGGGCTTATGTGAAAGAGTTACTAATAGAGTTCCCAAGCTCAAGAAGAGGAATGAATGGAGAGATTACTTCAAAACAATGCCAAAGAGCAATTTCACATGTACACCGGGTTTTCTCAAAACCCAAGAACTTCGTTCAAGGTTATCCTCCGGCATCGAGCTCCGTTTGGCTGGCGGGACCGACTTCATCCTTTACAACGCACACCGATGCCTCCCACAACTCGGACTTCCCCGACATCTTTTCGAAGGGCCTTCTCACCTTCCTCCAATCAAAAGAAGGGAGCTATGCTCAAGTGTAGACCATGAAGAAATCAGGACCATCATGGCTCAATGGAAGGTGGGCCTTCTTCACAGATCCAAGACTCATGTTGAAGAAGAAGAGAACAAATGTAAAGCTTATGTATTGGCTCTCAAGAAGATAAGGCCCACAGTGGCTTAGAATGTAATCATGATTTGCTTCTAATGAAATGAAATTCTGTTCTTAAGTGAGCCAAAACAAAGAAAAAAAATGATCAACTCTTCCAATTACATCAATTCTGTCTGATTAAAACAAGCTTCGGGCTTTCTGTGATAAACAACGCCTCCCTCAAAGGCGTTAATTCCTTATAACACGCCTTAGGTGATGTCGTCCAAAACCATAATTGACGACCAGGAATACGGGCATTTCTTAATTCACGTCTTTAGACAAGGCGTTAATAAATTCAAATTTTCAAAATATTTTCCGAAATAATTCCTTAATTTCTCAAAAACAACGCCTTTTCTTACGTCGCGTTTTCACAAATGGACGCCCGTATTGGTCGTCGTCAAATTCAAAGGGGTAATAATGACGCCCACTCATGTCAATCAGTTCCCATTAATGTGTCTGACGACGATTGAAAATCCCCATGTAAATAATAATTGACGTCCAGTCTCAGGGCGTCAAATATATAAACCACGCCTGTCCTCAAACCGTCAATTTAATAAATCACGACACACATCAGGGCGCTAATTATTCTCGACCGTTAAACCCCACTTTCCCCCTTTCTTCTTCTCCATCCTTCGTTCATCTCTTTCTCTCTTTCCCTCCCTCCTGCAAACCCTAACCGAGCCCCCATTTCCCTCTCTCTCATTCTCACTCTCTCACTCTCCTCTCAAACCGATGGCTGGTGGCGGACAGAAACGGCATAGGGTTATGGCCCCCGACGTGGTAGACTTGGAAGGGGAACAAGCCGGGGAGGGACTCCCTCCCGCGGCGGCCGAAGACGCACCGGCGGCGGTGCCCATTGAAGAAGTGGAATAGGAGCACGGTGAAGACGGTGGAGGAGATGAAGGCGATGAAGACAATGAAGAAGACGAAGAAGGGGAGGAAGAAGAAGGAGGAGAAGATGAAGAAGACGGTGGAGAAGGGGAAGAAGAAGGAGAAGAAGACGAAGAACCGCCAGAGGCGGCGGCGGTGGCCCCTCGGCCTGGGCAGCTCCGGCGGCCACGCCAGCCAAGACAACCACTCCGTGGGGGGTCGATTGGGCCCAAACGACAAAAGGTAGGCCCCCCTCATGCCCATTTTCATTTTATTTTTATTTTATTTTATTTTCTTCCATAGCCATAGCCCTCGGGAGAGGGCAAACCAGAGACCAGACAAATGACGCCCCCAGGGGCGTCGTGAATTTAAATAACGTCCCACAATGGGTCGTTAATTACATCGTTTCATTTTCTGAAATTAATTAATCGCATGAAAGAAACGCTCTGCAGCTTGCCGTTATTTTTAATTTTATCATGTTTCGCCAGCATGCTGTTATTTTCCCGTGATTTCATTTAAATTTAAAATGCATGTGTTTCTGTTATTTCAATTTCGCACATTAAAACCTTGAAACCCCAGGAAAACCACGCCCCCTATTGGGACGTTAATTAGATAGGTAACGACCACAGGGTGGCCGTCAATTCAACATTTTCCAGAAATGCAATTTAGGATAGAAAGTTACTTCATGAACCGCGCCCTTCCACAGGGGCGTTACTTAGACAACTGAAGACCCAGGGTTGGGCGTCGGATAAACAACGACCCGGTCTGGGTCGTTAATTCAATGAGAGCCCAGAATCCCCAAAAACCCAATTGGAAGTAACGTCGCCCTCAGGGGCGTCAATTATTAAGACCACGACCCAAGATAGGTCGTTAATTAACCAAACAGCACATCATGATGAATTAACTTAAATGAATTTCCTCAGAAAATTTAAGCAAAAAAAGTTTGTTTTATATGCATGCAGGGGTTGATGAGGATGCGGATTTCTTGGGTCCAGGTTCGGGCAGCGTACTACGGGCTCCCCGAGTTTTAGAGAGCTAGGATAGATGCTATGGGATTTAGGGCCTTCCTTAGCATTGAGCCAGTCAGACCAGACCTGCCTTTGATTCAGGTACTTAGAGAGAGATGGGATAGGTCTAGCCGGGCGTTTCTGATGCCATGGGGGCATATGGTTCCTAGTTTGGAGGATGTCACTAGGATCACTGGGCTGAGGGTAGATGGGGAGGCTGTGAGCAGGTTCACCCTTCCTGACTATAGTGAGCTGACCCAGAGGCTGTTAGGGCTAGAGACGGTGTACGAGATACCGAGCGAGTGTAGGACCATCTTCCGCACTGACCTTACCATAGCTATGGGTTTGGGGGACTCTAGGCAGAGATCTAGGGAGTCCTTAGAGTAGTTTTCACAGAGATTGATAGATGGGGCTAAGGCCTCCTATTGCCAGGATCCAGCTGACAGGGAGAGGGCAGACAGAGATTTGAGGAGGTTTCTATTTTTGATGCTCGGGAGATTGCTGCTCGTCACGAAGGGCGACGTCATCAACTATCGCTTCCTGGGGATACTCGAGGACTTAGAGGGTGTAGGCAGATACGCGTGGGGAGCAATGCTGCTAGCGCACTTGATAGCCGATCTGTCCACGAGGACAGGTCAAGAGACGACAGTCAGTGGCTTTTCACCTTTTCTTCAGGTGTGCATTTTTTTTTATTTGTTGTTTTTTTTGTTAGAATGCATGCATATGAATGCTTTACTAATGCGATGCATGAATGCAGATGTGGAGTCACTTGTATATGCCGATGGGACGCGCTGACTCACGGCCTGGAGATGAGGGGTCCTTCCCTCTAGCACGGCGCTGGCTACCGGTGGTGATCGGAGCCCCACTCGCCTACGAGTTGCGAGTGCTGCGATGGGAGTTCCGAGACTTCCCTGCCTCACTGGTATGTATGCTTGATATGATGCAATTTTTTTATGTTTTATTATAGAATGTGATATGATATGATGATTGATATGTATGCTTGTGAATGCAGGTGAGGTGGAGACCCTATGAGGGGATGACCGATGAGGGCCAGCCCTGGGTCGTAGCGGGCTAACCTCGTTTTGAGCATGAGCTTTGGGTTCATTGCCTGAACGAGATTGAGCCGTTACGGCTTAGGCTGGTGATGAGGACCCTCGACCTACACCAGGAGTGGATTGAGGTAGGAGAGCCGCGAGGGATAGGCAAGAAGATGCGCGGTCGCACAAAGGCGATCGACTGGAGAGTGCGGTTCTCGGACCAGTACGCCGACTGGCGACGTGGTGGGACCCGAGTCACTTCACAGGGGACCGACAGCTCCGAGTACCTCCGACGCTACTGGGAGGTCTACGCCGGCTGACCCCAGATGAGGGTCTTAGGTGTATGTATGAATGCACTTATTTCTAAATTAAATGCAAATGCTTTGTATATCTATCATGCGACTAATACGTGATGAATGCAGGATGCGCGGGATATAGTAGCGATGGATGCACATGCCCACCTACACAGTCTAGAGGCCCAGTTAGCTACCACACGGACGGATCTTGAGACCCTGGTGAGTGTTTAAATTATTCCTATATGCATATGAAATTTTTTCGAATTATTGATGATTAGCCACTGACAATCTTAATTAAAATGCAGCGTGCCCAGCAGGGAGCAGTAGGGAGAGAGACAGGAGAGGCCTCCAGCTCGAGAGGGCCTAGTGCAGGGGCGACTGCACTAGCAGAGCAGCTAGCAGGGGCAGTGACACGGGCCGAGGCGGTAGAGCGCGACCTCGCCACACGGGTACGCCATTAAACTCAAACTCAACCTTACATTAAATTATTTATGTGATATACTCATGAAAATCATTTCTTACAGACCGAGGAGCTCCGGGCCGCTCTTACTTGCATCGAGGAGGGACAGCGGGCGATGGCCACGCAGGTGAGTTATTTATTTTCAATTGTATGTTGCTTATTCCATGAATTATTGAATTATTGCATTAAATGTGAAACTGATGATTTGTTTGAATGTTTGCAGTCTTCACAGTTACAGGTGGCACATACCCGGGCTGCCCTGGTCGGGGCAGAGTTGGCGATCCACGAGCAGCAGGTCACGGAGCTGGAGCGAGCCTTGAGGCAGCGAGAGGAGTTGCCTCAGGACGTGGCGGAGCTGCGAGTCGCCCTCGAGATGGAGCGGAGAGAGCGTGCTCGGGAGCGCGAGGAGCACCAGGCGGAGCGTGTCCGTGACCGTGAGCAGTACCAGGCAGAGTGTGTCCGGGACCGCGAGCAGTACCAGGCAGAGCGTGCCCAGGACCACGAGCAGTACCAGGCGGAGCGTGCCCGAGATCGAGAGGAGCGGTCAGCTTGCGAGCGGGAGCTTATAGCTTTGAGGGCCCAGCTAGTCGTTACGCAGGAGCAGCTATGAGCGACTGAGGAGCAGCTTCAGCGAGGCCGGGAGCTGGCGTGAGCTGCAGGGTACAGCTTTGCCAGCTCTACTTTCATGGCGGGTTCCTCTCTCCGGTAGAGGACCGAGGCAGAGGAGCCAGCTCGAGCTCCAGCTACTTCCCGGGGGTCCATGCCCCCTCCACCAGCGCCTCGTCGGGAGGACGAGAGTGAGGCCGAGAGTAGGAGAGAGGAGGGTGGAGGCGAGAGTTGAGAGACTTTACTTGTACTCCTCCACCCTCACACCTGTACTCAGATAGTTATGTATATATATATGAGATTGAAATTTTTGTTACCTGATCACTTATGTAGTTGTGTACTTGTGTCTTCTTTTCCTTCTCATCTTTTACTTTTGCCTACGCTTCCACACTTGAACAAACAGGTTAATTCATCTGTTCGACTTGGCCCCTTGCTCAATAAGCAAGGGATGTCTTCACTTTGACCTTGATAACGGGTCAAGGGGCCAAGCCTTTAATCAATCAAGGCGAATGATAGATATAAAATGCGTCATGCAAGTAAGCAAATACAAACTGAAAATAAAAGATGCCCATACAAGAATGCAATCAAGCATATGAGAAACAAAGGGCTTGAAATTCCACAGTTTTTTTTGTTTTTTTTGTTTTTATTTGTATATATGCTTTTTTTTTGAATTTTTGTTTTGAAAGTGACACTTAATTTTGAAAAGAACGCCTACTTGAAAAATTTTGTTTTGGAGGCGAGTATGGTATAGAGCTTTGGAACCTTAACCATCATAATCTAAAATTCATTAGATTTTCTCAAGAGATTTAACAAAAGAGTCAACGTGATTTATACTTAGGCTTTTACTCATATTCTCTCGCAGCCCATCCTTCTTAGTCGGTCCTTGCCATTCTTCGAGTTCACAACCCACCATGGAAGGAGAGGAGAAGAATGATTAAGAAAGCTCACGAAAGGTTTTTAAGAATGGGACACACTCCTCCCCTGCCCTTATGCCTGTTGGGATTCGGTCTTCGGCTTAAGGAGATTTTGTTGCTCTTTTTGCCCTTATTCATGCATGCTTACGACCAAGGTTTTCCTTGCAGGGACTTTGCCCTCTTGACATGCTTTCTTTTATCATAACTTTATTTTGCTTTCTTTTCTTTTTTTCCTTTTCGAAACAGATAAGGACCTAATTATTCTTGGGCTTTAAGCATTTGATTCCCTTTTGGACCCTAACTTCCACCTACTAGGGCGACGGGCAGGCTTGGTTAGTAACCCCCAACTTGTATTCCCTCTCGTGAGCCGAAAAGAAGAGAATAGGCAGGGTTTTTACACTCTTGTTTGGGTCGGACTTTCCTCAAATTCCGGGCTGCTTGAGCTTAAGAATAAAGCGTGTAGTGTGTGCGTGAAGTGACCCAAGAATTAAATCGTCGAGACTGAAGAATGAATTAAGGATTTTGATTGCTTCGGGCTCGTGGCCCATGTACCATACCGGCCTCCAAGAATTATTTTATTCTTTTTTTCAAATTTTTTTATTTTCCTCTTTTTTATTTTTATTTTTTTTATTTTTCTTTGTTTTTCTCTTCTCTTTTTTTTTGTTTTTAGGGGTAGTATTTCTTCAAGTAGAGGCCATTCCAAGGATGAGTTAGCTCTTCACCTTCAGCATTAATCAATTTATAAGCATTGTTAGGATAAACATCTTTTATAACAAAAGGGCCTTCCCAGTTTGGTTGGAGTTTTGAACGAGGTCCCCCTGGTTTTACAAAAATTCTTTTAATTACCATCTCACCGGTTTTGAATTTTCTCTCAATTACTTTCTTTTGATAAAAACGTGAAAGCCTATTTTGATAAATATGCGCGTGCTCGGCGGCGGCCAGACGCTTCTCATCTAGGAGTTCCAACTGAGCAAGGAGAGATTCGCGACGCTCATCAATAGGGAGCTCCTTGTCCAATTGTACTCGTAAAGAAGGTATAAGAATTTCATAAGGAACTACCGCCTCCATTCCATAAGTGAGGGCGAAAGGGGTTTGCCCAGTAGGGGTACGAATGGAAGTACGATAGGCCCAAAGAGCTTCAACCAATTTCTCTGGCCAATCCGCAAATTTAGTAGCCTCACACGTTTTCTTGATAATCTTGATCAAGATTTTATTAGTTGCCTCTGCTTGGCCATTGTCCTGCGGATAATAAGGAGATGAATGATGTAATGCAATGTTATACCTGTTGCAGAGATCCTGAAGTTCCTAAGAGATGAATTGCGGTCCATTGTTGGTGACGATGGTACTTAGGATGCCGAACCTTGCGATGATATTCTTCATTATGAATTTGCATACGGTTGACGCTTTTATCTCCACGTAATCCGCCCACTTGGTGAAGTATTCTGTCGCCGTCAGTATGAATGACTTTGGTTTTGTGAGGAGGGTCGGATCACCAAGAGGTCCAATGATATCGAAAGCCCACATGGAGAAAGGCCATGGAGAAGATACGGGATGGAGTGAAGAAGCAGGAGAATGAATTTTGTCGACATGCAGTTGGCACCTAACACACCTTCGGACATAGATAGAACAATCCTCTTCTAGAGTGGGCCAATAGAAACCTAGTCTTAGGATCTTCTTAGCAAGCATCTGGCTATTGACATGACCACCACACACTCCTGAATGGGCCTCTTCCACTACCTTCCAAGATTCATCATCGTCTAGGCATCTTAATAAAACTCCAGTGAGACCTCTTCTGTAAAGCACACCTCCAATCAGGGTGTATCGCTGAGCAACCCTTCGGATGTCCTTCTTTTCTCCAACCGTGGCCTCTTCAGGATATGATTGATCCTGGCAATACTTAGCAATTTCATAATACCACGGCTTGTCTTCATCATCCAATTCCTCCTCCAAGTCCAATAGCATAACCTCCTTATTCTCAATGATCCTGCCTTGCTCAACTTTCCTAAGCACCTCCTCCTTAATCCTAAGAAAAGATGGGTCTTGAATAGCGGGAATGAGCCGCTTACGAACAGTGATGGAGTGGAAATCCCTTTCGGGAAGGAGAACCAAGGAAGATGCGAGAGAAGCAAGAGCATCAGCTAGAATGTTATGGTCACGAGGGACGTGAACAAAGATCAATTTGGTGAAAAGCTTGGTGTAAGCAGAAGTCAATTCTTGGTAGGGCTTGAGTTTAGGATTGAGTGTGCGGCACTTGGAGAGCACTTGGTGAAGAATAAGCTGACTATCACCTACATTTCGCAATTGGGTAACACCGAGTTGATGAGCGGCCTCCAGTCCGGCCAAAAGAGCCTCGTACTCAGCTATATTATTTGTAACTGGAAATGCAAGCTGAGAGGCGAGCGGAATAGTGATACCCTTCGGTGATAGAAGAACAATGCCGATCCCCTTCCCTTTAGAATTCAAAGCTCCATCAAAATGTAATGTCCACATTGAATCGGGTTGATTGATGGACATTAGTTCCTCATCTGGAAACTCTGAGCGAACAGGGTCAAATCGAGGGAGAGGATGGTGAGCAAGATGCTCTGCTATGGCATAGCCTTTAATCACTTTTTGCTGAATGTAGATGATATCAAACTGAGAGACAAAGCTTTGCCAATGTGCTAATCGATCAGTGAGAACAGATTTTTCAAGAAGGAACTTGATTGGATTCATACGAGCAATGAGATGAACCTCGTGAGCTAAGAAATAATGCTTGAGTTTCTGAACTACCCAGACTAAAGCTGCACAAGTCTTCTCTATGGCTGAGTACCTCTGCTCACATGGGTTAAGGAGTTTTGACAAGTAGTAGGCTGCCCTCTCTTTTCCTTCTTCGTTGACTTGGGCAAGGACAGTGCCTACAGAGTGATCAAGGACAGAAATATAAAGAACAAGCGGTTTGCCCTGAACTGGCGGCCTCAGGATAGGAGGATTTGAGAGATAATCCTTCAATCCGTCAAAAGTTGCCTGACACTTCTCATCCCAAATAAACTTGACTCCCGGCTTAGTAAGCTCGTAGAACGGCTTACATCTTTGTGAGTGCTGGGAAACAAATCGGCGAATAAATTGCAACCTCCCGATCAATCCTCTTACTTCTTTCAAATTCTTGAGAGGAGGCATTTCTCTTATGGCCTTCGCCTTGTTGGGATCAATCTCAATACCCCTCTTACTAACAATGAATCCAAGCAACTTCCCTAATGAAACACCAAACACGCACTTCTTAGGGTTCATTTTCAAATGAAACTCTCGTGCTCTTTGCAAGACTTTAGCTAGAACCCTGGGATGCTCAATCCTCGTTCTTGATTTTACTACCAGGTCATCCACATACACCTCTATATAAATGTGGATCATATCATGAAAAATTGCCATCATAGCCCTTTGATAGGTAGCTCCAGCGTTCTTAAGTCCAAAAGGCATGACCACATAACAATAAGTTCCCCATGGTGTAGTGAACGATGTTTTCTCTTGATCATCCTGTTGACACCTTGAAAATGAACAAAGGTCAAAGCATGATTGAAAGGAGGGTCGGACCAACAGTGAAAGACCATTGATGAAGCTCGTCAACCATTCACCCGGCTAAAGCCCCTGTCGGCCAAGCTGATGCCCGGTGCCGATGTCACTCAGACGGCAGCACTGGTAGAGCAGCAGTCACTCGACTGATGAGACCTCCTGGCACACTTTAATGAGAGCCGCATTACTGCTTCGTCCAAGAATCCACGGATGATATGTCAGGGTAAGTCAGATGTCGGCTTCATGACAGATGTAATATGAGATGAAGATGAAGCCGGTACCGGCAGATGAAGATTGTAAAGGCTTTTGCAAAGTCAAAACAGAAGAGGAATCGTCTCCACAGATTATATACCCGGCTGAAGTCTTTCCAGGCTAAAGCTGATGTCCAAGCTCGTCACCATTCAAGTGACGATATCGATAAGATGATACCCGGTCTTGTCACCGTTCAGATGGCAATACTGATGAAACCCCTGTCTACGGACTGATGAAAACCGTAATAATGATACAAGCTGTGTCACCGATGGAAGACCCTTTTGGGTGATGATACCCTTGAAAGACCCAAATGGGCCTATGAAAGTGGCAAAAATACTTTAATTGGGCCTGCAATATTGGCGCCGAGAGCCACTTGCCGAAGCCCAAAAGATGGCGCCGAGAGCCACTTGCCGAAGCCCAAAAGATGGCGCCGAGAAGCTGAAGGCAGGCACGCCGGGAAGCCCGTTTGAGGCGCGCCGTGATGGTGTCTGCCGAGAAGGAAAAGGCTTGATGAAGCCTGCCGAGAAGGGGGGAAAGCTTATAAAAACCCCCTCCCTTCGAACAAAAGAGGAGATTGGAGAAAAAAAAGACGTCGGGAGGAAGAGAAAAAGAAGCCAGAAAAAGAGAGAAAAGAAAAGAGAGGGAGTCCTGCCAAGAGAGATCCTCTCGGCCGAGAGAAGAGAAGAAGCAGAAGAGAGGAAGAAGAAAACGAGCTTCAGGTGGGCTGCTCCGGGGAGGGAGAGGAGTCAATGCTCCGCCCTCCCCATGCTGTCTTTTCTTTCTACTGATGTAATCTAGCGAGTCTTCTTTCTCGATTTATCAAATGTAGCTAGCGAGTTTTAGGTCTCGAGCTCCGTCTCTCTCTCTATTTTGCATTTCTCCTTTACAATCAGTGTAAGGCTTCGGACAATGCAATGAAATATCAACGTGACCCATTTGGGGATCTTCTGATTGAAATGTCTGTTCCCCTCTGATTGAGAGATGTGCTCTCCGTTTCTCCGTGTATGCTTGTTGTTTATGCGAAATGTCTAATGATTCATACGAATCTTCTATTCAGAGGCATGGGAACAGAACCCCTACCCTTATCTAATGGGTTACTGGGTTCTGTCACCTTCCCCCTTTCTGTCTCGAAGGTAGATCCATCGCACCCTTTCGAGCTTTCTTACAAGGCCCCTTGAGGCTCCTCTATGTGCCGTTCAGGACTAGAGACATCAAGCTCTTGGATTCCTGAACTGCCGGCTATGCGAGAGGACATGCCGATTCTACAGACCGCTGTTATCCCTCGGATTCTAGCGAATGACGATCTCGATCTCTCGACCCTCCATTCTAACCCCTTGGATGATTAGGGTCTAGAGTCTCGATGCTAAAGGTTTCTCCGTCACCGGTCTTTAGATGCTACTGGGTTCGTCCAGGGGGATCAGAGACAGTCATCTCTTGATCCCCAGACGGCCGGCGGCAGAAATAAACAAAAATCTTCAGAAATCCAGACGATGGTCTCGTTCCCCATTGATTCTGCTCTCCAGATCCCCCTTGGCCCTTCCTCAGAGAAGCTTCTATTGAATCCCCCCTTCTGCACTTTAAATTCGACTTCAATCGTAGCTAGAAAGCTCGGGAATTTCAGAAACAGAGTATCGTTTGAGCTCTGTAAACCATGAAATCCTGTAGCAATTCCATCTTCTCGGCGTGCAAAATTCCCCGCCGAGAACTACGCTGCCGAGAGGCCTCCCTCTTCAGCAAACCGACAAAAAGCCATCTAAACCCTTCATGCAAACCTCCCAGCCCACAGGCTCCCGGCGCCAGGCTCCCGGCGCGGCCATGAGCGCGCCGGGAAGCTCCACGCCGAGAGCCCCTTTTCTTTGTTCTTGTTAGGCTACGCCGAGAGCCCTCTTTGGGCCAATTAAGGCCACGCCGAGACCCCCCCTTGTTTGGTTAAGAAGCCACCGCCGAGACCTTCATTCGGCCAGCTGGACCCATGCCGAGAAGCCCCCTTTTTTTTTGGCCAACTAAAACCATGCCGAGAAGCCCCCCTTTTGGCCAACTAAAGCCACGCCGAGACCCCCTTTGTTTGGTTGAGAAGCCACCGCCGAGACCCTCATCCGGCCAGCTAAACCCATGCCGAGAACCTTATTTTTTGTCAATATAAAACCATGCCGAGAGCCCCTCCTTCTTCGGCAAAATGAAGTCCAGTCAGAGACCCATCTCTGTAATACCATTCATCAGCCTTCTGATCTCCTCACACATATGTCCCGGGGATGTTCAGAGACCGTCACTGATGCCTTGAGAAGACACATTATTGGGGAAGACCTCCCCTACAGTCTTCATTCTCGATCCGGATTTCACCCTCATGAACCCAAAGGGCCATGTCATTGCATGAGTTCTGAGGAGTTTCGAGGGGATATTAATCGATGGTATAAAGGCAAGCGATGTCCCGGGGCCCGGTGCCCATCCTCGTTCGGTTGTCATCCCGGCATTCTGTGGATGATGACCTATCTTCTCTTGGCATAATCCAAGTTGAGGGGACATGCTGCCGAAATTCACACATGCCTTGCCAAGTAAATGTGATGCTTTCTATCTCAACCCCACCAGCCTGTGGAGTCATGTCCTTGCATGCTCTCCGATGGCCCTTTGAAGGGGAATATAGATGCAACATCGCGTCTGTATGGAGCGCGTCATGTTACGCCAGCACTTACTCGGATTCCGGGTCAATTATGCCCGACCTTCTACGGATCCCACCCTGCCACTGCATGGGTGGTTTCCTATTCCCCACTTGGCATGGTCCAAGGTGGTAGGAATATGCCGTCGGTTTTATCCCGGAAATAACCAACCTCTGCTTCGTCTAACCCATTTAACGTCTTGCAAGTGAACGAATTCTGTCTCTTTTGAGCATGCGGCTTTACCGCTGTCATCCTCCTACCTTTAGCGTTTAATCAAGGGTTGTCCTTCCTTGGAAGGGCGTAATTAACGTCATAGCCTTTATGGTATGACGGACTTCTGGTCCAGACACGATCACCCACAATCGACTGACCAAGTCAGATCGAGCGCACAATAAAATCGTCACTCCGGTGACTGGCACGCCAATAAATCAATAAATAAATAATAAATCAATCAAATAAAAAAATACAGGATAATAAAATCCGCGTTCCCACAAGTCTGGCACGCCCGGTGGGACTGAGTCTCCCTTCATCTTTACGCTAAAGTAGGAGGCCCAGCGGGCCCCCCTCAAAATTCTGATTCTGTGTACTTTCCTTATTTTCAGGAATCTACAATGACAGCCGGAATCATGTCCGTTTGCTTCGACCAGCAGCCGATTGACATGCATGTGCGAGAAGGCTACCTGGCGGTACCTCTCGCGTTCGGATCGATGCCGCCTGCCGTTGGGCTGCCCAACTGCTTGGGCGTCGTCTTCACTGACCTTCTGCAGGTCGATGACAATGAGCAAGGCACTGCTGCAAGTGCCCCGGTGAAGATCACTGACCAGAAGAATATCTTACCAGAGAAAACGGTCCCCACGGCCGTCGCCTGCTACGTCCATCATGTCCAAAAAAGGGGCATGGTCCCTGCTGCTGCTCAGAAGGGGAGAAGAACCAACCGGAGGAGCCGGTATGACGCTGTTGACCGTCGTCTTTCCAACTCCGGAAAGACCATGATGATTGGAGGTGTCCGGGCAAACATGAATGGTTGCCCAAGGGAGGTCAAGCCGGACGTGATCATCCCGATGGTGCCCACTACCAACAGATTCCAGACTCTGGCCGCCAGGCAGGCCAATTGGGAGGCTGATGAGAGGAAGCCGCTGGCGCCCAAGCCAGCAAAATACAAACAGGTCTGGCGACCGAAGAGGATTCAGAGCTGGGTTCCAGCTCGAGATGAGGAGAAGGCTGCTGAAGATGCTGTTGCCCGCTTCAGGGCAGAAAGCCGAAGAAGAGAGGGAAAAGAGACAAGAAATGCTGTTGCTGCTCGCCCCAAAGCCTGGGGCAGAAGAGATGAGAGAAATGATGAAGAAAGAAATTTGACTGCTGCTCGCCCCATGATGAGGGGCAGAAGGGATGAGAGGAAGGAAGACCTTACTGTCACCCGTCCCAGGGCTGGGGGCAGAAGATGGCAAAGAAAGAAATATGATGCTGCTGTCAACTGCTGCCGAAACGGCAATGTGGGAATGAGCGAACCAGTCACGGTCGCCATCCCAAGAAGACCGAGGGCCTGTGCCAGACAGGCCGACTTGTTCAAATATTCCAAAGCCGAGCATTTGAATGCTCAGGTAACAAGACTGGCCTATCAGCAGAGAAGCCAGGAAAGACTAATGCTCCAGCCTGAGCCACAGAGGCACAATTCTGAAGAGATGAAGCAGATAGTCCAAGACTACTTCCACTACCTGGGGAGCTCTGCCCTCGGTCAACAAAGACTATCCCGTGCCTTGGGCACCAGAGGTGAAGAAAAAGAAGAAACACTTCGAGAAACGATGATCGGAGCCTCTTCCTCCGATTCAAATCACTATGAAGAAGGTCTCAGGGCCGGATATGACAAAGAAGACCTGTACCGGGAAGAAGCCAAAGAAAGAATATCGGTCTTTGACCGGCTCAAATATCCCGACCAGGTGAAAAGAAAGGTCTACAGGCGGAAAGAAAAAATGCAAATCTTCGCCTGCAACATGGCTGGACTTGCCAGGGGGCAAGATATACTACCAACTCGGCCAGATGAACTGCTCAGGTTGGCTACTAGACCTGGTCCTGTCACAAGAAGAGGCCAGGCCGCAAAAGATAAGATGAAGAAATATGATGAAGCCCGCAAGATCACCACCATGACAGTCAATGTGGTGACGACAGAGGATGAGGACAATCCCCTTATTGATGATGCTGAAGGGACTTCTGAAGATATGCAAATCCCATCAGCCTTGGATCCTATGGTCCAGATGATGTTCAGAAGATACCAGCAGGAGATCAGTGCTCTCCGAAGGCAGCTCAATGAGAGACATGAAGCTACATCAGTCTCAAAGCAAGCTGAACCTGCGGGGCAGACATCCAGCTCAGCAGAGACGGCTATCCCAGCTAACCCTCTCCTAGCTGATAAGGGCAAGACACCGAGCCAACCTATTCCACAGCAGACAGCAGCTCAGCCCTCTGTGTCTCAGACACAGCCTACCGCGCCCATCTTGCGCGCCACTGTGATGACAACTCCTCACAGCCAGCAACAAGCTCACTTCTTTCCAGAAGACATAGATCCAGCTGTAGCCCACAAGCAGATGATTGAAAGAATTGTGGAAATGAAGCTGTCAGAAAAGACTGGTGGTGATGCTGGTACCTATGATGTGTACAAGGTACCGTATCCTCCCCAGTATGCTGCCAAGAGACTACCCCCAGGCGTCAGTAAGCCGCCGAAGTTCGAGAAATTTAATGGCCAAGGCTCCCCTAGGGAGCATATAGCCTACTACACTACAATCATGGGCGACCTAGCAGTCGATGAAGCTTATCTGCTCAAGTTCTTTGGCTCATCCCTCACTGGGTTGGCCTTTGAATGGTACTCAAGCCTGCCAGCTGGGTCAGTGGTTGATTGGCCTGATATGCAGAGAAAATTCCGCGACAGATTTCATGTCACGGAAAGGGAAATCACGATAGCAGAGCTATATGCAACCAGGCAGAAGCAAGATGAAACTGCACTGGACTACATCAAAAGGTGGAGGAACTTAGCCATGAGATGCCGAAGACCTCCTCATCAAGAAGATGCGGTGCAGATATGCAAGCAGAGCCTCAGGAGGGAGGTGCTAGAAAAAATGATCGGTGCAGATGTCAGAACATTTGACCGACTGAACAATATAGTGGCAGAAGTCGAGACGTTCTTGTCCAAGCGTCCGACCGCCAATGTCCCCACCATGCCGAAGGGAAAATCCAATGAGCGACGGCCATCACACTCTGAGGCCAACACCGTCGATTTCAGAACCTTCGAGCAACAGAAGGGGAAGAAAGGGGCAGATGAAGCTCCCCCGCTGGCAGATACAGCAGAAAGAAAAGATAAAGTCTCTCTGAGAGACAAGATGAGAAAAGCATATTCCTTCCCAAAAGATAAGACGGCCGCACTGTTCAACTGGGCATACAAGTTCAATAAGGTAACATTGCCTGAACCCAAAAGACCAGCAGATGCAGCAAAGAAAGATGATCCGCTGTTCTGTCCATTTCACCGTGCGCTGGGGCACGCAATTGAAGATTGTTATGTCTTCAAAGATATCATGGAAGGAATGGTCAAGAAAGGTGAGCTGCAGCTGGGAGATTACCAGGTAAAGCCGCCCCATCCACATGAGCCTCCACCCTGGAGAATGGCTGCCAATATGATCTCAGTCTACCAACAGCTGCCCAAGGAAGCCGTTGAAGAATGCACCAAGCACACCTATGAAGCTTGCTTCCTCACCCCACAGAAAGATCAGGAAGGATGGCAGATGATACCCATAAAAAGCAAAAAGAAGACTCCTGCAGCCAGTACCAGCGGAGCAGTTATCCGGGGTGTTACCCCAAGGCCCGAGCCGCCTCCGATAAAGCCAATATGGCATACAACTGAGACTGGACCAGTCATCCGGATCCCTACTCACAACCGGAGGAGACAAACTCCCCTCCCTACACATAAAGAAGTAAGCCCTGCAGCCAGGCGTCTGCAGCAATATATTAATGAGCTTGATGAGTACGAGCAGAAGAAGCCCAAGCATCTGCTGATGAAAGACTGTATACTCTGGGAACAGCTCGAAGAATTGAAAATCAAAGAGCAGCCAGAGGCAGAACAAGAAAAAGCTGAGAATGAACCCTTCTGGGGGCAGGAGCTAGCAAAGCCAAATTCCCAGAAGAAGAGGAGACGACCCAAGTCCAAGAAGGGAAAGAAGGTCACGACAGTACAATGTAACACTCTGTCGGTACTCTTTTCCTTGCCCGGGGAGGATGATGAGCCAGAAGCATCCGACGCCCCGTTAGAAGCTAACCATGCCGAAGCCTCCACCTCGGCCCATGCAACACGTTCTGGGAGAAGATGGGGGCGCCCACCACCAGCCAACCATAATATTATGTTCAGAGGGGAGCAACCCTATCAAATCCCGGAACCAGAGATACGAGGTGCCCAGGTTCCTCCCCCTGCCAGTCTGTACCAAGACAAAAAGAAGGCAGATGAAGCCCCTTCATTCCTGGAGTTCCTGTCCAGCTTAGAGAATGAGCAACCGGCTCATACTGCTCCAGCTAAAAGCAATAAATGCCAGCAGACAGCAGCTAGAAAGCAGAAACAGCATGAAGAAAATGAAGAAAGTAACCCTCTAGCAAAACCAGGGGCAGTCGCTACAGAAGAAGCCTTCCGGGAGACCGATGAAGAAGATGAAATTGGGACTGGGCAGCAAAGGCCACAGGCACCACATGAACCTCCAAGACCCCGATGGGCAGAGGAGATGAGACTATCTAATGTCCGGGTGGGCAGTCGAGTCATGAAAATGCTGAAGAAGCTCCCTACCAGATTCTCCATCTGGGAAATTCTCTCTCTGAGCGAAGAAGCTCGCCAAGCAATCGTGGATGCCCTGCAGTCTCCGGCACAATGTGAAGCACTCCTGGCAGAAGTGAATGCTGGGCCATCGGTCACCTTCACGGAAGATGATATGCTAATCCCAAATGTCGGTCATAACAGACCGCTGTATATGAGGGGCTCCCTGAACTGTCAGTCGCTAAGCAGGATACTGATAGATCCCGGGGCTGCTGTAAATATTCTCCCGTATCGCATCTATCAGAAATACTACTTTGACCTGCAGCTTACCAAGGTCAGAGATATGAAGATTGCGGGGTTCAACCAGAAATGTGAAACACCTCTCGGGGTGGCTGATTTCAACCTCACACTGGGCGACCTCACTACCGTGGTACGATTCTATGTAATCGACTCCAACACCACGTATAAGGCCCTGCTGGGAAGACCGTGGCTGCACGAATATCAGATAGTGCCATCCACGCTACACCAATGCATAAAATACTGCCATGAAGGAAAAGAAGAAAGGGTGTTTGCTGATCTACATCCCTTTGAAGTATTCGAGTGCCATATGCTCGATGCATCCTACTACACCGAGGTGTCACAAAGGGATAAAGAAAAAGAAGCTGTGGTCAGCCAGAAAAAGTCGGCGACAAAAACAAGAAATTGGTCTCCGCCGCCGCCAAAGGGCTACATTAGAAAGCATGGGGTATCTCACATCTCTTATGCTGGTGATTTTGCTCGGATCACTCCTCCTGGCATACACCCAGATGATACTGAAGAAAAAATGAAAGAAAAATACACACAGGTGGAAGTTCCTCAGGGTCTAGTCAAGCCCATAGCCAGCATAGAATACCAGACGGTGCTGCCACTGAAGACTATGGAAATCCCTCGCTTCTGCGAGCCTCCTATCATATTCTACACCGGGGAGGCAGTCGAAGAAGATGATCAAGATTGCATGGTCCCTGAAGAAACCGCAAACCGGATGGTGCCAATTACAGGCCTGGAGTACACTACCCAACGGGTTTCGCAGATGTTCTCCAAGATGCAAATGCCATCGATACAGTCTGCAGCCCAGAAGAAAGCATTCAAGGAGCTATGGGATCCACCTCGAGATAATAAAGAACTGAGGAAGATCACACAGCACCCGGGACTGGGTTATACCCTGCAAGAATACTATGAAGCTGAGGTAGATGTTATCTCTGCCTTCTACCAGCATGAAGATTCCCCCGGGATGGACTATGACCAATACCCTTCGGAAGATGAAGAAATCATTTATCAGTCCGTAGTGGACAATGAAGTCCCAGACAATCAGCCGGGGACGGGGACACCTGACGAGACAAAGAGAGATTGGTACTGGGAGGATCTATCTTGCAAGGAGGATCTGTTCCAGGATGAAGCGAAATTTGATACGGGAACCCCGATGAAGATCAAGTAGCCAGAGAGCTGCAGGAGTGCCTGGAGTTTGGGCGCATTCTAGAAGAATTCCGAGCTCTACATAATGATGACCTCTCAGGGGAGCCCACATCAGAAGAGCCTCTAAGCACGGAAGACTCCACTTCGAAGTTTTCCGCTGAGCCAGTCACGTCCTCGGGGCAGACTGAACAGAATCCGGCCATATTGGCCTTATACGATGCACCAGCATCTGCCGATGATCGGTATGATGAAACAGAAAATCATGAGAATGAAGAAGATTATATCCCGGGAGGCTTTATTGATTTGCAAGAAGCCCCACCCGAAGTTGAAGACGGAGGCCAAGCCACCGTCGATGAGCTGATAGAAGTAAATCTGGGGTCAGCAGATGAGCCAAGGCCGACATTCCTCAGTGCACTGCTGGAGCCAGCTGTCAAAGAACAGTATATTCAGTTTTTGAAAGAATTCTGAGACTGCTTCGCATGGACATATGATGAAATGCCAGGACTGAGTTCCGATGTGGCACAGCACCGATTGGCGATAAACCCAGAGGCAAGCCCTGTGAAGCAGCCTTCCAGGAGAATGCGCCCCGAACTGATAAATCAGATTAACAAAGAGGTTGATAAGCTGATTGATGTGGGCTTTGTTGAAGAGAACCAGTATACTACATGGCTGGCCAATATAGTGCCCGTGAAGAAGAAAAATGGGCAGATCAGAATATGTGTAGATTTCAGGGACCTGAATAAGGCTTGCCCGAAAGATGATTTCCCAGTGCCGATCACTGAAGTCATGATCGATGCAACCACTGGCCATGAAGCCCTGTCATTCATGGATGGGTCATCCGGATACAACCAGATCTGGATTGCTGAAGAAGACAGAGTGCACACTGCATTCCGCACCCCGAAGGGGATATTTCATTATAAAAGAATGCCGTTCGGCCTTAAGAATGCCGGCGCTACCTATCAAAGAGCTATGACAAAGATCTTTGATGATTTGCTCTTCAAGAAAGTAGAGTGCTACATTGATGACCTGGTGGTGAAAACCAGCAGAAGAGAAGATCATCTGCAAGACCTGAGGATAGTGTTCCAGAGGCTGCGCAAATATGAACTCAAGATGAATCCTATGAAATGTGCCTTCGGCGTGTCCAGTGGAAAATTCCTTGGGTTCATTGTCCGTCATAGGGGCATTGAGATCGACCCATCCAAGATTAAAGCTATCCAGGAGCTCCCTCCACCAAGGAATCTCCACGAGCTGAGATCTCTACAAGGGCGTTTGGCCTATATCCGACGATTCATATCAAATCTGTCGGGGAGATGCCACCCTTTTCACAAGCTCATGATGAAAGATGTACCGTTCCTCTGGGACGATGGCTGTCAGGAAGCCTTTGAGAAGCTGAAAGAATATCTCAAGACCCCTCCAGTGCTGGGGGCACCTATTAAGGGCAGACCCCTGATACTGTACATTGCAGCCACACACTGTTCCCTGGGGGCAATGCTAGCACAGATAAATGAAGAAGGCAAAGAGCAGGCTCTATACTACCTGAGTCGGAGGCTGATTAGAACTGAAGAAAGCTACACCTATATAGAAAAGACATGCTTGGCACTAGTCTTTGCCGTTAAAAAGCTCCGGCACTATATGCTGTCACATGAAATCAGATTGATATCTGCAGCAGATCCACTCAAATACATATTGACTCAGCCAGTACTGAAAGGCCGGTTGGGCAAATGGGCAGTAATTCTGATGGAATTCGATATCACATATATACCCCAGAGGGCAATAAAAGGACAGGCCGTGGCCGATTTCTTCGCAGAGCATCCTGTGCCAGAGAATGATATGTTGGGGACTGAGTTACCCGATGATGAGACACTAGAAGCCTGCCAGGCTCAGTCAACTATGTGGCAGCTATTCTTTGATGGAGCATCTAGAACAGAGACGGACTCCGATGGAAAGACCAGAATACGGGCCGGAGCCGGTATTGTGCTAAAATCACCAGAAGGGGAGGTTGTGCATACTTCCTGTTCTATAAACAAGCCCTGCACCAATAATGAAGCCGAATATGAAGCTCTGATAATCGGGCTATGTATAAGCCTCAACATGGGTATCCAGATGCTTCAGGTATTCGGGGATTCAATGTTGATAATAAAGCAAATCCAAGGGGAGTTCGAAGTGCGAAAGCCGGAGTTGAACCCCTACCACCAAAAAGCTGTGCGCCTCATGGCGAAATTCTATCATATTGAGCTCAAGCATGTGGGCCGTGGACATAATGCCCAAGCTGATGCACTGGCAAAGCTAGCCAGCTCAATAGCAGTCCCACCAAATGAAACACTGAACATTGTTGTTATAAACCGGCGGCAGGTCCCCAGCATGCTAGAAGAGTGCCCCGAAGAAGAAGAAGTTGCTACTATCAGTACAGAACAGGCATCTGATTGGAGACAACACCTGCTACAATGGTTTTTACACCAACAGCTGCCGCAGAAAAGAGAAGAAAAGATGAAACTTCTAAGGATCAAAGATTCTTATGAATTCAGAAATGGAACTCTGTTCCGAATAATGGCAGATGCACGCAAGAAGATTTTGCTCCGCTGCCTGTCTACTGAGGAAGCTTGGCAAGCAATGAAAGAAACACATGCTGGGACAGCAGGTGCCCACCAGGCCGGTCCCAAGATGAAGATAGAGATTAAGAAGCTGGGCTACTACTGGCCCACCATGTTTGAAGACTGCTGTAAATTTGCAAAATCATGCCAGAAGTGTCAGGAGCATGCTACCGTGCCTAGAAGGCCACCTACAACTCTGCACCCTACAATCCCTAGCTGGCCGTTTGCACAATGGGGAACTGATGTAGTCGGGCCATTGCCAACTTCCTCGGCCGGACATAAGTACATACTGGCCATAACGGATTACTTCTCCCGATGGGCGGAAGCTATAGCGTTAAGAGAAGTGACTGGTGAGCTGGTCTCCAGATTCATCAAGCAAAACATTATCTTCCGGTTCGGGATCCCCAACCGAATAATATCTGATAATGGAAGTCATTTCAGAAATCAGAAAATCTATCGGCTTGCCGAGAAGTATAAGATTGAATGGAGAACCTCCACCCCCTACAATCCACAGGCAAACGGATTGGCAGAAGCTTTTAATAAGACCTTGTGTACATTGCTGGCCAAAGTCGTCAGTTCCAACAAGAAAGACTGGGAAGAGAAAATGTATGAAGCTTTATGGGCATACCGCACCGTCTTCAAAACACCTACAGGGTGCTCACCATACTCATTGGTGTACGGCTCAGAGGCAGTGGTCCCGCTGGAGCTGGAAGTCCCGTCACTCAGAGTGGCGGTCCAATATGACCTAGCCCCTGGCGAACAGACTAATACAGAAAGAAGATTAGAAGAACTGGCTGAATTGGAGGGGAGGCGCCTCCAAGCCCAGAAGAATATCCAAATGTATCAGGCCCGCATGGCCACTGCATTCAACAAACTCGTAAAAGGACGAGAGTTCAAGAAAGGTGACCTCGTTATGGTCAAGAAAAGAGAAGTCATGGCGTCCAACCCAAAAGGAAAGCTAAATGCTAATTGGGAAGGTCCCTATGTGATACAAAGGGTCTACGAAGGTGGGGCCTATATGGTTGTCAACCATCGAGGGGAGATCCAATTCTCGCCACTCAACGGTAGGCACCTAAAGCTGTATCATCTGCACAACCGACATTCTCCGAATAATCGGGCCAAAAGCTACCTTCTTTCTTGGTCTAGTGGCATTTCGCCCTAGCCGAGCTACCTTCTTTCTTGGGCTAGCAGCACTCCGCCCTAACCAAGCTACCCTTCTTTCTTGGGCTAGCGGCACTCCGCCTTAACCAAGCTACCTCTTTCTTGGTCTAGCGGCACTCCGCCCTAACCAAGCTACCTCTTCCTTGGTCTAGCGGCACTCCGCCCTAACCAAGCTACCCTCCTTCTTTCTTGGGCTAGCGGCACTCCGCCTTAACCAAGCTACCTCTTTCTTGGTCTAGCGGCACTCCGCCCTAACCAAGCTACCTCTTCCTTGGTCTAGCGGCACTCCGCCCTAACCAAGCTACCCTTCTTTCTTGGGCTAGCGGCACTCCGCCCTAACCAAGCTACCTCTTCCTTGGTCTAGCGGCACTCCGCCCTAACCAAGCTACCCCATTTCCTGGTTTAGCGGCACTCCGCCCTAACCGAGCTCCCCCATCCCCTGGTTTAGCGGCACTCCGCCCTAACCGAGCTACCCATTCCTCGGTTAGCGGCACTCCGCCCTAATCAGGCCGCTTCATCTTGGTCAATGGCACTCCGCCCTGATCGAGCTACCCTCTCCTTGGTCAGTGGCATCTCGCCCTGCCCAAGCTGCTCTCTCTCTCTCAGCTCGCATACCAAATAAAAAAAGAAAAAAAAATGGGGTTAAAAATAGTGATACCCCGCCAGTCTTGTTCAGACATTCTGAACAAGGGCAAAAATGGCCAAAACCCAGCTGTGGTGAAAACCGAAAAGGCACTGCAGGCAAAATCGGGTACCCCGCCACGTGAAAACTCGAAAGGGCACGTGGGCAAAAGCAAGAGGGGGCTGACTCCGGTGAAAACCCGAAAGGGCACTTGGGTCAGTAATGTGGTAATCCCAAAGAAAAGCCTCACCTCCCGCCATAAAACTCCTCGTCAATCGACCGGCGCCTTGCCCGATCGACGATTAGACCCACTCAGTATAGGCCCTACGTCTATCCTGATAAAAGCCCTCATACCTTGTCCCAGGTCCCACCGTGATGAAACCTGCTGCTGATCAATGGGCACACTCACCCGATCAGCAATGAAACCTGTCCGGTTTAGACCTTACGTCTATGCCGATAAAACCTATGAAATCCTTGCATTGGTATAAACCCAATACCGTGATGAAACCTGCTGCTGATCAATGGGCACACTCACCCGATCAGCAATGAAACCTGTCCGGCTTAGACCTTACGTCTATGCCGATAAAACCTATGAAATCCTTTGCACCGATATAAACCCAATATCGATGATGAAACCAACTGTTGATCGATTGGCACACTGCCTAATCAACGATGAAACCCATCCAGGCCAGACCTTTCGTCTATCCTGATGAAACCTATGAAATCCTTGCATTGGTATAAACCCAATACCGATGATGAAACCTGCTGTTGATCGATTGGTACACTGCCCGGTCAATGATGAAACCCATCCAGTTTAGACCTTACGTCTATCCTGATGAAGCCTATGAAATCCTTGCATCGGTATAAACCCAATACCGATGATAAGAGCAGTCACTAATGGAGCAGCACATCGCCTGATCCGTGCTGAAGTCCCAATTCAAGAAATATATATACGTATATATAAATAAAAAAAATGGGGTTAAAAATAGAGATACCCCGCCAGGCTTGTTCGGATATCCCGGACAAGGGCAAAAATGGCCAAAACCCAGCTGTGGTGAAAACCCGAAAAGGGCACTGCAGGCAAAATCGGGTACCCCGCCACGTGAAAACCCGAAAGGGCGCGTGGGCAAAAGCAAGAGGGGGCTGGCTCCGGTGAAAACCCGAAAGGGCACTTGGGTCAGTAATGTGGTAATTCAAAAGTTCCATGCCAACAGGCACGCTACCTTTACCTCCCTTTCACTGATGAAACCTCCCGTCGGTCAGTCGGCTTCATTCCCCACCGATGATAAAACCCTTCTGGGATAGACCTTACGTTTACCCTGATAAAATTCACATACCCTCTTTCAAACGTCCCACCGAAAATGAAACCCATCACCATTCTGATGAAGCCTGTCCAGCTCGGACCTCACGTCTGTCCTGATGAAGCCTACGCATTTCTTGGCAAGCCTCACCTGCGATAAAACCTGCTGGAATAGACCTTACGTCTATCCTGACGAGACCTACGCCTCTACCGACGTCCCACTGTTGATCGACCGGCACCTTGCCTGATCAATGATGAAATCCTGCAGTTTAGACCTTTCGTCTATTCTGATGAAACTTATAAACCCCTTTGCATCGATATAAACCCAATATCGATGATGAAACCAACTGTTGATCGATTGGCACCCTGCCCGATCAATGATGAAACCCTAGCCAGTTTAGACCTTTCGTCTATGCTGATGAAACTCTTCTTTGCGTCGATATAAACCCAATATCGATGATGAAACCAGTTGTTGATCAACCGGCACCTTGCCCGATCAATGATGAAATCCTGCAGTTTAGACCTTTCGTCTATTCTGATGAAACTTATAAACTCTTCTTTGCATCGATATAAACCCAATATCGATGATGAAACCAACTGTTGATCGATTGGCACCCTGCCCGATCAATGATGAAACCCTAGCCAGTTTAGACCTTTCGTCTATGCTGATGAAACTCTTCTTTGCGTCGATATAAACCCAATATCGATGATGAAACCAACTGTTGATCGATTGACACCTTGCCCGATCAATGATGAAACCCTATCCAGTTTAGACCTTACGTCTATTCTGATAAAACATATGAAATCCCCCTTGCATCGATATAAGCTCAATATCGATGATGAAGTCAACCGTTGGCTGATCGGTACACCGCCCGGCCAATGATACAATCTGTCCAGTTCGTACTTTATGTCCGTTCTGATGAAAACCCCATACCCTTTTTCAATGTCCCACCTGCTATAACCTCTACCCAGTCTAGACCTTTCGTCTAGTCCGATGAAACCTCTTCTTTCACATTTCTGCAAATTGTCTCCCTCGCAGCACATATTGCCAAGAGGGACGATTGCTGCTACCAACAGAATCCGGTTTAAGCACCTCCCCGGATGCCGTCACGCGGTGGAGCGAGTTCCCCATCCTTTCTCTGAGGGGGTGGACGCTCTCCTGCCAAGTACGGGCCATTCGCATGAGGAATTGCTAAAACCGCTACCCCACTTCTCAAAGTGATAAAACCACATGCAGAAGAAAATGGATACGCGTGAAGCCAAAGATTTCTTTTCATTAATAAGTGAGTACATAAAGGGCCCCGAGGGGACGTTGTATCGCAAAAGAGTACAAAAGAAAAAGAAAGAGAAGATGGTTCATGGCTGCCTGAAGATATCCTCGAAAGCCAGAAGACCCACATAAGGGGCGGCTCCCAGTTCATGAAGACGAGCCTCCTCCTCCTGCAGTCGAACGGACTCGTCTTGAAAGGACGCCACCTGCCCCTCTAATAGAGCCGCTTCTTCCTCGAGCTGCGGTCGAGAAGTTGTTAGCTGCGGCAGCTCAGCTCGGAGATCGGACAGTTCAGCTTCCAGGGTAGTTATCCGGTCGCGCACAAACTGCTCCCGCTCCGCCAAAGACTGCATTTGGCACTGTCGCTCCTGAAGAATAGAGTTCGTCTTCGCCAGCTCGGATTTGCATTCCATTCTTTGCAACTTCAAAGCCGCCAGTTTGTCAGACATGATATGTGTCAAGAAATCCCGGCGATGAACAAATTTTAACAATAAAAGAACCCGCTGGGCCCATATTTCTGTGGGACATCCCATCGCCTGCAAGCCGGCGGTGAAGCGCTCAGCTATCTCCTTCAACTGTGGATAGGTTAGTCCGGGCTGGGACTCCACTAGCTGGCGCAGCATGCCCAGATGTTGCCAGACAAAACTCTCAGGTGAAGTAAAGCCAGGCAAAGGCAGAGGAGCTACTTCAAAGGTTACTTCACTATCAATGTCCGCCCATAGGGTGATATCCGGCTGCGAAGAAGAAGATGGGAGGTCTACCGAAGGTACCAACTGAGCTCTCCCTGCAACCTCTGGCGTGGCCAAGAGATCTTCCACTTCCATCTCCTCGGAAGCGGCCGTCTGAATACCCCCAGATGCAACTTCAGGCACCTCCTCCTCAGATTCTGAAAGTATGGAGATAGAGTCCGGGGCGGTTACGGGCAATACTCCCAGTTCCGCAGCAGCCACCTCTCCTTCTTCCATCTCCGCTTCGGTGGCCAATTCCTTCAATGTCGAGGCCGCGGAGGCCACAGTCTGAGGAGGCAAAGGTTCACCCTCCATGATTGATGTTGTGGGAATTGTTGACTCAGGAGCGATGGTCATCACTGCGGCCGGTATGAAAGCAGAACTTCTGGCTAGATCAGCTTCGGCTCTGAAATCTGAAGCCCTGATAGGAGTGCATCTGTCTCCTGAGGCCCCCAGGTCCAACGATGCTAAATCTGTTGAAGACTGTATTCGCATTGGAACAGGGCGAATGACCTCAGGAGCCCCCATGCAGGATAAAGGTAGAAAAGGGACAATAGCCCAGTTTGCAGAAGAAACCTCCATAAAAGTTGCAGTTGTGTCTGAGCTGACGGTGATAGGGCCCTGAGACCAAAGCAAAACAACCTTCAGCACTAAATGAAGATGCAGATGAAGCAGCAAGCCTGAAAGGGGACCCACCTTTGAAGCAGGGTTCGCATCCTCGAAGTGGGGCGAAAGAGGAGGAAACTCCGAAGTTGAAGCGACAAAGAGTGAAGATATGTCGATCTCGGTGTCGAGCCCGGCAAACTCCTCTTGCAACTCCTCCTCGGAAGATGGCACCAGCAGCTTAGCAGGCTGAAAAGACAGAGCACCTTTTGCAAGTACAGGCGGGGCTTCTGATTCAGGAGCATCCCCCTCACTGCCGCTGAAAGCCACTTCCTCCTCATCAGAGACGGTTGTAGAGCTACCCGATGATATTTCTACCCTGGCTACATGCTGTGGGGACGCCTCTAAAGCATGTCGGGATGTGGACCGGGTAATTATGCGCCTGGCCGGAACAGTACCCCGCTTCGACTGAGTCTTGTGACCCTCCGGAGGTTGAATCGGCTCTTCTGTCATCCTTTCAACCTCAGCCTGCTCCTCGGCTGCCATTTCAACAGAAAAGCGATCTCTGAGGGTTATAGTAGAAAAAGCAATAGAAGTGTGAAACAGATGAGAAAGCACACTTACCCCCCGCCTCACTAGCCGGCGTGGGGGAAGGCAGCCTGGTCTCTGCTTCGGAGGGTGCCACAATTGGCTCTTGAGCTGCGCAAAAAGGGAAGGGGTCAGAGTCGAAGACTTCTTTGGAAATCTGCAAAAGATGATGAAGAATGCAAATGCAAGCTAATGATGTTACCCTGAACCGGTGTCTGAGCAGCCTCCCTTTGCAACTCAAACTCATCGAATGAGGGAATGTCGGGGAGAGGGGTCCCAGTGTCCATCGCCACCGAAGTCGACTGCTGAACATGGGCCTTTTTGGCCTTCCTAGCCTTCCCAACTGCAGCCTTGACTGCGGAAGCCTTCCTCTTCTTGCCAGGAGGCAGGGGAGTAGTGGTCGGTGCTGCAGCCGGGACTTCAAAATAAGTAGGCTTCTCGGCCTGCGCAATAATCTTTCTATAGAGCCCCTGCCGCTTTATATCAGGCCGGTCTGTTGAAAATGGCAGAAGGGTGATGGGATCAGTGGGTGCGAAATTCAGATGCTAAGCAGAAAACACTGCAATCAGAAAAGAAGAAATCTTACCTGCCGGGCCGTCGTAGAATACAGAAAGTGGCCAGTACAGATAAGCTACCTCCTTGGAGCGGGAAGCAGCCTCCTTGATGAGCCAGCACACATCACCAAATATCTGGCACTTCTCTACTAAAGCTGCCAGATCATTATGGCCGTGAGAGTCAAGGCATCGAAATAAGTCAAGATGGTCCATGCCCCAACCATCGACATAATGAAATGATATAAACAGTGGCTTGTTCAATATGCCAGCTATCGGGCTTTCTGCAGATAATCCATGCAAATTCAGCAGAATGAACAGCCAGGACGTTTGCCTATAGTACGTCTGAGTTCTATCTTCTCGGCGTACAAACGTCCTATATGGATGAAATTTATCAATTGGACCCTTCCAAGGAGCTACTGTCGGGAGCGGCTCTTCAACAGGGAATGGGTACTGCTGCTCCTCCAAGCGAGCGCCTCCCACACGGCATAAATGCTTCAAGGTCTTCAGGAAAGTGTCTTCATTGATAGCAGCAAAGACAGGGACAAGCGGCTCAGAACTCTTTTCCTTCAATGCCCGACGTTGAGTCAGATAATTCTCCGCCTCCCTCGGGTGCTGTGAGTAAAGTTTTTTCAAGTGGGCCTCAGGAATATCAAACACCGGCCCAGGTTGCTGTTTCAGGAAGGAGCGCTCTGCCACATCCCAGAAGGCACCCCTACCGTCCCTGTAAAAACCGGTCCGGATGTTCCACCATTTGATATATTCTGATGTTACCCGGGGAACACGGTTAGAAACAGTGGGCACCCTGAAAACTACATCGTCCTGGCGATGATAGAAATCCCACCACAACCGGCCTTCGCCAACAATGACGGACCCGTGCTTGGCCCGGCTATCCAAAGGAAACTGAGCAGCTGAGGTGGGGATGTGCTGGTCGTAGCCGAAGTTCCGCCCAAATCGGAACGGATAGTATGGCTCCAAAAGAAGAAGGCCACCCTTCCTGAAAACTAAAACACTGGGCCGAATAGCCATGGCCCATCTGACTAGCTCCGGCTCCAGAATAGGCCGAGCAACTTCAGCCCCTGTGACAGGATGAGCATAAGTCTCTATCTCTTCCAGCTTGCACTCTCTCTGAGGATCAATCAAAGGAGCTGAACCTGCCGCCAAGCTCCAGAAATGAATGCTGCCAGGGGCGTCCACTGGTACCCTTATCAGTCGGCCCCTTATTTTAAACAACTGATCATAAAAGGGACCAGACTCAGCACTGGCGAATTCGACCATTCTAGGCAACACCGTATCTGCCTGCAAGGTTCTCGGAGCCAACTCAGGGAATATACTGCAAACCCAGGCGTTGAAGAAGTGAAAAGGACCCACGGTCCTCAAAGAACGGGGAGTCCGATGCTTGTGCAGGTCCCCCAAAGATTTATATATCAAACACAGGGCCACTGGGCAAAGCGACAGCTTCATCCCCCATGCCATCTGACAAGCTGGATATATGGCCTCTGGCCGAATGACTGTCTCGTCCCCTTGTGGGAGGGCGAAAGTACACAACCAGAAGGTGAAATAGGCCGCACAATGTGTGATGGGATCTACTCCTGCCGGATTGGGACCACCTTTGCCCGCATGACGCAATGAGGATGGCAGCGCCGACTTGTAGCGAGGGGCCCTTATCTGTTTGCTGGCAACTGGACCCAGGGAAGGAAAGTCTGCATACTTCAGGGGACCGTCAAAGAAATACTGGAGCCACTGCCCTATCCGGACCCTCAGTTTGCTGCCTTTCTCTCGGGGATGATAGCCTTTGGAGGACCCTCTGCTGTACGCCAGACAGATGGAGCGGTATACCTTCATCAGATATCGATATGAGAAGCCGATGGAATACTTGCCCTCGCCATCAGAGCTATCCTTCTCGGAATCTGTCAAGCAAACTTCCTCATACGGCTCGCCATCAATGGGCAGACCGGAGAGCTGCGATAAACTCAGAGGTCCAGGGATGTCTCACCCTCCGCTGTATAAAAAGTGTTGAATAAAGGGCAGAACACTTCGAACATCCCGCAGCACAACCCTCTGGATATGGGATATCGAAATCTAGAAGCGAAAATGCTGTGATATACCCCGGCTCTGATCAGCAGAGGGGCATACTCCTTCAGAACAAACTCTGTGAACTCCACTGCCCCTACTCGGAATAAGTGCGCGTCAGTGATTTTGGTATCCCCGAACCAACCAGCGGCCAGATGGTACTTGAACTGAACGGCCGAACAATTCAGCACGAAGGGCTCTTCGCGATATCCCCACTTCAATGGTGCCAAGAACATGCCATAGCCGGGCTTCTCCCTATGAACTCGGCCGCTAGCATTATCCCACCGGGCAGGTGTGAATTCGGGGCCCGGGCCAGCATCTTCTTCTCTGGTTCCAGCTCCGATATGCCGAGGACTGCATCCCAGTCGCGCTTTTCCCCAGGAAGATAGATGGCCTTGCTGCGATACACTGATTCCTTCAGACTATCTCGCTCAGCAAGGATGGCAGCTTCAACTACGCGAGCTATCCGGTAGTCTCGCATGCCGCCTACTGTGAAAGTCCGGATGAACGGCATCAAATGCCGGTCCTTCGGATGGTCTGGCCGATAGCCACCATCCCGCCTGAAGCATGTCTCGGTCGCCGTGGAGTATACCCGGGCCGTCGACACTGTGTCAGTCTCAGAGTCAGACGATTCATCGACTGAAGCAATCCTGTCGTATCCGAAATCCAGGCTGTGCACATTCAGCCAATTTACTATGGCCCGAGATATGTCTGGCTGGGCCGATGAGCTAGCACCAACAGCTCCGGAAGATGCAGCATCAGAACTGGAAGCCATTGCAGTGCCTGCAGTCGGAGAAAAAGTGTGAATTAAAAGCCAGTCTTATAAAGATTGTAACATGAGACTCTATGAAAATTTCGGCAGCATCTCCCCTTATTCAGGGTCTGCCCAAGGAGAATAGGGAGTCACCAACCAAGAGGGGGTGATCCCGAAATAAAAAGGGATTAAATCCCAAAATAACGTCCTACCCGGGCGAAACCCAACTAAACGGAAGAAAACGAGAACGGCCGAGAGGAGAAGAAGCTCCCGCCGATGAAAGAAAGTAGAAGATGAAGAAAGAGAAAAAAAGGTTGAGAATGAGAAAAAACAAGGGTCTCGGCGCCTCAAATAGAGGCCCAAGCGAGCAGGGTCTCGGCGCGATGAATTGCGCGCCGAGAACCCCTGGGCCGAGAGCCCCCGTCACCCAAAAGGGCGCGCCGAGAAGCCCTCCTTCGGCCGCGCCGAGAACCCCTGGGCCGAGAGCCCCGTCACCCAAAAGGGCGCGCCGAGAATCCCTCCTTCAGCCGCGCCGAGAGCCCCCAGGCCGAGAAGCCCCCCTTCGGCCGTGCCGAGAGGTCCCTCACGTCGAGAAGCTTCGCGCCGGAAGGTCCTGCATGCCGAGAAGCCTATGGCCCCGTGCCGAGAAGCTCTGAAATGTTGAAAATAAAGAAAATATGAAGATAAAAAAAGATGAAAATGAAAGATCCGTGCGCAGAATATTGTTGCAACGAGATGATCAGGTCTGAGAACCGGATTGAAGACAAATTGAGGAAGATACCCTCGAATGACGAAAGACACCTGCAAGCCCCGTGCCGCTTATTCTGCGCTTACGCCGCCCGCAGGTGGGGGGCATTTGTTGACACCTTGAAAATGAACAAAGGTCAAAGCATGATTGAAAGGAGGGTCGGACCAACAGTGAAAGACCATTGATGAAGCTCGTCAACCATTCACCCGGCTAAAGCCCCTGTCGGCCAAGCTGATGCCCGGTGCCGATGTCACTCAGACGGCAGCACTGGTAGAGCAGCAGTCACTCGACTGATGAGACCTCCTGGCACACTTTAATGAGAGCCGCATTACTGCTTCGTCCAAGAATCCACGGATGATATGTCAGGGTAAGTCAGATGTCGGCTTCATGACAGATGTAATATGAGATGAAGATGAAGCCGGTACCGGCAGATGAAGATTGTAAAGGCTTTTGCAAAGTCAAAACAGAAGAGGAATCGTCTCCACAGATTATATACCCGGCTGAAGTCTTTCCAGGCTAAAGCTGATGTCCAAGCTCGTCACCATTCAAGTGACGATATCGATAAGATGATACCCGGTCTTGTCACCGTTCAGATGGCAACACTGAAGAAACCCCTGTCTACGGACTGATGAAAACCGTAATAATGATACAAGCTGTGTCACCGATGGAAGACCCTTTCGGGTGATGATACCCTTGAAAGACCCAAATGGGCCTGTGAAAGTGGCTAAAATACTTTAATTGGGCCTACAATATTGGCGCCGAGAGCCACTTGCCGAAGCCCAAAAGATGGCGCCGAGAGCCACTTGCCGAAGCCCAAAAGATGGCGCCGAGAAGCTGAAGGAAGGCGCGCCGGGAAGCCCGTTTGAGGCGCACCGTGATGGTGTCTGCCGAGAAGGAAAAGGCTTGATGAAGCCTGCCGAGAAGGGGGGAAAAGCTTATAAAAACCCCCTCCCTTCGAACAAAAGAGGAGATTGGAGAAAAAAAAGACGCCGGGAGGAAGAGAAAAAGAAGCCAGAAAAAGAGAGAAAAGAAAAGAGAGGGAGTCCTGCCAAGAGAGATCCTCTCGGCCGAGAGATGAGAAGAAGCAGAAGAGAGGAAGAAGAAAACGAGCTTCAGGTGGGCTGCTCCGGGGAGGGAGAGGAGTCAATGCTCCGCCCTCCCCATGCTATCTTTTCTTTCTACTGATGTAATCTAGCGAGTCTTCTTTCTCGATTTATCAAATGTAGCTAGCGAGTTTTAGGTCTCGAGCTCCGTCTCTCTCTCTATTTTGCATTTCTCCTTTACAATCAGTGTAAGGCTTCGGACAATGCAATGAAATATCAACGTGACCCATTTGGGGATCTTCTGATTGAAATGTCTGTTCCCCTCTGATTGAGAGATGTGCTCTCCATTTCTCCGTGTAGGCTTGTTGTTTATGCGAAATGTCTAATGATTCATATGAATCTTCTATTCAGAGGCATGGGAACAGAACCCCTACCCTTATCTAATGGGTTACTGGGTTCTGTCACCTTCCCCCTTTCTGTCTCGAAGGTAGATCCATCGCACCCTTTCGAGCTTTCTTACAAGGCCCCTTGAGGCTCCTCTATGTGCCGTTCAGGACTAGAGACATCAAGCTCTTGGATTCCTGAACTGCCGGCTATGCGAGAGGACATGCCGATTCTACAGACCGCTGTTATCCCTCGGATTCTAGCGAATGACGATCTCGATCTCTCGACCCTCCATTCTAACCCCTTGGATGATTAGGGTCTAGAGTCTCGATGCTAAAGGTTTCTCCGTCACCGGTCTTTAGATGCTACTGGGTTCGTCCAGGGGGATCAGAGACAGTCATCTCTTGATCCCCAGACGGCCGGCGGCAGAAATAAACAAAAATCTTCAGAAATCCAGACGATGGTCTCGTTCCCCATTGATTCTGCTCTCCAGATCCCCCTTGGCCCTTCCTCAGAGAAGCTTCTATTGAATCCCCCCTTCTGCACTTTAAATTCGACTTCAATCGCAGCCAGAAAGCTCAGGAATTTCAGAAACAGAGTATCGTTTGAGCTCTGTAAACCATGAAATCCTGTAGCAATTCCATCTTCTCGGCGTGCAAAATTCCCCGCCGAGAACTACACTGTCGAGAGGCCTCCCTCTTCAGCAAACCGACAAAAAGCCATCTAAACCCTTCATGCAAACCTCCCAGCCCACAGGCTCTCGGCGCCAGGCTCCCGGCGCGGCCATGAGCGCGCCGGGAAGCTCCACGCCGAGAGCCCCTTTTCTTTGTTCTTGTTAGGCTGCGCCGAGAGCCCTCTTTGGGCCAATTAAGGCCACGCCGAGACCCCCCCTTGTTTGGTTAAGAAGCCACCGCCGAGACCTTCATTCGGCCAGCTAGACCCACGCTGAGAAGCCCCCCCTTTTTTTGGCCAACTAAAACCATGCCGAGAAGCCCCCTTTTTGGCCAACTAAAGCCACGCCGAGACCCCCTTTGTTTGGTTGAGAAGCCACCGCCGAGACCCTCATCCGGCCAGCTAAACCCATGCCGAGAACCTTATTTTTTGTCAATATAAAACCATGCCGAGAGCCCCTCCTTCCTCGGCCAAATGAAGTCCAGTCAGAGACCCATCTTTGCAATACCGTTCATCAGCCTTCTGATCTCCTCACACATATGTCCCGGGGATGTTCAGAGACCGTCACTGATGCCTTGAGAAGACACATTATTGGGGAAGACCTCCCCTACAGTCTTCATTCTCGATCCGGATTTCACCCTCATGAACCCAAAGGGCCATGTCATTGCATGAGTTCTGAGGAGTTTCGAGGGGATATTAATCGATGGTATAAAGGCAAGCGATGTCCCGGGGCCCGGTGCCCATCCTCGTTCGGTTGTCATCCCGGTATTCTGTGGATGATGACCTATCTTCTCTTGGCATAATCCAAGTTGAGGGGACATGCTGCCGAAATTCACACATGCCTTGCCAAGTAAATGTGATGCTTTCTATCTCAACCCCACCAGCCTGTGGAGTCATGTCCTTGCATGCTCTCCGATGGCCCTTTGAAGGGGAATATAGATGCAACATCGCGTCTGTATGGAGCGCGTCATGTTACGCCAGCACTTACTCGGATTCCGGGTCAATTATGCCCGACCTTCTACGGATCCCACCCTGCCACTGCATGGGTGGTTTCCTATTCCCCACTTGGCATGGTCCAAGGTGGTAGGGATATGCCGTCGGTTTTATCCCGAAATAACCAACCTCTGCTTCGTCTAACCCATTTAACGTCTTGCAAGTGAACGAATTCTGTCTCTTTTGAGCATGCGGCTTTACCGCTGTCATCCTCCTACCTTTAGCGTTTAATCAAGGGTTGTCCTTCCTTGGAAGGGCGTAATTAACGTCATAGCCTTTATGGTATGACGGACTTCTGGTCCAGACACGATCACCCACAATCGACTGACCAAGTCAGATCGAGCGCATAATAAAATCATCACTCTGGTGACTGGCACGCCAATAAATCAATAAATAAATAATAAATCAATCAAATAAAAAAATACAGGATAATAAAATCCGCGTTCCCACACCTTCTCAGCCAAGCGAATCTGATTATAACCTGAAAAGCCGTCCATGAAGGAGAGAGTCTCAAATCCTGCCGTGTTGTCAATCAAAACATCAATATGAGGGAGGGGGAAGTCGTCTTTAAGACACGCGCGGTTGAGGTCCCGGAAGTCTATACAAATTCGAACCTTCCCATCTTTCTTCATGACTGGGACAATGTTAGCCACCCAATTAGGATAGAGGACAACTCTAACAAATCTGGCCTTATGCAACTTATCGACCTCTTCTTTCATTTTTAAAGCCATATTAGGGTGGAAACGTCTCAACCGCTGCTTGACCAGAATGGACCCTGGCTTAAGTGTAAGTCAATGTTCAACAAGCGCAGGGTCTAGTCCGGGCATATCTTCATAACTCCATGCAAACGTGTCCTTGTATTCTTGAAGTACCAAGATAAGCGCCTCGTCTTCGGACGGCGGCAAGTTCTTTGAAATGAGGACAATCCTAGGGTCTTCTTCCGTACCCAGATTTATTTCTTTGGTATGTTCTTCTACTGAGGCTGATGATTCATCAAATCTTCTCATGCCACTAGCAAAAGCATCAACCTCGTCCTCATATTCTCCATAACTTTCATCCCCGTCTTCAACAGGGTCTTCATCATTCATTATTTCATAAACGCCAAAACCCTCATCAATAATGCTAATACCCTCATATTCCAATTCTGGCAGGATAATTAGATTCTCCACAAATTCGGGGACGGCTAAGCAACCCCGACATTTTATAGCTAACTCCAACAAGAATCTACGAGGAATCTGCTTACCCTTGGATTTCTTATGCGAAGCTACCCCATGATTTTGAGAATTAGAAGAAGAACAGCTAGCCTGATCGCTAGAATTCAATAAAGATGAAGGGGGGAGAAGCAAAAGGGGGTACAGAAGGGGATACAGATGAAGTCCCCTCACCAGAGGGGTAGGGGAGGTCCTTTAACAAATCCGGGAAGAGCGGCCCCGGGATCGAGACACACTCAGGAAGAAGATAGGAGGTCTCCTCAACGGATATGGATTGGGAAGTTTGAATTTTGGCATTTTTTTTTCATTTTCAAGGAGAAAGCAATGGTAGGTGGAAACATGGGGGGAGTGTTGAAATTGAAAGTTTGGTGAAGGATTGAATCAATGATGACCCACGCGGGGGTGTAATGGAGAGTTTGGAAAATTGCTCGAGGAGCAAGGGAGGAATTGGAAGAGAAACTTGCAGTGAACTTGGAGAGAAGTTTATTAAGACCGCAAGCGGCCTAGGGATATCTGAAAAGAACACCCGATCAATCAAATGGACAACAGCCGTCTGGTGAATGGATTTGGTAAAGAAAAGGCCGGCCCACAGCCTGTCTGTATTGAAACCCTCTTCAAACGGCACATCAGGCTTCCCAGTATCTGTATGGTTACTCAGAAGCTGCCTCTTGTCTGTAATTACTGCTGGCTTTTCTATCAACTCATGAATCAACGGCGGCCATTCTGGATCAGTCGACATGAACAAGCGGCTCAGAGCAATAGAGATATCATTCATGTCAAATCACCTATACTAGTCACATTCAGGATCGTCCATCTTCCTTCGCTTATCTGGCCTTAATGACTCCAAAGCTTTATATGTGGCTAGTGGCGCTATATGGCGAGCAAACTGCCGTGCATGTACGTCTTGACAATCTAGCATAGAAGTGATTACTGTAGTATGCTCATCATCATTCTGAATACCTCCTGTTACAAAATGTGTTTGAAGAGTCCATGTAAGAGGTTGCCGGTCAGTCTAGAGAGTGGAAGTCATAACGGCCCACGGTTCTTTTTCATCTTTGCCTGGTGCTTTATATCCGAGGCCACCTCGGAGAATCATCTTTTGGGGCTTGACAGGCTTGATTATCCCTTGGAGATTGGCACCTAAACCTTTACCAGTTCGATACCCCATCTTCATTAAATATTCCATCCGGGCGTGTTCATCAAACCTTTCTTCTTTTTGCCTTTAGATGGTTGTGTGGTAGAAGGGGTTGAAGGAGATGATGATCTCACCGGGTCTTGCCGCAGATCGGCAACATCCAACACTGAGAGCAAGGGAATATTGGAAGGCCAAATCGAAGGCACTGATGTTGCAGAGTGTATATCTTCGGTCGGCAAAATGGGCATACTGGTAACTTTAATGATGCGCCCTATGTGTGGGAACTTGATGCATTGATGATTCGTGGAAGGCACGGCATCAAGTTCCTGAATGTAAGGACGGCCCAAAATGCCATTAAATGTCGGGTCCATGTCCAGAATATGGAAATCTACCGTGACTGAGACTGGACCCAAACCAACTTTTAGAGTAATCATTCCTAGTGGTGGCTTTCTTGTGTTATCATTGTTGAACCCCCTCCTCTTGTATCATGTGTTATTTATTTTGATGATAACCAAATGATATTCTCTTGAACTGAAAATGAGATTCACTAATGACTTTGTAAGTACTACAACATATAAGGTTTTGGACAGTTGAAGGACTTCACATCAAGGGTAAGTGTTTGTCATTTAAATTTCATGAAAGAAATCCAATTCAAAATATGTTTTGACAGGACAATCGACAATGGCCACAGTCGACCACAACTCCAGGACAATGGGTGAGATCTAACTTATTTTTGAATCATGGAAATGTGGTTTGAGCTCTTTCATTTTCATAAGTCCATCTAGAAAGCATCTAAGATTTTTATCTTGCCAAATGGCTTATGCTTCATGCTAATCATGTTATTTTGATAATTCATCTTATAGCATCTAGATGTGTTCTTGGGCTTAGAAATATGTTTTGTGATTGTTGTGGAGGTGGGACGATCCATCGGGTCGATCCCCAAGTCAAAAGGTGGAGTTTAGCAAGGTGTTTAAAACCCCTGCTGAAAGGGTCGACCCCAAGGGTCGACCCCTGAAAATTCTTTTGAAACCCCGTCGGCCCCCTTTTTCCACCTGCAGAAAGGGTCGACCCCAAGGGTCGACCCATGCCCCGAGGGTCGACCCCAAGGGTCGACCCCTTCAGATCTTTTTGCTGTTTTTGTTGAACCAGAACCTGGTTCTGAGAGGGTCGACCCCTGGGGTCGACCCATGTCTTCTGGACCTTTAGCACAGCTCGAGGGTCGACCCCAAGGGTCGACCCTTTCTGGTCTGGGCGGCGCCGTGAATATAGACTTTTGGCGTTTCGACCCAATGGTCCAAATACACTTGTTTGGCTGTCCGTAATCCACTCCTAAATAAGTGGATCTTGTCCCTTGGCCGCTCCTTGACCGCCCTTGGGCTATATATCATCTCATTGAAATGAAAACCCTAAGAAGAGTTCGTATCTCCTGATTTGTGGGTTTTCTTTTCTAACACTTGTGTGTGCAGGTCGCAGCAGCCACCTCCAGCCCTTGTTCCACCTTGGTGTGTCCATGAATGTGAAGGGAAGAAGGAGGAATCAAGGTTCCAATTAAGCTTCTACTGCTAGCTGTAAGCGAAATCAAGATTCAGCCACCATCCGAGCCAAGATCGTCAAGAACGGTCGTCGTGCTGCACAAGTGCTTGATAAAATTCGCAGAAGAGAAAGGGGGAGCTCCAATCAGGATAATTCAATATTTCTTCACTCTTTCCATTCTGAATCATTTAGTTTAAACTTGAGCATACGTTTGTAATCATCATATCAGATATTTGGGTGTGGTGTTCGTGTTCGGAAACACGAACGTGTGTGTTTGTGCGCTTGTGCGCGTTTGGCTACCAGATCGGAAGCCGTGTGTGTTTGTGTGTGTGTTTGCTGTTCTAAACAGCATGTGTGTGTGATTCACTCGTTAGTGAAGCTTTAATCCTCAAGTGTGAGGGGTGGACGTAGGGGACACAGATGTGTAACCGAACCACCTAAAAAATCCGTGTGTCTCATGAGCTGTGATTTTTTCGATTCTTGTCGAGTGGGCTTCACGGTGAGTTGAGAGATCATCACACCAGCTATTCAAACACATTCCGCACGCACTCACGAGTGTGATCCTGTTCGTGCGATTATTAGTGGTTGTTTGTTTAATCAGCATTGTTTTCTTAAGAGAATAATTTTTATTAGCCAATCAATTCACCCCTCCCCTCTTGATTGCCACAATTGGGACTCAACAATTGGTATCAGAGCGTTGGTCTCTGGTTGATTTACGATCTCACGGTCGTCAGAGCAGATCCCGTTAAATGGCAAACAGAGGGATGATGCCCGAAGGGCATTCCATTCAAAGACCTCCGTTCTTTGATGGATCGAACTACCCTTACTGGAAGAATAGAATGTATGTTTTCCTACGTGCCCAGGACTATGATGTTTGGCGTGTCATAAGTAAGGGTCCATATGTTTTATCTGAAAAAGAAGAAGAATGGGATGAAGAAGATATAGAGAAGTGTTCAACTAACTTTAAGGCTATGAATATAATTCAATGTGCCGTCCATCCTAACGAATACTCACGAATATCTATGTGTGCCTCTGCGCAGGAGATGTGGGATAAGCTGCGGCTTATATATGAAGGAACATCGGAAGTCAAGGAAACAAAAGCCAATCTCTTAGTTCGGGACTATGAGCTGTTCGCAATGAAGCCAGAAGAATCAATTTCTGATATGTTTGCAAGGCTAACAGAAATTACCAATGGACTAAAGGGACTTGGCAAGGAGTATTCTAACAAGGAACTCGTCAGAAAAGTCCTAAGATCCCTTACTCCACAGTGGCATACAAAGGCCACTGTAATTGAAGACTCCAAGGATCTAAGCACTTTAACTCTGGACGAGTTAATTGGCTCGCTGATGACTTATGAGATAAACATCAAAAGGAGCGAGGAGGATCACAAGAAAAAGAAAGTTGTTACCACAATGGCTCTAAAGGTGAATCCACACGATTCAGAGGGCAGTGAAAATGATTCAATAGGCAACACTGAAGATGAAGAATTAGTTGCCATGATCACACAAAGAGCAAGACGGTTTGTGAAACGAACCAGAAATTTTGGTGGTCAGTTCAGAAAAGGACCGAGAAGGCAAGGTCCAAACAGAGGAGAAAATAGCAAGAGAGAAGAAGTGATTTGCTATGAATGCAAGAAACCCGGCCATATGCGGGGTGAGTGCCCCGATCTCATCAAGAAGGTGAAGAAAGGCAAGTTCAGAAAGCCCAAAGCCATGATGGCCACATGGAGTGATGAAGATCAGGAGGAATCCGGAAATGAAGATGGATTAGATGAGCTAGTCCAGAATCTATGCCTCATGGCAAATGACGACGAAGGAAATGAGGTAGATTCTGAAACTGAAACTCTTACTTGTGAACAATGGCAAATTGCATATGAGTCTTTATATGAAAAATGTAAAAGATTCAAATCTGAAAATAGAAATTTGAAAAAGAAAATTGATCATTTTGTGCATACTAAAAAATCATGTGAAGAGTGCCTTGCCACAAAAACAGTCAATGAAAACTTGAAAAATGAAAATGAAATTCTTGCATCCAAAATTGAACTGTTTGAAGAGGAAATATCATGCATGAGAGAGGAACAATCCACATATCTGAAAATGCATGAAGATTTGGAAAATGAAAAGGAACAAGAAAAGCTTCAAAGCTCAGCTTGTAATGAAGCAAAAGAAAAGGCTGAAAAACAAAGCCAATCTCAATTGGCTGAAATAAATATGTTGAAGGATGCCCTTGCCATCCTTGAAAAATCAAAAGTTCAAACAACCCATTGGGCCTCCATAAGTTCAGCATCATCCAAACCAAGAAACACATGCACAACTCCTCTTCAAATGTTAGAAGAAAGGGAAAAAGAGATAGAGCCATCACTTGTTTCTATTGTGGTAAAATGGGTCATGACATGTATGATTGTAGAATTCTGAAATATGATGAAGAAAATTCTGCTAGATACAGAAATAGATCATATATGCATCATGCCTCTAACCATCATGGACCCAAGCTTGCTTGGGTACCAAAATCTCCATAAGCACTTTGGTTGAATTGCAGGTCTACTCGAGAGCTCAAAGGAACAAATGGTATTTGGACAGTGGCTGCTCTCGGCATATGACGGGAAACAAGGAATGGTTTGTGGACCTGCATGAAAAGGATGGTGGAATGGTAGCATTCGGTGGTAAGGACAAAGGAAAAATCATCGGAGAAGGTAAGATTGGTAAGAATCAAAATCACACCATTGAAAATGTGCTGCTTGTGGAAGGTTTGCATCACAACCTTTTAAGCATAAGTCAACTTTGTGATAAGGGATGCAATGTTGTTTTTGATTCTAATCACTGCACTGTTTTAAACAGACACACTCATGAGGTTAAGTTCATTGGATTCAGGTATAACAATGTTTATATGATAGACTTAAATGATGCTTCTCATGAGGGTTTGTGTTTGATTGCAAGGAACAAGGATGATGCGTGGCTATGGCATCGCCGGCTTGGGCATGCCAGCTTCAATGTCTTGCTGAAATTATCAAGGAAAGATTTGGTAATTGGACTGCCAAAGTTGAAGGACGTCGAAGACGGAGTATGTGGGGCGTGCAGCATGGGAAAACAGACAAGGACGTCATTCAAAAGCAAGAATGATGTGACCACATCGAGGCCTCTAGAAGTCATCCACATTGATCTCTTTGGACCAAGCAGGACACATAGCTTGGGTGGTAAACTATACGGCTTTGTAATCGTGGATGATTATTCTAGATTCTGTTGGGTTTACTTCCTTTCACATAAAAATGATGCCTTGACGGAATTTGAAGCATTTTGCAGGGTGGTACAAAATGATAAAGGGGTTTGCATCAAAACCGTGCGGAGTGATCACGGCAGAGAATTTGATAACCATGAGTTCAGCGATTTTTGCAGGGCTCAAGGCTATTCTCATGACTTCTCCGCACCAAGAACCCCTGAGCAGAATGGCGTTGTTGAAAGGAAGAATAGAACCCTGATTGAAATGGCAAGAACGATGCTAAATGAGAATAATCTGCCAAGGTACTTTTGGGCTGAAGCAGTGAACACGGCCTGCTACATAATCAACCGTGCCATGGTAAGACCATTATTGAAGAAAACCCCCTATGAGCTGTATAGAGGTAAGAAGCCAAACATTTCACATCTTAGACCGTTTGGCTCAACATGCTACATTCACAACAATGGTAAGTTAGACCTGGCGAAATTTGATCCCAAAAGTGATAAAGGTATTTTTCTTGGGTACTCACTGAGCTCAAGAGCATATCGTGTGTATAACTTGAGAACTCTTGTTGTTGAGGAAAGCCCCCATGTTATTATCGATGAATCATCTCCAAATAAAACTAATGACAAACCTGTCTTGCAGGATGATCAGTTGGATATTGGAGATATCGGGAAGAAAGAAAGAAAAGTGGAGAAACAAGAAGGAGAACCACAAGAAGTTGAGACTAATCCGGAAAATCAAGCTGAACAGCAGCCACCAATTCAATGGAGTTTTCCAAAGGATCATCCGTCGGACAATGTAATGGGCGATGTTGAAGAAGGAATACGGACACGAGCCTCATTCAGGGAAGTTGAAAATCAAGACTTTATGGCCCTGCTCTCTCAATTTGAACCCAAATCCATAGAAGAAGCCTTAGGTGATGAGTCATGGATTTTAGCCATGCAAGAGGAATTACACCAGTTCCAAAGGAACGAAGTATGGTTCCTCGTTCCATGTCCTAAGAATCACTCCGTGATCGGAACAAAGTGGGTTTACCGTAACAAAACAAACGATCAAGGAGTGGTTACTAGGAACAAGGCCAGGCTTGTTGCCAAAGGCTATAGCCAAGAGCTGGGTATAGACTTTGATGAGTCTTTTGCTCCAGTAGCAAGACTCGAGGCTGTGAGGGTTCTTTTAGCATTTGCATGCTGTCATAATATCAAGTTATTTCAAATGGATGTTAAGAGTGCGTTTTTAAATGGCTATATTCAGGAGGACGTGTACGTGGAGCAGCCACCGGGGTTTGAAGACCCAACGCATGCAGACCATGTATACAAGTTGAACAAAGCTCTCTACGGTCTGAAACAAGCACCCCGTGCATGGTATGAACGATTAAGCGATTTCCTCGCTCAAAATGACTTCAAACGAGGTAACATTGATCAAACCCTTTTTACAAAATTGAAGGGTAAGGAAATCTTAATTGTTCAAGTTTATGTTGATGATATTATCTTTGGCTCCACCAATGACACTCTTAGCAACGACTTTGCAAATTTGATGCAAAGTGAGTTTGAAATGAGTCTTATGGGAGAGCTAACATTCTTCTTGGGATTGCAGATCAATCAAACGGTAGATGGGTTATTCATTCATCAAAAGAAGTATGCAATGGAGTTGCTGAAAAAGTTCAACATGGCATCAACAAAACCTCAACCAACACCAATGTCAACTTCAATGAAAATAGATCAAGATGAGACAGGTAAATCAGTGGACCAAAGACTCTTTAGGAGTATGATAGGTTCACTATTGTATTTAACTGCCAGTAGGCCTGACATTCAGTTTGCAGTTTGCTTGTGTGCAAGATTTCAATCGAATCCTAAAGAATCACATTTGTCAGCTGTTAAACGAATCTTTAGATACATTGCTGGCTCAGTTAACTTGGGATTGTGGTTTCCGCGTACTTCATGTTTTGAACTAGCTGCATATTCTGATGCTGATTACGCGGGTTGTAAAATGGATCGGAAAAGCACAAGTGGGTATTGCCAATTTCTTGGAGGATGCATGGTCTCATGGGCCTCCAAGAAACAAAATTCAGTGGCATTATCAACGGCCGAAGCCGAGTATGTGGCTGTCGGTAGTTGTGTTGCCCAGGTGTTATGGATCCAACAGCAAATGATTGATTATGGCATATCTTTTAAAAACACCTCAATTCTTTGTGACAACACTTCAGCCATAAACCTGTCTAAAAACCCAGTTCATCATTCTCGCACTAAGCATATTGAAATTAGGCATCATTTCATTCGAGATCATGTGAGCAAGGGTGATATTGATATCAGTTTTATTGAAACAGATCGACAAATTGCCGACATTTTCACCAAACCTCTCAGTGAAGATAGGTTCACATTTTTGAGAAGAGAACTAGGGGTTTGTAAAATAGATTAGTCTGGATAACAGTCATGTGCATCATGCATAATTAGGTCACTGCATCACATGTCATTGCATCAAATATTGAGCATTTAGTTAAGTTCCTTGTCATGCACTTGCATCATACTGTGTGAAAGAAAAAGCAACAAAATTTTTTTTTGTGTTCCTGCATGCCTTCTATGTCTACTGCTAATACACACTATTGCTTGAAATTCCTATGGCCGAAATCACTTTTGACTAATATACACTTTGCCAAGAGAAGAGCTAATCTGCTCATAGTCAAATCCGGATCACAAAGACTCTACGCGTCTAGCATATCTCCATATTTCGACTGCACTTCCCCAAATGAATTAAATCCCATATTTTTACTCACAATTCCTTGAATTCATGTGTTTTTCACTTGGGGACTCAAGCCGGACAATTGTTGACACTCCGCATATTTGCTTTCTCTTCTTGGGTGCAAAACAGGGAACGGGTCGACCCCAAGGGTCGACCCTTGTCAACCCAGATGAAGGGTCGACCCCAAGGGTCGACCCTCGCCAACCCAGAAGAAGGGTCGACCCAAAGGGTCGACCCTCGAGGTGCCGGTTCGGGCGCACGGGGGAACCGAACCAGGGGTCGACCCTTAGGGTCGACCCAAACCGGCCGGCGGCCCCTTTTGGTGCCCTAGCCGCCTCCTACTTGGTTCCACCCTTAAGGTGGATCTTCCTCCGGCTATAAAGACAACTTTCCCCCCTTTTTAGCCTTGCCACCACTCTTTCCAAGCCCTAAAATCCTCCCTTGGCTCTCCACCCTCCAAGCCCTAGCGCGGCTCTCCCGGTGGCATCCGCGCGCGCCTTCCTTCTTGGAGCTCAAGGCGTCGATCCCTTGCCCTCTCCACTCTTGAGGTATGCTCTTGATGCTTGTGGAGGATCCTAGCTTCCCATTTAAGCATGCTCATTTCGTCAAACCATCGAGATCCTTCCCCATCTATGGATTCTTTTGGCTTGTGTTTAGATGGCCCCCAAGAAGCGCATACCTCTCAGCCGCGGCGAGTCTAGTGCGGCCCCGGCACGTCGTGGACGGACGGCTGCATTTGAGCGTGATTCGGCGCCCTCTAGCAAAGTTCTGGATCGGAAGGTGTTACGCCCTCGTGTGGTATCATTCATCAACTTGAACCGCTATCTTCCGAGTCTCGTGGATGTATTATGCAGTCAGCCCAACCTGGATTCCTTTATGTCTGAATATCGCCGAACATATCCACGGTTGGTAAATCAGTTTTATGGAAATCTTATTTTGTCCGGGGAGCATCCGACCACCACGGTTAATGGCCAGCAAATAATTCTCAACACTGAATTTTTGGGAATGGTTTTCCATCTTCCGATTGAAGGATTCACTTTTGGAGATTTGGTTGTTCCGGAAGATGTTGTGTATCAAATGATGACCGGTGAAGAACGTGGAGGACGATCTCTTGCTGGCTTAAATGCCAACCACTTTCCTCCCGTACAGCATATCTTGCACCGCATGATCACTACTATTTTGCTGCCTAGAGGAGGCGGTCATGACAAAGTCACCGAAAATCATATGTTCCTATTTTATTGTCTTATGGGTGGCATTCCAATTAACTTTCCAGCTATTTTCTTAGCACATATGTGCACAAGCATGAAGCACAAGCACCGCACTCTTCCATATGCTGCCGCATTATCTGCTATATTTGCTTGTTTGGATATAAATCTGTCAAAAGAACCATCACAAGACATCAGGGATGCAGATACTTTTACTATCCATTCCATCTGCCACAATATGGGCTATGAGCTTCATGATGGTATTCTGGTCCGCATCTTAAAGAGTGCTTCCCATGATGCTAGTTCAGCTGAAGCCGATGAAGACGATGCACAGGACGATATGCCGCCACCCCCACTTGCTGCCGACATGCCTTCTGAGGGGGTTCAGCTTCTCATGGACCGATTGGACACCATTGATGATCGGTTGGACGAGTATGGGGAGACTATGACAGCATTGCAACGTGATCTACGCGATCTGAAACTTTCCCATCAGGAGCATTCTCACTCTATCACTGACGCCTTGGCCCATCAAGCCCAACTGCTAGCCGATCTTTCGGAGTATATTAGGCGTCCACCGGGCTCTTCTACTCCGGATGATGACGAGGATGACGATTAGCCGCTCTCTCTTCATTATGGCATAGTCCTTACTTGTTTCACCCCCTCCTTTTTGATGTTGCCAAAGGGGGAGAAAGACTATCTCGGCTATTATATGTATTGTGTGTATGCATGCGTGTGTTGCATCTCATTTTAGTTTTTGCATTTCAGTTCACTGTGTTGCATTTCAGTTCATCAGACATTGCATTACTGTGTTGCATTTCAGTTCATCAGACATTGCATTTTAGCTATGGCATATTGTTAAATGCATTTCAGACTTGCCTTCCTTCCACTAGTTGTCGGCAACACCGTGTGCAATGCTAATCAATCCTACATATTATGTTGCCCTGTGTGAGAATGTATTGGCTCTTGTTGAAATGGTTTATGCAAATGAGGTTTCAATTGTAGATGGAAGGACATTCTAATAGCATTTTGTCATCATCAAAAAGGGGGAGATTGTTGAACCCCCTCCTCTTGTATCATGTGTTATTTATTTTGATGATAACCAAATGATATTCTCTTGAACTGAAAATGAGATTCACTAATGACTTTGTAAGTACTGCAACATATAAGGTTTTGGACAGTTGAAGGACTTCACATCAAGGGTAAGTGTTTGTCATTTAAATTTCATGAAAGAAATCCAATTCAAAATATGTTTTGACAGGACAATCGACAATGGCCACAGTCGACCACAACTCCAGGACAATGGGTGAGATCTAACTTATTTTTGAATCATGGAAATGTGGTTTGAGCTCTTTCATTTTCATAAGTCCATCTAGAAAGCATCTAAGATTTTTATCTTGCCAAATGGCTTATGCTTCATGCTAATCATGTTATTTTGATAATTCATCTTATAGCATCTAGATGTGTTCTTGGGCTTAGAAATATGTTTTGTGATTGTTGTGGAGGTGGGACGATCCATCGGGTCGATCCCCAAGTCAAAAGGTGGAGTTTAGCAAGGTGTTTAAAACCCCTGCTGAAAGGGTCGACCCCAAGGGTCGACCCCAGCTTCAAGGGTCGACCCTGAAAATTCTTTTGAAACCCCGTCGGCCCCCTTTTTCCACCTGCAGAAAGGGTCGACCCCAAGGGTCGACCCATGCCCCGAGGGTCGACCCCAAGGGTCGACCCCTACAGATCTTTTTGCTGTTTTTGTTGAACCAGAACCTGGTTCTGAGAGGGTCGACCCCTGGGGTCGACCCATGTCTTCTGGACCTTTAGCACAGCTCGAGGGTCGACCCCAAGGGTCGACCCTTTCTGGTCTGGGCGGCGCCGTGAATATAGACTTTTGGCGTTTCGACCCAATGGTCCAAATACACTTGTTTGGCTGTCCGTAATCCACTCCTAAATAAGTGGATCTTGTCCCTTGGCCGCTCCTTGACCGCCCTTGGGCTATATATCATCTCATTGAGATGAAAACCCTAAGAAGAGTTCGTATCTCCTGATTTGTGGGTTTCTTTTCTAACACTTGTGTGTGCAGGTCGCAGCAGCCACCTCCAGCCCTTGTTCCACCTTGGTGTGTCCATGAATGTGAAGGGAAGAAGGAGGAATCAAGGTTCCAATTAAGCTTCTACTGCTAGCTGTAAGCGAAATCAAGATTCAGCCACCATCCGAGCCAAGATCGTCAAGAACGGTCGTCGTGCTGCACAAGTGCTTGATAAAATTCGCAGAAGAGAAAGGGGGAGCTCCAATCAGGATAATTCAATATTTCTTCACTCTTTCCATTCTGAATCATTTAGTTTAAACTTGAGCATACGTTTGTAATCATCATATCAGATATTTGGGTGTGGTGTTCGTGTTCGGAAACACGAACGTGTGTGTTTGTGCGCTTGTGCGCGTTTGACTACCAGATCGGAAGCCGTGTGTGTTTGTGTGTGTGTTTGCTGTTCTAAACAGCATGTGTGTGTGATTCACTCGTTAGTGAAGCTTTAATCCTCAAGTGTGAGGGGTGGACGTAGGGGACACAGATGTGTAACCGAACCACCTAAAAAATCCGTGTGTCTCATGAGCTGTGATTTTTTCGATTCTTGTCGAGTGGGCTTCACGGTGAGTTGAGAGATCATCACACCAGCTATTCAAACACATTCCGCACGCACTCACGAGTGTGATCCTGTTCGTGCGATTATTAGTGGTTGTTTGTTTAATCAGCATTGTTTTCTTAAGAGAATATTTTTTTATTAGCCAATCAATTCACCCCTCCCCTCTTGATTGCCACAATTGGGACTCAACAATCATAAGCTGTGACTGTTATAGTGGACGGCCGAATCTGACTCTCCGGAATGCCGCACATTTTTAAAGTGCTTGGTGGCAAAACATTAATGGATGCCCCAGTATCAACCAAACATTGCTTCACGACTATTTTGTTGATATCAATGGTGATGCACAGTGCATATTTCCTGGCCGGCTGCGGAGCCAACTCATGTTCATAAAAAGTGATGGCCGGTTGATTGCTAACTGGGTTTAAGACAGTAGTAACCTGTTCGGCCGGGATATCTTCATTCACCATTACTTTTTGCAGGTATTGTTTCAAAGCTTGCTGATGTGTGGCAGATCTTTTAATCAGTTCCAGAATAGAAATACGGGCCGGTGTTCTGTCCAGATGCTTCAATAAATCATACTCCGTGCCCTGTGTAGATTCTTGTTCTTGCTCTCCTTGTTCCTGTGGTGGCTCCTGCTCCCGCTGGGGAAACACTCGTTGAAACATCCATCCGCTACGGAGCACCATCGTTCTTTGCGCCTCTGTCGGGACCGGTGTGGGTAAAGGGGTGGAGGAAGTAGAGGAAGTGGTGTTGGGTGTAGGCGCAGGGTCGGTGGGAGGAAGGGTTCTTATAAGGGGCCTCGCCGGCCGTGGATTATTGGAATGAGGTGATGGTGATTGTGTAACAAGAAGGGGCCTTGGAATCATGGTGGCGGTAGATGGAGGTGGAACGGGAGGGGCGACGGCTGCCGGTGAGGTACGAATAAGAGGAGGTCTGTTTGGTGGAGGGTTTTGGGGTGATGGAGAATTTGTGGGTTGGTGCAAAAGAAGGGGACGTGAAGGGACGATATTGGCATTGGATGGCCCAGGAGTGAGGGAGCGTATAAGGGGACGTTGTGGTTGGGAAGGAGGGATAGGCTGGTGCCTTCTTATCAATGAGGGTGGTGGATTAGAATTCTGATTAATAGCCCCGACAGAGGCGTTTTCATTGTGCCAAATTTGTCCTCTCTCTCCACTTCATGGATCGAGGTGACAATATTCACTTGCTGATTTGGGACCGGATGCTCCGGTAGTGGATTAGAAACAATCCCCATATTCGGTTGGGGAGCAGGAACCTGTTGTTGTTGTGGAGCTTGTGGTTGTCCTTGTTGCTGATGCTGTTGAGCTGCTGGCTGCCGAAGAGGCCTTAGGACTTTTAAAGAAGCAATGACTTTCCTCATCTCGTCCCAATCAATATCACCCTGATCATTCATGTCATGTATGTAATCTTTGAAGTGAAAGCAATGATCGATATTGTGCCCCGGTTGTCGGTGAAAGATGCAATACCGGGATGTATCCACATGTTGGGGCCATATTGCTCTTTCCTTTGGCAATGTGAGCAGGTTAGCGGCCATGAGGGCATTAAAGATATCCAATAAGCTTTCGGGAAGAGGGGAGTACTGTGCCCTTCGGGGACCCAAAGGCCTTCTTTGTTGAAATTGTTGTGGTGCATAATTGGCCGGTGGGGGCACTTGGTGATATTGTGGGGTTTGATTTGGTGGAGCAATGTAGGGTTGTTGTTGAGGAGGTGGAGGAGGCCGTAAGGTCTGAGGAGGGTTGTTATTTGGCTGGTGGACTTGATTATGGAAGGTGGGCTGTTGTGGTGACGGCCCTTGGTTTGAAGGGTGGCAGAAGGGTATGGAATTGCCAAACGCGCTCACTTGCTCGTTGGTAACGGTGCCTTCAGTGGTTGCCCCAGTATTGCCAATATTAACATTCCTTTTTATCACCTTCGGCCTAGGCTCAAATATGCCCATGATTGGCGCATTTGCGTCTGAATATATCTTGCTCTTTCATAGAGCTCTTCCATAGTGCTTAGTTTATTCATGGCCAGGATATGACGAAATTGTGGAGTAGAATTTGAAATAATCATTTTGACTTGTTTCGTTTCTGACAATGTGTCTTTCAATTTCTCGGCCATGGCCCTCCACCTATCAGCAAATGAAACGAAGTCCTCCTCGGACTTCATCTTTTCAGTGACCAGGTCTGTAATGGACAAGGAGGGACCCACACAGTCCCTGTATTTCTGCAGGAACTTTCTTTGAACTGCATCAAAATCGCCAGCATCAGCCGGCTCCAAGGAATAAAACCATTCAAGCACCGGACCATCCAAAGACCGCCTAAAAAGATAAGCCAGTGAAGTTTTGTTGCCCTGCCAGAAGGATGCTTCATACAAGAAATCCTTTAAATGGATGTGCGGGTTACCCGTACCATTATACCTTCGAAAGTTGGGCATCTCGGACGGTGGAAGGTGGAAAACCGGCAACGGAGGAAGCATAATTTCGGGAGTGGCATTTGATGTAGTGACTTTTCTAAGCTGTTCCTCCATACTGGCCAGCCTTTGGAGGAGTACAGTATCTTCATCAGACTCCGCTGGGGCCGGTCGAAAAGCATATGGATTTGGCATAGGTGGCGTAGGCCTCCTCAAGATTTGGGGAGCAGAAGGTTGCTGAGGCCTAGCAACAGAATGACTTATCGGTTGGGCCGGCATAGTCATGACCGGAGTAGGGGGGAGCGAGGGCACCCTGGACGCGACCGCCTGGTCGTTAGGAAAATTGGTAGAATGACCAGCCATGGCCTGGGGAGGATTGGAGGATGAGGGGACAGACTTTCCCTTCAAAGTGGCTTGAACCGCATAGCGCTGGGAATCATCCAGCTGGGAAAGGACCTTGAGAACATCATTAAAATTGAGGGAGGAGGGAGTATCCCCAGAGGTGTTCAAAGTGGCAGGCTGAGCCTGGGAAGGAGGGTCAACCTCCGGAAGAGTAGAGTCCATCATGTGGACATGCGTAGGAGAGGGAACATAGTTCCCATCATAGTAAAGAGGATTTTGAGACGGATTCTCATTAAACGAGTCAAAATGACCCTCCTCATAGTCATCATATGTGTACCCGTAGTTGGCCATGTTGACGATTTTACCTGAACGTAATTTCATGCTTAAGGAGAAAGAGATGAATGTCTCACAATAAGATATAACCCAAAAGATATCACCTTTTCAAAAGAAACACACAAGTTGTAATGAGCGCAAGATTTTAAGATTTCTCTTGGAAATTAGGGTCGATTCAATACTAGGTACTTTCTTTCCAAGGTGGATCCTGGTTGAAAATTTGGGTATAATCTCCGGGTATCTAGATTTTCTCTCCTTTCCAACGAATGGGTCAACTATACTCTGGGTACTTCAATGGTACAACCTGCCTAGCGTCCGTGAGGGAATCCATGGGTGCGAGGACTTACAGAGACTTGGCTTAGGAATTTTCGGTCCAAAGAGACAGAATGCTCAATGGAGGGTCCTTCCTTCACCAAAAGGGGTGAAAACTCCTAACAAGTGCGGGGAGAGGAGGTTGTTAGAATGTAAGGCCCGGATACAGAGGGGGGTGAATGTATCCCTCTACATATATAGCCTAATTAAAACTCTAAAGCTCAGTTATGCGGAATTAAAACTGTTGCAGAAATAAACTGAGGAAACTTAGAAGGATCAAAGCAAGACAACAACTCAAGAAGCCCTCAAACGATCCTAAGCAAGCATCTAGTGAGCGCAGCAGAGAAATGAACACATAAGGCAAACAAACCACAAAGGAACACCAGGCTTTTTAGGTGGTTCGGTCCAAAGACCTACGTCCACCCCTCACTCCCAACCGGAGTGAGGCTTCCACTAGTAACACTAGCACAGCAGACTCAGTCTGCAACAAAGGCTGCCAAACAGCTTGACCAGGGGAACAACCTCCCCTCTTCCTCCCAACCGGAGGGACACCCCAAGTGACTCCCAGCCACTTGGAAACCAGAGACGCACAGTCTCTCTTCCTCCAAACCGGAGGGAACACCTAGTCTTGCAACCCACAAGACTAGAACTGGAGGACCAATCCTCCCTTCCTCCAAACCGGAGGGGAACCTAGATACCCAAGTCTCTCTTCCTCTGAAACCCAGAGGGAAGCACAAGTGACACCAAGTCACCTGCAAACTAGAGGTCTCGGACCTCTCTTCCTCCCAACCGGAGGGACCACCTGAACTCGAAACCTACAAGCCCAAAACCGGAGGACCCATCCTCCCTTCCTCCAAACCGGAGGGAAACAACCAATGACTCCCAGTCAAAGGCAACCAGAGACGCAAGTCTCTCTTCCTTCACACCGGAGGGAACCCGACCTCACACAAGAGAATCGGAAGAACAACTAGTGAATAGTTGAAAAGAAAAACAAAAAACGCAGCAACAGAAAGCTGGAAAACGTGGAATCAGACTGTGGCTCTCGCAGGAGCTGGCTGGCCTGGATTTGATCCACGGTCCAGCAGGAACTGATCTTCAATTGAAGCTTCTATCACTCTCGCTTTCTCTTCTTCTCACTTCTTCTTTTTCTTTTCTTTCGCAGGCTCTCTCTGGCTTTTCCTTTCACTTCTTCTTTCTTCTTCTTCTGCTTCTGCTCACTACCTCTCTGCAACTCTCTTCTTTACTCACTCTCTTTCTCTTCTTCTTTTCCTTTTTTTCTTCTCTGTCTGGATCGTGGCTCTCTGTATGGACTTCACCTCTTGCCAACTTGATCAGTCTTCTTCTGTGGAAGAAGGCTCATATATATAGCAGCAGCAGCAGCAGCAGCAGTATCCCCGACGTGTGACCTCCACATTTCAAGCCCTAAGTATTCGGACCACGTGGCAGCATCTAGCAGGTTGTCAGTCCATGTGTCATCATCTGGTCAGGCCTTCCAGCCTCGGATCACGTGCCCTCCTTAAGCTTCACGAGCAGAGCACCTGACAGACAGAGTATCGGATTATCAACTTGGTGTCGACACTTTGTAAAATGAAATGCATTGTATAGACTTGTGAAAGTGCATGCATTGTACAGACTTAGTGAAAAGGAATGCATGTAATACAATTCTTTTAAATACCCAGAGACTAGTGCGTTCTTGCACGGGAGCATATGAAGTCTCAAGGGAGCATCTATGGCCTCTGGACAGCATCACCAGCGTCAGGGGAGCATGTGGAGCACATGCTATCTCTGGGGAGCAATCGCTGCTCCAGGGGAGCATCCTCAAAGTTAGGGAAGCATTAGCAGTCACTGGAGGGCATACCCGGTCCCAGGAGAGCATCCGGGGGGACAGGCGAGCATGCGCGTCTGATGTACAGACTCTACCAATGAAATCATGAACAGTCCGATGTATGGACTTGGCTTCGGGTCTGCTATAGTCCAGTGTGTGGACTTGATGAGACACTCACGAGTGTATAGACTTAGAGTGAGGCATGCAGTGTATAGACTTTACGAAATTCAAGCAATGCAACACAATGTATATACTTAGAAACAGTAAGTGAGAAGTGTGTAGAATGTATATACTTTAAAGCCTTCAAGCGTCCCCGGTGTACAGACTTACAGACAGATGCAATAACAAGCATATCGGATGTATAGACTTTGATGTAGAGGCTTGAGTTACACAAGCAAAGTATAGACACCGAAGATGTGTGCGTAAAGCTCATCAATGTATAGACTATGCAACGGCATCAAAGCAACACATCGATGTACAGACTTGAAATGGCATGCAGCCGACGATGAACACCCAACGTACAGACATGCTGTTCCTTCAGCTGACGACCCCAGTGTATAGACTTGCTTCCTTGAAGGCGATGTATAGACTTGATCTCTAGACCATGGGCTGTATAGACTTGGCATGAGACGCAGATTGAGACGATGCACAATGTATAGACGTTAAGTCCAATCAGAAGGCTGTGCAGACTTGAGAGACGGACCAGTGTATAGACTTCAAAGGACTCCAAGCGATGTATAGACTTTGAAATGCTTGAAGAGGATGTACATACTTCATGAGACGCTGCATGCCAATGTATAGACTTCATGAACAAGATGCAATGCTAACTGTTGTATAGACTTGTGAAACGATGCAAGCTACAGGACAATCCAAGCTGTTCAGACTTTGTGTGTTCAAATGCCAATGTACAGACTTAGCCTTGAGCATGAGCTGTACAGACTTGGCGAATGCAATGTTCAGACTTGGACGCATGCTGTGCCATGCGATGTATAGACTTCCCTTCGAGCATCTACAGTGTAGTGTATGAACATGCAAACTTGAATGTGCAGACTTGATGACTGATGAATGATGTATAGACTATGCTGAAAGGGTATGGCAGCAACACCCATTGCACAGACTAACATCAAACAATCCAGATAACAATCAATTATGAAATGCATCAGCAATAATGAAATGCACCAAAGCACACACCACACAGCCATATTTAAATGCAGTAATAATTCAGATAAGATTTTCAATGAAACATTCATCTGCACGACAAACAGAATTGTATGCATTCAAATGACTTATAGTGTTTGCTATCATCAAAATCACAGGGACACAACAATCTCCCCCTTTTTGATGATGGCAATACTATGAGTCTTATGAATGAAATAAATGGAATATTCAGACTAGACTCATCCAAGTATTATGCATTCAAATGACTTATAGTGTTTGCTATCATCAAAATCACAGGGACACAACAATCTCCCCCTTTTTGATGATGGCAATACTATGAGTCTTATGAATGAAATAAATGGAATATTCAGACTAGACTCATCAAAGTATTCTCCCCCTTTGACTTCATCAAAAAAAATACTTTGATAATCTAGTGATGTCATATGAGACACTTAAAATAGTTCAGCAGATGAGGGCAACACAATATCAGAATCATTTAAATCAATTCTCCCCCTTTGTCAAACAACTTATGCAGTCATGCATATGCAACAAACACTCCCCCTTTGACATGGCAGAAGTTATAGAGCTATTGCAGACAAACAAATTGATCAGACAATCTAGCACATTGATAGAGGGCACTATGATCAGAAACGTTTTGAAGGTTGAAACCAATTGAGATGAAGGGAGAATATCAACAAAAACACAGGGACACTCAAGAATGTTGACTAGATTTCCCCCTTTAAGAAAGACACTCAGCAGGACAGTAAAGCTCCCCCTGATTAGATGATTGAGTGAAGCCAATTGATATAGTGAAGTGATGAGCATCTATCAGCAAAACACAGACTGTATTCACAGTGAATAAATGAGGAAGACAGATTTTCATTAGCACACCAAATTCATAAATCTTTGTAAACGAATTTCAGATTCTCCAATCATATTAGATTATGAATGAGTTTAAACTGACCATCATGATTTAAGAGAGATATATTCAAAGTTTATCAAGAAAATTCAATACTCATATCTGAAACACCTTTTAATTAAGGTGAACCAACAACTCATTTGATATTCATGTTTAACCTCCTTCCATCTTACTCATTTAAATTCAGTAACTCCTATGGAAAATACACAAGATCATATTGAGATTAAACAGAAGTAAATGAGACTGAGCTTGTCTTTAGATTTTCAGAATTTTCTGATACCAATTGAGCAGCACTTATTTTTCCTTGAGCAATTTTAGTTCAGTCAACACCTTTTTACATGAGGCACATCACGTCTTAGGTGAAGTGACCCAGTTACTCAATGTGACAACCGTATTACCTCTCAAAGAGAACAGAGTTAGCAGTGGAGTATCTTTTTACATGAGGAGACACCTTGATCAGAGGCCAGAATCCCCAGTTACTCAACACATCCATGCCATTGCTCTGCCAGACTTTCAAACATATTGAAAAGAGGTAACTATGGCACTTCATGACATGGACTTACTCTATTTCATTGATAGAAAATCCAGTTTCTCTGTGACCACAGTCATTGCTCTAGCTTTAAATTTTAACTATTTTCAGATTCTTCAAACAAAGCTCAGTACACTTGAAATGATTAAGAACAATACTTTCTACATGTATCTTAACCAAAGAAAGCCATGTCTTTTAAAATTTCAGATTTCAGAAAGTTTTGCATGAAATTCATGAGGCAGTTGGTTAAGACTTATTAAGCATGATGATTCAGATATTTTCAAGTCTTTTACATCAAAACTTAGAAAAATACATTAGGCTTAAATCAATTTGATTTATCAAAACATTCTTAAGCCAGTATAATAGAAGATTCTTCTTTTAGAATGTCTGATTTATGCCTAGGGTGCACTGATTAAATCTTTCCTCATTCGGCTGAATCAATGACATTGTCAAGAGAGATTAGCAGAGAGCAATTCAGATACCAATAGTTGAGAGAATTAAGCAATTCAGAAGCAAGCCTTAAAGACAAGAATTCAGTCAGATTAGCTTGGGCCAGTCTTGACAAGATATGAAGAAATGTGTATGATAGTAACAAGTTATCAATTGAATTCATAGTAGACAGAATCAATGGAGCTACATCAGTGTAGACAACAAAGAATTCAAGTGAACCACACATTTGCCAAGAATGGATCAGATTGCTAGACAGAAGGAGTTCAAGAGGTAAAGAGATGAATCAGGAATGCTCCCCCTATCTAGATGCAATGAATCATTTTTTTTTAATGTAAGGAAATGCAATTACAACTAACTACATGTATGTATTCAGCAAATGAGATTATCATGATTATGCAAGCATCAATCAAACTCCACCTTACAAAGTGCATGATATGCAATTAACATATATGCACATACCTCACAGTACAAGCAAGAAAGCCTACAAAGCTCAATGCAAGAGTCAAATCAAATAAAAAGCATGTATGCATGAAACTATGACTTATCAGCTCAACCATAAATTTCATTTGAACAGATTTAGAAATTTACCTGAATGAGGTTTTATCAACTTGGGTGCCTTGGTTTATTTTTCCCCTTTTTATTCTTCAGTCCAAGGCACTCCTGCAAAATATTGATCATTTTAATCCTGCAGGGACCCAAGCAACTTTGGGTCTTGCCTTACCTCTAGCAGGTATTCTAAACATTTTCATAGCAACATTATCATCAAATTTCATCAGTGAACAGTCATCCATAGAATGTCCAAATTTTTCACAGTATCTACATGAAATAGCTGGTTTTTGGTTCTCATGATGCATATTAACAGCATGGTGATGTTTATAAACATGTTCATAAGATTTTCCGTTATATGCATGAGCAGTTTGATGCTTGTTCTTAACCATCCAACATTCACCAGATTTATGGCCTGACTTCCCACAGTTATAGCATGAAATTTTTACAAATGATTTTGCAGGCAATTTGACAAAATGGGGATTAACATAGTTCTTTTGAACATACCAACAGTCCTTGACTGTATGCCCATTTTTCCCATAGTGGGAACATGCAAAAGAATTTCTTCTATGAAAACCATTTTTACCCCAAGTGGATCTAAACCAGCACTCAACAGCCTTGTGCCCAGGCTTATTGCAGTTGAAACATACAATGTGCTGACTAGAATTGTGTTTAGATCCATATGGACCATGAACATGAATGGGGGACTTGGCATGCTGTTTATTGTCTTCTTTCATGATAAAACATTCACTCATGAGATGACCATGCTTCCCACAATAATAACATGAGGCATCAGGCTTCCTAGAAACATGGTTTCTATCAAAAGAGTTTCTAGAATGTAAAGTTCCACTAGCATGCTCATCCTTTAACATCAATCCACAATCCTCCATTATGTGACCTCCTTTCCCACAATAATAACATGACCCCTTTTTAATGTGAGTGTGTGAGAGATCATGTGAATTGTGTGCAGTCTTCTTTATAACACCAGGAGTGTCTTTTTCCTTTTTCTGTGAGTTTTCACCCTTTTTTGTTTTGGAGTTTGTTCCACAGTTTTGGGTTTCACAGTGGACTTTTGTGCAGTGAATTGAAAAACAGAAGGACCAACAGTTGTGTTTTGATCAGAAGCTTTTACAAACACAGTTGAAGTTTTATTGCTATTGATCCTTTTGTTTGTTGAACTGTAACCCAGCCCTTCTCTTTGAGAGTTATCACTCTTTCCCAGAAGCTTATTCAGATTGTCCTTTCCTTTGACAAATTTTGACAAAGAATTTTTCAAGTCTTGAATTTCAGAATTTAAGCCACAAGTATTAGCTTCATATTTGGACAAATCTGTTTCGCAGGAAATGAGTTGTTGATGCAAGGCATCATTCAAACTTTTGAGTTTTTCAACTTCCTATTTTAGCTTTGTTTCATTGTCAGCTTCAGATAGGGACTTATATAGATCATCAACTTCTTGTAGAAGGGATGTCATAGTGAGCTCATAATTAGCTACCTGCTCTTCACAGCATTTGACATTTCCACTCAGCATTAGGTTGATGGTTTTTAGACTCTCAATTTCTTGCTCAGCATTCATCAACCTATCAGAATTATCTATGCTCACACCCTTGCCTTTTTCAATTGTCAATAGCCTATTTGACAGTTAGGTGTTTAGATGATTTAGCTTGTTGATTTCCTCTTTCAATTTCCTATTTTTCTCTAGGAGATCATCATCAAACATCCAATCATCTAAGGAAGACTCACATTCATAAAAGTTTTCCTGTTGTTTCTCAGATTGAGGTTTGTTGAGATTTTTCTGAAGCTCTAGATTCATTATTCTATCAACTTCCATTTTTTCAGAAATCAATCTGTTTTCTTTTTCAAGACTCATCAATTTGTGTTCAAATTCCTTGGACTGGTTTTTGAGTCTTTCATTTTCAGATTTCATATCTTCAGCTTCAGTTTTCTTTTCTAGCAATGATTTATTTTCTTCTTTCAGAGATTTGATTAAATCCTTTTGAAGTTTATCATCAGAATCAAATTCATTTATCAAGTCTCTTAAAGCTGCACAAGCATTGCAAGCATTTTCAGATTTCATTTTTTCAAGTTAAGAGTTGACACACTCTAATTCTCTCACCAATTTTTCATTCTGAACTGCATTAAAGTGATGAACCTGATCATCAATTAAACTAAGCCTCTCCTTTAGTTCAGAAATTTCACAAACAAGCTCCTGATTCTCCTTTTTGTGTAAATCAATTTGTTTCACAAGGGTTTATTTTTCAGATTTCAAATGATCTAGATCTGTAGTAATAGAATCGAAATCTTGTAGTTGTCTTCTAAAAATTTCATTTTCAGTTTTTAGAATTTCAGGGCTTTCACCTCGAGATTTAGCATTCTCATGATTCTTTAGCTCCTTTTTCAGACCTTTATACTTCTTCCCTAGTTTTTTATAGGATCTTGTCAGATTGACATAGGCATCTTCCCAGTCATCTAAAGAAAAATTCTCGAAAGGGTTTACCTCCTCATCATCCTATTCTTCGGATTCATCTTGATCACTGCCATGGTTGCTCTTGTCAGCCATCAGGCAGCTGTCCTCATTCATCCTCTGAGCTATCTTCAGCTGATCCAGAATGTCCTTAGCGGACCTGCAGTCATAAAAAAAAGAATGTAGAGCCTTGTCAGTAGCTTCTTTCATTAGATTCAAAACTTTCTGATTCTCTTCATTTCTCGATCTATGACTTTTAGTCCATTTGGACTTTTCCTTTGGCAGTCTGTGAGGACCATGTGAGATTAACTTCCACAGATCCGGATTCATCAAATTCACATAGTTATGTAGACTGCTAACCCATGGGTTAAAGTTAGAGCCATTAAAAACCGGTGGAGAACCCATTGAATAAATCGGTAAGCAAATTAATGCGGCAAAGAGTAAAATCAGAAATGCACCAAGGGACAACAGGATCCTCTGCAGATCGTTGGATCTGATCAATCAGAGAACCTGCTCTGATACCAATTGTTAGAATGTAAGGCCCAGATATAGAGGGGGGTGAATGTATCCCTCTACATATATAGCCTAATTAAAACTCTAAAGCTCAGTTCTGCGGAATTAAAACTGTTGTAGAAATAAACTGAGGAAACTTAGAAGGATCAAAGCAAGACAACAACTCAAGAAGCCCTCAAACGATCCTAAGCAAGCATCTAGTGAGCGCAGCAGAGAAATGAACACATAAGGCAAACAAACCACAAAGGAACACCAGGCTTTTTAGGTGGTTCGGTCCAAAGACCTACGTCCACCCCTCACTCCCAACCGGAGTGAGGCTTCCACTAGTAACACTAGCACAGCAGACTCAGTCTGCAACAAAGGCTGCCAAATAGCTTGACCAGGGGAACAACCTCCCCTCTTCCTCCCAACCGGAGGGACACCCCAAGTGACTCCCAGCCACTTGGAAACCAGAGACGCACAGTCTCTCTTCCTCCAAACCGAAGGGAACACCTAGTCTTGCAACCCACAAGACTAGAACCGGAGGACCAATCCTCCCTTCCTCCAAATCGGAGGGGAACCTAGAGACCCAAGTCTCTCTTCCTCTGAAACCCAGAGGGAAGCACAAGTGACACCAAGTCACCTGCAAACTAGAGGTCTCGGACCTCTCTTCCTCCCAACCGGAGGGACCACCTGGACTCGAAACCTACAAGCCCAGAACCGGAGGACCCATCCTCCCTTCCTCCAAATCGGAGGGAAACAACCGATGACTCCCAGTCAAAGGCAACCAGAGACGCAAGTCTCTCTTCCTCCACACCGGAGGGAACCCGACCTCACACAAGAGAATCGGAAGAACAACTATTGAATAGTTGAAAAGAAAAACAAAAAACGCAGCAACAGAAAGCTAGAAAATGTGGAATCAGACTGTGGCTCTCGCAAGAGCTGGCTGGCCTGGATTTGATCCATGGTCCAGCAGGAACTGATCTTCAGTTGAAGCTTCTATCACTCTCGCTTTCTCTTCTTCTCACTTCTTCTTTTTCTTTTCTTTCGCAGGCTCTCTCTGGCATTTCCTTTCACTTCTTCTTTCTTCTTCTTCTTCTTCTTCTTCTGCTTCTGCTCACTGCCTCTCTGCAACTCTCTTCTTTACTCACTCTCTTTCTCTTCTTCTTTTCCTTTTCTTCTTCTCTCTCTGGATCGTGGCTCTCTGTATGGACTTCACCTCTTGCCAACTTGATCAGTCTTCTTCTGTGGAAGAAGGCTCATATATATAGCAGCAGCAGCAGCAGCAGCAGCAGTAGCCCCGACGTGTGACCTCCACATTTCCAACCCTAAGTATTCGGACCACGTGGCAGCATCCAGCAGGCTGTCAGTCCATGTGTCATCATCTGGTCAGGCCTTCCAGCCTCGGATCACGTGCCCTCCTTAAGCTTCACGAGCAGAGCACCTGACAGATAGAGTATCGGATTATCAACTTGTTGTCGACACTTTGTAAAATGAAATGCATTGTATAGACTTGTGAAAGCGCATGCATTGTACAGACTTAGTGAAAGGGAATGCATGTAATACAATTCTTTTAAATACCCAGAGACTAGTGCGTTCTTGCACGCGAGCATATGAAGTCTCAGGGGAGCATCTATGGCCTCTGGACAGCATCACCAGCGTCAGGGGAGCATGTGGAGCACATGCTATCTCTGAGGAGCAATCGCTGCTCCAGGGGAGCATCCTCAAAGTTAGGGAAGCATTAGCAGTCACTGGAGGGCATATTCGGTCCCAGGAGAGCATCCGGGGGGACAGGCGAGCATGCGCGTCTGATGTACAGACTCTACCAATGAAATCATGAACAGTCCGATGTATGGACTTGGCTTCTGGTCTGCTATAGTCCAGTGTGTGGACTTGATGAGACACTCACGAGTGTATAGACTTAGAGTGAGGCATGCAGTGTATAGACTTTACGAAATTCAAGCAATGCAACACAATGTATATACTTAGAAACAGTAAGTGAGAAGTGTGTAGAATGTATATACTTTAAAGCCTTCAAGCGTCCTCGGTGTACAGACTTGCAGACAGATGCATTAACAAGCATATCGGATGTATAGACTTTGATGTAGAGGCTTGAGTTACACAAGCAAAGTATAGACACCGAAGATGTGTGCGTAAAGCTCATCAATGTATAGACTATGCAACGGCATCAAAGCAACACATCGATGTACAGACTTGAAATGGCATGCAGCAGACGATGAACACCCAACGTACAGACATGTTGTTCCTTCAGCTGACGACCCCAGTGTATAGACTTACTGCCTTGAAGGCGATGTACAGACTTGATCTCTAGACCATGGGCTGTATAGACTTGGCATGAGACGCAGATTGAGACGATGCACAATGTATAGACGTTAAGTCCAATCAGAAGGCTGTGCAGACTTGAGAGACGGACCAGTGTATAGACTTCAAAGGACTCCAAGCGTTGTATAGACTTTGAAATGCTTGAAGAGGATGTACATACTTCATGAGACGCTGCATGCCAATGTATAGACTTCATGAACAAGATGCAATGCTAACTGTTGTATAGACTTGTGAAACGATGCAAGCTACAGGACAATCCAAGCTGTTCAGACTTTGTGTGTTCAAATGCCAATGTACAGACTTAGCCTTGAGCATGGGCTGTACAGACTTGGCGAATGCAATGTTCACACTTGGACGCATGCTGTGCCATGCGATGTATAGACTTCCCTTCGAGCATCTACAGTGTAGTGTATGGACATGCAAACTTGAATGTGCAGACTTGATGACTGATGAATGATGTATAGACTATGCTGAAAGGGTATGGCAGCAGAACCCATTGTACAGACTAACATCAAACAATCCAGATAACAATCAATTATGAAATGCATCAACAATAATGAAATGCACCAAAGCACTCACCACACAGCCATATTTAAATGCAACAATAATTCAGATAAGAATTTCAATGAAATATTCATCTGCACGACAAACAGAATTGTATGCATTCAAATGACTTATAGTGTTTGCTATCATCAAAATCACAGGGACACAACAATCTCCCCCTTTTTGATGATGGCAATACTATGAGTCTTATGAATGAAATTAATGGAATATTCAGACTAGACTCATCAAAGTATTATGCATTCAAATGACTTATAGTGTTTGCTATCATCAAAATCACAGGGACACAACAGAGGTCTCCCAAACCGTATGCCAAGATGAATGCAAACAGGTGATATCAATCAACATATATGATGATCAGATAATATCAGCCAAATAAACAGACAGGAGCAGCAGTTCTGTGGGCACAGAACAAAATGACGACTCAGATGGGGTCGCCAAATAAATAAATAACGCCTGGGATGCAGGCGCTAGTCACTACGGGCAGTGAGATAGCAAATGACGCCTTGGGGTGAGGCGTTAAATGATGAAGAGACGCCTCTGTAAAGGGCGTGAATCACATCGAACAGTAACCAGGAACAGTAATAACGCAAATAACGCCTTTCTGTAAGGCGTCCAATTATAAAATGACGCCCGGGAGTTAGGGCGTCAAAACCAATGAACAGCGATCGGGGAGCGGTGACAGGAACAGTAATAATGCAAATGGCACCTTGCGGTAAATAAATGACGCCTCTGACAGAGGCGTGAATTATAAAATAACGGCAGCAACGAGGGTGTTATTTCAGCTCAATAAACCGAAACCCTGATAGTCAACAGAAAACAGATTTCTCATTAAACAGATGATATGACAGATGATATGGGGGCTCCAAAATGGCCTAAACAGTGGGAGGTGTGCACGTGGTGCACAAAAGGAAAGGTGCTACGTGGAGCACAAGGGAGGGGTACGTGAGGGTACCAAAGGAGGGACACGCAAGGGTGTCAATGGGAGAGTGCTACGTGGAGCACAATGGAGGGGTACCGAGGGTACCAAAGGAGGGACACGCGAGGGTGTCAATAGGAGGGTGCTACGTGGAGCACAATGGAGGGGTACCGAGGGTACCAAAGGAGGGACACGCGGGGGTGTCAATAGGAGGGTGCTACGTGGAGCACAATGGAGGGGTACCGAGGGTACCAAAGGAGGGACACGCAAGGGTGTCAATAGGAGGGTGCTACGTGGAGCACAATGGAGGGGTACCGAGGGTACCAATGGAGGGACACGCGGGGGTGTCAATAGGAGGGTGCTACGTGGAGCACAATGGAGGGGTACCGAGGGTACCAAAGGAGGGACACGCAAGGGTGTCACTAGGAGGGTGCTACGTGGAGCACAATGGAGGGGTAATCAAACTAAAAACAAAAGAAGTCCCACTGTGATCGCCAATTTGTAGATTATGGAAAATCCATTTAAGAAATGAAACCAAACTCAATTTCTAAAGCTTAAAAATTAATGGCGAAAGGGAGAGCATGCGTGGGATGCTAAAGGAGAATGTGATCGCCAGAGGGGTTACCTCAAATAAGAAAAAGGATGATCGCGAGTACCTTATGTTGAGCGGGGGAGATTGTGAACCCTTTCTTCCTCCTTCTACCGGTCGGCAGATGAAGGGGGTTCTTAGTCTTGATTACCTTGCAAGAACACACAAATCAAATAAAAGAGTGGATTAGCCAAAGGGTGTAGTATCAAAGTTCTAAGATTATGAAATTAATCAAATTGAACATGAACATGAACACACCTTGTGTGTTTTGGTTTTAAACCCCTAAGAGGAGTAACCAGGTTTGAAAAGTATGGATGCAATATGCTAAGTAACAATATGATATGAGGTCTAGCAAGAGCTAGAGAAAAAGGATGTAAGATGATGATATGCTAATGAAACAACTAAATAACTAAAAAGAGAGAAAGAGAGATTCTCTCTGTTGTGTGTGCAGCAGTAGAGGGGAAAGAGCTTCGATATGCACGATGGAACAGCAGCAAAGGATGAAGCCTGGAGAGATGAAGAACCGCCGAGAAGAAGCTTTGGAAGAATAACCTGCAATCAAGAAAACACTCTTCTCTCCGTTAGCTTTCTTCTGTTCTCTTCTCACTCTCGTGTTGTTATCTCTCTACTTAATGATGATCTCTCTCGCGCGAGGAACACCAGGAGGGGTATTTATAGGGCCAAAAATCATTGCTAAGCAAGGATTAAAACAAGGTAAAGATCCTCCATCAAGAAACTCCCTTCTCAGTCGAACACAAGGCTCAAAATGAGGAAGGAACCATTACTAGAAAGAAGGAGGCGAAAGGGAGACGGAAGTGAAAATGACGACCCCCTGAAGGGCGTCAAATTACAAATGATGGCACGACCAAAGGCGTTAATTAGTATAACGACGCCCATAAAGGCGTCAATTCCTGGATTTAATTATAGAAACAAATACCTTTCCTTATTTAAAATTATCAACTGACGCCTGCCAGACGGACGTCAAATAATAAACGTCTTTAGGAAAGACGTCAATTCTTCAATTTTCATTTTATTTGAAATTCAAAATTTTAGTAAATCCAGAAAATGACGCCCGTATTGGTAGTCGTCCATTGTTAAAAGCGGCGCCCTTGTCATGCCGTCAATTTAAATAGCGCCCCTGATCAGGGCGTTAATTGCAATTTCCCAAGAAAAAAAATAAGAAATCATAATTAATTTATAAGAAATAGAAAAACTTCATATTAAATCAATATTGAAGTCCGCTTTGGGGCGTCACATGGTGACACGAGATTTACTCAACATAGCATCAATTTTAGCGTGTCTACACTATTGTTCAAGGGGTCGAGATTCACATTACTCCCGATCTGTTTGAGAGATGTTTAGGAGTTGCGGCTAGAGGAGCCGATTTGGTTTTTGGTCATCGGGAGGTTGAAGACACTTTTCTTGCTATGACCGGCTGTGAGTATGTGCGTGGTGTCAGCAACTTAATTGAGCTGAATGCAAATCACTTTCCACCACTGCAGCGAGTCATACACCATATGTTTACCTCCTTATGTATCTTAAGAGTGGCAGCAGAAATGAAGTCACAAGGTTCATAAATTCTTGTTCTACAATGTGATGAATGCTATACAAATTAACATGGGTCGCCTCATGACGACCCTCATTGGAGCTTGTCGAACAAATCTGCGGTGATCTTTGTCGTATGCTTCCCAGTTGACTGGGGTATTTATTCATGTTAGAATTAATTTAGCAGAAGAACAGTTTATTTATGTCTGCTAGGAAGATATTTATAATAAGCATAAGATCTTCACTAATATGGGTTACTACTATGGTCCCGATGGTGAGCTGCGTCAGGATGTACCTACTTATGGAGATGAATATGATAGTGAGGATGAGCAGGAACCGCATTAGCAACAGGTTCAAGGGGATGTACCCCCTCCAAATCAGACCGAGGAGCAGCCTCCTCCACCCTCACCTCATCACTTGGATGTCGAGATGCCTTCTCCACCTCTGTTTCATCATGGAGAGTCCTCCACTTTGGGGGCCACACAGCACTCTTGGGTAGATTTCGAGACCTTTGACAGGCGGTTTACTGGGCTAGATACTCGTGTGGATACTTTTGGGGATAGACTTTCTACTCTCGGGGATCACGTCGACACTATGGGCAATGTGGTTGACACCATGTCCGGTCGCATAGATTCTTTCTTCACTGCTCTGGATACCCTTTCCACTCAAATGGCCACACTCACCACTCATATGACTAACCTTACCAACAGTGTTGCTGATTCTAGCCAGTCCTTCCACATCATGAACAATACACTTCTCAGCATGGCTCGTCGTGATGTGGCTCGTGACCTCTCCATTGGCCGCATTCGGGATACTCTTCATGCTCAAGCTCATGCTCTTGACGACATCCGCCGTCACTCTTGGATACCAGCCCCCTCCTCCAGAGGATCAGCCACCTCCACCTAGACATAGTTGAATACATGTAAGGTATCTTGATGACTCATGTACAATGATCAATTGTGTTACTATGAGTGAAGAACTCTTGGTTGACAGTTTGATATAATTAACATCTAGAGAATCACAATCAAATCAATTCAGTGAACCCTATTCTTGTAATGGACACCTGCACATATATCTTAGTCTCTCTACACTTGTGATCATTAGACCAGTCACCCTTATCATATGAGAGGATATTATGTGCACTAATCTATCTAGATTCTTTGATGTCCCAACTCAAAGATCCTATGATTAGGAACATTTAGAACACATACATTAAAAAGGTTGGTATCATTGTCATAATATCATTATGATCCAACTTTTATTATATATATTCAAGAATTTCATCACGTCAAATGGTAATACGCTTAAATAAATAAGACATAATAAAAAATGTCATAAATAATATTAATATGCATGAGAATGTATATGAAATGACGCCACCTCTACATAAATGATTGGCTTGTTGGACATACACTTCTTTCAAGATCGACCTACGCAAAGAACGTTGAGTTCCTAGAAAGAGTTAGGGCCACTGAACATTGTGATGGGATCAGACCATTGAAGACTACCCGAGTCTAACAAATATAAGTTCTAGGGCTTTATAAATACTCTGATTTTGAATAATGAAGCACCTTTGGCATGCCAAGAGTTCAACAAGCATTCAAGTGATTCTCGAGCTACAAACTTCCTACACACTCATGCCTATGTGGGACTTCATCACATTCACCCCAATCCCTGAAGTCTCTCATTTTAGGAAGCATTTAAGATGAGGAATAATCTTTGTCTCATCAACATTCTTCATTCCCTCCTCTCCTTGTCTTTCATTGTTTCATTTATTTCAGTTGTAAACTATAACTATCTTTGAGACATGAGTTAGAGCATTTTTTGCTCTTGGGGACAACACTGGGTGTGCTGGGCCAATTTGCTAAAACTTAAATCAGCTGGGTGACTAGCTCCTGGAAAGCTAACTAGTGTGAAATCACTAGATAGACTACGTTACGTTGTGTGACTGGGTGGTTTGCTGAAACCTGAGCAAAATTTACTTAGGTTGCTTGTTCCTGGAAATAATTAGGAAGGTTTGCTGAGACTTGTGAAGATCAACTGGGAGCTAGGCCTTTAAAACCAGTGGGTGAAACCTTTGAAGAAAGTTAATGAAATCCCTTATGAGATCCAAGGGGACTAGATGTAGGTCTTTCTAGGAGGATAGACCTAACCAGTATAAATCTCTATGTCCTATAGTTTGCCTACTTTCCTACGTGTTTGATTTTCATTACATTTCATGCTTAAAATTTTAATATATGATTATTATTTTTAAAGGCACACCTATTCACTCCCCTCTATGGTGTGCCTGGTTATTCACAAAATATACCCTATCATAAGCCAACACTTATGAATCAACCTTCAATGACATATCCAACACCTATTTTCGTAAGAATCTGGGAGTAATGCATTGATTGAATCCCAAAAGATAGAAATATGAAGATGTTATCAAAACAAAAAAAAAGAAATAAAAGTTCTCAAAAAAGTTGACAGAAAGGATTTAAGTTGAGATATCTCTAACAGCAAAGGAGGTGTAAAAGAAAAAGAAGACATAATATGTGAAAAAAAAGAAACAAAAAAGGGTTCATTGGAGACTCCCATGTATTCCTAAAATTTTTGAATATCCTTTATTATCCTTTTATTTGAGAGTCTTATCTCAATTCCCATTACAACCTAATAAAGTCCTAAATGGTTTTAGGAGGAATAAGGTTCATAAAAGGTGAATAAACTAAAGGGAGTTTTGATATCCAACTCAATGATTCTCAATGATTGATATCCTTTCCATTCATGATGTGCCCATTTTTTTGACAAAATCTTATATGTGAGATGTTTGTATCCATTATTCCTTTCCTTACATGCAAATTGAGAGTATTAAACACTTCTAAATGATTTCTTGTCTGAGTGTATGTCGGGTTAGATTTTGAATTTAAGGCAAAATTCATTTTAAAGGTAATTGAGGTTGAGTTTTACTTAAAAACCAAGGCTACATCTTTTTAGCTGATTATTTAAAATTGTAGAGTTTAATTAATGAGATATGATAGTGTTGTGCCCCAGCGAGTGGCAATCAAGAGGGGAGGGGTGAATTGATTGCTCCAAAAAAAACTTCAATAGACGAGATGCTTTTTAAAAGTGTTGACTACAGATTTTGAAAGAACTTTAGGCATACAAGCACTCACTCTCATGCGAACATGATCTCTCTCGTGAACACGACTAGACGAACGCAGCGGAACTATGTCGGAAGGAAGATCCACTCAACTTAGCGCAGGGCCCACTCGTAAAAATATGCGATGAAGCAAACCACAAAGGAGCACAGGATTTTTAGGTGGTTCAGGTTCACAAATGTGCCCCCTACGTCCACCCCTCAGCGAGTGAGGATTAATGCACCACTAAAATGTGAGCCACACATGGTGTATGCAACAGCAAACACACACGTGACAGCCGAGCTGGGCCACCTATACACACAAATACGCTCGTGTCACAGTTCACAAGCAACCACACAAGAATCGAGTTCAAAGAGTTGATGGTTACAACGAATATTCAAGATAGAACTAAGAGCAACTGGAGAAATAAAAAAGCAGCTGATTTTTCAGTGGATAGAGCTCCCCCTTTCATTTCATCGGATGTGCTTGGGCTTTTCAACAGGTTGATGAGCGTTCTTCAGAGTTTACGGCTAAGTCTTGGCTCAAACCATGTATCACTTGATCATCCATGTAGCAACTAGCAAAAGACTGTTGGGAAGATGAAATCCAGCTCTCCTCCACTAGCTTTGGCACTCAAATCGACCCCTGGAGAGAGCCTCTTGCTGCAGCCACCGCCCTGCCCAACAAAAAGAACAAAACGTGTAAACCTTAAAACTTCCTTGGAATGGACGCCCTAGTAGCTTCTATTTATACCCAAAACATGTCTCCACACTTGTGGAAGTCTAGGGATCCACAGACCAATCATTTGAGAGCATTGGGATCGGAGTTGGTAGGGTTTCGAGCCAGTTCGCAAAGCTCGCGACCGGACGCGCCACCGAGGTGTCGACACCTGGTGTCGACACCAGCACCATGGCGTAATCAAAAATGAGCCAGCCAGAACACCTGGGAATAGGTGTCGACACCTGGTGTCGAAACTTGTTCCCCCAGTGTGAATAAACAAGCCCAGCCAGAACAAGTCAAAGTGGGTGTCGACACCTGGTGTCGACACCTACTTCCCAGGGCTATTAAAAATCAGAACAACCGGGAATGGGTGTCGACACCAGGTGTCGACACCAGATCCCTGGGGCATTGAATACAAGAGTCGGCAGAACACAAGGATTTTGGTGTCGACACCAGGTGTCGACACCAAGTCCTTTTGAATGCAAGAAGACCCAGTCTGCTAGAAATAAAAACCTACAACCTCACCGGGGTTTTGGCATTATAAATGGGGTTTTAGGAGATCTTTCAACCTGCAAGAACACCACAGAGAAGTTAGCCTTGTATTGGCACTAAATGCACACATTTGCCCATCCATCATACCTTAATTAATGAACCCGTGAGTACTTAGAGAAACTCACCAATGTGGCAATTTTCCTGCAATTACCTTGTCATGTAGGGGAGCACAACCCAAGTAGGTTTCCAATGTCCATTCAAAAGAATTCCATGTATCATGGCACACATGTCAATCATTTCCTCAACACTTTTCCTTGATTCACCATTTGATCTTTTGTTCAAAACATATTTCATCCAGCTCACCATTATGAAAAGAAAGCATTGAATCCCATGCAACATTTACCATTGCAATATACAACTAATTGACGATCTCAAAGTTTAAATCAACAATCCAACACGAAACTTACTATTTCAACATAACAAAAAAACTCATCGAATTTCATGCGACATCCATCCATAAAATTCACAATTGTTATAAGGGTCTAGAGGGTATAGTAGTAATCCACTCAGTCACATTGCATTCGGTCATCATCAAACTCTTTACGCCACACATCATATCCTTGGGGGCAACAATCTCCCCCTTTTTGATAATGACAAAATGCTATGTGCTACAGTTCAAAAAGATGAGACTAATCTGCATGTAAGTGTCATAAGGACCATGTTCGTTCCACGTAACAATCCATCAAGCATCCATGACAGCCTTATCATTGAATTGTAAAAATTTTAAATTCATGGAATGAACCACAAGCTTTCATAAGTTGATCATTCATGCAATGAACCACAAGCTTTCATATAAGTTGATCAGAGTGGCATCAACAACAAAAAATTCCCACAGCCATAATGATGGGGACATCCCCAGTCACTCCATCTTTTTTCGAGACTTCGATTGCTCGCCATCGGCACTTCATCATCTCCATCACTTAATTTTGAGCAGTATCATGTAATTTTCATTTTTATTTGAGTCATAGATGTAATCTTTCTTTATTTGAGCCAGTTAATAGGTTAATGGGTCAGTTTGATAGTCTTTTGGGCCCAACTAGTGGGCTAGGCCCAAGGGCGCCCCTCCCTTGGACTTGCTTGTCATTAGTGCATTTGGTCAAGGTTAGTTTGGTCATATGGAATTATGTAAGCCTATAAATAGGCCCCCACTCCCCTCATATGTAACAACTTTTGAAGAATCATTTGAATAGAAGAAAATCTCTAGTCTTTTCTCTCTTCCACCAAATTTCTCTTCACTCTCTCTCTCTCATTATCTCTCTCTTTCTCTAAGGGGTGCGCCCCTTTCTCTCTCCTCCCCCTCCCAACCACTTTCTCTCACTTCCCCTCCCCTAATAACTCCATCCCAAGTCCCCACACCCCCTCCATTAACTCACCCCAACCCCTAGATCCACTCCTCCAATCCTCTCCCCACCTTCCAACCACCAACCACCCCACCTCTTTCCCACACACTTTTCCTTCTTCCCCATGCAACCATCCACCTGCCACCATTTGAATTTGAAAACTTCCTTCCCTCCATAGCCCTTGGTCGCCCAAACCCCCTCTCCCCTAGGTCAGTTCGCCCTCCCCTTCCCTCCGCCTCATTTCACCACCATTTGCCACTACAAGGTAGCAACTTCATTTGCAGGTCGCAGGCAGCAAGTTTGGTCCTAGAAGCTGCATCATCTCCCGGCATTTCCTTGACTCTTCTGGTGGCAAGGCATATATCTCTGGAAAGGTTGTTCAGAGAGATTTCCATGCGAGGTGGTTTCGTCCTCATCCGAGCACCGTGCTGACCGGGAGGCCCTTTCTTCCTCGACTGCGCAAAGCCTCCATGGCAGGAGACCAGAGCCAGAGTGGAAGCTTGACTACGACGAACCTGTTGGGAATCTGATCAAGAGTTCTTCTACAAAATTCTTCTACTACGAGCATTCTATCATCCCCAAGAAGAAGAGCCCAGTTTGGCGACTGAACCTAAGAGTTATCATTTTTATACCTTGGGTGCACGGTGCTGCCTCCACTCAGTCTGCACCGACCCCTCTTCAGTGTTCCGAGCCTACCGGTCTGCTCCAACAACGAACGGCATCCCAGTCAAACTTGTTACGAAGAGGACTCACATACGGTTCCGTAGACTTTGGCGGCGCCTCATTTTGAGTTCAGGAGCGGTCGTGGCATCCTCTGCTTCCTGCTGCTGAGTTCCTGAAGCAGTCAGAACTGTCAACCTGCTCCCCTGTTCAAGCTCCTACTCCGACCAGTGCCGGTGCCCGACGAAATTACCAAAATTCAGGCGTCATCCCGGCCCAGCTACGAGCAATCTTCAACTATTTTTGTCATCGGAAAAATTCTGGAGTGGCCGTAGCGTCCAAAGAACCAACTGCCTATCCTGAATCGCAGAGAGTGGACAGAATTGACATCGGCCACCATTCTTTGTTTCTAGCCCGATTTTTCCTCTTGTTGCTTGGCCGGCTGAAGGCCCCTCCCTGTGTGGAGGTAGTTTTGGATGTATTCACAGTTAACCCCCACCCCGAGATCCCCCCTCTTACGAGAGGTGTAGTGGTGTACTGCATTTAAATTTCAGGTCAAGCATCATCGGCACGGCGTGCGGGTGCGTATCCACGCCTCCCCGCTCGCCCTCGTCAATCGGCCAGGATCGGTGTTCTCACACCGATCAGGTGAGCTCCGGGAAACATCCCTCGCTGGTTTATTCATGCTTATTTAGTATTGTCCTTAGCTCCGTCGGACGGTAAGTGAGTGCTTGATCCAAATTTCCCTCCAATTGAGTGGCCACTGCGGAGTGAGGTGAGAGCGACCCTACAACCCATGCCTTTGGCATACTGGCCGCCCACAAAATTAGGTATCCCAGCCCCTTGGGGGGTCAACCAAAGCGAAGCTTAGCCTCGGAACATCAAGGTCCCACTTTGGACCCTCCCCACCATTGCCAATTTGCCCACGGGCAATAGTGTCTGCTAAGCGAGTGAGCTCACCCGAGTAGTTTCATCATCAAAAGTTGCTTGCTTGCGAGTCATAGGTCCTAGGTGTATTGGCCTTGTGATTACCACCCAAGGTGGTGTCACATCAAGTGGTATCAGAGCAAGTTCACAACTTGTCTCTATCAAGTTGTTCCTAGGGCGTGTTTATGCATTTAGAGTCCCCGGTTGCATCTCTTTTGTCCACTAGCATGGCCACCTCTTACCGACCTTACCCATCGGCCCTCTCCACGAGTCCAAACCCCCAAGGGATGCCTACCACTAACACACATGACCTCCCTGGCCATGTCAACTACCTCATGAAGGCCTTTACCTATGCCAATGAGCGGCTTGATAACCTATCGGGTTGACTTGACCAACTAGGAGAAAATGGGCCCACCCCAAGGGCGGATGATAGTAGGGCTCCTCCCCCACCTCCCATCTTTGATGGAGTCATCTTATTGACTATTTAGATTGGGAAGTCTCAATGGACCATTACTTCACTTGGTATCCCATGTCCGAGGATGATAAAGTCCGATTTGCCAAATTGCAACTTACCAAACGGGCCCAAACTCATTGGTTGAACATTGAAGGCTTAAGGATAATTAGAAGGGAAGCTCCCCTCACAACATGGGGGGACATGAAGGAACAACTTAGGGATAGATATATTTTCCCCTCCCATTCCGAACATCGAAGCCCAAAGAGCATTTCAACTCCTTCATTTCCCCTTGGCCAACCCAAGACCCTAATCACCCAATCCCCACCACTTCCCAACTCTCCCACCACTACATCTACACCCTACCTCCAAGTCCACCCCACAACTATAGCTCCACCGGCCCAAGTGGACTCCGTGTCCACTCCTCCACCGAAGCCCATGATGGCCACCACCCCCAACCCAAAATCCCTCACCAAACCCATACCCCACAAACCCCCTTAGCCCCCACCACTACCCCTCCTTCACCCCCTAAAAGGGACACACCTCCCAAAACCAATCAAACCAAGCCCCCACACCCACCCCACCTTCCTCTTCCAACCCCAATCTTACCCCAACCTAGGCCACCGCTACTTCCACTTCCAACCCCAATCCAAGTCCGACCTCGTTCACCACCTCGGATGCACCATGCGCCGATCATCATCACCCCACCCACAAAGTGCCTACCCACCTCCTTGGTAGAAGAACCCATAATCCTGACACCCGACCCCATAGTGGTGAACACCCTAGATCCAACCCCCACTTTGAAAGAAACACATGCCCAAGATAGGGACAAAGCCTTGCATTACGATTCTCACTCTATGCCCTCTCCTCTAGTAGGGAGTGAGCTTATCATAAGTGGGTCCTTGGCTAGATGGTTAAAAGAGAGCCCAACTCACCCGATCATGGTCTACCCTTCGTTGGAGCGACACCTACCCATAGTGCTCTTCAACTCCTATCGCACCACCATCCAATCATCTTATCAAGTGGAGACACTAGGGGACCTTCTCAAGGGCTTAGCATGGCAATTAGAGTTGACTGGCATGTTGACCCCCATGACCGAACAACCTAGAAGCCTTGACCTCCTACACCTATGTGTTGGGTCTATCACCTCAATGTGCACCATTGGCTGCTACACTAGTGACCTTTTATTATTCCTCCCCACACCCGATGAGCCCGACCTTCCCCTCAAATTGGAGCTTCTTATCTCGGGTAGAAAGCCAAGCCCTCTCCTCATGGCCGATCTACCTCCCAAGAACTTCGGCCCAATTACTTCATTAGAGGAGGATGACCCACCTTGTATGGACCTTGTGGACATAGAGTTCCTTCCTCTAGGAAGCCCAATCCATGACCCCTTTGATCCCTTCCAATGGGAGCCTAGTTACCCATGTGACCCACCCACCTTACCCACAACTCACCTTTCTCTACCCCAACCAGCCATGTTGGACCAAGGCCACCTCTTCCAAGACTCGGGCCCCACAAAGGGAACCATCGCCATAAACAACATATGCCTAGGAAACAAGGAAGAGCTCCTCTCCATAATGCCCACCTTCTTAGATGCCTTCGACCCATTCACATGGAAGTTCAAAAGTCATCCCACATCTATGCACATGGGAGTCACCTTTGGGATAAACATGCATGTGTCTAGGCTTACCACACCATTTGGCATGATTCATAAGTCGGGTACATTCATTCACATCACCCACATGTCAAGTAGGAAGCATAAGTGGACCGTATTCGGATGTATTGGCCCACCTTCATTCATCATGAGTCTTAAGCATGAGAGGAGCATACATGGATGTCCAGGTCCCCCGACATTTGTCACACCCATGCATAAAAGGTTCATCTATGGATTTCCCAGCCCTCCTAAGTCTGTCACAGTCTTCATGGCATCAAAGTGTGATTGGTCTACATTTGGCTGCCCCGGTCCACCTTGGCACACCATACTTTTCACAGCAATATCGCATCGTAGTACATGGCATACGCATTCTCGCAAGCATCTAGCAACGAGCGGTGAGGATCGCAAAAAGCGGGCAATAGCTTGTAAGTGACACTTGGGATTCCAAGTAGGCGGCTTGGTAATGGTGACCTTGGAGTGGCTCTACCCTAGGGCTATCTCCAAACCGAGGGCACAAGGACTTGGACCTTCTTGAGTTCTGAGTGGCGTTGGTAAACATGCTTTTGGTCTGAACTTACCAAAGGATTCTGGGACACACCCAACTTTTCGTGTGACAGATCTAGCACCCTATAAGGGCCCCGCAGTGGAACCTAGTAAGCATCTTGAGCCTACACTTACCTTTGTAAGTGACACCACCGGAGAGCCTCCACATATCAGCCTGAGAGCCCGACATGAGCACATGGAGGCAATACTGGATAAGCAAGATACCATCACCAGGAAGAGGGTGTGCCCGCGCTATCCTGAGAAGTGGAAGAGCCATCCCTCGGCTACGGAGGCAGGGTTGAGTTGGGAAGACGTTCGGCACCTGGATCCGCTTTGGTGTGCTGCTACCCCGATGGACCCACACTCGACAGGGTCGAGTTCTCCCCACCCCGGGGGTATGATGGGGACATCCCCAGTCACTCCATCTTTTTTTGAGACTTCGATTGCTCGCCATCGGCACTTCATCATCTCCATCACTTAATTTTGAGCAGTATCATGTAATTTTCATTTTTATTTGAGTCATAGATGTAATCTTTCTTTATTTGAGTCAGTTAATAGGTTAATGGGTCAGTTTGATAGTCTTTTGGGCCCAACTAGTGGGCTAGGCCCAGGGGCGCCCCTCCCTTGGACTTGCTTGTCATTAGTATATTTGGTCAAGGTTAGTTTGGTCATATGGAATTATGTAAGCCTATAAATAGGCCCCCACTCCCCTCATATGTAACAACTTTTGAAGAATCATTTGAATAGAAGAAAATCTCTAGTCTTTCTCTCTTCCACCAAATTTCTCTTCACTCTCTCTCTCTCTCATTATCTCTCTATTTCTCTAAGGGGTGCACCCCTTTCTCTCTCCTCCCCCCTCCCAACCACTTTCTCTCACTTCCCCTCCCCTAATAACTCCATCCCAAGTCCCCACACCCCCTCCATTAACTCACCCCAACCCCTAGATCCACTCCTCCAATCCTCTCCCCACCTTCCACCCCACCTCTTTCCCACACACTTTTCCTTCTTCCCCATACAACCCTCCACCTGCCAAGACCATTTGAATTTGAAAATTTCCTTCCCTCCATATCCCTTGGTTGCCCAAACCCCCTCTCCCCTAGGTCAGGTCGCCCTCCTTTTTCCCTCCACCTCATTGCACCACCATTTGCCACTACAAGGTAGCAACTTCATTTGCAAGTCACAGGCAGCAAGTTTGGTCCTAGAAGCTGCATCATCTCTGGCATTTTCTTGACTCTTCTGGTGGAAAGGAATATATCTCTGGAAAAGGTCGTCCAGAGAGCTTTCCAAGCGAGGTGGTTTCATCCTCATCCGAGCACCGTGCTGACCGGGAGGCCCTTTCTTCCTCGACTGCGGAAAGCCTCCGTGGCAGGAGACCAGAGCCGGAGTGGAAGCTCGACTATGAGAAACCTGTTGGGAATCTGATCAAGAGTTCTTCTACAAAATTCTTCTACTACGCGTCTTCTATCATCTCAAAGAAGCATAGCCCAGTTTGGCCACCAGACCTGAGAGATATCATTTTTATTCCACGGGTGCGCGGTGCTGCCTCCACTCAGTCTGCACCAACCCCTCCTCAGGGTTCCGAGCTTACCGGTCTGCTCAGATAACAAACGGTATCTCTGTCAAGCTTGTTATGAAGAAGACTCACATACGGTTCCATAGACTCTGGCGGCGCCTCATTCTGAGTTCAGGAGCGGTCGTGGCATCCTATGCTTCCTGCTGCTGAGTTCATGAAGTAGTCAGAACTGTCAACCTGCTCCCCTATTCAAGCTCCTACTCCGACCAGCGCCGGTGCCCGAAGAAATTACCCAAATTCAGGCGTCATCCCGGCCCAGCTACGAGAAATCTCCAACTAGTTTCGTCATCGGCAAAATTCTGGAGTGGCCGCAGCGTCCAGAGAACCAACTGCCTGTCCTGAATCGTAGAGAGTGGACAGAATCGACATCAGCCACCATTCTTTGTTTCTAGCCCGATTTTTCCTCTTTTTGCTTGGCCGGCTGAAGGCCCCTCCCTGTGTGGAGGTAGTTTTAGATGTATTCATAGTTAACCCCTACCCCGAGATCCCCCCTCCTGCGATAGGTGTAGTGGTGTACTGCATTTAAATTTTAGGTCAAGCGTCATCGGCGCGGCGTGCGGGTGTGTATCTACGCCTCCCCGCTCGCCCTCGTCTATCGGACAGGATCAGTGTTCTCACACCGATCAGGTGAGCTCCGGGACACATCCCTCGCTGGTTTATTCATGCTTATTTAGTATTGTCCTTAGCTCCGTCGGACGGTAAGTGAGTGCTTGATCCAAATTTCCCTCCAATTGAGTGGCCACCGCGGAGTGAGGTGAGAGCGACCCTACAACCCATGCCTTTGGCATGCTGGCCGCCCACAAAATTGGGTATCCCAGCCTCTTAGGGGGTCAACCAAAGCGAAGCTTAGCCTCGGAACATCAAGGTCCCACTTTGGACCCTCCCCACCATTGCTAATTTGCCCACGGGCAATAGTGTCTGCTAAGCGAGTGAGCTCGCCCGAGTAGTTTCATCATCAAAAGTTGCTTGCTTGCGAGTCATAGGTCCTAGGTGTATTGGCCTTGTGATTACCACCCAAGGTGGTGTCACATCACATAATTTAAGTTTTCATGAGGAGACCTATGAAACATAAAACCAATTGACCAACTAACAAATTATGCCATGCTATGATTTAACTACTGGACGACATGACGCATAGACTCGACTAAAGACTAAAGGCATGTAAACATGCAAGCATGCAACACCAAAGCATGCGAAGCACAAGTAACATAAGTAGCAACATAGAGATATATCTCCCCCTTTGTCATCAACAAAAAGAGAGAGAACAGAGCTACAAATAGCATTGCCAACATGAGATAGCAGGAATTAGTCAGAACTGGAGCAGGGCGGAGTAGGCAGACAGCGTATATAATAAGTTATGGCAGAGAACTGCTGGGTTTGAGCATCCATGGTGGTTTTAAGAGCATCAATGGAGGTGTTAATGGACTGAAAAGCCTGGAGATACGTGGTGTGATGAAGCTTCAATTCTGCCACATCGTGAGTGAGAACATCCACCGTCTCCCTAAGGTGACCCATTCCACTACTCAATGTCTCTAACATAGTGTGTATCCCATGTATGTCCGTGGAGGCTGCTAGGGTGCTAGAAGTGCCACCTTGTTCTTGTTGAGTTACTGTCTCTTCTTCATCAGATGCTTCATCAGGATCCTATTTTGGCATAGCTTTGAGTGTCCGAACCAAATGTCCTTGAGCAGTCCTTGCATATCCCATGTTCTTGCAGATTGAGTGAACAATGTAAATATTTGCTTCCCTTAGAGGTTGACAGGGCTCATCTTTCAATGAGATGTTGACCGTACAAAAAATAGCAGTTAGGGCAGCTGCATACGGAAGGGTTCGAGTTCGGCTTTGGGTACAACTTGTTATATGATCAAGTAGAACAACAAGAAAATTTATCGGCTCTTTCTACAGTAGGCAATAGAGAAGAAACATTTGCCGGTCAGTGACTTTTTCTCTGCCCCGGCCTTGGGAAGTAATATGGTAGTCAGCATATGATGGAGAATGCGCTATAAAGGGGGGAAATGGTTTGCATTTAAACCACTAACAGACCTGTCCTTCATTTCTTCCCCTGTCATTAGCTCATAAACCTCATGTTCGGCATGCATGGCATTCTCATAAGTGTCACCAGCATCAGGCAGATCAAACACACTCGCTAAAAATCATCTTGTAAGAGTAATAACTTGGCCATTCACCACAGTTGTATACTGACTATTTTTAACAACCATGTTACCATAAAATTGAAGCACAAGTGAATGGTAGATTTTTTGGTGATTGGACATAAAAGAAATCAGATTTGGCTAGACCTCGATCAATGGAAGCAGTTCGGGAAGAGCTTTGTGCAAATCTTGAAAATCAACCGCCCATGGTCGGAGAACTTTCCGATCCATCATCTTGAACTGTGCGGGCGTGGGCCTCTGCTGGAGGGCGTGATGTTCTTGAGTCTTTGCCCGGAGTTCCTTCTTTCTGCGAGAGTCCTTAACCTTCTCTTTACCCGTCGCATGCCTCTTTGGAGCCATTTGGAAACACACTTCGAATGGAGACGGAAGAGAAGAAAGATGGGTCGATCTGTTCAACGATGGAGCCCTTACCGCGGATGGGAGGGTTCTCCACAAGTTCACCCATGCTCCAGGGGACAAGGGCCGAAGGGAACGGCCACGGATGCTCTACCAAGGCGAGGTCGCGGGTGCCGCTGCGTCGTCCGCTCTCTCTAGGGCTGGAAACGGCTGTGGTTCTTACAAGGAGGGAGTGTGGGGATAAAAGGAGGGCGGCACGGAATGTGTAGGGGCTTTAAGGCACGAAAAGCAGGGGGTTCGAATAGGTGCGAACGGGTTCAAACCCCTGCGGACCGGTTCGCGAAAGGGGCGCGACCGGAAGGTGTTGACACCTGGTGTCGACACCGATTTCACCCTGTTCTGCCCGCGACAAAAAAAATAGGACCCAGAGGCAAGTGTCGACTCTTGATGTCGACACCGCCCTGTATCCCTTATGAAATGATTTCAGCAGCCAGTTTGATGGAATTATTTAAGTCCAAGGAATATGGCTTGAGCCCCAATTGACTTTCGGGATAATTTGAGCAACCCAAATGATATAATGCTTGGGATTGTCAATTTGGGGAAGTTCAAAGACATAGTCAATCATACACACCAATTTCTATTTCCGATCTTCCCGGACCTTGTTTCATCCCGTTCCTTCATGTGGTTGTGCTTTATTTATCAAGGAGTATGTAGGCATAGGAAACCAAAGGAGTTCATATTTAGATTTTTCTAACAAAGCACACACCATACACGGACATTTCACATTCAAGCATTCAAAATGCAATACACACACCAACATGATGCATCTGCATGACCAAAAGAAATTACAAATGCAAGGGTCTACTAGTGAATTAAAGCAAATGCAGATGCATGAGATGAGACAAAACAAATGCAAGACATTCACTAACCCTCTAAACGACAAATGCCCAATTCTCTCCTAAATGAAGTGAATTTATCTTCATTAAAAGGTTTAGTGAATATATCTGTAATTTGATTATTTGTATCAACAAACTTTATTTCGACGTCTCCTTTGCTTACATGATCACGCAGGAAATGGTGCGTAACTTCAATATGCTTAATGCGAGAATGATGCACCGGATTTTTTGATAGACTTATTGATGAGGTGTTATCACATAGAATGGATGTTTTTTTAAGTGTGATGCCAAAATCAATCAATTATTGTTGTATCCAGAGCACTTGGGCAACACAACTACCTATGGCCACATATTCGGCCTCGGCGGTTGATAATTCCACATAATTTTGTTTCTTGGAGGCCCATGAAACCAAGCAACCTCCAAGGAACTGGCAATACCCACTTGTGCTCTTCTGGTCTATTTTGCAACCCGCGTAATCAGCATCGGAATAAGCAACCAATTAAAGACATGAACGACGCGAAAACCACAGTCCTAATTCACAAGTACCAGTAATATATCGAAAGATGCATTTCATGGCCGACATATGAGACTCTTTAGGATTCGATTGGAATCTAGCACATAAACATACTGCATATTGGATGTCGGGCCTGCTGGCAGTCAGATACAACATGGATCCTATCATGCTTCTGAAAAGAGTTTGATTGACTGGCTTACCTTGCTCATCATGGTCAAGCTTTAATGATGTGGACATGGGAGTTGGTTGTGGCTTGGTAGTGGTCAGATTAAATTTCTTGAGCAGCTCCATAGCATATTTCTTTTGGTTTATGAATAAACCATCAGTCGTCTATGTCACCTGCAATCCCAAGAAAAATGTTAGCTTTCCCATAAGGCTCATTTCAAACTCACTTTACATTAATTCTGCAAAGTCTTCACTGAGAGCATCCTTAGTGGAGATAAAAATGATGTCATCTACATACACTTGAACGATTAGAATTTCCTTACTATTCAATTGTGTAAAAAGGGTTTGATCGATAATACCTCGTTTGAATCTGTTTTGAATGAGGAATTCACTTAACCATTCATACCATGCACGAGGTGCTTGTTTCAGACCATAAAGGGCTTTGTCTAGCTTGTACACGTGGTCTGAATGCTCCGTGTCTTCAAACCCCGGCGGTTGCTCCACATACACGTCCTCCTAGATATATCCATTTAAGAATGCACTCTTAACATCCATTTGAAACAATTTAATATTGTTGCAATATGCAAATGCCAAAAGAATTCTCACTGCCTCGAGTCTTGCTACTGGAGCAAAGGACTCATCAAAATCAATTCCTAGCTCTTGACTATAGCCTTTGGCTACCAGCCTGGCCTTATTTCTAGTTACCACCCCTTGATCGTTTATTTTGTTTCGGAAAACCCATTTTCTTCCGATCACTGAGTGGTCTCTAGGACGTGGCACGAGGAACCACACTTTGTTCCTTTGGAACTGGTGTAGTTCTTCTTATATATCCATGATCCAGGAATCATCTTTTAAGGCATCTTCTACGGAGTGAGGTTCAAATTGTGAGAGTAAGGCTACGTAATCAAGATTTTTAACTTCCCTGAAAGAGGTTCGCGTCCTTATTCATTCCTCTACATTGCCAATGACATTGTCTGATGGATGGTTCTTTGCAAAAGTCCATTGCCTTGGTAGCTGCTGCTCAACTTGATTTTCTTGATTTCCGCCAACTTCTTGTTGTTCTTCAATTCCTTGTTTCTCAACTCTCTCTAACATTTTCCCCATATCATCATCTTCAATTGCTTCCACCTACAAGACAGATTTTTCATTAGTTCCCTTGGATGATGATTCATCAACAATGACATGGGGACTTTCCTCAACTACAAGAGTTCTCAAGTTGTACACTCAATAGCCTCTTGAGCTAAGGGAGTACCCAAGAAAGATCCCCTTGTCACTTTTGGGTCAAAATTTCCCAAATCCAACTTACCATTGTTGTGGATGTAACAAATGGAGCCAAAAGGTTTGAAGTAAAGAATATTTGGTTTCTTACCTCGGTATAACTCATACGATGTTTTCTTTAACAATGACCTTACCATGGCTCGGTTGATTATATAACATGCAGTGTTCACGGCTTCAGCCCAGAAATACCTTGGCAAGTTGTTCTCATTTAGCATTGTTCTAGCCATTTCAACAAGTTGTTGCATCCCTATGGTTTTGATGATGTCTCACACTATAAATCAACCTTCTATCTCTAGATTCATGCTGGTTCATCACCTAAGTGAGTTCAGTTCATATGTTGTTCCATTATTTCATCTATCTCCACTGTTTGGTTAATATGAACAGTAGTGGGTCGACTCATCAGAAAGGGTGGGTCGACGCATCAGAACATTAATAGTTTGGGCACAAAGTCTATACACCAGCTTGATTCATTTAGTCTGTTCATTGGCATATCCTCTTCTAGTCTGTACATCGGGCACTTTCTAACTGAAGTCCATACACTGCTCTCAATACTCAAAGTCAGTTCACCTCAACCCTATACATCCTTCCAAGCTTCAACTCTATACATTGGAATGTCAAGCTTCACGTCTATACACTGGCTGCTGCATTCTCTTGATGTCTACACATCCGATAGTGTAAGTCTATACAGCGCCCAGTATCATGCTCGCATAGTCTGTACAACGCCTGCTTCAATCTCTCAAGTCTACACATTGCATGTCAGTAGGGTTGCACACAATAAAGTTCATATATTGCACAATGTCTGAACATTGGTTCAGAGATAGCTTCAGCCAAGTCTATACATCAACTGGCAATCTTTATGCTAAGTATATACACTCCTTGAATCCAAGTCTGTACAGCGTCAATTGTCTAGAATTCTTGAAGTCTGTACATCGGACTACTTCTTTTGAAGTCCATACATTGGCTCGTTCACTTTTGCAAAGTCTATACATCAGACTGTGGCAAAGTCTATACATTCGGTTCCTTGGGCAAAGTCTATACATTGATTAGTCTGCACATTGCCTTCAGCCCAAGCATTCAACGCCAAGTCTGTACACTCCTCATCTGTTCCTACGCTTGGCCAAGTCCATACACTCAACTTTTCCCTACGCTTTCCTGGCCAAGTCTGTACATCACTAAGTGTGTACATTGCATGCTGCTCAAACATTCAAAGTCTTCAAAGTCTGTACAGTGTCCGTCTCAGCCAGCGTCTCATGCTGCGTCTTAGGCAAGTATGTACATTGGCTTCATTCGCTCAAGTCCACACATCCACAGTGGTTCATCAAGTCTATACATTCACTTGAGCGTCACCAAGTCTGTACAACGTTGAAGCCTTCACAAGTCCATACATTGCTTGAGCTTCACCAAGTCTGTACAATGCTGAAGTCTTCTCAAGTCTGTACAGTGCTTGAGCTTCATCTAGTCTGTACATCGCTTCAAGCGATTCAAGTCTATACAGACTGCCTTCACATCCAGAGTCTGTACATCGGTTCAACAGCCGATCGTCTCATACAGAACTTTCCAAGTCTGTACAGCCGAGTGTCTAATGCATCGTCTCACCCTGGCATAGTCTATACACTGGCTAAAGCTGTCGTAGTCTATACATCACTGTTGGGGTTCAAGTCAATACACTGCTCACAGTCTTATTAAGAGTCTCACACAGGTTCCAAGTCTGTACATTGGTTATGCTTCGTGAAGTCTATACAGTGGCAGAAGCTTTGTAATGTTTACACACTGGTAAGGATCGTTTGTATTGTTCATAGTCTATACACTGCCATTCGTCTGCATTGTTCATAGTCTATACACTGCCATTCGTCTGCATTGTTCATAAGTCTATACATTGCCATTCATGCGCATTGCTCATATGTCTATACACTGCCTTTACACATGCGCTTCTTTCATTAAGTCTGTACACTCTCTCACGTTGTACACACTTAATCAGTTGAAGGTTCTGAAGTATATACATTCATGTTAATAGCCTGAACTAACTAAGTCTATACATTCCATCTGTCTGTCTGTAGGCGATTTAGGCTGATGATTGGGCACGTGAACCGAGGTTGGCACCTGGCACGTGATCCAAGACAACAGGCGCATGACACGTGGATGGCAACCTGGTCAGGATGCTGCCATGTGGTCGAAATTCAAATGATCTGGCCAAAAGTGCATGGGCGGGAACCTGGCAGCCACACGCCAATATCTGCTATAAATATAGAGCTTCATCCTTCAGTAGAAGCTTGATCGTGAATAGAAAACGCAGAAGCCATTGGTGAGAGTTTGCACGATCCAGAAAAGAAAAAGAGCAGAGAGTTCCAGATCCGAGAGGAGTTTGTTCGAGAGAGAGAGCAGTAATTGTGGATTGATGAATTGCTTCATTTGAAGCTACATTTGTATTGGGTTTCATAATCGATTTCTTCTTCATTGGTTTTTGTTTCTACTTTGCTTTTGTTTCATTTTGTTCATCCTTCTGATTTGAATTGGTTTCCCTCCGGTGTGTGGAGGAAGGGACTATTACTCCAGTTTCCCTCTGAGTTGCAGAGGAAGAGAGATCGGTGATCTCTGGTGGTGTTAGTGACTAGTTGTCATTAACAGTTTCCCTCTGGTGTGTGGAGGAAGGGAGAGGATTCTCCGGTTGTGTTCTAGCTGGGAGCTAGAATAGGTTTCAAGTTCTGTGGGTAGCAGAACTTGGTTGAGGGATTTGTTTCCCTTGGTGTTCAAGCTGTGTGGCAGCATGTTGTTCGCAGACTGAGTCTACATTGATCTAGCATCGTCTAGTGGAATCCTCACTCTAGTTGGAGTGAGGGGTGGATGTAGATTGCGGACTGCAATCGAACTACCTAAAAACTGAGTGCCTCCTCTGTGGTTTGCTATTGTTATCTGTGCTCTTCATCTGCTTGTCTCTTTGCTTCCATGTGATCAGTTCTTCATTCTCATTTACATTTCTCTATGTACGGGTTAAGGAGGTGCGTTAGCAGTAGAATTTATTTTCCGCCTAAGTTTCTACAAACTGGGAGTGATCTATTCATCCCCCCCCTTCTATATCACTCTTGCTGCGCTAACAATTGGTATCAGAACAGGTTTACGCCATGTGGACGAACGGTCAAGGAAATGCTGGTGGTCCTAGAACCTTCATGGCCGAAGCTCAATCCATTAGTCGCCCTCCTTATTTCGATGGTTGTAACTATCTGTTTTGGAAGAACAAGATGGAAGTGTTCATTAGGGCTCAGAGTCATAAACTGTGGAGAGTAATCACGGTGGGGCCATATGATCTGCCACCAAACGAGGACGCTTGGACAGATGACCATGTCAAGCTCTCCTCACTCAACTGGACGGCGCTGAACATCATCCAGTGTGCTGTTCATCCAGAGGAATATGCCCGTATATCTGCATACAGAACTGCCAAGCGAATGTGGGATGAGCTGCAATTGATCTATGAAGGTACATCTCAAGTGAAAGCCTCGAAGGTAAACCTCTACACTTCTAAGTATGAAATGTTTAAGATGAATGCAGATGAGAATATAACCGAAATGTATGCCAGGTTGTCCTTGATCACTAACACACTTAAAGGGCTAGGGAAGGATCTTGCTGAGGCAGACATAGTCAGGAAAATCCTTAGATCTTTATCCCCGGCATGGCACACTAAGGCCATTGTGATTGAGGAGTCAAAAGATCTGACTATCTTGACTGTGAATGAACTCATAGGATCTCTTATGACCTATGAGATGAATTTCAAAGGAGGTGGAGAAGGAAGTGAGAGGAAGGGTAAAAATGTAGCTCTAAGGGCATCTCGCAATAAGAGTAGCAACAGCGGGAGCAGCAGCAGTAGCCCCGAGTCTGAGTCCGAGCTTGAAGGTTTGTCAAATCTCGACCAGGAGGAGCAGGCAATGCTCACTAGATAGTTCTGAAAATTTCTAAAGAAAAAGGGAAAGACCTTTAGGAAGAAGAAGCCACAATCTTTCAACAAGAGTGCTGAATTTACTAGCTACAGGGATAGAAATCCTAAGAGACTAACTTGTTTTAATTGTAACAAACAGGGACATATGAAAGGCGAATGCCCAGACCTCCAGAAGAAGGGTCCCTATCTTCAGAAGAAAAACATAAAGGTGCAGAAGAAGAAGAAGCCACAGGCGATGGTCTGCACATGGAGCGAGGAAGAAGAAGACCCAGAAGAAGCTTCCTCAGAAGAATATGAAGATGGAATTTGCCTTATGACAAACAGTGAAGAGGAGGTAATAAATGTTTTTGAAAATTTCTCAATTGATGACTGGGAGGATGCTTATGGTGATTTGTTAGATAAATTTAATTCTCTTAGTAAAGAGCATATAGTTCTGAAAAGAAAATTTAACACAAATGTTGAAGAACAAACTCTGGTCTGTGAGGAAAATGAGAAGCTAAAAGAACAACTAGAAGAAATGACCTAACTAAGGAAAGAAAATGATAAGCTCAAGGAAGAAACTCAAGAAAGTCAAAAATAGCTCAATGAATTCAAAACTAAAATTGAAGAAAGCATGAATGAAATTAGAGTGAATTTAGAGAAATATGAAGCTGTGAAGAAAGTAAATGTTGAACTCCTAAAAATTCTGAGTCCCTTCAAAAGGAGCTGGAAGACAAACAGAAAGTCTTAGAAAAGTTTGTCCAAGAAAAGACTAGCTTAGATGCTATACTAGGGACTAGGGTCAATTTCAATAAGGAAGGTCTAGGCTACGACCCAACCAACAAGAGACCCTTGCAATTCAAGACCATCACCTTCTTCCCAGAGAAGGGAAAAGAAAAGCTGGACACACCATCCAGCTCAAGCAGCTCTAAGGAACTTCAAAGTCCTAAAGAGAACACAAAAACCAGTACTGGACAACCATATGAGATGGGAATGAATTTTATGAAGAATAACACTAAGCCCACTCACCAGAACACAAATGGTAGATGGACCAAGAAAGTAAATCAGAATAAGAGCTGAAATTACAACAATCAGATGGGTCCAAACAGGACCTACTGGAGAAATAACTTTCATGGTCAAAGATATGCTAATCAACAAGCCTACAGGAAATTTCCTAGGAATAGGAAGACTAATGAATGGAATAGAACTCACTTCTCCAGTTCTGCTGGATTCATCTTTAATAAACCAGAAAGGAAGGTGCCAGAGAAAACCATGCTGAAACAAATCTGGATACCTAAACACTTGATCAGAGATTTGAACAATATCATTGGACCCAACTCATCTTGGGTTCCAAATCACTCTACTTGATGTATCTGTGTAGGTCGGCCTGGCAGCTGAAGACAACAAGTGGTACCTCGATAGTGGCTGCTCCAGGCATATGATAGGAGACCGATCCAAGTTTAGCAAGATAGAGATGAAGCCAGGGGGTCTGGTCAAGTTTGGAGGAAAGAACAAAGGTAAAATAATTGGAGTTGGAACAGTAGGTAAGTCTTCCACAAACTCCATTGAAAAAGTCTTACTTGTGGAAGGACTTCAACACAACCTGATTAGCATTAGTCAATTATGTGACAGGGGTCACAAGGTTGTATTTGATGATAGTTCATGCAAAATTCTTGAAACAAATTCTGACATGGTTAAATTTGTAGCCAACAGGATTAATAATGTCTACATTGTAGACTTAGATGAGAAATTTGAATCTACTATTTGCTTATCTGCCAATTCTGAAAATGATGCCTTTGAATGGCATAGACGTTTAGGTCATGCTAGCTTTTCAACTTTAAATAAATTGGTCAAGCATGATTTAGTTAGAGGCATGCCTAGAATTAAATTCAACTCAATATCAAAAGCATGTGATGCCTGTGCTCTAGGCAAACAGACCAGAAATTCTTTTAAATCAAGATCTGAGCCATTGTCTTCTAGACCAATGGAACTTCTTCATATGGACCTTTTCGGTCCAACTAGAACTCATAGTCTTAATGGAAACAGGTTTGGCTATGTCATCATAGATGACTTCTCTAGATATTCATGGATATTTTTCTTAGCAAATAAGAGTGATGCATTTCAAAAGTTTAATCTGTTTTTCAATAAGGTCAAACAAGAAGGGAAGTACAAGGTTAGTTCTATTCAATCTGACTATGGAGGTGAGTTTGAAAACTCCATGTTTACTGATCTTTGTGACAAAGAAGGACTAACTCACAGGTTTTCTTCTCCCAGGACACCTGAACAAAATGGGATTGTGGAGAGAAGAAATAGAACAGTGGTGGAGATGGCCCGAACCATGTTGATTGAAAGTAAATTACCTAGAAGGTTTTGGGTAGAAGCGGCCAATACAGCAACCTACATAATCAACAGGGCCATGGTAAGACCCATACACAAGAAAACACCCTATGAGCTTCTAAAAGGTAAGAAACCAAACTTGTTTCATTTCAGAATTTTTGGAGCAAAATGTTTTATTCATAACAATGATAAGAAAGATTTAGACAAGTTTGAAGCCAAGAGTTCACCTGGAATATTCTTGGGTTACTCTGAAGTGTCAAGGGCATATAGGGTATTTAACATATCAGATCAGAAAGTGGAAGAGTCTCCACACATCCTTTTTAGTGAAAAGAAAGATGTTTCTAATGTTGAAAATCTTGACAGGGATTCCAATCATGGTGGAGATTTTCTAGAAGACCAACAGGAAGAAGAGAAGACTCAGCCGAGTGGAGAAACAAATTCCCCAAATCAGGAAGGTCCAAGAGAAACAGGTGAGTCTTCAACAAATATCAGATTTCTTAAAGGCCATCCTTTAGATAAAGTCATAGGCAATCCTGAAGATCCTCTTCGGACTAGGTCTCATTTTAGAAATGTGAATAATGATGACTTAATTGCATTAGTCTCACAAATTGAACCCAAAACAGTAGAAGAAGCCTTAGCTGATCAAGCTTGGGTCAATGCTATGAGTGAGGAATTAGGTCAGCTTGAAAGGAATATTGTCTGGGAGCTTGTCCCAAGACCAGATGGTATAAATATCATAGGAACCAAGTGGGTGTTCAAAAATAAGATGAATGAAGATGAAATCATCTCTAGGAATAAGGCCAGATTAGTAGCCAAAGGCTACTGTCAGGAATTCGGTGTAGACTTTGATGAATCCTATGCACCTGTGGCTAGAATGGAAGCTATAAGATTGTTGCTTGCCTTTGCATGCTCAAAGAATATAAAACTCCAACAAATGGATGTTAAAAGTGCCTTTTTAAATGGAGTCATTAAGGAAGAAGTTTTTGTTGAACAACCTCCTGGATTTTAATATTCTCCTCAACCTAACCAAGTTTTCAGGTTAAACAAAGCCTTGTATGGTCTAAAGCAGGCTCCAAGAGCTTGGTATGAAAGATTGTCTGAATTTCTGATCAGCAAGGGCTACAAAAGAGGTAAAGTTGATCAAACTTTATTCACCAAAGGTATAAACAGAGATCTCATCATAGTTCAGGTATATGTAGATGACATTGTATTTGGATCAACTAAGCATGAACTATGTGATGAATTTTCTACCATGATGTCTGCTGAATTTGAAATGAGCTTGGTTGGTGAACTAAAATATTTTCTTGGATTGCAGGTACAGCAGCCAGAAGATGGGTGCTTCATCAACCAAACCAAATACACAATGGAACTATTCAAAAGGTTTGGCATGGAAAACTTAAAGCACATTACTACACCCATGGGCACCAATACTTCATTGGATGCAGATGAGACAGGTAAAGAAGTAAATGCCAAACTTTATAGAGGTATGATTGGATCACTTCTTTACTTGACAGCCTCTAGACCAGATATACAATTCAGTGTAGGAATGTGTGCAAGGTATCAATCTAGACCTACTGAATTACACTTAGCTGCAGTTAAAATAATCTTCAGATATCTGTCAGCTAGTCATTCTCTTGGTTTATGGTTTCCTGCATCTCACACATTTAACTTAGTAGCATACACAGATGCTGATTATGCAGGCTGTAAACTAGGCAGGAAAAGCACTAGTGGCCACTGTGAATTCTTAGGTGGGTGTTTAGTGTCTTGGGGCTCCAAGAAACAACATTCTGTGGCCCTCTCCACTGCAGAAGCTGAATATGTGGCTACAGGGAGCTGTGGAACTCAAGTAATATGGATTAAACACCAGCTTCAGGACTACCAAGTAGACCTGGGGTGCACACTAATTTACTGTGATAATACTAGTGCCATCAATCTTGCTAAAAATCCTGTTTTGCATTCACGAACCAAACACATAGAGATAAGACATCATTTTATAAGAGACGAGGTGTCTAAGAATAATTTTGAACTGCTTCATGTAGGCACAGATAATCAGATTTCTGACATATTCACAAAACCTCTGGATAATGAAAAATTCACCACATTGAGAAGAGAATTAGGCTTATACAAATTGTCTTAATTATGAAGCCTGTTCTTGTTGTGAGGGGGAGTTCTGTCTGTATGATGTTTAGCCTTCTTTCATGCTGGTTTAAGGGGGAGTTCAGAATACTTACTGGTTAGCTTTCAGGAATACTCTGAGTAAGGGAAAGCTTTGAGTTTATGCTGGAATGCTTTATTGAGGAATGCTATGTCTTAGGGGGAGCTAAGTTGTGATGTGAGAAGAGAAGTTCTTTGACAGATTTAAAAAAAAGGGGGGGGGGGGCTGTCCAGATGTGTAATTTTGCTGGTCTTGCATGACTGGTCTAGAGTGGTTCTCTCAGACAGTAGAGTGTCACTTATCTCTTAAGTCTATAAGTCAGTAACTATAATCTCCAGATTAGAATCTTTCCTTTAGTACTTCTTCAGAGATCTGGACTAATTGCATAAAGTATATCTTCCTACATTGTCATTGATTCTGGTTCAGGCCAAAAACTTGTATGTCTTGATATCTGACCTAATCAACTTGAAATCTAGACTTCAAGACTCAATTCAAGAAATAGTCCTTTTGGTATTATTTTCAATCATTCTATCTCTTTAACTCAAGGGATTAACCGAACAAAACTGTTCTGTTTTGATCACTGAGAAACTGGGAGCTTCATCAATGAAATGATTATTTCTCCCATGTCATGAGGTGTCAAATGCTTAAAATGAATGAAAAGACATGACAGAGCAATGGTAGCTTGCTGGTGAGTAACTGGGGACTCTGGCCTCTAATCAAGGTGTTTCCTCATGTCAAAAGCCATAGTTACTATCTCTGTTCCCTAATAATTAAAAAAAAAAAGAAGGGGGAGTAATGAGGTACTCACTCTGAGTAACTGGAGATTCAGGCCTCTAATCAAGGTGTCTCTCTAATGTCAAAGGAGTGAACTACCAACTTACTTATTAATCTTCTTGAAAATCATCTCCAACAAAAATTCCTTGTTGTTATGCAACTAATGGATTACTTGTCCTCAATACCTTGAGAACACCTCTCTGATTTCGTCTCTTGCTGTCTTGTGGGATAGTTGAATGATCAGCTATATCTGCCCATACTTGTGAATTCCTGCTCTAAATCATCCACTATGTATGCTGATAAACTTGTCTATCATTCTACTTCTCTATTGTGTACTGGAGTATAAAGAATCTTCTCTTGAGAATAGAAACTCACTTATTCTCTTAAGACCTACTTGTGACTCTCTGCACTACGAAATTACTGCTCTTATTCTTCATGTTTCCAGCACTATCATACATTCTGTCGTTCTTTTTGCTGATGTCAAAGGGGGAGAGAAGTTTTCAATATCTGCAATATCAGTGAGAAGTTCTGCAATATCAGTGAGTCTTGGATTTGTCTTGAGCTTTGGGGGAGTCATGTTGCTTCGTGGAAGATATGGTTATGAGTTGTGGGGGAGATGAGAGTGTGTTGTAGGGTTTGTATAATTCATCTGCATGTGCATGTCTTGAATTTACTCTGTTTGTTGCAGCTGATATAAATCTCCTGTGGAACCTTGATATTGCTTGATTCATAGTGTTGTCATCATCAAAAAGGGGGAGATTGTTGCATCCCTATGGTTTTGATGATGTCTCACACTATAAATCAACCTTCTATCTCTAGATTCATGCTGGTTCATCACCTAAGTGAGTTCAGTTCATATGCTGTTCCATTATTTCATCTATCTCCACTGTTTGGTTAATATGAACAGTAGTGGGTCGACTCATCAGCAAGGGTGGGTCGACGCATCAGAACATTGATAGTTTGGGCACAAAGTCTATACACCAGCTTGATTCATTTAGTCTGTTCATTGGCATATCCTCTTCTAGTGTGTACATCGGGAACTTTCTAACTGAAGTCCATACACTGGTCTCAATACTCAAAGTCAGTTCACCTCAACCCTATACATCCTTCCAAGCTTCAACTCTATACATTGGAATGTCAAGCTTCACGTCTATACACTGGCTGCTGCATTCTCTTGATGTCTACACATCCGATAGTGTAAGTCTATACAGCGCCCAGTATCATGCTCGCATAGTCTGTACAACGCCTGCTTCAATCTCTCAAGTCTACACATTGCATGTCAGTAGGGTTGCACACAATAAAGTTCATACATTGCACAATGTCTGAACATTGGTTCAGAGATAGCTTCAGCCAAGTCAATACATCAACTGGCAGTCTTCATGCTAAGTATATACACTCCTTGAATCCAAGTCTGTACAGCGTCAATTGTCTAGAATTCTTGAAGTCTGTACATCGGACTGCTTCTTTTGAAGTCCATACATTGGCTCGTTCACTTTTGTAAAGTCTGTACATCAGACTGTGGCAAAGTCTATACATTCGATTCCTTGGGCAAAGTCTATACATTGATTAGTCTGCACATTGCCTTCAGTCCAAGCATTCAACGCCAAGTCTGTACACTCCTCATCTGTTCCTATGCTTGGCCAAGTCCATACACTCAACTTTTCCCTATGCTTTCCTAGCCAAGTCTGTACATCACTAAGTGTGTACATTGCATGCTGCTCAAACGTTCAAAGTCTTCAAAGTCTGTACAGTGTCCGTCTCAGCCAGCGTCTCATGCTGCGTCTTAGGCAAGTCTGTACATTGGCTTCATTCGCTCAAGTCCACACATCCACAGTGGTTCATCAAGTCTATACATTCACTTGAGCGTCACCAAGTCTGTACAACGTTGAAGCCTTCACAAGTCCATACATTGCTTGAGCTTCACCAAGTCTGTACAATGCTGAAGTCTTCTCAAGTCTGTACAGTGCTTGAGCTTCATCTAGTCTGTACATCGCTTCAAGCGATTCAAGTCTATACAGACTGCCTTCACATCCAGAGTCTGTACATCGGTTCAACAGCCGATCGTCTCATACAGAACTTTCCAAGTCTGTACAGCCGAGTGTCTAATGCATCGTCTCACCCTGGCATAGTCTATACACTGGCTAAAGCTGTCGTAGTCTATACATCACCGTTGGGGTTCAAGTCAATACACTGCTCACAGTCTTATTAAGAGTCTCACACAGGTTCCAAGTCTGTACATTGGTTATGCTTCGTGAAGTCTATATAGTGGCAGAAGCTTTGAAATGTTTACACACTGGTAAGGATATCGTTTGCATTGTTCATAGTCTATACACTGCCATTCGTCTGCATTGTTCATAGTCTATACACTGCCATTCGTCTGCATTATTCATAAGTCTATACACTGCCATTCATGCGCATTGCTCATATGTCTATACACTGCCTTCACACATGCGCTTCTTTCATTAAGTCTGTACACTCTCTCACGTTGTACACACTTAATCAGTTGAAGGTTCTGAAGTATATACATTCATGTTAATAGCCTGAACTAACTAAGTCTATACATTCCATCTGTCTGTCTGTAGGCGATTCAGGCTGATGATTGGGCACGTGAACCGAGGTTGGCACCTGGCATGTGATCCAAGACAACAGGTGCATGACACGTGGATGGCAACCTGGTCAGGATGCTGCCATGTGGTCGAAATTCAAATGATCTGGCCAAAAGTGCATGGGCGGGAACCTGGCAGCCACACTCCAATATCTGCTATAAATATAGAGCTTCATCCTTCAGTAGAAGCTTGATCGTGAATAGAAAAAGCAGAAGCCATTGGTGAGAGTTTGCACGATCCAAAAAAGAAAAAGAGTAGAGAGTTCCAGATCCGAGAGGAGTTTGTTCGAGAGAGAGAGCAGTAGTTGTGGATTGATGAATTGCTTCATTTGAAGCTACATTTGTATTGGGTTTCAGAACCGATTTCTTCTTCATTGGTTTTTGTTTCTACTTTGCTTTCGTTTCATTTTGTTCATCCTTCTGATTTGAATTGGTTTCCCTCCGGTGTGTGGAGGAAGGGAGTATTACTCCAGTTTCCCTCTGAGTTGCAGAGGAAGAGAGATCGGTGATCTCTGGTGGTGTTAGTGACTGGTTGTCATTAATAGTTTCCCTCCGGTGTGTGGAGGAAGGGAGAGGATTCTCCGGTTGTGTTCTAGCTGGGAGCTAGAACAGGTTTCAAGTTCTGTGGGTAGCAGAACTTGGTTGAGGGATTTGTTTCCCTTGGTGTTCAAGCTGTGTGGCAGCATGTTGTTCGCAGACAGAGTCTGCATTGATCTAGCATCATCTAGTGGAATCCTCACTCTAGTTGGAGTGAGGGGTGGATGTAGATTGCGGACTGCAATCGAACCACCTAAAAACCGAGTGCCTCCTCTGTGGTTTGCTATTGTTATCTGCGCTCTTCATCTGCTTGTCTCTTTGCTTCCATGTGATCAGTTCTTCATTCTCATTTACATTTCTCTGTGTACGGGTTAAGGAGGTGCGTTAGCAGTAGAATTTATTTTCCGCCTAAGTTTCTACAAATTGGGAGTGATCTATTCATCCCCCCCTTCTATATCACTCTTGCTGCGCTAACAATGCAAAAAATACAAGTGTCCTGTTCTTTGTTTCAACAACCCCATTTTGCTCGGTGGTCCCTGGTGTGGAGAAATTGTGCATATATCCTTGAGCCCTGTAAAAATTGCTGAACTCATGATTATCAAATTCTTACCATGATCGCTCTGCACCGTCATGATGCAACATTCCTTTTCATTTTGAACTAACCTGCAAAATGCTTCAAACTCCATCAAGGCATCATTTTTATGTGAGAGAAAATATACCCAGCAATATCTTGAAAAATCATCCACAATCACAAACCCATACAACTTACCACCCAATCTGTGTGTTCTGCTTGGTCTAAACAAATCAATATGAACCAATTCAAGGGGTCTAGTAGTGGTCACAACATTTTAGCACTTGAAAGATGTTCTAGTCTGCTTGCCCCTACTACATTCCCCACAAGGTCTTTCATCATCAATTTTTAACTTGGGTAAACCAACAACCAAATTGTTTCTAGACAATTTTTGTAACACATTAAAACTGGCATGGCCAAGACGGCGATGCCAGAGCCAAACATCATCAGAATTTTTAGCAACCAAACACAGATTGTCATGAGAAGCATCATCTAGATCTATCTTGTATACATTATTATGTCTAAACCCTATGAACTTTATTTCATGAGTATTTCTATCTACCACAGTGCAGTGAGTAGAATCAAATGTCACAATGCAACCCTTGTCACAAAGTTGACTTATGCTTAGTATCATTAGGTGGCCTAGTGGGTTAACGGGCCCAGTTCAATGGGCTTGGCCCATGGGCACCCCCTTCCCCCCTTGGTCATTTGTCAATAGTCCAAAAGGTGAGGACTTTTTGTAAATTGAGGGTTTCCTATAAATAGGACCCCAATCCCTCCATGGAGGACTAATGAATTATTGAGTGAAAATTATCCACAAGAATTGTGCCTCCTTCTCTCTCTAGCTCTCTCTATCTCTATCTCTCTCTCTCTAAAGGGGGCGAACCCCATTCTCTCTCCTCCCCACCCCAATTTCAAAATTCTCTCTCTCTCCTCCCCATTCACCTCTCATTAAGACCCCTCCCCCTTTCCCATACCTCCCATTTAATTCCCCTCCAACCCCTAGGTGGAATCCCCTTCTCCTAGGCACCTCTCCATTCTCCAAAGCAACCTTTCCCCTTCCCCATACAACCTTTCATTTTCCCAAGGGAGAATCCCTTCTCCCAAGCACCCCTTCCCCTCCCCAAGGCAACCCTTCCCATTCCCTAGGCCCCCATTAACCCCTCCATTAACCCACCCCTCAAATCCAAAGGAAACCCTCCCATTCTCCCAAACCCATTTGCGCCCCCACCTCCCCATCCACTCCCCTCACCAGATCCGCCCCCTCTCTCCCACCCTGCTACCACCCACCACCACCATCGACCCTCCCCTCCCCAAGCTCCAGCCCTCCGTCAGCAGCCTCACCCCCTCCCAAAGCCATTAGACCCTCCACCCAAAACCCTCTCCACTCACCCCACCCTATACCTTCTAGATAGGAACTGTAGATCCACAGTTCTGCCCACCTGTTGCAGCATCAATCACGCTCACATCCTGGCATCCCTGAGAGTGTACCATACATTTCCGGAAAGGGCTTCTAGACGCCTTCGCAGGAGAGGTGGTCCCACTCCATTCCGAATTCGGGGCTGACTGGGAGAACCTTTCTCCCCAGACTGCGCAGACCTGGTCCAGACTGCAACCAGTAGCAACTTTCAGAAGCTCCTGCGGCCACACCTTGGCTCCCCTTGGCTCGCCACTTGGCCGGAACGATTCTCCACCGGTCCCCTATCCAACCCAGCCAGTGGAGCGTCATTTGGAGTTTGGAACTATTTGTACCAATTTTTCTACGACCAGGACGCCGTCCAGGTCAGTCAGGGTCTGCCCCGATATCTTCCCACTTCTCGGGCTGCTACTCTCGACCCCGACCTTCGCTGGTGCCGTTCTTTCTTTCTTATCGAAGAGGACGCGGCCACGCTTGCAACCGTCCTGGTCCTGCTTCAATTGGATCACGGGAGCGATCGTGACGCCATCGCCAACCTACTGTCACAACTAGAACTCAGTCCAAAGCAGAGCCGGTCCAGCGACTTTCCTGACCAGCGACTACAACTTATGGTGCCAGCAAAATTCAGACTTCATCCTGGGTCAGTCCCCGACATTTTTGCGCTGGTCTCATCCACTCTCAACTACAGGAGCGATCGCAACAGCGCCGACAGCGAGTACCTATCAACAGGAAAATCTGGCGGGCAGAACCCCAAAGAGGCATATCGGCTCCGATTCTAACCCTCTTTCCTTCCCGCCTGGCCGGCTTACCACCCCTCCCTGTGTGGAGGTAGTGTATGTGTGTAAGCCCATTTCCCCACCCCGAGATCCACCCTCCTACGTGAGGTGTAGTGCATGTACTATTTAGTAGGACTCAAGCTACATCGACGCAGTGTGCGGGGAACCCACACTTCCCCGCTCGCCCATCGTCTCCGAACGGGGTTGGTTTCTTCAAACCAACCAGGGTAAGCTCAAAACCTTGCTCCCATTATCAGTACTTGTTCTTTTAATATCCGCAAAATTGCTCCATTGGACGCGAGAGAGAGCGCCCGGCCCCGGAGTACTCCACTTCCGTGTGGTCACCGTGGTTTGTGAAGAGAGAGTGACCCAGTGCCCCACTTGGCACCCGGCCAGCCCCCTTAGTTGTAGGCATATTACCCTCGGGAGGGCAACCTTAGCCCTTCTGGCCCTCAACCAGCCAGGGTCTTGATTCACCACCTCCACTCGGCATTACCGAGTCACCTCGAATTCGTGTGTGCAACGGTGACTTGGCGATTTACGCAACCCCGTGCTCAAAATTGATTGTGTTTACGTAGTAGGTCCGAGGGCCCTTGTCTCTTTGATGCATTTATCTAGTGGTGTCACATCAAGTGGTATCAGAGCAAGTTCACAACTTGTCTCTCTACAAGTTGGTCCTAGGGTGCATTCACATTTAGAGTCATCATCGGGCCACCCAGTGCATCATCATGTATACCCCTCTTTTGTTAACCCCCAACAACTCGACCCTCCACAAGGGTTCGATTGACCCCCTCCTCTTGGAAATCATTGTAGAAAGGGACCTTAGTTTTGATGGATCTAGTCCTAATGCCTACTTAAAGTGGGAGGCTACCATGGATAAAAACTTTGATAGGACTATGGTCTATAAACACGCTAGAGTCCACATGGCCAAGGGGCGGCTTCGGGGACAAGCCAAGAAGGAGTGGGAACGCATAGTGAGCTTAAGAAAGATTCGGAGGCAAGAACCGATAGGCTCATGGGAAGATATGAAGATTGAGCTTAGGAAGATCTACGCTCCCCGACCTCCCCCCTCCTACTCGGAGAACCATAGCCCGAGGAGCACTCCTACTCCTCCTGTCTCTCCCAGCCAACCCAAGACCTCCCTTAGGACCCAAACGCCACCACCCCAAATAATTCCAACCCTGATCACCACCACCAACTCTCCCCAAATCCAAGGGCGACCCACTCCCATCCCTCCCCAACCGGCCGATCCCAAGGGCAAAAGACCCCTAATTGACCCAGTTTCCCCCATGAAGGCCACCACTCCCCAACCCAAAGCCACTCAACTAACCCTCACCTTTCAAACCCAAGTGGACAACGTGTCCACCCCTTCCCCTAGGCCCATGGCGGCCACCACCCAACCCAAAATTCCCCATCAAACCCACACCCCACAAGCCTCCATGGTCCCCACCATCACCCCGCCATCTTCCCCCATAAGGGACACACCTCCCAAGACCAACCAACCCAATCCTCCTCAACCCGCCCATCTTCCACAACCAACCCCAATCCTACCCCAACTTAGGCCTCCACTACTTCCACTCCCAAACCCAACCCAAGTTTGAACTCCCTCACCACCCCGGGTGCACCATGTCCCAACCTTCATCACCCCATCCCCAAAAGACCTTCCATTTCTCTTGGAGAGTAAAACCTCTACACCCCAAAGGGATGAGAATGTGATTGAGGTACATGAGGCCTCCCCTGTTGAGTTATGGTTTTGATGATTGTTGTGATTATTGTTCATGACTGTTATGGTTTTGATGATAACTAAACTTAATGTGTGATTACGTGATGATAACTAAACTTGCATGGTTCGGATGGCAAATGGCAACGATTATATGGTCTTGATCCTTGGTTTGTATATAATCTTTGGTTGAATGTTTGATGTCAATGGGATGCATATATAGATCATTTGGATTCACAAAATGAAGGCTTCATGAGAATCTTGGTTGAAAGTGGTAAATGGCATCGAAGTGATTGAACTTGCATTGTCTTAACTTCATTTACTCTCATATGCGGGTTTAAAATGGAATGCCAATCCCATATGCAAAGGTATCAAGATTCATGGTGAGAACTTGGCACCTTGCATGTGTATATTTTTGGGAGAAAATGGTAGGTTTCCATTTGGAGTTTTTTGATCTTGATAGGATATATGGTTGATATGTGTTCTCACATTACATATACACTTGGCAAATTAGACCCAATCACCTTGTTGAATGGCATCCTCATAATATATGAAATTTGGTTCAATGATGCTATCTTATTGCACAAATTGGATAGCCATATGATCTTGATGTTATGTTATGGTTGATTGAGTTTTCCAAGTGTTTTCATCCTCCTTGTTAATGATTTCATGTATGTACTTCATGCATTCATCACTTGGGATCATTGGGCATGTTTTCCTACATGTTTACTAATATTTTTATTTTTTCTGTATTTTTTCTGCAGGTTTAGGTCGACCTAAAGGATAGTTTAGGTTGACCTAAAAATACTATAGCTAGCGGTCGACCGCCAGGAGCTAGCGGTCGACCGAAAATCCCAGAAACCAACGGGCAGCAGTTCTCTCAATAGCGGTCGACCGCCAGAAGCCACCGGTCGACCGCCAGCCCCGAGCCAACAAAAGTTGACTTTGTTCTCCACTTCGAGAAGAGCCATTCTCATTGCATTTCTTTAATCCTAATGACACCCAATCATCCACAAAACGTGGATCTGGTCTGGGACTTGTCCTTGGACCATTCAAGGGTCATAAAAATATATTTGTGAAGTCATAAACCCCCTTTTGCCCTTGGGTTCATAATAGACCTATTGGGGGTCTTTTTGGATGGTTCTAGAAGGGTGATCATGGTCTTTTCATGTCTTCTACATAGGCATATGTGTAAGCTACGAATTTAGCAAGTGGAACTCTAATGTGTTCATTGTTTTCTATCTTGTAGGTGAAGAAAGGGAAGAAAGGAAAGAAGAGCTCAAGCCAAGGGGTTTTGATCTTCATCCAAGAGGTTTTGAAGATTGCAGAAGAAGGAAAAGTGCAGCAGATCAAGGAGAGGATCAAGAAGATATCAAAATCATCACCATCCGACTGGAGCTTCAAGCTACCATTTCTATTCGTCTTGAAAATCAAAGGGGGAACAATCTCTACATCCTTTAGTTGCTATTTTGAGATGGTTGCCATGAGTTCTATTTTGATCTGAGCTTATATTGTTACTTGTGTTTACTTTCAAACCTGAAAATACTTTGTGTGTGTGACCGTTTGTGTATACGGTCGTGGTTAATCGCCTGCGTGCGGTCGTATGTGTTATTGTGCTGCGTTTGTTGCAGCGTGTGTATGCGTGTGTGGTAGTGATCCGGTTGTCGGATCGAGTTGGAGTTCATCCCCGTGTGTGTGTGTGTGTGTTGGAGCTTGTCTCCGTGTGTAGTTTGGGGCGCGTCCCCGTGTGTGTGTGCAGGTGTCGTCCTGCGTGTGTGGTTGGAGCATCGTCTCCGTTTGGGGATTCATTCCCAAGTGAAGCCTCACCGGATTTGGTGAGGGGTGGACGTAGGATTGCCGTCGTTGCATCCGAACCACCTTAAAAACCGCTGTGCATTGTGTGTTATTTGTGTGGTTTGATTGTTTTCGTTGTATGGTCGTGTGGGAACGGTGAGTTTGAGAGTATTGGTTAATTAGTTTTCAATTGCTAATTATTGTTTACCACATATTTTGTAAAAAGCTAAAAGTTTCCTTAAAATCTGTAAACACCCAATTCACCCCCCTCTTGGGTGTCATTGATCGCGGGACTTCAATTGGTATCAGAGCTAAGGCTCTAATTGCATAGATCTAACGATCTAGAGTGATCCAGATCAATGACTACCATTATGTATACTTTGAATTCTCCACCGGTGTTTGATGGTTGCAATTTCGATTTGTGGTTAGGTAGAATGTGCAGTCTTGTCAACTCATATGACCCTAAGCTATGGAAGCTTGTTTCATATGGTCCTTATGAGTTGCCTAAGGATAAAAATGTCTGGACTGAAAATCAAAAGCTTAAACATGATCAAAATTGTTTGGTGTTAAAGTTGCTAACTGCTGCAGTTGATTCTAATTATTTCCCCTTTGTCTCCCATTGCAGATCCGCGAAGGATATCTTGGATGGCCTAACCAAAATTCGGGAAGAGGATGGAGACCAATGTCTTGTGGTAGGGACGAGTGAACAAAGGAGTGATCAGCCAAGTGGATCAAGCTCAAAGGTAAATTCTGATTCTGATAATGAAGATGAATTTAGCTATGAAGATTTGTTGAATGCATATGATGAGCTTGCTGAAAAGTACAAGAAAGTTAAGTCTGAAAATAAAAAATTGAAAAATAAATCTGAACATGCTTTTCTTGAGAATGCTTCTTGTGATAAATGCTCGAAACTTGAAAAGGAGATTAGTGTTTTGTTAATTCAGAACTCCTTACTTGAAAGTAATGTGAAAAATCTTGAAAAACTTCAAAAAGAAAATTCTTCATGTAATAAATGTTTGGAATTCAAAATGGAAAATGAATCTCTTATGACTGACATCAAAAACTATGAAGAAGTCATTTCATGCATGAGAAAAGAAAATGAAGGATTGAAACAGTTGAATAATGTCATTTCTGAAAGATTACTTATTTTTGAAAAAGGAAAAAGTTTGCTTGTTGATGAATGTGAAAAGGTGCATGTGTTGGAACAAGAAGTGGAAAATCACAAAACCATCAATACACATTTGAATGAAAAAATCAATTCTTGTGAAAATGTGATTGTTTCCTATGAATTGCACATTTCATCACTTGAAAAAGAAATCTCTGACTTGAATGCTTCATTGTCTAGATTTGTGGATGGTCAAAATAACATGGATAAATTGCTAGGAATGAAAGTAAACTTTCAAAGAGAGGGGCTAGGCTATAATCCTGTGAACAAAAAGAAGTTTGAAAATAAAGTTTATACATCCTTTGTGCACAATTCAAACATAGCCAGCACATCAAATGAGAATCTGAAAAAGGAAAATCATGTTGCACACACACATGGATCCACAAAGAAAATTAATTTGCATCAAAAATCAAAAATGCTGCTAGTACACCCATGCATGTTAAACATACTTCTGCCACACACACACAACCACTTAGAAAGAAACTCTCATGTTTTTACTGTGGTAAATCTAGACATGCCATGCATGATTGTTTCATTATGAAGAATGATGATTTGAGAGCATGCAAGAAAATGAATGTTTTCAAAAATGTAAAAAAGGTTTCATTTGGGAGAAATGGATTTAAGAATTCTTATGTTCATGCTAAAAGACCACATGAGAAAATGGCTTATGTGCGTTGTTTCTATTGTGGTGAATCTGGTCATACTAAGCATGATTGTGAGTTGATGCATGGTTGTCCTTTGATGAAAAATGATAATTTGAATACTGTCAAAAAGTGGAAACCATGTGCAAATGTTGCTGCTAACCCACAAGGACCCAAAAGGATTTGGGTACCTAAGAATGGCAAATGAGAAATCTATTTTGCAGGTGTGCCTTGGAATGTAAAGCATGGAATCTGTTTTCATCAAGAAGGTAAGGCACACAGGTCAAGTGGCATAAGTCAGGTTGGAAGAAAAATCAAAAATTGAATTTGAAGATCAGGTGATATCCCTCCCACCTTTGTAGTGACTCTGTCATGTTTTAACTCACTTTGTGTCATATAGTCATGTAATATTACATATGGCTGCACATGGCATTAAGATGTTAATGAACATCTTGCATTCATGCACACACTAAGGGGGAGCAACCACATTCGTCATATGAACTTAATGTTTAGGTTCACACATGAGTCATACATTGCATCTAGAGCTGTCTAGGGGATATTGGTTGTTAAAATAATTTATCATACCATTGTCAAAAAAATTGAATCGAAATTGACAACTCAAGTCCTCTTGTCCTTGGATGTAGATTATACTCCCAAATCCAAATGATGATGGGCTAGTCATAGTCAAGCTTGAGTAAATGAAAGGAATACCTTGCAAGGATGAAAATGATGAGAACCCTATCAAGTTGTTAGAAGAAGATGGGATATTTTGTGTAGAATAACCTCCAGGATCGACTCAAGTACAAGGTGGTGAAAGTTTTGTACGTGTTGAAGCAAGTACCCAAGACATGGTATGAAAGGCGCACATCTCTTTTAACCAAGAATGGGTTCAATAGGTGGAAGGCTCGGAAGAAAATGGATTCTCAAGGCAAAGGTAAGAAAGTAAATCTAAAATACTAACCTTCGTAAGGTTAGTGATTTTGGTGCTTGAAGGCCTTCTAAGGTAATTCACCCTCTTACTATAGAAATGAAAATTCATGCATTAGTCTATGGGACTTTGTGATATTATTCTGATGACAGGTATTGTTTCTACATACCTGAAATGATTGCTCCTCCATTCTGCTGTGATTAACCTGCTTATTAGTTAAATGAAACTGAAAATCTTGAATTTTATGTTGACCTTTGAACATCCTTCAATCTGATTGCTTGAGCACATTTAAGCTTAATTGAGTATCTGGTATATCAAATACTGAGTAGTGAAAAGGTGGATTATCTTCACCTTGGAAACTCTCACTATGCGTGAGTTGGTCTTTGGACCAAAGTTCTCCGCCTTGTACCAGAACTGGAAGAAATTGATTGTTTGGCCTTGAAAGACTTCTTCTGATGCTACTATTTGCTCTTGTTAGCTAGCCCCATGTCATGAGAGAAACATTGCACTTTCACTGAATTTTTCTAAGATTCTTGTTTTTGTCAAAGGGGGTCTTGCTAGCTAAACAAGTTGAAATGAATGCTATTCTCTATTGAATGAGTGATCTCTGATTGAAACATACAACATGCTCATGATGAATTGCTTCAAAATTTCTAAAATTGATCCTTGTTGAAGTAAAGAGTTCTGCAATGGAAATGTCTACTCCTGAATGACTTGTGATTGATTTCAAACCTTTTGAAAATCTGTTCTTAACTATTTTTGACAATAAATGGTTTCCACTACATGTCAAATGATTTCTACACCTTTGTATATGAACCACTTGTGATGAATAATGACACATGCTCGTCCTTCAAATCTGAACTGCTCTCTTGTACATAGTGTCATTTTTCATCTTGCATTCCATTCTCACATAGTTATAGGTTGCATGCATCATAATTCAATGCATAAGGTGTTTTTAGATCATGCAAATGAAAATCAAAAGTTTGAATCACTTTGCACATTGCATCGCATTCTCATATGCTCATATGTTGTATTGCATTGGAACTCATGTATTAGTCACACTTAGTTCATTCAGTTGGCGTCCATTCAATTGGTATCAAATTTACATCACATTGCTCGCATGCATGTCACAGTGCATTTGCATAAACTCCTAATGTGTGCTTGTATGGTATTATATGCTATTCACCCCCATCCCTTGGCATTTCTATGGCCTTATGTTTTCTTGATACATAATGCTGCATTTGCGTCATTATTGGAGTGTTTCATGTCGTACACTCTGGGAGAGTTTATATTTCATAAGTGCATCTATTTCGGGGGAGTTGCACTGTTGTGTATTCATGATATTTTCGGTGTACATGCTGAATCAAATTCGCACACTTCATGCACAAAATGTGAAAATGAGTGTTAAAGATAAGGATATATGAATTTCTTTTCAACACTCTCGAGATGCTAAACTTGCTGCATGTATGTTAAAGAGACAGTTGAGGAAAAAGCTACCTACCTATCCTTGTTGAAAAATCTGAAATGAAAATGAAAGATAGAGCAATGCTCGGTCTCACTGAGTAAACTGGGCACATGTCACCTGAGACGTGATGTGGTTCATATCTGAAAAGTGTTGACTAGTATCTCTGTTCAAAATGAAGTGAAATGGTTCTGTATTCTGAGTAACCGGGATTCTGGCATGAGCTCCATGCGTCTACTCGTGTAAAAAGGAATCATTTGAACCTGATCACTCTTGAAAATTTCTGACTATCATGTGATCTTGGTGCGGTAAAAAAAAATGTGGTGAAAACTCATTGTGGTAGAGCGAAGCCTCCAATACGTTGTTCTCAAAAATTGAAGTGCTATCTATGAAATGTCTCATTGTGTTTATCTGAAAATCTGAATATCCATATTGCAACTATCGTTTTTCATGTTACTCACTTACACATCTGGAAATTTGATTTAATATGTATTCAGAAAGTTGATTGACTGCATTAGCAATTACATAATTCTTCTATATGATTGTACAACCTCCCGTGTGCTACACATGTGCATTCCGATTGTCATGACCCTCATGCACACTTCATATACCTATACCCTCTTATATAAGTAAGGGGGAGATATGCTTGCATGTCTATATATACGTATCTGCCTGGTTGCATTGTGTGCTCATCATGTGTCATAAGTTGCATGTATATAGCCTCATGCATTTTATAAGAAAATTAAAAATTTGAAAATCACTGAAAATCTCACAAAAATTGGACTTCAATTTGCTTACACTTGTCATATGGGGTTTTTGCTTTCTATTGGTATCATGCTTGCATTCATAGTATCATCACATGCTTGCATTGAGTTCTTACGCATTTCCAGAAAATATAAAAATCAAAAATTTGAAAATAAAAGAAAATCTTTTGATGTGCTCTTGCATGTTGTGAACATCTGATATGGGTTCTCTTATTTGCATGCTATCATGCTGACTATCTCAACTTGTGAAAATCTGATATGCGGCCAATCATTACCTTCCATTGGCATCCATGCATGCTTGACTGAATTTACCTCAAATGGTATCATATTGATGTGTGAGAATAATCGCATCTTGGTCTCCTCAAGAGGGAGAAAGACTTGCTCTTACTTCATTGGTTTCTTGCAGCTCGTTTGATATTGTTGTTGTGGGAGAAAGATTTACATTATCCCGCTTTTTGATTATGTCAAAGGGGGAGAAAAATTGATGATTGTTGTTGACAGGGGGAGAAGTTGATGACTATTGTTGATAGGGGGAAAAGAACATTTGTGCCATTCTGTTATATCATCCTAAGTTTATCATTAAATTTGTCATCATCACTACGTTTGTCATCATCAAAAAGGGGGAGATTGTTGAGTTATGGTTTTGATGATTGTTGTGATTATTGTTCATGACTATTATAGTTTTGATGATAACTAAACTTAATGTGTGATTACGTGATGATAACTAAACTTGCATGGTTCGGATGGTAAATGGCAACGATTACATGGTCTTGATCCTTGGTTTGTATATAATCTTTGGTTGAATGTTTGATGTCAATGGGATGCATATATAGATCATTTGGATTCACAAAATGAAGGCTTCATGAGAATCTTGGTTGAAAGTGGTAAATGGCATCGAAGTGATTGAACTTGCATTGTCTTAACTTCATTTACTCTCTTATGCAGGTTTAAAATGGAATGCCAATCCCATATGCAAAGGTATCAAGATTCATGGTGAGAACTTGGCACCTTGCATGTGTATATTTTTGGGAGAAAATGGTAGGTTTCCATTTGGAGTTTTTTGATCTTGATAGGATATATGGTTGATATGTGTTCTCACATTGCATATACACTTGGCAAATTAGACCCAATCACCTTGTTGAATGGCATCCTCATAATATATGAAATTTGGTTCAATGATGCTATCTTATTGCACAAATTGGATAGCCATATGATCTAGATGTTATGTTATGGTTGATTGACTTTTCCAAGTGTTTTCATCCTCCTTGTTAATGATTTCATGTATGTACTTCATGCATTCATCACTTGGGATCATTGGGCATGTTTTCCTACATGTTTACTAATGTTTTTATTTTTTCTGTATTTTTTCTACAGGTTTAGGTCGACCTAAAGGACAGTTTAGGTTGACCTAAAAACACTGTAGCTAGCGGTCGACCGCCAGGAGCTAGCGGTCGACTGAAAATCCAAGAAACCAACGGGCAGTAGTTCTCTCAGTAGCGGTCGACCGCCAGAAGCCACCGGTCGACCGCCAGCCCCGAGCCAACAAAAGTTGACTTTGTTCTCCACTTCGAGAAGAGCCATTCTCATTGCATTTCTTTAATCCTAATGACACCCAATCATCCACAAAATGTGGATCTGGTCTGGGACTTGTCCTTGGACCATTCAAGGGTCATAAAAATATATTTGTGAAATCATAAACCCCCTTTTGCCCTTGGGTTCATAATAGACCTATTGGGGGTCTTTTTGGATGGTTCTAGAAGGGTGATCATGATCTTTTCATGTCTTCTACATAGGCATATGTGTAAGATACGAATTTAGAAAGTGGAACTCTAATGTGTTCATTATTTTCTATCTTGTAGGTGAAGAAAGGGAAGAAAGGAAAGAAGAGCTCAAGCCAAGGGGTTTTGATCTTCATCCAATAGGTTTTGAAGATTGCAGAAGAAGGAAAAGTGCAGCAGATCAAGGAGAGGATCAAGAAGATATCAAAATCATCACCATCCGACTGGAGCTTCAAGCTACCATTTCTATTCATCTTGAAAATCAAAGGGGGAACAATCTCTACATCCTTTAGTTGCTATTTTGAGATGGTTGCCATGAGTTCGATTTTGATCTGAGCTTATATTGTTACTTGTGTTTACTTTCAAACCTGAAAATACTTTGTGTGTGTGACCGTTTGTGTATACGGTCGTGGTTAATCACCTGCGTGCGGTCGTATGTGTTATTGTGTTGCGTTTGTTGCAGCGTGTGTATGCGTGTGTGGTAGTGATCTGGTTGTCGGATCGAGTTGGAGTTCATCCCCGTGTGTGTGTGTGTTGGAGCTTGTCTCCGTGTGTAGTTTGGGGCGCGTCCCCGTGTGTGTGTGCAGGTGTCGTCCTGCGTGTGTGCTTGGAGCATCGTCTCCGTTTGGGGATTCATTCCCAAGTGAAGCCTCACCGGATTTGGTGAAGGGTGGACGTAGGATTGCCGTCGTTGCATCCGAACCACCTTAAAAATCACTGTGCATTGTGTGTTATTTGTGTGGTTTGATTATTTTCGTTGTATGGTCGTGTGGGAACGGTGAGTTTGAGAATATTGGTTAATTAGTTTACAATTACTAATTATTATTTACCACATATTTTGTAAAAAGCTAAAAGTTTCCTTAAAATCTGTAAACACCCAATTCACCCCCCTCTTGGGTGTCATTGATCGTGGGACTTCATCCCTCGATTGGGAAGAAGAATACGAGTCACAATGTCATGAGTTAGGCCAGGAAGTTCCCATCCCATGTGTAGAAAGCATCATGGCTCACACACCCTCCCTCGTTGGGGCTGAGCTCATCTTAGGAGAACCCCTTTTTCGTTAGCTAAAGGAGAATCCAATTAGAGAGATCATGGCCCATGGTTGCCCTCCTATGGAACAAAACCTCCCTATAGTGCCCCTCTCCTATCACACCACCATTCAATCATCTTATCAAGTGGATACATTAGGGGATCTCCTTAAGGGTCTATTTTGGCAAATGGAGTTAACTGGCAGGTTGACCACAGTGGCCGACCGACCTAGGAGCCTTGACCTCTTACACCTATGTGTCGGGTCCATCTCCTCGATTTACACTGTGGGTTGCTACACTAGCGACCTTTTCTATTCCTCCCTACACCCGATGAGCCCGATGCTATCCACAAACTAGAGTTGCTTATCTCGGGTAGAACAACAAGCCCTCCATTCATAGACGACCATCCCACCAAGAACTTTGGCCCAATTGTTCGATTAGAGGAGGATGACTCACCACTATGTAAGGACCATGAGGACCTAGAGTTCCTCTCCCTAGGTGACCCTTACCATGACCCCTTCGATCCCTTCCTATACCCACCCACCTTACTCACCACCAACCTTTTCGTACCCCAACCAACCATGTTGGATCAAGCCCGCCTCTCCCAAGACCCAGTCCACACCAAGGGAACCATGACCATGGGTGAAATACACCTAGGAAACAATGAAGTGCCCCACTCCATGATACATACCTTCTTTAACCCCTTCGACCCTTATAAGTGGGAGCTCAAGGACCACCCCATACCCACACACATGGTCGTCACCTCTAGGATAAGAGTGCACCTATCTTGGCATATCACATCATTCGACAAGGGTCACAAGCCCAGTCATCTCATACATGTCACACACACTATAGGCCCAATGCATGACTGGCTCACATTTGGATGTGCTGGTCCTCCCACATTCGTCATAGCTCTTACGCATGAATGGAGCATACATGGATGTCTGGGTCCCCGGTAATTATCGCCACCATGCACGATAGATCCACCTATGGTTGCCCCGGCCCCCATGAGTCCATGAAAGTCCTCATCACATCTAAGCATGATAGGTCAATTTATGGTTGCCCCGGTCCTCCTAAGTCCGTCAAAACCAATGTAACACTTGATAGGGCTGAATTTGGTTGTCTAGGCCCTCCCTTCATCTCTAGAGGATCATCATTCATGACATTGCATAGTACCCGTCGCGAGCACATCAACAAGAGCAATGAGGGACACAGAAAATTAGCCGATTCCCACCGTCGCCACCAAGAATTCCATACAGGTGATTTTGTGATGGTGAGGACCGAGAGACTATTCCCTGAAAATGTCTCCAAACTGAGGTCCCGTGGATCAGGTCCCTTCCAGGTTCTGAGGCGGATCGGCACCAATGCTTATGTGTTGAACCTCCCGAGGAATACGGAGTAAGCCCCACATTCAATGTGGCTGACCTGGTGCCCTACAGGGGACCCACGGTGACACCTAGTGAGGACATCGAGCCTGTTCCACCCCTTGCGAGAGTCCCTACCCATGAGAGAGCTCCACCAGACCAGAGAGGCCAGCGTGAGCAAGTGTAGCGGATATTGTATGAACAGGTCACTGTCATCTGGAGCAAAGGGTATGGGCGCTACCTCGATTGGTGAAAGGACCAGCTACCTTTGGTAGACTTGTGGGCAACCCCGCCGTGACTCCCTCCGCATACGATGGATCTTTACTCGACAGAGTCGAGTTCTCTGCACCCCGGGAGTATGATGGGGACATCGCTTACCACTTCCCATTTCTCCAAGGGTCCCGATGCTCGTCATTGTGTTCATCTTGATTTTCTGAGTCTAGCTATGTAATTTTCATATCTTTCTTTAAGTCTTAAGCATGTAATTTTCCTTTATTGAGTCAAGTACCTAAGTTAGTGAGTCATCTATCTAAGTCTAAGTATCATTAGGTGGCCTAGTGGGTTAACGGGCCCACTTCAATGGGCTTGGCCCATGGGCACCCCCTTCCCCCCTTGGTCATTTGTCAATAGTCCAAAAGGTGAGACTTTTTGTAAATTGAGGGTTTCCTATAAATAAGACCCCAATCCTCCATGAAGGACTAATGAATTATTGAGTGAAAATTATCCACAAGAATTGTGCCTCCTTCTCTCTCTAGCTCTCTCTATCTCTATCTCTCTCTCTCTCTAAAGGGGGCAAACCCCATTCTCTCTCCTCCCCACCCCAATTTTGAAATTCTCTCTCTCTCCTCCCCATTCACCTCTCATTAAGACCCCTCCCCCTTCCCCATACCTCCCATTTAATTCCCCTCTAACCCCTAGGTGGAATCCCCTTCTCCTAGGCACCTCTCCATTCTCCCAAGCAACCTTTCCCCATTTCCATACAACCTTTCATTTTCCCAAGGGAGAATCCCTTCTCCCAAGCACCCCTTCCCCTCCCCAAGGCAACCCTTCCATTCTCTAGGCCCCCATTAACCCCTCCATTAACCCACCCCTCAAATCCAAAGGAAACCCTCCCCATTCCCCCAAACCCATTTGCGCCCCCACCTCCCCATCCACTCCCCTCACAAGATCCGCCCCCTCTCTCCCACCCTGCTACCACCCACCACCACCATCGACCCTCCCCTCCCCAAGCTCCAGCCCTCCGTCAGCAGCCTCACCCCCTCCCAAAGCCATTAGACCCTCCACCCAAAACCCTCTCCACGCACCCCACCCTATACCTTCTAGATAGGAACTGCAGATCCACAGTTCTGCCCGCCTATTGCAGCGGCAACCACACTCACATCCCGGCGTCCCTGGGAGTGTACCATACATCGCCGGAAAGATCTTCCAGACGTCTTCGCAGGCGAGGTGGTCCCGCTCCATTCCGAATTCGGGGCTGACTGGGAGAACATTTCTCCTCAGACTGCGCAGACCTGGTCAAGAATGCAACCAGTAGCAACTTTCAGAAGCTCATGCGGCCACACCTTGGCTCCCCTTGGCTTGCCACTTGTCCGGGATGATCCTCCACTGGTCCCCTATCCAACCCAACCAGTGGGGCGTCATTTGGAATTCGGAACTATTTGTACAAATTTTTCTACCACCGGGACATCGTCCAGGTCAGTCAGGGTCTGACCCGATATCTTACCACTTCTCGGGCTGCTACTCTCGACCCCGACCTCCGCCGGTGCCGTTCTTTCTTTCTGATCGAATAGGACGCGGCCACTCTTGCAACCGTCCTGGTCCTGCTCCAATTGGATCACAGGAGCAATCGTGACGCCATCTCCAACCTACTGTCACAACCAGAACTCAGTCCGAAGCAGAGCAAAGCAGCGCCGGTCCAGTGACTTTCTAGACCAGCGACTACGACTTCTGGTGCCAGAAAAATTCAGGCTTCATCCTGGGTCAGTCCCCGACATTTTTGCACTGGTCTCGTCCACTTTAAACTCCAGGAGCGATCGCAACAGCGCCGACAGCGAGTACCTATCAGCAGGAAAATCTGGCGGGCAGAACCCCGAAGAGGCGTATCGGCTCCGGTTCTAACCCTCTTTCCTTCCCGCCTGGCCGGCTTACCGCCCCTCCCTGTGTGGAGATAGTGTTTGTGTGTAAGGCCATTTCCCCACCCCGAGATCCACCCTCCTATGTGAGGTGTAGTGCATGTACTATTTAGCAGGACTCAAGCTACATCGACGCAGTGTGCGGGGAACCCACACTTCCCCGCTCGCCCATCGTCTCCGAACGGGGTTGGTTTCTTCAAACCAACTAGGGTAAGCTCAAAACCTTGCTCCCATTATCAGTACTTGTTCTTTTAATATCCACAAAATTTCTCCGTTGGATGCGAGAGAGAGCGCCCGGCCCCGGAGTACTCCACTTCCGTGTGGTCACCGTGGTTTGTGAAGAGAGAGTGACCCAGTGCCCCACTTGGCACCCGGCCAGCCCCCTTAGTTGTGGGCATCTGACCCTCGGGAGGGCAACCTTAGCCCTACTGGCCCTCAACCAGCCAGGGTCTTGATCCACCACCTCCACTCAGCATTACCGAGTCACCTCGAGTTCGTGTGTGCAACGGCAACTCGGCGATTTATGCAACCCCGTGCTCAAAATTGATTGTGTTTGCATAGTAGGTCCGAGGGCCCTTGTCTCTTTGCTACATTTCCCTAGTGGTGTCACATCAATTCTTACCTATCTTACCTTCTCCAATAATTTTTCCTTTGTCTTCGCTGCCAAAAGCTACCACTCCAGCATCCTTTTCTTGCAGGTCTGCGAACATTTCCTTATTTCCCGGCATATGTCGTGAACATCCACTATCCAAATACCATTTGTTCCTTTGAGCCTTCAATCAGACCTGCAAAATCAATATGAATACTTATGCAGTTTTTGATACCCAAGCAAGCTTGGGTCCATGATGGTTAGGAACATAAGGTCTATGCGACCTATTGGCCATTCTTGCAAAAGGTTCATCATCAACCTTCACGGTTCTGCAAGCATACATGTCATGGCCTGACCTTCCACAATAAAAACATGTGATGATTCTTGTAAAACCATTTCTCCTTCTGTTCACATTTATAGATGAATTATGCACAAGTGTGTTTGATGAGGAGGGTGATAAACTTCTTGGAACCCAGAGTGTTGTGTGTGCTTTAGGTTGTGATGTTTTCTCTTTTCAAGGATATGTCGTGAGGTTCCTTCACGAGAATATACACAAGTGTTCATCAATTGTTTCCCTTTTTCAAAAGTTGCAAGAGCATTCTTCAACTCATTTATTTCATGCATCAAAGACTCGATTTTATTTTCAGCCATTTCTTTTGCTTGATTACATGCATTTCTTTCCAACTTTTCTTGTTCTAAATCCCTCTTCAACTCTTCATGCATTTTAACAAAAGTACTTTGGTCTTCACTCATGCATGAACTCTCTTCTTCAAACAACTTCAATTTTAGACACAAGAATCTCATTTTCATGTTCAAGATTTTCAATCATAGATTTCAAAGCGGTGCAATTTTCACATGGACTTTCAACATGCACAAGGTGCTCCACTTTCTTTTTCAAGAGTTTATTTTTAGATTTAAAGTTTTTGCATTTTCCATATAATGATTCATATGCAATTTGCCACTGTTCACATGTAAGGGATTCAGATTCAGAATCTACCTCATTTGAGTCGTCTTCGTTTGCCATGAAACACAAATTCTGAACCAGCTCATCCAAGTCATCTTTATTCCTGGACTCTTCCTCGTCCTCGTCACTCCACGTGGCGACCATGGCCTTTGGCTTCTTGAATTTCCTTTCTTGAATTTCTTCATCAAATCGAGACAATCACCCCGCATGTGACCAGGTTTCTTGCATTCGTAGCAGATCACTTCTTCCTTCTTGCTGCTTTCATTTTTATTAGGACCTTGCTTTCTTGGTCCTTTTTGAACTGACCACCGAAGTTCCTAGTTTTCTTGACAAATTTTCTCGCCCTTCTAGTGATCATAGCGACAAGCTCTTCATCTTCAGTATTAGCCATGGAGTCTTCTTCACTTGCTTCAGATTCTTGTGGGTTTACCTTCAACGCCAATGTTGTAGCTACCTTCTTCTTTTTGTGATCCTTCTCGCTCCTTTTGATATTAATTTTGTATGTCATTAAGGAGCCAATTAATTCATCCAAGGTCAAGGTACTAAGATCCTTTGAGTCCTCAATTACAGTGGCCTTTGTATGCCACTGTGGTGATAGTGATGTCAGTACCTTCCTGACAAGATCTTGGTTTGAATACTCCTTGCCTAGAGCATTCAAACCATTGGTAATCTCCATCAGCCTCGCGAACATCTCCGAAATAGATTCTTCCGGCTTCATCATGAACAACTCATAATCTCAGACCAATAGATTTGCTTTGGTCTCCTTGACTTCTGATGTTCCTTCATAAATCAAGCGTAGCTTGTTCTACATTTCCTGCACAGAGGCACACATAGAAATTCGTGAATATTCATTTGGATGTATAGCACACTGAATTATATTCATAGCCTTAAAGTTAGCAGCACAATTCTTGATATGTTCATCATCCCAATCATCTTTATTTGCAAGTAATTCATAAGGACCTTTATTAATCACATTCCACACATCATACTCTTGAGCACGCAGGAAAACATCCATTATGTTTTTCCAATAAGGGTAGTTTGTTCCATCGAAAAATAGAGACCTGTGTACCGAATGCCCTTCGGGCATCATCCCTCTGTTTGCCATACTCTGGGATCTCGCTCTGCGACCGTGTGGTCGACTCAATCAGAGACCAAAGCTCTGATACCAATTGTTGTGCCCCCGCAAGTGGCAATCAAGAGGGGTGAGGTGAATTGATTGCTCCAAAAAAAACTTCAATAGACGAGATGCTTGTTAAAAGTGTTGACTATAGATTTTGAAAGAACTTTAGGCATACAAGCACTCACTCTCATGCGAACATGATCTCTCTCGTGAACACGACTAGAAGAACGCAACGAAACTATGTCGGAAGGAAGATCCACTCAACTTAGCGCAGGGCCCACTCGTAAAAATATGTGATGAAGCAAACTACAAAGGAGCACATGATTTTTAGGTGGTTTGGGTTCACAAACGTGCCCCCTACGTCCACCCCTCACCGAGTGAGGATTAATGCTCCACTAAGATGTGAGCCACACACGCTGTATGCAAGAGCAAACACACATGTGGTAGCCGAGCTGGGCCACCTACACACACACACACGCTCGTGTCACAATTCATAAGCAACCACACAAGAACCGAGTTCAAAGAGTTGATGGTTACAGTGAATATTCAAGATAGAATTAAGAGCAACTGGAGAAATAAAAAAGCAGCTGATTTTTCAGTGGATAGAGCTCTCCCTTTCATTTCATCGGATGTGCTTGGTCTTTTCAGTAGGTTGATGGGCGTTCTTCTGTGCGGCTAAGTCTTGGCTCAAGCCGTGTATCACTTGATCATCCACGCAGCAACTAGCAAAAGACTGTTGGAAGATGAAATCCAGCTCTCCTCCACTAGCTTTGGCACTCAAATCGACCCCTAGAGAGAGCCTCTTACTGCAGCCGCCGCCCTGCTCAACAAAAAGAACAAAATGTGTAAACCTTAAAACTTCCTTGGAATGGACACCCTAGTAGCTTCTATTTATACCCAAAACATGTCTCCACACTTGTGGAAGTCTAGGGATCCATGGACCAATCATTTGAGAGAATTGGGATCGGAGTTGGTAGGGTTTTGAGCCAGTTTGCAAAGCTCACGATCGGACGCGCCACCGAGGTGTCGACACTTGGTGTCAACACCAGCACCATGGCCTAAGCAAAAACGAGCCAGCCAGAACACCTGGGAATAGGTGTCGACACTTGTTCTCCCAGTGTGAATAAACAAGCCTAGCTAGAACAGGTCAAAGTGGGTGTCGACACCTACTTCCCGGGCTATTAAAAACCAGAACAACCGGGAATGGGTGTCGACACCAGCTCCCTGGGGCATTGAATACAAGAGCCGGCAGAACACAAGGATTTTGGTGTCGACACCAAGTCTTTTGAATGCAAAAAGACCCAGTCTGCTAGAAATAAAAACCTACAACCTTACCGGGGTTTTGGCATTATAAATGGGGTTTTAGGAGATCTTTCAACCTGCAAAAACACCACTGAGAAGTTAGCCTTGTATTGGCACTAAATGCACACATTTGCCCATCCATCACACCTTAATTAATGAACTCGTGAGTACTTAGAGAAACTTACCAATGTGGCAATTTTCCTGTAATTACCTTTTCATGTAGGGGAGCTCAACCCAAGTAGTTTCCAATGTCCATTGAAAAGAATTCCATGTATCATTGCACACATGTCAATCATTTCCTCAACACTTTTCCTTGATTCACCATTTGATCTTTTGTTAAAAACATATTTCATCCAGCTCACCATTATGAAAAGAAAGCATTGAATCCCATGCAATATTTACCATTGCAATATACAACTAATTGAGGATCTCAAAGTTTAAATCAACAATCCAACATGAAACTTACCATTTCAACATCACAAAAAAACTCATCGAATTTCATGCGACATCCATCCATACATTCACAATTGTTATACGGGTCTAGAGGGTAAAGCAGTAATCCACTCAGTCACATTGCATTCGGCCATCATCAAAACTCTTTACGCCACACATCATACCCTTGGGGGAAACAATCTCCCCTTTTTGATGAGGACAAAATGATATGTGCTACAGTTCAAAAAGGTGAGACTAATCAGCATGTAAGTGTCATAAGGACCATGTTCATTCCATGTAACAATCCATCAGGCATCCATGATAGCCTTATCATTGAATTGTAAAAATTGTAAATTCATGGAATGAACCACAAGCTTTCATATAAGTTGATCCGAGTGGCATCAACAAAAAAAAAATTCCCACATCAATAATTTAAGTTTTCACGAGGAGACCTGTGAAACATAAAACCAATTGACCAACTAACTAATTATGCCATGCTATGATTTAACTACTGGACGACATGACGCATAGACTCGACTAAAGACTAAAGGTAAACATGCAAGCATGCAACACCAAAGCATGCGACACACAAGTAACATAAGTAGCAACATAGAGATATATCTCCCCCTTTGTCATCAACAAAAAGAGAGGGAACAGGGCTACAAATAGCATTGCCAACATGAGATAGCAGGAATTAGTCAGAACCGGAGGAGGGCGGAGTAGGAGGACGGCGTATATAATCAGTTATGGCAGAGAACTGCTGGGTTTGAGCATCCATGGCGGTTTTAAGAGCATCAATGGAGGTGTTAATGGACTGAAAAGCCTGGAGATACGTGGTGTGATGAAGCTTCAATTCTGCCACATCGTGAGTGAGAACATCCACCGTCTCCCTAAGGTGACCCATTCCACTACTCAATGTCCCTAATGTTGTGTGTATCCCATGTATGTCCGTGGAGGCTGCTGGGGTGCTGGAAGTGCCACCTTGTTCTTGTTGAGCAACTACCTCTTCTTCATCAGATGCTTCATCAGGATCCTTTTCTGGCATAGCTTTGAGTGTCCGAACCAAATGTCCTTGAGCAGTCCTTGCATATCCCATGTTCTTGCAGATTGAGTGAACAGTGTAAATATTTGCTTCTCTTAGAGGTTGACAGGGCTCATCTTTCAATGAGATGTTGACCGCACGAAAAATAGCAGTTAGGGCAGCTGCATATGGAAGGGTTCGAGTTCGGCTTTGGGTACACCTTGTTATATGATTAAGTAGAACAGCAGGAAAATTTATCGCCTCTTTTTGCAGTAGGCAATAAGGAAGAAACATTTGCTGGTCAGTGACTTTTTCTCTGCCCCCGACCTTGGGAAGTAATATGGTAGTCAGCATATGATGGAGAATGCACTGTAAAGGGGGGAAATGGTTTGCATTTAAACCACTAATAGACCCGCCCTTCTTTTCTTCCCCTGTCATTAGCTCATAAACCTCATGTTCGGCATGCATGGCATTCTCATAAGTATCACCAGCATCAGGCAGATCAAACGCACTCGCTAAAAATCATCTTGTAAGAGTAATAACTTGGCTATTCACCATAGTTGTATACAGGTAACGAGGCCGGGTAGCTGTGTTGAATGCAGGTAAACCCGCAAACTGATTGATCGGGGGTGGGCCCGAACGATTGTTGATGTTGCCATGGGTCACGGCGAGCTGGTTAAGACCCTTGGTTGGGCCCGGTGACTGGGGCGTCGACATGATGATGCAGTTTATCTGGTGGTCGGGGTGACCCTCGCTCCTTGGCGAAGAATCGTATGATGCGGCAGGCTGTTCTGAGTCCTGAGTTAACCCAGTTGTTGAAGCTTCGGCGGTGTGACACCGTATGGAAGATGTCCGGGGGTGATCCCTGAATCTTCACAGAGTGCCGTAAGGTACAGTAGGTTGTCCTGAATCCTGAAACTGGCCCGGTTGTCGGGAAACTGGCTAGCATAGTGTCATTTGCTCGGGGTCGATCCTCAGTTGTTATGTTGTGCCGCTTGACCTGATGAAGTGTCTCGATTTTTGATCCCAACTCGACTGGTAGAGCAGCTTTGGCGATGTGCCGTTTTGCTCTATTCAGGGAGTATTTCCCTATGCTTAATCCTCAATTAATTCAAGAAAATAAGCCGGTGCCAACAAATAGTATTTTTAAATTTTAGTTATAACTTTATTAGCTTTCTAAATTAGTTTTGTGAGTTATCATCTTTGCAGGGAATTACTAGATATACTCTTTTGAATTGAAATTTTGTGAGGTAAATTTGACTAGTAAGCTATGCACCTATCTTGACAAGTAGGATAAATTTGGTGCAACCATTCTCTATTCTATACACTTGAGCTTTGTTATGGAAATTTGACGCCCGAGCCGATTCCATGCTCCTTATGCCTCTGCCCAAGGGGAGTCTCTTGCTACTCTTCTTCAGCCTGCCTAGTTCCTTCTCCTTTTTCAGTTTTCAACTATTTTCTTGACTATGCAAGTATTTTGTGGGTCTCTTTTTGGAAGGGGGAGAAACATATTATATTCCTACACTATAAGAAAATGCGCGGTTAGCGACCGACAGCTTCCACTGCTAATTCTGCACTAATTCGTCGCAAAAATAGTTATCGATGGATTAGCGATAGAATAGGGATGCATTACATCCGTCACAAAATGTTACTCATTCAGTAGTGATAGACATCTATCTGTCACTATTCTACTGCCATATTGTGACGTCTTAGAGACGAACTCATTTCATCGTTAATCTATCGCTGACTACATTTTATCGATGGAAATATTCTATCACTAATCACTTACTAAATAGAGACAAATTAGCGGCAGATAATGTTGTCTCTAAGAGTAGTTATTCATCACTAATTTTTCTTCGTTTAGCGATGGATTAAAGATAGACGTTTGTCCATCGCTATTTTAATCTATCGATAATTTATCTCTATTTCGTCACAAAATAGAGACGGATCAGCAATAGCAACACACTACAAGAAAATGCACTATCAACAATGGAAATTTAGTGACAGAACTTTCCATCGCTAAATAGATAAGGAATAGCGACAACAAATAATATGTCGCTAATATGTACAATGTGGAAATTTACGGTTAATTAGCAACAATTTTGTGATGGAAAATTCCATCTCCAAACATTTTCCGACAGAAATTGTTTCCTCCTCTAATTCGTCACAAAGTCGGGGCCGAATAGCGACAAAAAATAGTCTGTTGCAAATCAAGACGGATTTGCGATGGAAATTCTTATCGCTAATCCGTCGTAAATTAATGATAGAATAGCGATAAAATTTAAATGGTCGCTAAATATGGAGACGAATTTGAGACAGAAATTTCGTCGCTATTCCATCGCAAACTATTGTGTCACACTCACCCGGGTCGTAATTTCACATTGTCCAATCAGAATTTTTCACTCTCCCCACACTCGAGTATATACTTCATAACAAGAGTGAGTCATATGTATAGAGTTGATGAGTTAAGTATCGTTGCACAATGTTGTCAACTAAGAAATGTAACGAAGTGCTAGTGTGTCAACCAAAAAATATTCCGTACATTGGAGATCAAAGTAAAGATAGACGAGTCCAAATAATTTGATATTATCATTTTATATATTTTATTAATTTATAATTAATATTTATTTTTGACTCTAAAATAAATTTTTAATTTAATAATTATTATATTTTAATTATATTTTATTTTTTAGGTATAATAACAAGTACGTACTATAGACAAGTCGAGAAGGATCGACTATCCAAATCATGTATTTTCAACTGTACATGAGCATAAAATTATTCAAAATGATTATTTGAATATCTCAAAATCTTGAAGATATATTAAACACAAGAAAATATGTGATCCACGGTGACATTTTGGGACAACATTCAATAATTCTCCAATTATTGAATGGACTGTGTCGTAGTCGAACTAGATTATTTCTTCTTCCTATCTACATACTTTGAGATGGTGTGATGTCACGTCCCGACCCTTTAATACAGCAGAAGGAATATCGGAAACGTGAACAGCCAGCATGGTAAGCCTCTTGCAAGCAAGAAAATCATAGCGCAAGATAATCACATAAAAGTAATTGCACAAATAATTAATCCAAAAATTCACTTTATTCATAATAATGATCCAAATGTACATAAGATCATGCCTTTTAACATCCTTACATCCTTTGACTCAAGAAAATAGAAAATTATAATGTGATTTGACTAGACACTAGATAACTATGGCTTCTCTCCTTCAAATAGATCATCAATCGCTCTCGGACCCGCTACTAGCATAACCCGAATCTGAACCACTAGTATTTCCTAAAAAGATGAGAAAATAGGTATGAGCACACTTGCCCCGTAGGTATCTTCGTATCAACATGAAGGTAATATTTAAGTGATTAATGTTTTAGCTCTAGAGTTAAGATAAAAAAATGAGAATGCGATAAATCATACTGCATAAACCAAAACATCCAAGAATATAGAATCATGATATATCTGAGCAAGTAGACATGATCGAGTATATGAACAAGTAAGATTTAATCATGTAGATGTAAGTTGGCCTTTCACGAACAAGAATGTACGAGCATGTAACTAGAAAGTACTTACACAACCTCATAAAGGCTATGTACTAGATTGTCATTTAACAAGCATGTAATTTCATAAGGAGCCTCGTGGATTTCACTCATTTATAAGAGAAAGTACTCCCAGCGCAATGCGACGCTAGTATCATCGTACCCCATGGTTTATAGCACGTTTCCGACCATCGGCCGTGGGGGCTAGTATGGAGCCTTGGACACAATCCGTGCCCGGTCTTGCATCTTCAAGTTATAAATCTAGCTACTTCCACGAGATATAACAATAAAGTACGGCCAATAATGTAACAAGTTCAATGATAGTTTCATGATACAATATCAAGGTAAGAATGCACCAAATAAGAATATGGGAGTCCAAAAATGACTTAAAGCAAGGTCATGCCACGGTAGTAATTCGGCAGCATAACGCACATTCTTTACTTTCCATAGTTATTAATATCTTATTTGACAAGTGTTAAGTTCCAAGCAATCATCAGACCATCTAGGAACTTGCAAAACCCAACCCAAAGGTCAAACCTCGGGTTAGACAGGATCAGGGACCTTGCGGTCGTTTACATTAAAGCGGTCAGATCCAGACCGTTTCATGGAGACATGCTGTCGAGTCAGGACCGTTTAGTAACAGAGTTAATGAAATGAATGAACCAGAACCATGCGGTCTAGGCAGGGCCGCTAGGCGTCCTTAGCGGTCAGGTGAATGGCCGCTAGGTTCCTCTAGCGGTCGTCCAGAAGGCCGCTAGGGTCCAGAACTCACAAAACACGGTAAAGTGCTTTCTAGACAATTGGGTTTGAGGGTACTAACCAGCTCGCGTCCTAGTGGGAATCCCAAGCTCGCGGAGTCTTACGGAGGCCTTGAAACATAATCCCCTAGTCCGACAGAAAGAATATCCGGCGGAGAGGTTCATAAGTCCAAGAGAGTGTCCTATAAGTGCAAAGTGTATCTAATGGTCGCATACGGAATGTACTTATGAAAATGACTCATAGATAAGAAGAGATCGTGATAAAACAGCGATCAAAACTAGTCAAGTCCATGAAAATTATATTCATTAATACAAGAGTATAAGTTTTGGCATGAAATTAACATAACTTAAAATAATTTCCATGCATATGTGAAACATGCAATCTACTAGAATAACCCACCAATACAACCAAATTTACAAATGTAGCACTTAAAATAGGAATAAAACCTAATTATCTAGGCTTATCATAAGATAAATAGGCTACTCTGCATTATGTTTCGGGTTAACATAATTACAGAACTCAGAAAACAAAAGCGGTCGCTTAAGGACCGTTTTATCGGACCTAGCGGTCTATCGTAGGGCCGCAAGGGGACTCTGGCAGTCTTACAGAGACCATTTTTCCTCTGTAGCAGACAGACATTAAAACCGAAGTTCAGGCTTATTCTAGGGAAAAATAATGCATGGAAACAAACTAGAAAGGGATATAAAACATGCTGCAAAGGAATTAACGCCATGGAGATGCAGGGTTGCATAAATTAAGCTAAGATTGTTATCTTTGGAATTAAGGTTAGGGACTATGCATGCTACATAACCTAAATGCGCAGTGATAACAAATCGTCGAATACAACGTGTACAATGCATGAAATCTTATGAAACAAGAGGGCTTTTACTCTATCATTCAGTTTTAGCCTTTTCATGAGATAACCTACCTCTGATCTGGGCTTTAGACTTCGAATTTAGGGCTGGAAGTCAACCCTAGTTTCTGCTCGTTCAGAACCGAACCAGCAACTTCGTGGCCTTCTAACTTCTGATTCTCTTCACCTATGACCACGAATTTTAGAGGGTAAGTAGAGGGTACTAAAAGGAACAAATAACTCTAAAGAACCCTATCTAATTACCTCGTTTAGGACTTCTAATCTGCTGATCTTCCTGGGCCCTTCGCACAAGTTCCTGGGTCACTTGCACTGAACCAGCGTCTTTGCAGGCCTCTAACTCCTTGTGGGCTTGATCTCCTAGAACGAAATTTTGAGGACAGTTAGACCTTAGTATTATGAACAAAATATTCTAAAGAACCTACCTCAAATAATGCTTCCTTACCTTAGTTCCACGCGAGCCAAACGTAAGGGTCGCTCAGGTTGAACTTAAGGTCTATTTATAGGGTTAGCTAGGGTTTTGGAGATTTGAACGAACCTAGAGTCCTAATTAGGGTTTCAATTCGATCCTCTAGCATTCTAGACTCTTCTAACTAAGAGATAGCATCGATCTTAGGTGATTAAGATGTCAAAGTTCTCATCTTTTCATGCCTTTTTCTATTCACGGAATCTGAAGAGCTTTGCGGTCTTGTAGAGACCGTTTCTTGCCTCAAGCGGTCTCTCGATAGATCGTTTCTATCCTTTAGCGCCGAATTTGATTTATTTCAAACTCTTTTGATATTTATCCTTATTATTAGCCTATTTATCCATTAAAAATCCGAAAATGATGCTTCTAGAATATTGGCTAGGCCTTTTTTGGTCATGTGGGCCTATTTAAATGGGCCTGGTCCATTAATTAGCATAAGGCCTTTTTAATTTAATTAACAATTTCTTAATTTTTTAATACCCATTTAGCCTTTATTAAATCTATTTAATCATTTAGAAAATTAAAAAAAAATCCAAATAATTCTAGAAAATTCTAACATACTTTATAGGAAAATTTGGGGCATTACACCCTCCCCCACTTCAGAGAATTTGGTCCCCAAATTCAATGCATGGATTTTATGGAGAGTATACTTACAGTTGAATAGCTCGGGAAATCTCCTACGCATGGCTTCTTCCCTCTCCCATGTTGCTTCATGTGGCCAAGATTTACTCCACTGGACCTTGACCATGGGAATAGTTTTATTCCGAAGTTGACGTACATCTTGTTCAATTATTTTGATTGGCTTTAGCTCATACGCCACATCTTTTTGAATCTCTATATTATCATAAGTGATAATGTGGAACGGATCATAGACATATTTCTTTAACATAGAGACATGGAATACATCATGAACTCTTGCCAACTATGGAGGTAATGCTAGACGATACGCCACTTCTCCCACTCTTTCAAGAATTTCAAAAGGGCCAATGAATATTGGCGTAAGCTTGCCTTTAATACCAAACCTGCAAATACTCCGACCAGGGCAAACCTTGAGAAATACATGATCTCCCGCCTGAAATTCCAAGAGTCGCTTTCGGTTATCAGCATAGGACTTTTGCCTATCTTGAGCCATCTTGAGTCTTTCTCTTATCACTTTCACCTTGTCAGTTGTATCTCGAACAAGATCAGGGCCTAGAATTTGTCTTTCACCGACCTCGTCCCAACATATTGGTGTTCGCAACTTCTTCCATATAATGCCTCAAACGGTGCCATTTGAATGCTAGCTTGGTAGCTATTGTTGTAGGCAAATTTCACTAAAGGTAAATGATCATGCCAGCTTCCACCGAAATCTATAACACATGCTCTTAGCATATCTTCCACCACTTGATTGGTCTTTCGGTTTGTCCATCAGTTTGTGGATGAAACGCAGTGCTAAAATTCAATCGGGTCCCTAAGGAGTATTGTAGCCCCTTCCAAAATTGTGAAGTAAATCGAGGTCTCGATCAGAAATAATGGTGACAGGGACACCATGTAATTTAACAATCTCCTTTATATATAAAGCAGCCAAGATATCCACAGACCATCGGCTTTTAATAGGTAGAAAATGAGCCGATTTTGTTAGACGGTCTATGATCACCCATATCCCATCATGTCCACCTCTTGATTTAGGCAGTCCCATGATAAAATCCATTCCTATACTTTCCTATTTCCATTCTAGAATTTCAAGGGATGTAGTTTATTCCAGTAGGCTTTTGATGTTCTGCCTTAGTTTGCTGACAAGTAAGACAACGTGATACGTAGTCTGCTATCTCTCTCTTCATATTGGGCCACCAATAATTCTTTTAAGATCTTGATACATCTTGGTAGCACTAGATGAACAGTATACTTAGATTTATGAGCTTCTTCTAAGATCATCCTCTTAGTATCAGCATGATCCAGAATACAAATACGACCTCGAAACAATAACCTCCCGTCATTTGCAATAGAGAAATCCGGTCGTTGTTCCATATCAGCCTTAATCTCCACTAGTACAGGATCATTCTCTTGTAACTTGATTAGATCTTTAATCAATGTAGGTTGAGTCGGATATTTGCTATAAAGCAATCTTCTTTCTTCATATCAACGTCTAAATTCAACTGAGCAAATTTAGAAATAAGATTGGTCATACCTTTCATAAGACTTGATAGCTTTCCCATTGTCTTTCTACTGAGCGCATCAGCTACAGCATTTTCCTTGCCTGGATGATATTGAATATCGAAGTCAAAGTCATTGAGATACTCCAGCCATCGCCTTTGCCTCATATTCAATTCCTTTTGAGAAAAGAGGTATTTAAGGCTCTTATGATCTGAATATATAGTAAATTTCTCCCCATAAAGATAATGACGCCAAATTTTTATGGCGAATATGACAGCAGCCAGCTCTAGATCATGAACAGGGTAATTCTCCTCATGTCGCTTTAATTGTCTTGAAGCGTAGCAAATTACCTTGCTATTTTGCATGAGTATGCACCCTAGGCCAATGCCGGATGCATATGTATAAACTACAAATCTGCCACCTTCAACAGGCAAAGCCAGTACAGGTGCCGTGGTGAGATGCTCCTTAAGGGCCAAGAAATTTTCTTCACATTCCTTTGTCCATTCGAAAGGATTTTCCTTTCTAGTGAGTCTTGTCAAAGGAGCGGCGATTCTGGAGAAATCTTTGATAAATCGCCTATAGTTACCAGCCAGGCCAATGAAACTCTAAACTTCAGATACAGTGTTCGGTCGGCTCTAGTTCTTAACAGCTTCAACCTTAGAAGGATCTACTGCAATGCCTTCTTTAGAAATAATGTGGCCAAGGAAAGAAACCTCCTTAAGCCAAAATTCACATTTGTTCAACTTAGCATAGAGTTGGTGTTCCTGTAGGGTTCGCAACACAACCCTTAGATGTTCTCGTGTTCCTCCTTTGTTTTAGAATAAACGAGGATATCATCAATGAACACGACCATGAATTGATCAAGATAGGGTCAGAACACGTTGTTCATTAGTTGCATGAATGCAGTCGGGGCATTAGTTAACCCGAACGGCATTACCACAAATTCATAGTGTCCGTATCTGCTTCGAAAGTAGTCTTGTAAATGTCTTCCTCCTTGATCCTCAGTTGATGATAGCCCGACCTGAGGTCAATCTTGGACAAGTACTCCGTGCCAGAAAGTTGGTCAAATAGTTCATCAATACGCGGCAATGGATATTTATTTTTGATGGTAAGTTGATTCAAATGCCGGTAGTCGATGCATAATCTGAGGGAACCATCCTTCTTCTTGACAAATAAGACCGGTGCACCCCAAGGGGATGTGCTAGGTCGAATGAAACCTTTTTCCAGCAGCTCTTGAAGTTGCTTCTTCAATTCCTTCAACTCCGTGGGGAACATCCTGTAAGGAGCTATTGACATAGGTGATGCTCCAGGCATGAGTTCAATGGTGAAGTTAACCTCCCTTTCGGGCGGCAAACCAGGTAGCTCAGAAGGAAAAACGTCAGAAAACTCCCTGACTACGGGGACTGCATCTATCAGAATTTCCTTAGACTCGGTAACTACTATGGAGGCAAGGAAAGCTTCACATCCCTGTGAGATGAGTTTGCAAGCGTGAAGGGATGAAATAACGGCAGGATGTTTCTGATATTTGATACCAAGAAAGGAATATCGCGGAAGACCTAGTTTCCTAAAAGAGATTATCCTATTTCGACAATTGATATAGGCGTTGTGGTCTACAAGCCAGTCAACCCCTAATATGACATCATAGCCTTCCATATCAAGGCATGCGAGATTAGCAGGAAGATTATGCCCTTCTACAGTGACTTCACTATTAGGGAAATAGGTTTTCAATTCCGTTCCCGACCCTAAAGGGGTAACTATGGTTAAATCTGATGGTAAGGGAATAGGTGAAATAGGCAATATTTTTTCAAAGGAATTACCAATAAAGGAGTGAGTAGCACCAGTATCAAATAGTACGAAAGTAGGATGCGAATGAATGTGAATGGTACCTTCAATGAGTTCTCCTTCTTTAGTTGGTTCATCCTCATCCAGAACGGCATTCAATTAGCTTGCCACTTTTGTCCACCGTTGTTCCTTGTAGACTGTTGCTCCTTCATAAGAGGACAGTTAGGCATGCGGTGCTCCCGACTACCACATCTTAGGCATGCGCCAAGACGCTTCCAACACTCTTCGGCCAAATGGCCAAATTTTTCACAGAAAGAGCAAGCAATTGTGAGAACCTTTTCTTCTTCTTTAACCTTCTTGTTCTTGCCGCTGCCACTCCCGTTACTATTACGGAATCTCTTCTTGTTATCCCGGGAGTTGTAGGTGATGCTGCATTTTTCCTCTTTTCTTCCTCATCGATCAGATTTTTGGCTCGGCTCCTCCCCTTTGCCTTTGAGTTTATTGACCTTCTCCAAGGTCCGTTCACACAAGTGTGCCCGTTGGACCATTTCGGCGTAGGTTCGAATATTTTGTGGGCCAAGTTGCTGAATGAAGATGGGTCGTAGCCCGTCCATGAAGCGATTTGTCTTTAGAAGATCAGTGCTCACTAAATGTTGAGCATATGGTGCCAAGTGAGAAAATTGTAGTTCATATTCTGCTACTGTCATCATGCATTGACGTAGCGATGCAAATTCTACTGCCTTCCTCTCCTTGACATGTTCGGAGAAGTATTTGGCTCGGAAGAGAGTGAGGAATCCCTCCCAAGTGTGTGGAGCATTCGGAGGCGGTGGCGGAATAGACTTCCACCAAGTATGGGTGTCTTTGTTAAGCTGGAATGTGGCAAGATGAACCTTTTCTTGACTGGTGCATTGCATGATGTTAAATATCCTGTTCATCCCGTCGATCCAATTTTCCGCTTCATCTGGGTTAGAAGATCAAGAGAACCGTGGAGGATTTAAACTCCGAACATTGCTGTGCAAGCTATCCGCGCCAGCCCTTGCACTAGCTTGGGCCATGGTCTGCAGGGCTTGGGTAAGACCCGCAACAGTTTGCTGCATCTCGTCCCAGTTCACAGGATGAGCCATCGAGAATTCAAGGTACCTGAAAAAGTGGACCTTTAGTTATTTTCCTTAGAATCGGGAAGATTTACCCTAAGATAATTTCTATATAACTATCTCACCCCGGGTTCTACCCAATTCTCACATGGGTTCGGAATTCTTTCCTAGTTCATAGGTACGGGTCCTTAACCTTCGACTTAACCTATAACATGACATCTTTCCTAGGACGTACTTATGCCTAGGCTCTGATACCACTTTAACTGTCACGTCCCGAGCCCTTGATACAGAGGAAGGAATATCGGGAACGTGAATAGCCGGCATGGTAAGCCTCTTGCAAGCAAGAAAATCAGTGCTAGACAATCACATAAAAGTAATTGCAAAAATAATTAATCCAAAAATCCACTTTATTCATAATAATGATCCAAATGTACATAAGATCATGCCTTTTAACATCCTTACATCCTTTGACTCAAGAAAATAGAAAATGACAATGTGCTTCGACTAGACACTAGATAACTATGGCTTCTCTTGTTCAAATAGATCATCAATCGCTCTCGGACCCGCTACTAGCATAATCCAAATCCGAACCACTAGTATTTCCTGAAATGATGAGAAAATAGGTATGAGCACACTTGCCCAGTAGGTATCTTCGTATCAACATGAAGGTAATATTTAAGTGATTAATGTTTTTGCTCTAGAGTTAAGATAAAAAAAATGAGAATGCGGTAAATCATACGGCATAAACCAAAACATCAAAGAATATAGAATCATGATATATCTGAGCAAGTAGACATGATCGAGTATATGAACAAGTAAGATTTAATCATGTAGATGTAAGTTGGCCTTTCACAAACAAGAATGTACGAGCATGTAACTAGAAAATACTTGCACAACCCCATAAAGGCTATGTACTAGATTGTCATTTAACAAGCATGTAATTTCTACAAGGAGCCCAATGGATTTCACTCATTTATAAGAGAAAGTACTCCCAGCGCAATGCGACACCAGTATCATCGTACCCCATGGTTTATAGCACGTTTCTGACCATCGGTCGTGGGGGTAAGTATGGAGCATTTGGACACAATCCGTGCCCGGTCTTGCATCTTCAAGTTATAAATCCAGCTACTTCCATGAGATATAATAATAAAATATGGCCAATAATGTAACAAGTTTAATGATAATTTCATGATACAATATCAAGATAAGAATGCACCAAATAAGAATATATGAGTCCAAAAATGACTTAAAGCAAGGTCATGCCACGGTAGTAATTCGGCAGTATAACAGCACATTCTTTACTTTCCATAGTTATTAATATCATATTTGACAAGTGTTAAGTTCCAAGCAATCATCAGACCATCTAGGAACTTGCAAAACCCAACCCAAAGGTCAAAACCTCGGGTTAGACAGGATCATGGACCTTGTGGTCGTTTACTGGTCAGATCCAGACCATTTCAGGGAGACATGCGGTCGAGTCAGAACCGTTTAGTAACAAAGTTAATGAAATGAATGAACCAGAACCATGCGGTCTAGGCAGGGCCGCTAGGCATCCTTAGCGTTCAGGTGAATGGCCTCTAGGTTCCTCTGGCGGTCGTCCAGAAGGCCGCTAGGGTCCAGAACTCACAAAACACCGGTAAAGTGCTTTCTAGACAATTGGGTTTGAGGGTACAACCAGCTCGACATCCTAGTGGGAATCCCAGGGTCGCGGAGTCCTACGGAGGCCTTGAAACATAATCCCCTAGTCCGACAGAAGGAATATCCGGCGGAGAAGTTCATAAGTCCAAGAGAGTATGCCTATAAGTGCAAAGTGTATCTAATGGTCGCATACCGGAATGTACTAATGAAAATGACTCATAGATAAGAAGAGATCGTGATAAAACAATGATCAAAACCACTCAAGTCCATGAAAATTATATTCATTAATACAAGAGTATAAGTTTTGACATGAAATTAACATAACTTAAAATAATTTCCATGCATATGTGAAACCCACAATCTACTAGAATAACCCACCAATACAACCAAATTTACAAATGTTGCACTTAAAATAGGAATAAAACCTAATTATCTAGGTTTATCATAAGATAAATAAGGCCACTCTGCATTATGTTTTGGGTTATCATAATTACAAAACTCAGAAAACAAAAGTGGTCGCTTAAGGACCGTTTTAGCGGACCTAACGGTCTATCGTAGGGCCGCAAGGGGGCTCTGGCGATCTTACGGAGACCTTTTTTCCTCTATAGCAGACATACATTAAAACCGAAGTTCAGGCTTATTCTATGGCAAAATAATGCATGGAAACAAACTAGAAAGGGATATAAAACACCATGCAAAGGAATTAACGACATGGAGATGCAGGGTTGCATAAATTAAGTGAAGATTGTTATCTTTGGAATTAAGGTTAGGGACTATGCATGCTACTTAACCTAACTGCACAGTGATAACAAATCGTCGAATACAACGTGTACAATGCATGAAATCTTATGAAACAAGAGGGCTTTTACTCCTATCATTCAGTTTTAGCCTTTTCATGAGATAACCTACCTCTGATCTGGGCTTTAGACTTTGAATTTCGGGTTGTAAGTCAACCCTAGTTTCTGCTCGTTCAAAATCGAACCAGCAACTTTGTAGCCTTCTAACTTCTGATTCTCTTCACCTATGACCACGAATTTTTAGAGGGTAAGTAGAGGGTACTAAAAGGAACAAATAACTCCAAAGAATCCCTAGCTAATTACCTCGTTTAGGACTTCTAATCTGCTGATCTTCCTTGGCCCTTCGTACAAGTTCCTGGGTCACTTGCACTGAACCAGCGTCTTTGTAGGCCTCTAACTCCTTATGAGATTGATCTCCTAGAACGAAAATTTGAGGGCAGTTAGACCTTAGTATTATGAACAAAATATTCGAAAAAATTTACCTCAAATAATGCTTCCTTATCTTAGTTCCACGCGAGCCAAACGTAAGGGTTGCTCAGGTTGAACTTAAGGTCTATTTATAGGGTTAGTTAGGGTTTTGGAGATTTGAATGATCCTAAAGTCCTAATTAGGGTTTCAATTCGATCATTTAGCATTATAGACTCTTCTAACTAAGGGATAACATCGATCCTGGGTGATTAGGATGTCATAGTTCCCATCTTTTCATGCCTTCTTCCATTCACGGAATCTGAAGAGCTTTGCGGTCTCGTAGAGACCGTTTCTTCCCTCAAGCGGTTTCTCGATAGACCGTTTCTATCCTTTAGAGTCGAATTTGATTTATTTCAAACTCTTTTGATATTTATCCCTATTATTAGCCTATTTATCCATTAAAAATCTGAAAATGATGCCTCTAGAATATGGGCTAGGCCTTTTTAGGTCATGTGGGCCTATTTAAATGGGCTTGGTCCATTAATTAGCGTAAGACCTTTTTAATTAAATTAATAATTTCTTAATTCTTTTAATACCCATTTAGCCTTTATTAATCTATTTAATCTTTTAGAAAATTCAAAAAAAATCCAAATACTTCTAGAAAATTCTAACATACTTTATAGGAAAATTTGGGGCATTACATGTGACAATAACAAATTTTTCATTTTTGAATACACTATCTCTCTCATTATAAAACAAGGTCGTTAAAAAACATTAGAATATGTCCAATGTCTGCTATTTTTAAAAATATGCACTTCGTGCTATATAAATTACAAGCTTTGGCTTCACATCGCAAAGTTTCATGGGTTACATTAACTATGTAAATTACACATTTTGTTTCTAGCCATACAAACTGACATAGTGTTTGAATTACACATATTGCACGTGTCACGTCAACCCAGATTTTTGGATCTAGTATCTATGGGTTTCAGAGTGTTTTCATCGGTCCTGGATCATATTTTCTAATTAAAATAGAATTTCTAAATATCAGATCTTCAAATCTACAAATAAGAGAAAATAAAATATGTTTGGACTCCGTGGCATAATGGGTGAGTTACGCATTTTTTGAGGATCAAGGGGTTAATTTTTTATAATTTCTAATTTCTAGTTTTCTAACCTTAAAATTAAAACCTATAAATAAACCCTAAACCCCTCTCGCTTTCTTCGTTGATTCTTCATGAAAGGTAGGGGATAGATCCCTAACCTTCGTGCATTAATTTCCCACCGTTTCATGTAGATCGGAGTGAGTTCGATTGGGTTTCCCTTTTGTTCGGGCGTTTATGCATGTTTTGTGGCGAATGGCATTTTTTGCCGATTAGGGCAGCATTTTATTGATCAATTGCATGGTTCGATGGAATAGATGTCAGAGAATAGTTTCCCCTTATTTTTCCCCTCGTGCGGAGTGAGCGGGGTGTGGATCGGGACCCCACGGCCAAGTGTATTAGCCCCTTCTTTGAGATACCTTCTATAGCCAAATATTCCTTGCTTGAATAAATGCAAAGCTAGGTGTTGTAGACTATGAGGTAGCCCACTTAGGGGAGTCAGAAGAGGTCAAGTGAATGAAGTCCTTTCCATCTCACTCTCGCTCAAAACCAAAAATAGATGTTCTTATTGGGGTTCTCATTATAAAAAAGGAAAGAGAGATGCCTTAGAATAAAAAAATACAAAAAATAGAAATTAAAAAAATTGTTGTTGGTTGACCAGAATCGGTCAATCGATGGCCTCGGTCGGTCACCGAAATCGGTCGTGACTATCAACCGTGTGTCAATCGAACCCATGAGCTAGGGCATTTCTTCCTTTCTCCATATGTATTCTTCAGTCCCTCTCGACCCCATTTACCTCATGTGCCTTCCCACTCTCCAAAACTCCCGTTCTCCAACCCTCAAACTCTTTGAAACCATCTCCACCTGAAAATCGATGCCGTTCTATGTCTTGCTATGGGATTTCGTGAAGCCTTTGATCTTTCATCAAGAAGCAGCAATCTTGGTGGTTTTGCAGTTTAGGGTTGGCCTCAAGCTTTGGAAGACATCTCTACCCCATTTTCTAAGGCAAGAGGTGAGTCCGAATGGTGTCTTCTGAGTCAAGAATCTGAAATGGCTCCAAAAAGGGGTGTCATGTCCCGAATTCCTCACAAGTCCACAAGAAGAGTTGCAGATCAAAGGGCTGTTGCTCGAGTTCCAGCACTGCCTCCCATAAAACTTTTGAAACCAAGGATTGTAGATTTTCAAGATTTGGATAGCATGTTACCTATGTTGATGATGTTTTTTTTCAATTCAAGATGGATGGGTTGAGTTCATGTCCACGCACAAGAGAGTTTATCCATCATTGGTTCAAAAATTTTATGGCAACCTGTTTAGGACAGAAAAAAGGGTTTATACTACAGTTAAGGGAGTGGAAATCCCTATGAAATAAGTCATCTTTAAAAGAGCCCTAAATCTTCCTGATGTTGGGCAAATTATGCCATTCACCCTAGTGAATCCTACAGAAGTTTACACCATCATGACCCAGCAAGATTATGTTGAAGGTATTAGTGGTGTTCTAAAGCTTAATGCCCACAGATTTCCACTCCTTCAAAGAGTGATTCATCATATTTTCACCACTATCATCTATCCCTAGGCGGGTAGTAGAGATGAGGTCACCGACGTTCATAAATTTCTGTTCTACTATCTATTTAATGGGTTAAAGATAAATTTGGTTTCTTTGATGGTTGATCTGATTCTAAAGTGTTTTCTTCAATGAAGAAGGTCCTTCCCTTATGCAGCTCAGTTGACAGCTATCTTTGAATATGCTTGTATTGATCTGGGCAATGAAGTTTTTAAGACTATCAAACCAATGGATACGTATAACAGAACCCAATTGGAAACCTTTATACATTACAAACAAATTAGAGATGAAGATGTGCATAGAGATCCAAGGTACTTTGGCAGTGATGAGGATAGTGATGATGACTCAGAATCAGAACTAGAATTTCCTCCAAAGAATGAGCCACAAGAAGAGCCCATGGGGGAGGAGAGGCCTACATAATTTCATGTTGGGGAATCTTCTTCACGGCAAGTTGCTCAATGGGACTCTATATTTCTGGATGAGCGGCTATTGAAGGTTGAGGCTCGATTAGACTCACTTGGAGGGCAAGTCTCTCAAATATACCCTCTCCTCTCTCCCTTCGTGAGTCTCTCTCACTCGCGTCTCTCTTTTCTTCCCCCTCGTCTGCACCTCTACTGTCTCACTGCCGCAGCACCTTCCTTCTTCCTCTACTCTCCGCCGTCTCCTTTTCTCTCTCTGTCTTCACCCGCCATCTTCTCCTCATCTATTGCCGCTGTCGTCCCTCTCCTCCGTGCATCCGTCTCCTCCTCTATCGTCGTCTTCTCCCTGCGTTCCTCTCTCTTCTCCCTCCAACCCTCCCCATCCTCTGCGTTTCCGGTTCCCCTGCTAGCCACCACTACGGTGCGGTTCTTCTCTCTCCCTTCTCCTCACTTTCTCCCCTCCGCGGCGACTCTCCTCCTCCTGCTTGCCTCCTCTTTCTCCTTCCCACCACGTTGGCCTCTCTCTCTCTCCCTTCGTGGTACCTCCGTCTCCCTCCCAGCGTCTCTCTTCTCTCCACACCGTCTCCCTCTCTTCCATTCTATACATCTCTCTCTCGTCTTCTCTTCTCTCTTTCGCTCTTCCTCTCTCTATTCCTACTCCCACACACACGCACACACAATTCCTTTTTTATTATTTTTTGTTATCTCTCTCTTCTTCTCTTTCTATTCTTCCTCTCTCTATTTCTTTCTCTCTCTAGAACCCCTTCTCGCGACGGCATCTACACCAAGTTGGGCAGCACTCAAAGGCTCAAGGCCATGGGCAGTGGCGTCTTCAACCTTTTCCGACTACATCCTCTTCCCTATCTCTCTAGTTTTAATTTCATTTAGATTTTACTAGGAAGTTGTAACTTTTATTTCATGGTATATTGTAAACATTTTACTTTGAGTAATAAAATTAGTTGTTTGATTTTTTCTCTTCATCTCTTATTCTCTCTCTCCTCTCTCTCTTTCTCTCTCTTAACCCACCTAATTTCTTTAGATGTATTTATTTTCACCCAATTTTAAATTCCATAGTTAAAATAGTTATTCCATGATTTTTCCTTTAAAAACATACACAATTTTCAACCTTAAAATTCTAACATCTCTGTGAGATCGACCCGTATTTGCCACTACGCTCATATTTTAATTTTCTTGTGTGGGCTCAAAATTTTTTAAATTGAGTGCGCGGTGTTTTTAACAACGAACATCGACTCACATCAACTTTTGGTGCCATTGCTAGGGAGGTTTTCAGATTTTAGGTTGATCATTTTATGTTTTATTTTTGTTTATATTAATACTAATATTTGTTTCTTTTTTTTATTTTACAGAAAAAATGAAACAATTAGACCTAAAATTATAGAAAAAATATCTATCAAGAAAAGCATTGCTGAAAATAGTAAATGTCAGCAAAGAGGTGAAATTTTAAAAATCCAGAGAAAAGAAGTGTCGCAGAAAGTAGAAATCTGTAAGTAAAAGTCTTGTATAAAAAAATAAAAAGAAATCTATAAATCTAAAAAATCTAAAAAATGTGAGGTACGCTTTCTTTCTTTTTAGTTTCCTTTTCTAATTTTTACAGAAAAAATGAGGGATTACTATCTAGGTTAGTCTTTATCTTTCCCTCTTTTGATTGTCTTTCCATCTTTAGTTAGCTTTCTACATGTAGTTCACTTTCCTATTATCGTCTTTTGCTTATTTTGCACCAAAACTTTTATGACAGCAGCCAGCTCTAGATCATGAACATGGTAATTCTCCTCATGTCGCTTTAATTATCTTGAAGCGTAGCAAATTACCTTGCTATTTTGCATGAGTATGCACCCTAGGCCAATGCCGGATGCATCTGTATAAACTACAAATCTGCCACCTTCAACAGGCAAAGCCAGTACGGGTGCCGTGGTGAGATGCTCCTTAAGGGCCAAGAAATTTTCTTCACATTCCTTTGTCCATTCGAAAGGATTTTCCTTTCTAGTGAGTCTTGTCAAAGGAGCGGCGATTCTGGAGAAATCTTTGATAAATCGCCTATAGTTACCAGCTAGGCCAATGAAACTCTAAACTTCAGATACAGTGTTCGGTCAGCTCCAGTTCTTAACAGCTTCAACCTTAGAAGGATCTACTGCAATGCCTTCTTTAGAAATAATGTGGCCAAGGAAAGAAACCTCCTTAAGCCAAAATTCACATTTGTTCAACTTAACATAGAGTTGGTGTTCCTGTAGGGTTCGCAACACAACCCTTAGATGTTGCTCGTGTTCCTCCTTTGCTTTAGAATAAACGTGGATATCATCAATGAACACGACCATGAATTGATCAAGATAGGGTCAGAACACGTTGTTCATTAGTTTCATGAATGCAGTCGGGGTATTAGTTAACCCGAACGGCACTACCATAAGTTCATAGTGTCCGTATCTGCTTCAAAAAGTAGTCTTGTAAATATCTTCCTCCTTGATCCTCAGTTGATGATAGCCCGACCTGAGGTCAATCTTGGACAAGTACTCCGTGCCAGAAAGTTGGTCAAATAGTTCATCAATACGCGGCAATGGATATTTATTTTTGATGGTAAGTTGATTCAAATGCCGGTAGTCGATGCATAATCTGAGGGAACCATCCTTCTTCTTGACAAATAAGACCGGTGCACCCCAAGGGGATGTGCTAGGTCGAATGAAACCTTTTTCCAGTAGCTCTTGAAGTTGCTTCTTCAATTCCTTCAACTCCGTGGGGAACATCCTGTAAGGAGCTATTGACATAGGTGCTGCTCCAGGCGTGAGTTCAATGGTGAAGTTAACCTCCCTTTCGGGTGGCAAACCAGGTAGCTCAGAAGGAAAAACGTCAGAAAACTCCCTGACTACGGGGACTATGTCTATCTAAATTTCCTTAGACTCGGTAACTACTATGGAGGCAAGGAAAGCTTCACATCCCTGTGAGAAGAGTTTGCAAGCGTGAAGGGATGAAATAACGGCAGGATGTTTCCGATATTTGATACCAAGAAAGGAATATCGCGGAAGACCTAGTTTCCTAAAAGAGATTATCCTATTTCGATAATTGATATAGGCGTTGTGGTCTACAAGCCAGTCAACCCCTAATATGACATCATAGCCTTCCATATCAAGGCATACGAGATTAGCAGGAAGATTATGCCCTTCTACAGTGACTTCACTATTAGGGAAATAGGTTTTCAATTCCGTTCCCGACCCTAAAGGGGTAACTATGGTTAAATCTGATGGTAAGGGAACAGGTGAAATAGGCAATATTTTTTCAAAGGAATTACCAATAAAGGAGTGAGTAGCACCAGTATCAAATAGTACGAAAGTAGGATGCGAATGAATGTGAATGGTACCTTCAATGAGTTCTCCTTCTTTAGCTGGTTCATCCTCATCCAGAACGGCATTCAATTAGCTTGCCACTTTTGTCCACCGTTGTTCCTTGTAGACTGTTGCTCCTTCATAAGAGGACAGTTAGGCATGCGGTGCTCCCGACTACCACATCTTAGGCATGCGCCAAGACGCTTCCAACACTCTTCGGCCAAATGGCCAATTTTTTTACAGAAAGAGCAAGCAATTGTGAGAACCTTTTCTTCTTCTTTAACCTTCTTGTTCTTGCCGCTGCCACTCCCGTTACTATTACGGAATCTCTTCTTGTTATCCCGGGAGTTGTAGGTGATGCTACATTTTTCCTCTTTTCTTCCTCGCCGATCAGATTTTTGGCTCGGCTCCTCCCCTTTGCCTTTGAGTTTATTGACCTTCTCCAAGGTCCGTTCACACAAGTGTGCCCGTTGGACCATTTCGGCGTAGGTTCGAATATTTTGTGGGCCAAGTTGCTGAATGAAGATGGGTCGTAGCCCGTCCATGAAGCGATTTGTCTTTAGAAGATTAGTGTTCACTAAATGTTGAGCATATGGTGCCAAGTGAGAAAATTGTACTTCATATTCTGCTACTATCATCATGCATTGACGTAGCGATGCAAATTCTACTGCCTTCCTCTCCTTGACATGTTCGGAGAAGTATTTGGCTCGGAAGAGAGTGAGGAATCCCTCCCAAGTGTGTGGAGCATTCGGAGGCGGTGGCGGAACAGACTTCCACCAAGTATGGGTGTCTTTGTTAAGCTGGAATGTGGCAAGATGAACCTTTTCTTGACTGGTGCATTGCATGATGTTAAATATCCTGTTCATCCCGTCGATCCAATTTTCCGCTTCATCTGGGTTAGAAGATCCAGAGAACCGTGGAGGATTTAAACTCCGAACATTGCTGTGCAAGCTATCCGCGCCAGCCCTTGCACTAGCTTGGGCCATGGTCTGCAGGGCTTGGGTAAGACCCGCAACAGTTTGCTGCATCTCGTCCCAGTTCACAGGATGAGCCATCGAGAATTCAAGGTACCTGAAAAAGTGGACCTTTAGTTATTTTCCTTAGAATCGGGAAGATTTACCCTAAGATAATTTCTATATAACTATCTCACCCCGGGTTCTACCCAATTCTCACATGGGTTCGGAATTCTTTCCTAGTTCATAGGTACGGGTCCTTAACCTTCGACTTAACCTATAACATGACATCTTTCCTAGGACGTACTTATGCCTAGGCTCTGATACCACTTTAACTGTCACGTCCCGAGCCCTTGATACAGAGGAAGGAATATCGGGAACGTGAATAGCCGGCATGGTAAGCCTCTTGCAAGCAAGAAAATCAGTGCTAGACAATCACATAAAAGTAATTGCAAAAATAATTAATCCAAAAATCCACTTTATTCATAATAATGATCCAAATGTACATAAGATCATGCCTTTTAACATCCTTACATCCTTTGACTCAAGA